>CM062820.1:792218253-793430843 GCA_031772625.1 Pinus tabuliformis
CCGAGATAGAATTTGAAAGCACAAACCAAGGTGGTAAGTCATCACATGATTGGACGGATCCTCTCCTGACTTACCTTCGAACTTGGGTATATCACTAGGCAACTTATTTGGCATTGGCGGCCAGAACTGAAGATATTGAATTGGATCATTCGTTAGGCGCGTCAAGTCTGGTAAATCCAAAGTTGCGATAAACGGTAACTGCCGGTTGGGATCTCTAAAACTCTGGGTCACAAGACCAGTCCCTAGGAGGAGGATATCCAGGATAACTAGGAACAGGAGTCGCAATTGGGATATTATATCCTCCTGGAAAAACCAGGATTAACCGGACCGTACTGGGGTTGTTGAGGTTGTTGATATGTACCCAGGATAACGGTTGATACTGGTAAACTGGCTGTTGGACAGCTTGCCCAGGTTGGTACTGTCCCTGGTACGGTTGGTGAACAAATTGAGGTTGAGTAGTGACAACCGTACTTATACCAGGCTGACCTGTAGGCATCTGGACCGTTGTTTGAATCGTAGATCCAGACAACGGTAAAGATGTCTGAGGAGTGGTTACAGAGACAGTAGAAACCAGAGCTGTCGATACTCCAGAAGTAAGTGCGGTAGATGTAGCGGTAGTTGCAGCAGCCGTTTGAGATGGAGTACTAGGTGCAATTGGTGGCTGAGTAACTACCGAAGTTACAGAAGTTTGAACATTTGACTGGACAGGTTGCAGTTGCTGGGGTGGACCAGAAACTATGGGTTGTCCAGCTTGAGGTACCAACTGTAAACTTGGTTGCAACACCTGTTGACCCTGTGATGGATCCCACACTAACATTCCGGGGTATTGACCCGTAACAGGTTGAGGATACTGAGATCCATAACCGGATTGAGGATAGGATTGATAATTGTAAGGTATAGTTCCCATACTTGGAACATATCACTAACCTTGAGGCGGTTGATAACCTTGACTCGAGTATTGACCTTGAGGTTGATAACCTTGAGGTAAATACGGGTACTGGGGTTGACCTTGACCTTGAGGTTGATACCCTTGGGGTTGATACCCTTGAGGTTGCCATCCTTGAGGTAAATATTGATACTGAGGTTGACCCTGGGGTACATATTGAGGCTGGGGTTGACCTTGAGGCATGTATTGCACCATGGGTACATACTGACCTTGAGGTTGCCCCCCAGAAACGAATGGTGTACCTTGAGGTTGCCCCCCAGGCATTAACTGAGGCTGCCCCCCAGGCGGTAATTGGCCACCTTGAGGTTGGGAAATGGGAACTGAACCTGACATCATGTAAATGTCACCTACACCCAATGGTATATTACCATTGTTTCCAGCTAATAACCGATGATCAACGGGTTGAGGAGATGCCCCCGCAAAGGTACCAGAAAGTGATTGATACCCGGTGGGAACAGAAGGACCGCCGTGTAAATAAGATTCAGGACTTTGAGTAAACACGGACGACTGACCAGACATATTTACAGGAGTATAAATACCTCCAGGTGGAAATGGAGTACGAGGTGTAGAAAAACCTACCCCTGAGTTGTCTAACAAATTGGTTAACGAAAGGTACCAAGTAGTACTCCTAGGAGGACTGTAAAAGATAGATTCACACTCCCTGAGTTCAATAGTAAGTTGATCTTCAAGGTTAGAGACGCCTATTTCTTCCTCTGGAGCAAGTTCTTCAATAGCAATCAAACCAATAGGAAGATTTTCGGTGATAACTCGTTCTATTCTCGGTGAATCTGGAACACTAGAAGTTGGAGTAACAGGTTCAGATATTTCAAGTTCTTCGCCTGTATCACTAGCAGACGAAAAACTACCAACAAGATCAGAAACTGTAACAGCTTCGGGATTATAACCTGTCTCTAAGCCTTGGTAATCTGAATGGACTACCAAGGAAGATTCTCCTTCTTCAGGTGAACCTACTCTACTGCCACTAGGAGGAGTTACAAGGACCTTTAAACCTTCTAGATTACCGGGTTCGTCTCGAGGAGGTGATCCCCTAAGTCTACGAGATCTTCTCAACAATTCGGCCATAGAAACAACTTCAGGAGACTGGCCCCGAAGTCTACGGGACTGTCTCGGTAATTCCGCCACAGCTAAAAACTTTTAACTACTACACACGAAAACAAAGTAAAATCTCAAATCAAACCACCTAAAGTCTCTAAAGAACCAAACAAATTTGAATCACACACCTAAAGAATCTAGGGCGTCAAACCAAGCACAAACAGTAGCCTTCCAGACCGAAAGCGCTAGTTGGTGATGAAACCCAACATCGTCGGATTCAGTACAGAAGTGGCGGGTGGAACAGTTACCCCGAAAACCTGCTTAATGAATAGGCCGGCACAAGTTCCTCCACTTTAACCGTCTCGAGTGAAGTGAACCCCCCAGAAAATCCAAGTGAGTCTAGCCGACGTCTGCTCCAGGTACAGTGGGATATTCCCTCCACCGTCACCTCGGTAGAATCCTAAAGATAATGGTCACTAAGGTTACCAACCGCAACAAATGCACCTGGGGAAACAGTCTACACTCCGACAGCACACAAGGGCAGAGTATCAAGCTCAATCCCCTTGTTGGTTCCTTGACAATAATCCAAGGTTTATCGACAAGTGACCCCTGGCTCCTCGACAATGGTTAATCTGAGGTTTACAGTTTGTAATACGTGCGTGTCTGGCGTCATTCCCAACGAGGGGGGATTGATCCCCTCACTTGTTCGGACACGAGCTCGTGCTTCTCCTTTAAGAGGAGCTTTCCCAGAGTACAAATGAGATAATTGGATTTATTCTATCACAAGATAAGCTACTTGTTTGGTTTTGTTGTCTTGGAGAGTTAATTACTCACCTACTCCAAGACACTAGCCTGATCTAAATTAGTGTTTCAGAGCCCTAGTAAATAAAAGTTACTACGTCGATTTTACTTTAAGCGTTAATTTTATGGTTTTTCTTAAAGACAAAAGGTAGCGGAAGTGAAACCAATGGTGTGTAGACTCGACTCAAACCACTACAAAGATGATCCTAAGATGATTTACGCTACTTTCCTTTTTTCAATGAAATTCTTAACTAAGAGAGTTGAGAGATGCAAATTTTATAGAAAACAACTTTCTTAGTAAAGACAATCAAAGAAACAATTCTCTCTATCTTTCCAAGCATACAAACATGACCACTCTTTACGTGCACGAAAAACTCTTTTTCTTTCAAAATTCTTCAAAGCTACTTGAAACAAAACTTTTCAAAGGAGATATTTTTGTATTTTCTCTTTTTAAATAAAGCATATAAATCTATTTTAAAGAAAATCAATCTTAAAAGCTATAAAATCTATGAAAACTTGACTCTCAAGCAAATCAAAAGAAATTTACTCTAAGCAAACCCAACGAGGAAAAAGCCTACAAAGATGATTCTAGGTTGTTTTACTCGACCAAAATCAAATCAAGGACCAGCTAATGCAGAATCAAAAGACTAGTCAAAACAAAACTCAAATCTTTTTGTTCTTTTTGTAAAATGGAATTCAATACTCAATCAACAAGCACTTCGAAATTTGCCAAAGAGACAACTCAATGGTAAGTTGCTCTCACAGGTAGACTTTATGACAGGTCTGACTTCTAAGAAGGCTGACAAAACCAGAGAGATCTAAGGCTTGACAACTTCTACCGTCAAAGTCACTACAAGACCTACTCAAAAATCAAACCCTAGGGCTTAAACTTCTATGAAATCCACTAAAACACAATGCTATCGAAACAAGTTCAGGTGAAGATCTTTGACAAGAGACTAATGAATCTGGGCAGTAAAAACTGAGAAAAAGCAAAATCTAGGAGAAAAAAAGCAAAAAATGGAATTTTCTCAAATTTTAGCAGGGGACGCAGGCAACCCGTTAAAACAGGTGCGGGCCCGCTCTGTGCACACAGTGACAGTGTGTCCAGGGACGCACTGTGCAATACTCAGAGGGTGCGTCCTACTGGAAAATTCAAGAAAAACTAAAATGAATCTAACCCTAAGCTAACCCACCCAAAAACAAAGTCACAGAGCCAAAAACCAGAAAAATAAATCAATTTTCTCAGAGCAAAGTTCATACAAAGGAAAAGACTTTCACATCAATGGAGTCCCCAACGGAGTCGCCAATTTGTCAGGCGGAAAGATTCGATTGTGCGGACACAACCAACCTCCCTAGGAGTCTAAGACTCTCTAGTGACAAACAATACAAACAAGAGCAATCCTTCTCTAAACATGCATTTACTATATAAGAAATCAAGTGTTTAGATCCTACCTGTAATCCAACGTTGTTGTAGCAGTCCAGCTCCGCTGATCCGGATGAGCTCCTCCTTCACTTTGAAACCTGCATCCACTAACAATCAAACGATTAAATAGCACTTGAAAATCTCATAGAAAAAACATATTTAACACATAGACCAAGGAGTACATGAAACAACTCATAAATAACAAGTTGTTGAGAAGAATGGACTCATTTGCATTAATAGGTAACAAAAGGAACAAATACAACCTGAGCCTTGGTGTTGTGCAAGTCCCTCCCAGGGTCCATCAAGAGTTCTCCTTTACTTTGACAAAGCTCACCCACTTCCAAATAGAACAAGCAAAGATGGCAATCTCTCCTCACAAGCTTCTAAATGGGAGTCCTAATTCCAGCAGCATCTACCCATAGAAATGTATAGCTTCCAACCGCCTCTCCTTCTGGCCCAATGGCTGTATTTATAGTGCTCAAGAGGAAGTTAATCAGGTCCACCATCAATGGGATAATCCCCTCTTTGGATGGGATAGCTCCCTTATTGATGGGATAAGTTCCTCTTTGGTAGGGGTGCATGAACCATCTGGAGGCGCTCAATACACGTCGAACAACCTTCTAGAATGCTCTAGAAATGACCAAAAGTAACTTTTTAAAGATGAAACTTGCGCATTTTGACCTTTACAGGGGGACGCACCTGCCCCTTTACATACAGAGCGTCCAAAGACGCAGCTTTTGTGAACATTGGGTGCGTACCCGCAGGTAAGGTTGAGAGAACCTGCGTACCCAGAGATAAATACATTTATAAAGACTTTCTTTCTTTTTGGAGTTTGACATGGAGAGCAGAGGTATAATACTTGCCTAAGAGGATAGCATGACTGTTGATAGAGCCATACTAACTGTAAATAGTCATGGTGACATTTTTTAGTGTAACACGGTACCTGTTCAAAAGAGTCCAGGTCAAGTCTCTTTTCTAGGTCTCTCATCACAATATCTACATTGACTTGATCACTATCCATCTCAGCAAGAGTTCCTTCCCTCTATTCATCCATATTGGCATATTGCTCAATTTCAGGGATTCTGTGATGAAAATATGGTGATAACCTATATTTCATTCTCTTATCACAAATGAAGCTATGTGGGTCGTATCTCCAACCAAAAATTTTATTTAATTTCATGTGTTCTAGGATTTCTTCTGATGCTTTGCCTACTTCTCTATTGTTGCAGAAAAATGGGCCTAGGTGATCCTTAATTTTCAACTGTGCTTTCTTCTTGGCCTTGGTAAAGTGAATATGATCTGAGTTTATCATTTGTCTATAATACTCCAATGCAAACAACCTCATAGGAACATATTTTGGTAGTTTGAATGTAGGAAGTTCACAACCATATATCTTGATCTCTATGTGATTCTGGTACAAGTACCAGTCACCTACCTTGCACTGTTTGGATAGCTAAAGGATTCTTTTGATTTCATCACTAATCCTAGGAGGAGGATTTCCCGTGAGCATGGTGGTCACTGGGTGGACAAACTGGTCAATGAATTCATTGTATGAATAAGGGCAAGCAAATGAATGGTGGAAAATAGAAGTCCAAAAAATGATTGATCTAGGATTACCCTTTGTATCAAGTTTATTTACAGAAAATGGGAACTTGTCAGACTGATAGTAGAGGATAAAGTGATAGATGAATGTGGAGTACTTGAATACTTTCTCATTTTCCAACCTCATGAACTGGTCATGGATTTTCTCAGCAATGAATGCAACATAATTGTACATGACAACAGGGGGCTGACCAGGAGTAAAAATGGACATCAAAACTAGGGTCAATTCATATACATATTCATTAGTATTGAATCCCATGACTGCAGCTATCATATTAACTATAGTTTTTCCTGTCTCTATGAAGAAAGATAAGAAATAAGGTGGAGGATTTTTGAGTTGATGCTCCTTATCCACAAAATTCTGACAAAGGCGACTGTGTTCAGACTGGGTCAATTTAGATGATTTTTCTACAAAATCTCCAAGGGAAATGGGGGTGAGGGTTTGACTGGGATGAAATTGAAGCATCTCATTGATTGAGTCTGCAGTAATTGTGAAGAAGACAGTTTGATTGGGGGACATTATTGCTCTGTGGTTGGGATCATAGTTGGAATGAGACTGATGGATAATGTCGGGCAAAATGCATACAGAGGGGAGAAAATACATTGGAAGATTTGATTCCTAAAGTCCTATGGCATCATAGCCATTCATGTGATTGTCCTAGCATTGGCAAAATATTTTCAAGTGGTTTTTATCAATATTCAGGTCTTTTTTTTGAAAATCTGCGAGATGGTGGGGGCTAGTAATAGGTGGTACATTGAGGGCCACGAGGGTTTCCATTCTAGTTCTTGTGGATTCAGATAGGAAATTGGGGTTTTTATGTGAAATTGGTGAAACAGAGGGTCTTGAGAAGATTGAAATGTGAATGTAGCAACTGAATTTTTGGTGAAATTCGGGTTTTTCAAGCAAACTACAAAGGAAAGCAAGTATTCACAGGGGTTCTAGATAGAAACTGGTAAATACCTATTTTTTAATGATGCGCGTTGGAATGCAGGTTCACTAGGTGTGAATGGCAGACTTGGAGCGACGTTGACTGCAATTTTGAGGGTGGCTGACGATTGGGTGTATGAGCTGGTTGACCTCGACGTTCAGTTTGCTGCATGCATGCATTTTTCAAAGATAAGGACAAAAAACTAATTGAATCTGGTTTTTATGCAAAGTCAACTTTTGGCGGGTTCGGGAATTGGATAGGCGGCATCAGCGGGAGAATGATTTGATTTTTTGTCATTAGCAGGAGGCGGTAAGCGGTTTTCATTGCACCGCTAATGGAGGGGAGGAAGTATTTGGGCATGACCGCACGATTCCACACGATGACTGACACGTGGCGATGACACTGTTTAGAAAACCGCTCACCATCGCGCACTAAATTTCAGTCGCAGAAGGCCGTGCGATATGCACGACAACTGTTGGATCTGAGGGGCTTGATCGGATGGCTATCTGGGAGGTGAGGTGGTGGAAGTTTAATGGAGGGTGGGCCCAACATAATTAAAGGTTTTTTAATTACATCATGGATGACAGGATTGGTTATTGAGTTATTAATTAATCCTGGTGACTAATTAATCTTCACTTAATATGGCGGGGTCAAGGTTCTTAATTAGTTATGGTTTAACTAATTAATCCCTTTTATTAATGTTATTATGGTTATATTTAACCGAGGGGCGGGATATATAAGAATTTGGGGATTTTTCATAGTTATAATAATACGAGAATGGGTAACCTTTATAGGGGAATTAAATAATAATAAAATTTAAAGTTAATATGACTTATGGAATGTGAAGTGTGCTAGGTTAAATGTTTCTGAAAATGTATTCATCATACAACATTTATAACTTATGCTAATTGAATATGAGGGTTTTTGTATATGGAGTGTTTTAATTTCCCTAAGTAAAATGGGATTTTACTTAGGAAAATGTTTATTAGGGAAATGAATGACTTATGAAGGGGGGTGAATATTGATGAAGAGCTTTAAGTACTTAGGCATTTATAAATTATTGGGCCGAGGGTCTGATCCCTCCAAAAGTCAGAGAAATGCTCTGAGCCCCTCTAATTTGATAGATACCTTGGCACTTAGGGGAAATTAGTGAAAATTTAGGGGAAATGAGTAGGGAAGTTAATTATTTTTTACTTTGCTTGCTTGATGTGCCTTCCATGTGATGTATGTCTTTGCCTTGTGATGAAAGTGAAAGATTCACACATTTAAACTTGTCATTCTCCACATATTATTCAGCAACCATCATCTACTTACCCTACCTACTTTAACCTAGCATTTTCACTTCTTTATTAGGGTGAACTTAGACTGGCAAACCCTTATCAAACTTTCTTTTCTTTTACATGGTGATGCCTATCTAAGTCTACACTTATTACATCCAAGGGCTCAAATTAAGCTGTTGAGCTCCTTTTTTCACTCTACCTATCTACTTATTTGCCAAGATTAAAATATTTGGTCAGATCTTTATTCTCTACTTCTAAAACATGAAACTGAAATATGAACTAGTCAAGTTTAAACTATTTGACTATTCATGAATTGTGGCATAGGTAACAAACTGCACACAATTTTATTCTTCAAGAGTAAAAAAATAGTGGCATTTACACTTGCACAGTTTCCTGGTCTTTCCTTTTGTGGAGTTCATTTTCTTTCATTTTTTGACCTCTTTTTTTTTTTCACCCCTTGATTTTACTTTTAGGGTATACCCTCTTTACATTTTTTAAATTTTTTGATTTTTTACAAATATGGAAAAACTTTGTAACAAGTAAAGGTATGAACATATTACAAAGCTAAACCAAGTCAATCATGATATATGACACCTATTGGTATAGGGGCATAATAGTGGCTCCACTTGGGGATGGGTTTCCCTGGTGGAAAGTCAAGAAAAATAGATTAGTGGCCTCTTAATGACTTTTATTGTACTCTACAATATTCTTTAGCTTGCTGCTTTATTGTATGTATGAAAGTGATACTTTTTAAGCTTAGGGCCTTCTCTTCAGGCTTCAACTCCAAAATCTTAATGTCCAATCAACACTATGACATTACAAAGGATATAATATGTACTATGAAGAACATGGTAACATTAGTAAGTAGGATCAAAGTCATGCTTTAACATTTGACCATTGACTAGTCCTTCTTCTGCTTCTGTACCATCTAACGTTTTAAGAAAATATGCATTGTTTCCCTTAAAAGCGTAGATGATGTATGGTCCTTTCCAAAGGAAGTCAAACTTCCCATGTTTCCCCTTATCCTCTCTTCTAGAATCCCATCTTGACACTTTATCTCTAAGGTAGAAATCTTCTGCCTTGGTTCTTCTGTCAAATATCTTCTTAAGCTTCTCCTGTAAAACTTGGGATCTTTGGTACACCTCCTCTCTGGTATGCTGCAAATTTATAGTCTAGTTTATCCTTCTTTTAATATCATTGGGTTCCACTTGAGATTCTTGGAGTATTTTCATGACAGGAACTGCTAATGATGAAGGAAATACAACCTCCATGCCATATACTAACTCATAAGGACTGGTTCCAATGGATTTTTTGGTTGTAAGCTTGTTTTCCCACAAAGCATTTATCAATTTTTTGTTCCAAGTTTTCTTGTTTTCTTCCAACAGTTTTTTGATGATATTAATGAGACTTTTGTTGGAAGATTCTACCAGTCCATTCCCTTGAGGGTAGTAGGTTGTGGAATGGCCCAGTGTAATGTGATACTTGTTACAGAAACTGACCATTTTATTTGACTTGAAAGCTGCAACATTATTAGTAATGATTTTAGTGGGGCAAACAAATTTGGACAATATATTGGTCTCTAGGAAACCTATGATCATTGTGTCATTGGCTTGTATAGAGGGGATGGCCTCTATCCATTTAGTAAAATAGTCAGTGGCAATGAGTATCCATTTGTGTTGGCTTGAAAAGGGTGGGTGGATTTCTCCAATGAAGTCAAGGCCCCATTGTTGAAAAGGTTTCTCGGTGGAAATGGGTTTTAGGTGTAAAGGTAACAATTTTCTTTTGCCTTCAAAAATTTGACATTTATGGCAAGAAGTTACAAATTTCTTCACATCTACAAACAAGGTTGGCCAATAGAATCCAACCCTTAGGATCTTATCTGCAGTCGACTTCCAATAGAGATGTCCACCATAGTCTCCTGCATGAAATTCTTGGAGAGCCTTATTAGCTTCATCTTTTAATAAACACTTCAATAAAATTCCTTCATGATTTTTCCAAAAAAGACTATTATCTAAGATAAAAAAACTTTGAAGCTTTCATTTTTAAAATCCTATTCTTGGTTCTGGATAACCCTAAAGGAGCCTGTAGGTTTTGTAAAACATAAATTACATCAGCATACCAAGGTGAGTCTGAAAAGGCCTGGTTGATTTGTGGAGTCGCCATCTCCTGCTCGTTATCTAGTTCATTTATCTTAAGGGCTTGACAATTAGTTTTTGCCATGAGTTTGGCCAATCCCTAACCTTTTATTAGTTTTCTAGGTAATATCTCTATATCATACTCTAACATGGTAGCAATCCATTTACCTCTTTTTCCATCAATTGCATCCTGAGTTAGGATGTCTTTGGCAACTGCATTAGGCACATAAGCTATCACATGAGAGTATAATATGTAAACTCTGAAGTCTTTAATGGCTTTTACCAGTGCAAAAGCTTGTTTATCCATTATTTTGTATTTTAATCATGCATTTATGAGTGCTTTACTAAAAAAGGCTATAGGTTTTTCACATCCTTGATCATCCTTTTGCAATAAAACTGCAGTTATGGTGTGTTCTAATGCCAAAGAAAAAATGATGAATTCTCTATCAAATTGAGGACTGGTGAGGACTGGTGTTCTGGTTAAGGCCATTTTAATTTCTTCAAATGATTGCTTAGCCTCTACTGTCCGTTTGATACTTGAATCCTTTTTTAGCATGCTATTTAGTAATCTATTGAGTTCAGCTAAGTTAGAAATGAATCTTCTTAAAAAAATTATCTTTCCTAGGAAAGCTTGAAGTTCTTTAATACTTATGGGATGAGGTATCTGTAGAATAGCTTTGATCCTGGAAGGGTCAATTCAAATGCCATCTTTGGAAATGATGTGACCTAGAAGTTTACCTTCCTCTAGGCCGAAGAAGGAAATCTTTGGATTCAAAGAAATGCCATATTTTCTGCATTTTAAAAAGACTTTCCTGAGATGGTCCAAATGTTGTTGATCTGATTTAGAAAAGACAGTTAAATCATCCAGATATATAACAAGAAAATCATGAATTTCTTTGGCAAAGGTAATGTCCATTGCCCTTTGGAAGGTTGCTTCTGTGTTTTTTAGTCCAAATGGCATTTTGATGTACAAAAGGGTGCCCCATGGTGTTGTAAAAGTAGTTTTCTCTTGGTCATCAGGATGAACCAAGATTTGGTTATATCCTAAAATTCATCTAAAAGTGAAATTCTAGAAGAACCCACTACCCTTTGCAAAATATGATCCATTTTGGGTAAAGGATAATTATCTTTAAGAGAGACCTTATTTACATTTCTCAGATCAACACATAACTTTATTTCCCCAGTTTTCTTCCTAGTAGCTACCAAGTTATATACCCACTCTGAAAATCTAATAGGGGCAATAATCCCTGCTTCATACATACGTTTGATTTCTTTTTCAATTAATGGTAATAATACATGGTTGATTCTTCTGAGTTTTTGTTTAAAGGGATTTTGATTTTCTTTCAGAGGTATTGAGTGTTGAATAATAGAGGTGTCATAGGATTTCAAATCTTCATAACTCTAGGCAAAGACATCTTGGGATTCCCTCATAAGTTCAATATTCTTTAGCTTCTGATCAGGAGGTAAATATTTTGACAATTTTATCATTTTTGGATTGTCCTAAGTTCCCAAGTTGTATTCTTCAATATCTGCTTTTAATGGTTCCATTTTAGGTTTCTTGGGAATGTCATTGGAATCAAACAGATCTTCTAGGGGAGTCAATCCTTTGGGTAGATGATTGTCCTTTAGATGATAAACTCTGTTTCTTCTTCAATTATCTCATCTAGGTCCATTTTTTTCAGGTCTTGACTTATTTTTGTGTGAATTTTGTGGGATGCATTGTTGGGTGTGGAGCCTGATTATCTTCTATATTCAAAGGTATCGCCACATAGGACCCCAGTTCGAAATGGGGGCGGCAACACCGCCCGTAAAATATTCGCTGCAGGGGGGGTCCAGGGGGGGCGGCTGCGACCTTTGGGAGCCCCCCTGGTGGGGGGTTTCGGGGGCAGCGCCCCCGAAGCTAAAAACAGCTGTAAAATTGCCTTGTAAAAGTATAGTAATTTCTAGTCAATCTGGGCCGTTCATTAGGCGGATGATCTGACGGTAGAACTTATGTTTAGTTTAGGTTTTTTTTCCCTAGAAGGCAACCCCTCTTTTTGTATGAGGGCACTGTATTTGAGGCTGTGAGATAGATGTGTATTCTGTGAGCGAGAAATAGAGAGGTGAGACTGTGAGAGAAAACAGAGGATATTACAGCGGATTTTCTGTAGGTTGTGTCTCTTCATTTTGCTGGATAATAGAAAGGAAGGACTGGCTGTTCGGGGTGGACGTAGCCCAAACTAGGTGAACCACGTATATCTGTGTCTCTCTTGTTTTGTGCGTTTTTTGTGTTTATATTTCTGCAATATTTTATGTGTTCCATTGCTCCGTAATATATAATTTTCTAGCATGCATCATATTTATTGAACTTTCCTTGAAAATGTTTGTTTCTACCTCATCTATTTGATTAGAATTAATAACTGTATCAACATCTACGTTACTGTTAGAAAACTCTTCATCTAAAGTTACAAAGTTATTGATATGCTCATCACTATCAAAAACCTACCAATTCTTCAGATTATCAGGGATGGCTGGTCTGTGCCTAATCTCAGTAGTATACTAATGATTAGGTTTGAAAGGTAATTTGTAGGTGTTGGCAAACATGGCCAGGCTGTGGGCTTGCATGTTGTGTTTTCTAGGAATAGTTGCAAGTTGAGTTTCCAAAAATTATTGAGAATTTCTATGAATATTCCTCTATAATATCCTAGTCTAGGATCCCTAGTTGAGTAAGTTCCTTTAATCTGTTTGATTATTAATTATGAATCTCCTATTACAGACACTATGATTGCTCTTAATCTTTTGACAAGTTTAAGACCCAACAAGAGAGCCTCATATTCTGCTCTGTTCTTGGTGCATTTAAAATTTAATCTGTAGGCATGGCCTTCAGCATGATCATTTTCTAAATTGTACACCCAAACTCCTGCTCATGCCCCTATTTTATTGACTGAGCCATCAAATTCTAAGTGCCAAATGATTTCATGTTTATAATTGGTGTCTGGGGTAATAGGAGCTTGTTTAACAGTGGGATCTCGTTTTTCATTCTCATATGATTTTTCTTTGTTATCTGATATTTCCTGAATCTGAACATTTGATTTTTCTTTTTTAATTTCTTTTGGTTCTACTACTAAAACTTCTAAAGTATTGGAAGGTTTGGTTTCTGCATTTTAGAGAATGAATGAGTCCATATCAGAGTGTACTGAGTATATGGGGAAATTTTGGGGTCTTTCCTGACTACTTACTACATATTTCATCTATGTTTCTCTGTATAGTTTGTTTGGTTGTCCAAAAACAGATATAGTAGCATATGACATATCCAATTGAAGAGATCCCTGAAGCTTAATGCCCCAGGATCTAGATAATAACATGCCATATTTTGGTGGTATATCTACTACCACTATATCCATTAATTTTCTTTTTGTAGGGTATTGAACCAATGAGACACACAAGTCTTTTATCAATCCTAAACATCTCAATTGACTAGAATCAAAAGAAAACAAATCTTTGTATGGTCTAGTGATTTCTAGGTCTAGATTTTCCATTACAGACTTGGGCATGAGATTATGAGATGCCCCAGAGTCAAATATGGCATTGTGAAGAATCTTATCATGTATGTCTAAGATTAATTCGGGCTAGTCATAAAAAAGATTAATTGAGTCTTCAGTTCCAGTAATAGTTAGTGATCTATTGATTTGAATTCGGTAGGCATCATGTTTAGCTAATTCAGATAAAGGGACAACAATTTTTAGCTTACCTACTTCCGTTTCTAGATTAAAGGGCTTTTCCATTTAGGCTTTTGGGTTTTTAACATCATTATTCTCTCTGTTTTCTGTATTTTCTGTGTTTTTCTCCTTTTCAGGAGTGGAATCATGATTTGTTGATTCTCCTAAGTTAACCTCTGGAGGTTCTTCCATAGTTCCCTTAGAAGGAAGGGGAGTGGAAGGTTGTCTATTGTTTGGTTGATTATTAGAGACATCTTCAATTATGGGGTTAGAAGCATTAGTGTTTGTTCTAGAAAGAATATGCACAGGTGTGGTTACTGTCCTACCTTTTTTGGGTTGATTTGGAACCTTTTTCTTGTTGGCTTCAGGGACATCAATTCTCCTACTTCTTAGGTTGTATTGCTTATGCACCTCAAATATGGTTGTGTCATATCCCTCCCTAAAGTCGAATGATTCACCTAATTGAGTTTGAAACTATTTAAGTATGTGGGCTTCTTGATCCTCTTGGGTCAAGAAAACTTCTCCTTCATTACAAAGTCCCATCAAATTAATTTCAGTATCTTCTTCTGGTTCTTCAGAGTTGGAAGCTTTTACATAATTCTCTTGGAAACGAGGTCTAATGTTTTGGTCTAGACCATTCTTCCTAGTTTTCGGGTTTTGATTCTTTCTAAAATTAGGATTTCTCCTTGTGTTGGTTTGCTGACCATCCCAAGGAGCTTTCCTTTCAATTGTCTCCACTCTATCTCTTAGTCTATCCATTCCTTTGATTATGGCATCTAGATTTTGTTTAAAGGGTGAGATTTCTTCCTTTAATGGTATCTTCCTTTCACTCCTAGCCCTGGCTCTTTTTGACATCAGGTTAGCTTCAACACTGGCTGCTATGCTTTGCATATCTTCCAAAGTAGGAGGGGCTCGTTCTCTCAACTAGAAAGCCATATCAGAATCAAATCCACTTGGGAATTTGATTAAGGCTAAACCAGGTGGGGGTCTAAGATTTTGAGGAATGGCATTATAGACATTGATGAATCTAGTTCAATAATCTTGTACAATTTCTTGTGTTCCTCTCTTAAGGTTTTCGTATTTAGATAGAATCTGAAGGGGGTCTTTCTTTTTCTCCCATTGGTTCAAGAATTGTCTATGGAAGGTTGTTAGGCTGTCTATACTATTTGTTGCTAAACCTCTGAACCAGGTTCTAACTTCCCCGGATAAACTCTGAACAGATATTCTCATTTGCAAATCATCAGTATCTATTTCATAAATTTCAAAATAATCAGTCATTTTCTTGGTATGTTGTTGTGCTGTATAGGTACCAGTGACATCAAAAGTAGTAATCTTACTTTGGTAATCCTAGGGCATGGCACCTAAGTTTGATAGTAGCACTAGGGGGGGCATATTTTTTTTCCATTGTTGTAGGTAATGGTGAAACAATAGCTGGGGTTGGAAGAACAGTGGGTGTTTGAGTTGTAGATGGAGAGATAGAGGTGATGGTCTGATGTGGAGTGGTTTGAGGTTGAGATATATGAGGAAATGATGATGAGCTTGCAAAAACAATTGTGATTACAGAGGGATTAGGTGTTCCTTCAGTGGTAAGTTCAGATTGTGGTGAGTTCTACAAATATCTATCAATTGACAAATTGGCTGCTTGGAGCTCTAATTCTCGGATGAACTCTGGGTCTTGGACTAGGTCAATTAACTCAGAATCAGATGAAGTCCTAAACAAAGAGGTTTCAAAATATTTGTTAAAGGGTTGGTCTTCGAGGTAAATCCATCTAACATGATAGGATGAAGATCTAAAGGTGGGTCGAGGACTAACATAATTTTCTTGTCTCCTAAGAATTCTAGGGATCATATTGGGGTTCTCAAACACTTGTGGTGGATTGCAATCAGGATTTGCTCTAGTCTAACGAGTGCTTTCTGAAGCCAGGTTTTTGGTTTTTCTTTTTGATTTTCTTAACTGATATCAAAACAACTTCTATGGCTTCTTGAAGATGCTTTATATTTAGGGTTTAAACTTTCTTAAAGATTTGTTTTGACTGAAGAATTGTCTTCCCCAGTATAGTCAGCACTATGTTATCACTCAGATTTTCCTTGAAGTTGTCAAAATAAGGAAAGGGGTCTGAGGTAACCATAAACCAACTTTTAAGTATAGAATCTAGCCAATCTGTACTCAGAGAGGGCTCTCTGTTTATGATTTAGCTTTGTTTATAGGATATTAGGCTAGTTATGAAAGCTTGGGGGTTTTGATTTTGTTTCGTGGTGGAATTCATGAGTAGATGGATAGAACAAAGTATCTCAGACCATTGGGCTATGGATTCAACTGAGAATGGATTAACTAGATTAGTTTGATTCAACAAAGGAGGGCTTCATAGGGCAAGATAGCTAAACAAAGGACAAATGGTAACTTGAAAGGGTGAAATGGTCTTGAAAGGAACGAAGGGAAATTAAGAATCCTTTAACAAAGTTTCAAGATGAGGGAAAGTGGGTGATCATTAACAAAAAGGAATTAAGAATTTCTCGTTAAATGGCCACAATGATAAACTAAGAAGTAGGGAGCAATTAAGAATTCCATACCTATGATAGCTTAGAAACAAAAATAAAGAAAATAAACGATTTTAAAGACAGAATGTAGTAAAGCATTTTCTGAAATATACTTTTTCATTTATTATTCAGTTATGAAACACATATGAAATACTTAAACCGGAAAACAGTAAAAACATAAGATATAGAATACTTATTTGTCCATTGTTTGACACATGAATCCTGTAAAAGTCCTTTGCTTTATTACTTCTTCCAGCCAGCCATACAAAAGTTGTTCAACAACACTTCTATTCCAAAATAATGAGTCTACAAAAATGTCTAAGAATCCACCCTCAATACTCCGAATGAGGAAGTACTTATACAAAAATTTACAACAAAATATCTCCTAACATAGATATATTCTAGGAAGACTAACTATATTTTACATAAAAGTAGAGACAGATGGTCTTGAAGATAGAAACTAAAAGTGAACTGCAGGGTTGCTATCCCTATTTTTGTTGAATGAGCTGGAGGTAGGCCCTGTGATTGTGCATCTTGTTGTCCTGCTCATAATTCTGTGCTGGCTGATTTCCTTTCATCTTTTTACTAATACTTTTTTACCTATTCTAATACTATTTACCTGCTTTATCCTCATTCACCTTCTTTTACCAAAATTGACTATGGTAAATACTTCAATTTTACTTGTTACCAAGGTAAATCATAAAATGTCTATCATATTTGTCCACAAATCATCCCTTGGTATCTTGGTCCTTGTTAGCTTTCTATAGATTTCATCAACCTCTGTGTATTTTAAAGAATTTCATTGTACAAGAAACAAGTGTTTCAATTCATGCTCAACATAAAAGAGGTTATCCAAACTTTCATAGAGAACTCTGCCTATAGGTAATGCTTTGGGTGTAGATGAACTAACAGAGGAATGGCTTGGTTGTTTGCATACTGATTCAATTTGTCGATATATTCCTCATGCCTCATTAACTTATCATTGATAACTAAAGGACTTGGAAGTCCTTTACTCTGTAAATTGCCAAACTTTTCCATAAATTCATCTATGTCTTCTTGCATGTTCTGACATTTTCTTTCTAGGTTTTGCATTAGAGTTGTTTTTGCCAATACTTTCTTGATTTCTAGGATAGTTCCAGTTCTATCCTCAATATTTAGCTGTTCCAATTGGTGCCTATTTCTGTTGTTCAAAAAGTTTATCAACCTGATAGCTTCTTCAGGCTTTCCTCCTAGCTCTTCCTTGGTTTTTTGAATCTCTTGAAGAGAAACTTTGACTAAGTCAATTTGTTAAAAAATGATTTGAATTGATGACCAAACATCATTGATTGATTGAGTGATGTTGGTCCATAGAATTTTCCTAATATCTGTTAAAGGCTTTTCAAAGGTGAGATCCTTTTCTAGTGTTTTTACTTGTTGAGCCAAGCCTTTGTTTTTCCTCACTTCTTCAGCAAAATTGATTTTAGACACATCATACTTTTGTTCCAAGGTAATGAATTTCTCCTTTACCTTTTGCAATTCAGAAACTTGGAGTTTCATTTCCTCCATAGACTTGATCAATTCTTCAATGCTCTGCCCTGAAGTTCCCACCTGTGATGTACCTGTACCTGTACCTGTTGCTTCAATAGTCTCAATTGTTTCTAGAGGGACATTTGGTGCAAGAGCTGTTGCAAGTGTAGAAGGGACTATCGTGGAAACCACTAGTATTACATTTTGAGGTTGAGAGGTCAACTCACTCTACCTGCTTTGTAGTGTTTTCTCTAGTTCCTGCTCTATCTCCCTTAATTGCTCATTTAGCTTGAGGATTAAGTCCATAAGCTCTTCTTTATTCTTCTTTTCAATTACTTCTACAGTCTGTGGATGCATAATTAGTGGCAACTTTAACTGCTTTCTCAATGCAGCTATGTCTTCATTTTTCTTCTTTATCAGGGCCTCTCTAGCTTTAACATCCTTTGGGTTATGACCCAATCCAATAATCAAATCCTCCAATGATTTGATTCTGTTGTCCTTTGCCTGTGAGGAGGCTCTTTCTACTATAATTAAGTCGTGGTATTGTTCAGTGAATTCTCCAATCTGTGTTCCATCATGGCCTTGCTTGTCAATGTTGAATAAACCATTTTCCATGTCTACTTATGCAATTCTATTTGATCTATGGGCTGAATGTCTTTGGCTAAGACCTCAAAATCAGTTTTGAGGTAGTCTGCAAGGGTTTGGGGCTGCTATACTTTAGGCTTTAAAAAGCTCATCTAAATTTTGCCTTCCTTGATGTCATAAGCTGACATCAACCTAGTTTGATTGGTAGGAACCATCTTCAAATATTGAGTGTAAGTTTGGGCCTTTAGTTGTTCATTCTTTGATGTCTAAGGTCTTGTTAGATGAAGACCTGAAAGATGAAACTTCAGCAATTTGTTGTCTTTCAAGCTCCTGTCTTTGTGAGCTAGAAGGTGTCCCACCTATTGGGAATGTATGTTGATTGTCTCCACCTTCTTTCTTAAAAATCCCTGTTGTTTCTTCAAAAAATTCCTCTTCTGAGTGTGGATTTAGCCTATGCCTCTTAGCACTAAGCTTGTCTGAAGGACCACTAGCAGGGATAGCTACTTCCCTGCCTCTTTTTAAGCTCTTTTCCTCATTCAGAGGAGTTTACAAAACTGGGGGATCTCTGATATTAACTTGAGCTGGATTGGTCTGTGGTTGAGCCTTCTCTTCAGAGATTTCAAGCTGCTTTGACATGTCTGATTGTTCTGCTGCTGGAGTACTGGTTCCTTCTTCTTTTCCCTATGATGGTTCTATAAGGGGTGCACTAGTTTCCTGTGAGTACCTTTGAGAAGTATCTACTATAGAGGCACTAGTTCCTGGTGTGGGCTTCTGAGAAGTCCCAACTGGTACCTGTTCAAAAGAGTCCAGGTCAAGTCTCTTTTCTAGGTCTCTCATCACATTATCTACATTGACTTGATCACTATCCATCTCAACAAGAGTTCCTTCCCTCCATTCATCCATATTGGCATATTTCTCAATTTTAGGGATTCTGTGATGAAAATATGGTGATAACCTATTTTTCATTCTTTTATCACAAATGAAGCTATGTGGGTCATATCTCCAACCAAAACTTTTATTTAATTTCATGTGTTCTAGGATTTCTTCTGCTGCTTTGCCCGCTTCTCTATTTTTGTAGACAAATGGACCTAGGTGATCCTTAATTCTCAACTGTGCTTTCTTCTTAGCCTTGGTAAAGTGAATCTGATCTGAGTTTATCATTTGTCTATAATACTCCATTGCAAAAAACCTCATAGGAACATATTTTGGTAGTTTGAATGGAGGAAGTTCACAACCATATATCTTGATCTTTGTGTGATTCTGGTACAACTACCAGTCACCTACCTTGTATTGTTTGGATATCTGAAGGATTATTTTGGTTTCATCACTAATCCTAGGAGGAGGATTTCCTGTCAGCATGGTGGTCACTGGGTGGACAAACTGGTCAATGAATTCATTGTATGAATAAGGGCAAGCAAATGAATGGTGGAAAATAGAAATCCAAAAAATGATTTATTTGGGATTACCCTTTGTATCAAGTTTATTTACAGAAAATGGGAACTTGTCAGACTGATAGTAGAGGATAAGGTGATAAATGAATGTGGAATACTTGAATACTTTCTCATTTTCCAGCCTCGTGAATTGGTCATGGATTTTCTCAGTAACGAATGCAGCATAATTGTACTCGATAGCATGGGGCTGATCAGGGGTAAAGATGGACATCAAAACTAGGGTCAATTCATCTACATATTCACTAGTATTGAATCCCATGACTACAACTATCATATCAACTATATTTTTTCCTATATTTGTGAAGAAAGCTGAGAAATAAGGAGGAGGATTTTTGGGTTGATGCTCCTTATCCACAAAAGTATGCCAAAGGTGACTGAGTTCAAACTGGGTCAATTTAGATGATTTTTCTAGAAAATATCCAAGGGAAGTGGGGGTGAGGGTTTGAATGGGATGAAACTGAAGCATCTCATTGATTAAGTCTATAGTAATTGTGAAGAGGACAGTTTGGTTGCGGGACATTACTGCTCTGTGGTTGGGATCATAGTTGGCATGACATTGATGGATAAAGTCAGGGAAAATGCATACAAAGGGGAGAAAATACATTGGGAGATTTGATTCCCAAATTCCTATGGCAAAATAGCCATTCATGTGATTGTCTTGGCATTGGCAAAATACTTTCAGGTGGTCTTTATCAGTATTCAGGTCTTTTATTTTAAAATCTTTATCTGTGAGGGGCTAAAAATCTAAATCATGGTGCGGGTAGTAATACGTGCTACATTGCGGGCCATGGGGGTTTCCATTCTAGTTCTTGTGGATTTAGATAGGAAATTAGGGTTTTTGTGTGAATTTGGTGAAACAGAGGGTCTTGGGAAACTTGAATTGTGAATGTAGCAACCGAATTTTTGGTGAAATTTGGGATTTTCAAGCTAATTACAGAGGAAACAAAGTATTCACAGGGTTTCTGGACGAAAACTGGTAAATACCTATTTTTTAATGATGAGCGTTGGAATGCAAGTTCACTGGGTGCGAATGGTGGACTCGGAGTGACGTCGACTACAATTTTGAGGGTGGCTGATGGCTGGATGTACGACCTAGTCAACCTCGACGTTCAGGTTGCTTCATGCATGTGTTTTTCAGAAATAAGGACAAAAAACTGATTGAATCTATTTTTTATGCAAAGTCAACTTTTGGCGGGTTTGAGAATTGGACAAGTGGCGCCAGCAGGAGAATTATTTGATGTTTTGTCGTTAGCGGGATGCGGTAGGTGGATTCCATTGCACTGCTAATGGAGGGGAGGCGGTATTTGGGCACAAATTTGTGATTCCACACGATGAGTGATGTGTGGCGATGGCACTATTCAGAAAATTACTCACCATCGTGCGCTAAAGTTCGGTCGCAGAAGGCCGTGTGATATGTGCGACAACCGTCAGATCTGAGGGGCTTGATCGGACGACTATCGAGTAGGTGAGGTGGCGGAAGTTTAATGGAGGGTGGGCCCAACATAATTAAAGGTTTTTTAATTACATCGGGGATGACGGTATTGGTTTTTGAGTTATTAATTAATCCTCACTTAATATGGCGGGGTTGGGGTTCTTAATTAGTTACAGTTTAACTAATTAATCCCATTTATTAATGTTATTATGGTTATATTTAACCATGGGGCGGGATATATAAGAATTTGGGGATTTTGCATAGTTATAATAATACGGGAATGGGTAACCTTTATAGGGGAATTAAATAATAATACAAGTTAAAGTTAATATGACTTATGGAATGTGAAGTGCGCTAGGTTAAATGTTCCTGAAAATGTATTCATCATACAACATTTATAACTTAGGCTAATTGAATATGAGGGTTTTTGTATATGAAGTGTTTTAATTTCCCTAATAAAAGAGGATTTTACTTAGGAAAAGGTTTATTAGGGAAATGAATGACTTATGAAGGGGGGTGAATATTGATGAAGGGTTCTAAGTACTTAGTCATTTATAAATTATTGGGCTGAGGGTCAGATCCCTCCCAAAGTTAGAGAAATGATCTGAGCCCCTGTAATTTATCAATAGAACTTATCCTTCTTCTAGCGCTCAGGATCCTCCTTGGTTCAGATCTAGCTATGCACCATAAACCAATGACCAGTATTCTAGATCTTGCTCTTCATAAGATATTCAATCCTTGAGTCAATACCTTTGCCTAATGATCTCCTTCCCCTTTTATAGTCTTAGGCCTTACTCACTACCATGTTCCAAAACCATAGATAATCAGTACCATGGACCCATCACTTCAGACGAGATACCATTGTCCAAAACCATAGGTCCAAATACCAAGGACTAACTACCATGGACCGAAAAATAAGTTTTCCCACATGTATGCATTTTTTCTTGCATGAAAGTGTGTGCATACATATATTCACCTTTTGATCATTGATCCGGCATGTATACATGACTTGGTTAAGAGGAACCTGCATATATCTCTTTTTCTTTCATTCTGAGAGCCTGAACTGTGATTTGTCATTTGAGTGAGTTGCCATCAAGGACAACACCTATGTCATAGCGCCAAACCTGTGTCATAATGCCAACAATCTCCCCCTTTGGACCTGATGGCAACCCCAAGTCAGTCAAGGTCATTCTCCCCCTTTGAAATCAAGGGCAAAGGGTTACGCTCCCCTTGAGTACATGCCTTTGCTCTGTTCTGCTGTCCATGCTCCCCTTGACTGTAGGCAAGGTCTGCAAGAAGATGTTATACAAGAAGAAACATGACTTTATACATCATAAATGACCTTCCTATCACCAAAGACTCATACATACATCCATCTTCCAACCATGTGGGGATATACCAATATTGACTCATGATAAAACAAGAACATTACATCATCCATCCCAAGCATAGTGGGGAAACCAAGATAGGTTGTTACATGACCTTGATAATAAAGGAAATACATGACATAGAGACTAAATATTTAAGACAAGACTATGATATTCATCAGCAACTAGCATCATTTTTCAATCATCATACAGACCAAAAACCATGATCTCCCTCTGCACCTGTTCCACTTGAAATAAAAACAGCTGTGAAATTGAACCAAGATCTTCTAAGATAATGCCAACAATGCATTATTAGAAGTATATGATCCCCCTAAACCTATGCCAGATGGTCTCTGTCACACCCATTTCAGAATCTTTTCATCTTGAGTCTCGCCCCACTAATTTTCTTCAAACCAACATATACGTTACTGTATCCACAGAAACCTGTGTATGTACATGGATATGCTTCATGAAACTTCCGTACAACCACTGTTCTCTGAAACAAATAATTTCAACAGCAAGATGATGCATCAACTAATCCTAGCTTTTGTCTGAGATATTCAAACGTCTCCTTGGGCAGGGGTTTGGTGAGTATATCAACAACTTGTTCTTTGGAGGGGACATACTCCAATTTGACCTTTTGTTCAAGCACTTGTTCCTGGAGAAAATGATATTTGATAGGTATGTGCTTGGTCTTTGAATGCATGACTGGCTTCTTTGAAATACTGATTGCACTTGTATTATCACAAAAAATGGAGATAGGTGGAGTACAAGTGATTTGAATGTCTTGTAATGTTTGCATCATCCAAAGGAGTTGTGTGCAGCAAGATGCAGCAGCCACACATTCTACTTCAGCTATAGATAACGCAATTGAAATTTGTTTCTTGAGGAACCAAGATACTAATATGGAACCCATAAAGAATGCACCACCACTAGTGATTTTTCTATCATCCACGCTTCCTGCCCGATCTGCATTTTTATATGCATGAAGTGTGAGATATGTATCTCTAGAATACCATAAGCCATAGTTTTGAGTTCCTTGAAGATACTTGAAAATTCTCTTAACTGCCTGAAGATGAGTTTCCTTTGGATTTGTCTGAAATCTTCCAGCTATTCCCACAACATGCATGATGTTTGGTCGGGTACCTGTTAGATAGATTAGACTACCAATCATGGATCTATAGGTTGGTTGATGTACTGCTATTGATTCATCATTTGCGCTAAGGTTGCATCCTGTTACCATAGGGGTACATACTAGTTTCGAATCCTCCATCCCATATTTCTTCAAGATCTGCTTGAGGTACTTGATTTGTGATAGAAAAATACCATCTTTGTTTTTTTGGACTTGTAAACCAAGAAAACGTGTGAGCTCACCAAGCAGGGACATTTCAAATTCTTTTTGCATCATCAAGGCAAAGATTTAACTCATGTCTTCTTCATTGCTACCAAAGATGATATCATCAACATACACAACAAGTATTAGCAACTTATCATTGTAAATTTTTATATATAGATTGCTATCTGTTGATCCTTTTGTAAAACCTTGTTGATGGAGGTACTTATCCAAACGATAATACCAAGACATTGGAGCCTGTTTAAGGCCGTAGAGAGCCTTTTTGAGTCTGCATACAAGTTTTGGATCATTTCCAAGGATAAACCCATCTGGTTGCTCAATATACACTTCTTCTTCCAAGTCTCCATTCATAAAGGTAGATTTCACGTCCCTTTGATATACTTTGAACTTCTGAAAGCTATAAAGAGAAAGAAACATTCTTATCGCTTCAAGTCTATACCTTCTTGTTGAGCATACCCTTTACAAACAAGTCTGACCTTGTTTCTAATAACATCTCCATTTTCATTCAGCTTGTTTTTGAATATCCATTTTGTCCCTATGACATTCTTGTCATTTGGTCTAGGAACCAACTCCCAAGTGTTATTCTTTTCAATCTGCTCAAGTTCTTCATTCATGGCCTTGACCCATCATTCATCTTTGCATGTTTCACTTATATTTTGTGGTTCAATGGAGGAGAGCAATGCTAGATATCTTGAAGCTTTTGAAATAGATCTTCTTGTTTGAACACCTACCTCTTTCTGCCCCAAAATTTGAGTTTTTGGATGATTCTCCTGGACGTACCTGGATGGAGTCTTTTCTTCTACCCTTGTCATTAGTCCTTTTGATGTAACATTTTCTTCGAAAATTTTTGAAGTATTTTACCGTAGGAGTCTTACCATACCAGAGTTCATGAGGAGTTTGAGTGTTGTTCACCCAGACGTTTGTCTTGTTGAGAATAGTAATGGTAGAAAATGTAGCTTCACCCCAGAAGGTTGCAGGAGTTCCAGACTCATCAAGCATATCATGAGCCATTTGTTGAACCATTCTGTTCATCCTTTCTACTACTCCATTTTGCTAAGGAGTCCTTGGAGTAGAGAACTCCCTTCTTATTCCATGTTCTTCACAAAAATCGAAAAATTCATACGAGGTAAATTCCCCTCCTCGATCAGACCTGAGGCATTTGATTTTGTGATCTAATTCGTTTTCAACCAAGGCTTTGAATGCTTTGAACTTTTAGAAATCTTTGCCTTTATACTTCAAAAGTCCTATCCAACACATCCTATAAAAGTCGTCAATGAACAATATGAAGTATTCTTCTCCTCGAGGTGACATTTTCCTAGATGGACCACATACATCTGTATGGATAAGTTCAAGTGGCTTACTTGATGATCCTTCCTTCTTAGGGAAATTAGTTCTGTTTTGCTTACCAAACTGACATGATTTGCATATTGTATTGTCTGGAATTCTAATGTCAGGGAGATCACGAACCGCCTGATATTTGCATGCTTTCCTTATCTGAGAGAATATTAGATGCCCCAATCTTTTGTGCCATAGCTAGTGTTCATCATTATTGCTTAGATAGCATTGTTGTTGTCCTCCCTTGAGTATGTATAAGTTATTTGGAGTTCTTATGCCTTTGATCATTGTTTCTCCTGTATCAAGCTCACAAACAATACATCCATTTGATCAGAATATTACCTCATTTCCTTGATCACACATTTGACTGACACTCAATGGATTATGCTTTAAGCCATCAACATACATAACATTTACAACTTTGACCTTTTCTTTCAAAAGAACAAAACCTTTACCTTTTATGAGTGCAGGGCTGTCATTTCCAAATGAGACCTTCCTTTCCTTTTCTAAGGCACTATATAACTGAAGTTTTTCTTTATCACCTCTCATATGTTTTGAGCATCCATTTTCGATGTACCTTTGATTTTCCTGCCCTTCCGCATATAAGGCTATACCACATCTTTCTGGTTGCGATTCTTTCTTTCTCCATGTTTTGGGACTCAATGAAGCTTGCTCCTTCTGAGTTATTTGCTGAAACCTACTCCTGCATTCATAATCTTCATGACCGAAGTTGTTACAAATAGAACATTCTATTTCATTTTCAAGAGCAGAAAAGTTATTGTAGGTCCTTTTCATGATCCCAGTCATACTCCTTTGTTTTTGATATTCTCTAGTCATGATGGTCTTGTAGGCAACACATTGAGTAGCTTTGTGTCCAAAGTTATGACAAGAGAAACATTGGCCATTGAAGAAATTCCGGCTATTATCAAACCTATCGACCAAATGATTGTAGTTTCCATTGAAATTCATTCTTGAGGCAAATTGAGAATGATTTACCTGTGGTTTTGTAGCTTCTATTCATCCTTGAAGTAGATTTCCCTCGATTTACTTGGTGATCTATGTTCATTCTTGAAGTAAATTGTCCCTGATTTACCTGGTGATCTGCATTGTGCCTTTTCTGTCGATTGGCAACCTGTTCACTTCTCCTTGCTGCTTCAAGATAACTTTTGGAGGCAGATGGCTTCTGTGCTTGAGATGCTTCTTCAGTATATCCAAGACCTGTCTTGATTAGAGGAGAATGCTGCACTTTGATAATCTCATCTAAAATTTCAGATCCTTTAGCAAATCTAAGATTAAAAGCTTTTGTTTTCTCAATATCTTTTCTAAGTCCCACAATTTCACATTCTAACTTTTCATTATGTTTTTCCCTTTCAGCAAGTTGGAATGTCAGAGTATCTATAATCATATTCTTTTCTTCTAAAAAAATTTTATGTTTAGAAATTTCTTCATAAAAACCTTCTTCATCTATAGCATCCAAGAAATCATGATCTTCAAAAGCCATCAAAATTCTATAATCATTACCTTGTTCATCTTCATTACTATTTGAAAATCCATCACTGTCTTCATGTGCATAATAGCTCTTCTTACCTACATTCTGTTTTCTGTTCCATCTAACTAGTTCCTTTCCTTTGTCAAGCTTATCTTTATGAGGACACTTGGCTGCATAGTGACCGACTCTTCCACAAGCAAAACATTTAAAAGGTAGTTTACCTATGAATCCTCCAAAACCCCGTTGAAGGTTCTTGACAAAGTTTGATTCTTCCTCTCCTTCTGAAATATGTCCTGACTCATTGTATTCTCCTCTTCCTGAGGCTTCGAATGCAGATTCTATCATGTCTGATGGTCCCCCTTTTCTCATTTCAAAAGCAGTTAGGATTCCGTGCAGCTGTGACATGGTAATGCTCTGTAGATTCTGATTTTCTTCTATGGCAGAAACTTTTGATTCAAACTTAGAAGACAAATATCTTAGAACCTTTTCAACCAAAGTAACTTCTTTTATCTCTTCAGCCAAGTTTTTCATACGAGTAACAATCTCATCTATACGTAAAAAATAATTAGCCACACTTTCATCATTGTGCATTCTGAGATTTTCATATTGACTTTTGAGATTTTGTAGTTTTGCACGTTTTACTTGATCATCTCCTTCATAGCTCAGAACGATCTTCTCCCATATTTCTTTTGTGGTTTTGAGTTGCATAACCTTGACGAATTCTGATTGAGATAAACTCCCTAATAGAGTATTGAAAGCCTTTGCATTTGTTTCATACTGCTTCTTACCAGCCGTATCTGTAGGAGTAGCTGATGGAAATGTGTAACCTGTTTCCACGATATCCCAAACTTTTGTACTAAGAGATTGAAGATAGGTCGTGATTCTTACCTTCCAATAAATGAAGTTGCTTCCATCAAATATTGATGGCCTAATAGATGCCTCCTTTTCATAGTTTCTCATGATGATAGATCTTCCTTCAAGCGATCAAGATTCTTCTAAAAGACCTACTCTGATACCAATTGTTGGAAATAATACTGAGTGGGGGGGGTGAATGAGTGTTATCAAGTCAATTATTTTTTCATTTCATATTCAGATTTGTATACGCTACTTCAGTTAGTGAAAACTGTGTATAACCTGTAGACTTATAATTTAATTTATTCTTCAGATGTTGATCATTAATCTGTGTATTAGAACTTGTTGAAGCCCTGAAAATCAGGTCGATAGCAAGGGGGATACCCGCTCGGTCCAGACCTTGGTTGACAGCTCCTTATCCGTTTGGTATAGCGGTCTGACTGGGGATAATGGGACCAGTTTCCCAATCTATGAGTGTGTGTGTGTAGAATTGGATGTTGCTGATCTAACAGTTCCTATCTAAGATATTCTAATTCAAACTTTAATCCAATTCTATGATATTGTAATCTAATAAACAGCACATCTAAATCTATACTAACTCAGGATGTAATTATTCTATTATGCGATCTAAAGAGATTTCAAATAACAACTGGTAATAAAGATCACTCAGCGATTATAAGAAAGGAAATAAATCAAGATGAACCACTTTGCATAAAAAGTTAAACGAAACAGTTGTGAAAAGCATATCGCATAATGAGCTATTTATACATTAGGTATAAATAAATAGCTATCACCGTACAAAAGTGCCAAATGATAACTCAAGCATTCATGCAATAATACATAAACAACTAAAAATTGTATATCACTTTAACATATAAGCAGAAATGGTCAAGAGATAAAAGTACCATTTATGACTAGTCCTACTCATAAGCTTCAAGCAAAAATGATTTATCTCTCCTTGCTCTAACATCCACTAAGAGTACAGAAGTGCAACGTCAGTAGCAGATATCAAATGCAAACATCAACAAATCTTGATCCATTCATTCACCAAAACCTCCTCTGAGGGTGCAAAAGTGCATGTTCTGAGGACATGCTTTTGATAAATTTCTGGACCCTTATCTAAATGCATGAGAAGGGTTTAAATACTACTAACTAAATAACTTAATTACATAGATTCAGGATACGGTTTAAATGACCGCCCCTTTTATAAGAAAAACTATTTCTAAAAATTAAATTTAATATCTAACTATTTCCGCATTTTCTCCTTAATGTTGCGAGCATTCAATATTTGCCTGGGTAGAGTTGGCTGACTGTCTTCCGCTTTTGGTTGGGCTAAGAAAATAGAAATGGTAAGAGCTGGCACCATTTTTTCAGCAAAATCGATGATATACTTGATAGTCATCCTCTGGCTATGTGGATTTACTATGTATGCCCAATAATAATCCAAGTTCCACTTGGTTAATCCTCGAATTGCTTCTGCCTTTTCTTTCAGCTTTATGTTTCCAATTTGTTCTTTACCATTGCTTTCTTGCGTTTTCTGGGCTTACAAGTGACTGAGAAGTTAGAGGCTTTGCTTTTTGATCAATTTTCTCAGCGATGCGTGATTAGCACTAGGTGCTAATCGCGCATCGGAAACTTCCTCCGTTCTTTGATCTGGGCCTCTCTAATGTGTTTTTCACCTTTAGCTCCTTTTCCTTCACCGGGTATAAGCTTCAAAATTTGTAAACATACTGCTTTCGTGAGCTTCTGACCTTGAGCATTAAATCTCCTGTTGATATCAGCATTGTTCAACTACTCATTCAACCATGGCTGTGAATGAAAGATCTGTAATGGATAGCTCAACAGCGCTCTGTGAATCTGCGGCTCTGTTGCATGCGGTATCCGTTTATGAGGGCATCTCTTCTCTATCTCTGAGCATTGGAGTTTTACCCTTTTCCTTCATGGCTTCCTGCACATTGTTTTTGTGTTACTTCTGTTTTTCGTTCCTTCAGTTCACACAGGAGGAGAGAGTAATGATAATAAAAATTGACAAGAAAGCTTTAAGCTCTATGGATGTACAAAAACATGCCACCTGACGTGAACTGACTCTTCGAAAAACACAAAACCGTCTTTCATTAACAACTGGCATATCATTCATTAATTATCATTAAAGCGCGTATCCAGTTCTTGGTTTATGGAAAGCTTTTCTTGAATGTTGAGCTGGGGAAAATCTGCGATGGAATGTTTTTGCGATTCGCATCACAGCATCGCATATCGCATTATCACATTACCACAAATTTCATTAAGATGTGTTATCGCAGGGTTGCTCGATCGCGTTATCGCAAAATCGTGGATCACGGTATCGCGCTATCGCAAAATCGTAGATCGTTACAATCGTTAAATGGTTATGTGTTTTTCATGTGACATTGCGATATGCGATATCTGCTATCGCATATCGGATATCGGCTATTTTTTAAAGTTTTCCAATGTGAGCGTTTCTTAATGCATGCGATGCGATGGAATTCGTGTCGCGCTTTTGCAGTTTATCATTTTTACTCATAAGGAAATGTCCTATCATTCTTTGTACGATGCGATGTTTTCTTAAGGAGTAAAATACATGAGCCTTAATTGAATTTTTTGAATTTTTTACTAAGGATCCCCACTTATCTAGTGTTATTGCTAATACTAAATAAGGAGGGGGGTTGTTATTGGCCAAAACAATTGGCAATTCACTTGGAAGAACCAGTTATCTCTGCTTTTCTATTGAATTTTTTCAAACTTCCAAAACAGAAAATTTTTCAGAAAATTAAACTTTGTTATGGAAAGATAGAGTACATTACGCTCTAAACCGTCAATGATATCTTGTTTCAACCATTTTCTACTTTGACTATTTGCTTCCTCAGGCTAGTCCTTGTATTTACATCAGCCATTACTTGGTCTTGTAAAGATAAAACAAAGTCTCCTTTGTAAACTAGTTTTAAATATGCTCATTTGTCGTAGGTAGAGCCTCTACTGCCAGCAGGCGTTTATAGCCTCAACAGGGTTACCTGTTACCCAGCAATGATCCTATATCCTACTTAAGGTGGCCTACAACTTTCAAAGAAGAATCCATATCCACACTTATTGCTTTGATTTTCTTTTTATTCTTAAAGAACAATGTCTTGGTTTGGTAGCCAAATTATGACACAGTCATTCACTTGATTTATAACTTTGCTGAACAAGCTGGCTCATGATGAGACCCCTTGTCTTTTGATTGCAACAATCTTGAGTAATTGCCCTGTTGTGGCATACAGTATTGGCAAAGTCAGCAAGTTATAATATCTGTGATAATGATAAGCCGGCTCGTGATGAGACCTCCTATTCTTCAAGATAAAGTGTATCCTTGGGTTATTCCTCTAAAAATTGTGATTTCCTTAACAGGGAGGAAGTCATTGTTTCCTTAAGATAGCTCTGGACGACAATAATGGAGTTTTTGGAAACAGCTATTCTACAGAGAATCTTTATTTTGTTATTGATACCTTTCATTGTACTAAGATAAAACAATTTCTTCACTAAAGGTTGCTTTCATCAGATTTTTTGAAGTTGAAACTAGTATCATATCTAAGCTAAAGTTTTTAACTATATCTATCAATAATAAAGATCATTTTTCCAAAAGATTTCCTATTTATACAAGCGAAAAGTTCAAAATCTGAAAGAGAATTGGTGTCTTTTTCGTAAATGCCTAATGTAACCACTCACAACTGGTTTTATTATGAAAAAGAAAAACAACTATTCTACAAAAATAGAAGAATAATCTTCTATGGAAAATATTTCTTGAGAATTTGTCCATTAACAGGCAAAGGATCCCTCTTACCTACTAAATCTTGTAACACAAATGTTAATGGACCTACGACTTCTACAATATGAAAAGGACCAAGCCACATCCTTTGAAATTTTGTATGTTTGCCCTTTTCTTCATGAGCCTTGTCCCACTTTAAAACTAAATCTCCCATCTGAAAATCTTTTCTGGTCATGATGTTCGAATCAAAAGAGGATTTTACTAGTGCTTGATAATGAGCATGCGTTTTCCTAGCTTGTTCTCGTTGTTCTTCTAATTTAATTATTTCCATTTGTCTTAGCTGTAAGGAGGAAGTGGGTACTTCATCAATGTATTGTACTAAAGACAAAGATGGAATTGCTAAGTGAGTCGGAAGAACCACTTCTTTCCCATAAACTAAATTAAAGGGATAAGTGTCGATAGAAGCTTTTTGCGTTATCCGATCTGCCCATAAAGCATATATCAAAACCTTGTGCCAATTTTTATGATTTTGATCAATTGTTCTTTTAATAATCCTGATTAGGTTTTTATTTGTTGACTCCGCTAACCCATTACCTTGTGGGTAGTAATTGGCTGAATATTTAAGTTTGAATCCTCTTTTAAGTGCAAATTCAGTCATTGCATTTCCAGAAAAGTATGATGCATTATCAAACATTAAAGCCGATGGCAATCCAAACTTGGTGATTATAAATTGATCTATGAACTCAATGATATTTTCATAATTAGCCGTCTTGAGTGGAACTGCTTCTACCCACTTCGTAAAATAATCTGTTGCTGTGAGGATGTATCTATGCTGCTTAGAAGAGTGAGGAACGATCTCACCTATTATGTCCAAGCCCCACTGACTGAAATTTTGCTCGATGTTTACTGGCTGTAGTGGCAGGGACGGCTTCTTTTGTCTCCCAGTAGTAGTTTGGCAGACTTGACATCTTCTCACGTAACTGTGTGAGTCTTTAAACAACGTGGACCAGTAATATCCTACACGTAAGATTTTATGTGCAGTAGCATCTCCAGCTTAATGTCCACCTGCCGGCCCATGGTGGAGTTCCTGCAAAACTTTTTCAGCTTCAGCTTTCTCAAGACACCTAAGAAGAACAGAATCATAATTTTTCTTGAAAAGAATATCATTTATGAGCTGATATTGCTTAGCTTTCAACCATAGAGCTCTTTTCTTAGTATGATCAAGGTGTGAAGGAACATACCCATTCTTAAGATAATAAATGATATCAACATACAATGATTCTGCATCATTTAGGCTTACCTCACACATTTGTACCTCTTCAGATGGAATTTCAGAAATTTGCGATGCTCCAGCCAGCATTTTGCAGAAGCCTTGACCTCTTACAATATTTGCTGGTTTGATCTCAATATCATATTCCTGTAAGGCAGTAACCCAATTGGCCCCTTTTTCACCCAGATCCTTTTGTACTAGAAGATTCCTTACCGTTGGAAATGGTCCTATGATCTTAGTATGGGTTTTAAGTAAGAAAGGATTGAAGTATTTGACCGCTTTGAAAATAGTGTAAGCCTGTTTCTCCACGTCTGAATAATTTAGTTCAACACCCTGTAAATTTGAGCTAAAAAACGCAATTGGAGCTTCCGCTTTTTCTTGATTTGCTTGAGTTAGAATTGCAGCATATGACTTATATGAGGCAAATGTGTATAAAATAAAAGGCTCTGAAAAATTGGGAGTTGCTAAAGATGGAGCATTAATAATAGCTTGTTTGATCAGGTTGAATGCTTCATGTTCATCTTGACCCCATTTAAAATTTGAATTCTTTTTAATCATGGTTTGCAAAGGAGACATGATTCGTGAAAAATTTGGAATGAATCTCTTTACAAAATTGATCTGACCAAGGAAAGATTGCATGGCTTTTTTTTTATGAGGTAGGGATATTTCATAAATTTCTTTGATTATGTCAGGATCAATGTGAATACCGGATTTTGACACTATGAATCCTAGAGGTTTCCCTTCACTTAGTGTGAAAAAATATTTCTTTGGGTTAAGTGAAATTCCATACCTTAAACATCGTTGAAAGATTTGTTTCAGGTCTTTGAGATGGTTGCTTCGCTTCTTCGAGTACACTATTATATCATCCAAATAAATTACTACAGATTTATTGACTAAACCTTTGAATGCGATGTCCATGGCTCTCTGAAATGTGGCACCAACATTAATCAAACCAAATGGCATCTTTCGATATGCATATGTGCCCCATTTAGTTCTGAATGTGGTTTTCAACTGATCATCAGGATGTACCAACACTTGATTGTATCCTGAAAATCCATCCAAGAAAGACATTAATTATGAGCCCGCCACTGCCTGCAGTATCTGTTCCATAGGTGGTAGAGGAAAATTATCTTTTTGACAGGCTTTGTTAATGTTCCGAAAGTCAATGCAAATCCTAATATCTCCGTTTTTCTTTCTAACGGGTACCATATTGGAGACCCATTTGGAATGTCTGACAAGAAAGATTATCCTGGCTTTCAATAACTTATTGAGCTCAGTTTGTATCTGATTTTCTAAATTGGGGTGGATCTTTCTCAGCTTTTGTTGGACAGGTTTTTCATTATCGATCATGGGAATAGTATGTTGGATGATGGAAGTGTTGTATGTTTTCAGCTCATCATAATTCTAGGGAAAAACATTTTTATATTGTCTCAAAAGACGAATATACGCTAGTTTCTCTTCAGGGGCTAGGTCGAGGCCTAGATTAATGTTCTGTGGTTTAGCATCGGTCCCTAGGTTTACTATTTCATAGTTCAAGGTTGAACTTTGGAGTTTTGAATTGGTAGACCTATTAAACTAATCTTTCAAATCGTACAAGTCTTCTAACTTGACCACCGACTTGGGTATAGCATTATTAGTGCTATTTTGTTGCAATTGTCGATCGTGCTGGTCTTCATCAATTATTTGATTGGAGTAGGATCCTTCAAACATGAGGAAATTTACGATATCAAGATCGTCATTGAATACCCTCCAATTTGTGATGTTGTCAAGAATGGACGGTCTAAAGATTAATTCTATTGAGATTCTATCTTGACTAAAATCTTCGGACGAAATAAGTTTAGAAGCTACATTAGCCAAAAGGTCTGCACTTGTGTTTTGGAGCCTGGGGATTGAAGAAATATTAAACACTATGAAATGCTCAGTCAGATCTTGTACTAAGGATTGGTAGTGTTTTAAATAACCTGATAAGAAATGTATAGTGTTATGTGCCTGTTTAACCACAATCTCAGAGTCTCCAAAAAACTTGAAGATACTTGACGTCTAACCCGATTGCTTTGTACAGGCCTTGAACCAAAGCCTCGTATTCTGCTTTATTGTTTATGCAATCGAATTCGAGTTTGCATGTGAGCATGATTTTATCTCCTTCTGGACTAATCAGAACACATCCTGCTCCTGCTCCTTCGTTAGATCTAGAACCATGAAAAAATAATTTCCAAAACAAAGATTTATTTACAAGTTTATCTAAAAAATTGATACATTTCAAACTATCAGTTCGAGAAGAATTTTCGACTTGGGACAAAACAAAGTGTTCTAAATAGGGTGACGCATGAGCATTAAAATTGCCGAGGAAAGAATCTACCGAGTAATTACCAATAATGCTGTTGTTATACGCTACTGGTTCATTTTCTCCCTCTAACTCCGTTACTATGTAATTCTGGTGTAGCTCTCGTTCAACTTTTATTTGATTTGGTTTATCGTTGTAGGGCAGCCACATGTGCAACCATTCAGTTTCGAAGTATCCATGGAGTTTTTCTGACCAATCCCTGCTAAGAATTAAGCCATAGAATTCTGGGATATCAGCAACTAGAATGTCAATAACCTGACATACCTTCTGGTTGGATGACAACCTTATGGTTACTTGATTTAGTTCGCCAATCACTTCGAATTGAGATCAATCTAGCTGAACTATGCACACTGCGGATTTCTGTGGTTGAACATTTAACTTGGCACATATAAATTTGGGTAAAATATTCGATGAAGCACCGGAATCTACCAAACAAGTGTGCACATTTTTATTGAATATTTCATAAGGAGAAACGAGGGAGTGTGAGATCTTGATCTTCCTCCAATTAGGGTGATGTTATTTGGATCAATATTATTGATTGCGTTAGTTGGAGGTCTTCCCATGTTATGGGAAGCTTGAGAAAGTACAGCGGCAGGCAAAGGTGCAACTGGCACGGCATGTAATTATTTCATCATTATCTTCTGCTGATGTTTCAACTTGCTCAGTTCGTAAAGGGTGATGTTAGCCCTAGTCTTCTTCATGTCTTCAATAATATTGTACTCCAATTCATCTGACACTATCAATGTTTTAGATGGAGTCGTTTCATCTGTTTGGACTGGGCTGGTTTGAGTCGCTTTAGATATCATTTTCTTTGTCGCGACTTTATCCTTTATTGCAGAGCTTGCGCTCTTCGGCTTAGGGATAGTTTGGGGAGGATCAAGCTGATTTTTTCTTCGTGTGCTAACTGGAAATACTTCTTGATCTTCTTCTTGTGGGAGGATGAAATCCCACATTCCTTGTAATTCCACAATTTCTTCGTCATCAGTCTGCCCTTCAGTGGCAATTTCCTCTTCTTCTTCCTCGGATTCAACATTTGAAATGGCATTGGGTGGCTTTGCATTTGTTGGAGGACCTCTTTTAAAAACTCTGTAAGGATTTTTTGAAGAAGTTTCTGCTACTTTCTTTTTTATGTCGACCATTTCATTAGACATGGTCTTTAGAACTTTCTGCAATCCTTCCAAATCAAATGGATCTTTTGCTTGTTTATTCTTGGAGTCTTCCTTGAAGGTGACTTTTTTGGATTTACGTTCCTCTATCGCGGATCTCTTTTCCAGGGCTATTATTGTTTCTCTACTGCTATCGCTTCTTTCATGTTATCAGTTAAGGTTTTTTATTGGCCCTGTCCACGAAGATTGCTATGTTCAATGGTAGAGCGGTGATATACCATTCACATCGTACTTCTTTGCTGGGTTGGGAAGCAGTAGGAATTTTGTTGAAATGTAGATTGAAATCCTTGATAGGCTCTCTAGTTTCAGCTTTAAGATTGGATACGTCATTGATTAACGTGTCCGTAGACCTGTCATCACCAAACTTGGTTAGGAATTGGTCTTGGAAGATGTACCAACTTGTGATGGATCCGGAGGGTAATGGAAAGTACCATGACCCGGCTATTCCTTGCAGTGTATAAGGAAAAAGCCGAACAACAACATCTTCATTAGTAACCCCATTGAGATTAATGGAAAGCATGAAGTTGTTTATGTGCTCTTTTGCTAGCATGCCTGCCTTGGGATTGAATTTAGGCAACCATTTCTCAGGATGGGCCAGTATTTGACTCAAGGGTGCAGGCATTAAGACTGCCCCAAGGTTATTCCATGGAGACTGGGCCTTTGTTGAACTGCTAACAGAGGAAAGTGCAGAAGATGATACCTCAAATTAATGATGCAGACTTCATTACAAATCACCTACCAAATCTAGATCTGTGTGCACATATTCTCAAAGGCTACAAATCCTAGAAGATATATATTCATGATTATACCATCACCATAGCTATAGATCTAACAAACATAAACAGATCAATCAAGTCTATTCATTAGTCTTCAATACACTTTCATAACTATCATATATGATTCTTCTCATTGCTCCTTGGTACACACTTGTTTCAGATGAGATCACACATGAATAATCTATTTCATTTGCCACTTAGTTCCTTGATCTCCATCTCCTTATATAACTTTCTCCTTTGCTAATACCTTAGACAAATCCTTTGGTAAAGTCTTTAGTATTCATTGATGGGATCAAATAGATGTTTATGACATAATTAATATCGGAAATTACCATGGTAGTAGCCACTGGCATTCTATTTTCCATGGTTTGGATTTTGTATGTGATCTTTGTTCATAGAACCTGTGTATGTACATGACTCTTCTTCACAGGAGTCATGTATACTTTTCAAACGTCACAATTCCCATATTTTCTCAAGTAATACCTATACCAAGGTTGCCAACATTCTTCCTCATTTATGAAATACCTATATCAACATTCATGTTATCTGCATTAGTTCCATGACCATCATATTATAGCCAAATTGACATCAAGAACATATTTATCAAGCAGGTTTCAATCAAGGACAACACATCATCCATAATTCCAACAATTTCCCCATTTATACTTGATGGAAACTATTTTGGTGTTTGGAAATAACCTGCAAACACCATGTCTTCTATCCCCCTTTGACATCAAAGGAAAAGGGCATAACTAGTTTGAATGAAGTTCTTTCCCTTGTAGCACATTGTAAGTCTAACCTGCTGATCTGAGTCATGAAATTTTCATACTGAAAATTCTCCCCCTGATCATATGCTATCCCTTTTAAATATATACAATAAAATTAAAAGGATTTATTACTCAAATCCATGGCTATCCATAAATAAATATGACCTTTCCTATTACCAATGACTCTATGCTCCAAATTTTACATCAATCACCAAAAATAATGGGATTATCTACGTGACATGAATTTAGCCCAATAGCCCATATATGACTGAATTTGCAAGGATTACAAACATGGGTCTTTCATGACCTTTACAAAAAGAGTCATACATGACATTCATGAGCAATAATCTATGCTCTATGCAACATCTTTCCATAAACAATGATTTCAATAGTGAAGTATCTTGTGTATCGGGACCATGATACTCATCAGTAACCATCATGCTCCAAATAAGCATCTGCAACATAATCATCTAACTACAACAACATAAAATGACAAGATAACAACGACATGAACATCCTCAAGATTAACATGAGGCCAAATAAGCAATACCATGCAATAGTAGCAGCAAGAATAAAGTGTCATCTATAATTTCATCACATGCAATCCAAACAACCATGAGATGGTGACTGCAACATGTATATCTTTCAGTAGTGACAACAAAAATAACCATATATCAATATCACCAAAAATTATATGAAATCATCACTATGAACATAATGCAACAAGGAGCACTCAAGAAACCATTAGAAGCATAGAAGATGCTCCCCCTGAACCTATGCCAACTTTTCATCATCAATTTTGATCACAGCATATCTTTCTCACAATTCAAGAGATATATCAATAGTAGTAATAAGACTTGGCAACAAATCAACATTCATGATGATCCAATATCCTAAGTAGCATAAGGGCATCACCAACATACTGCAACAAACCAAAGACAATAATGAATTAATGGAAATATATGAGCAACTCCTCTTGAATTTTCAACATTCATTTATCACCACAGGAAACCATACATGATTGTCTGTGTCAAAAAACGTGTGCATACATGACTATCATGCATAAGAATCGTGCAAAAAATGTAAACTCATTATTTTTCATAATCGCAACTCCCTTTGAACATGACATGGTTGTTCCTATTAAGATAGGAAAATTAACAGAGTGAAGAGGTAGGGATCATTCCTAATTTTTTTCTGAGATATTCAAAGGAATCATGTGGAAGAGGCTTGGTGAATAGATCTACAACTTGTTCCCTTGAAGGAATATATTCCAACTCGACTTTTTCTTAAAAAAATTTCTCTCTAAGAAAATGGTATTTGATTGGGATGTGCTTGGTTTTTGAGTGCATGATAGGATTTTTAGAGATACTTATGGAACTAGTGTTGTCACAAAGAATAGGTATGGGTTGAGGACAAGTGACCTGAATGTCATGTACTATTTGGATCATCCATAGAATTTGAGTACAATAAGAAAAATAAGTAACATATTTTGATTTAGCAGTTGATAAAGCAATAGAACTCTATTTCATACCGAACCAACAAAATAAGTGAGATCCAAAATAGAATGCTCCTCCACTACTACTTTTGTGGTCACCAATATTACCTGCCAAATCTGCATCTATGTAAGCATGAAGTGAATTTTTTTTTGAGATACCATAGACCAGTATCTTGAGTTCCTTGGAGATACTTGAATATCCTCTTAACATCTTTGAGATGTGTTTCCTTAGGATTTGCTTGGAATCGTCTAACTATTCCAACTGCATGCATAATGTTTGGTCTTGTACTGGTAGGATAAATCAAGTTTCCAATCATAGATTTGTATTTGAGTTGATTAACTGTAGGAGAGTCATCATTTTGGTTGAGATTTCATCCTGTTACCATTGGTGCACATATAGGTTTGTAGTATTCCAATCCATATTTCTTCATAATATTCTTTAGATACTTGGTTTGAGAAAGGAAGATACCATCCTTGTTTTGATGAACTTGAAGACTAATAAAGTATGTTAGCTCACCAACTAAAGACATTTAAAATTTCTTCTGCATGGCGAAAGCAAATCCTTGACTCATAGATTCAACATTGCTTCCAAATATGATGTCTTCAACATAAACCACGACTACCAAAAGTTTGTCTTTTTCATATTTGATATATAGATTTATATCTGCAAATCCTTTCGTAAATCCTTGTTTCTGAAGATACCTATCAAGATGATATTACCATGCATGAGGATCATGTTTTAACCCATATAATGCCTTCTTAAGGACACAAACAATATTTTTATCATTTCCAAGTATGACTACTTCAAGTTTTTCAATGTAAACTTCTTCTTCTAGGTCCCCATTTAAAAATTTAGATTTAACATCCATTTGATATATCTTGAAGTTACGAAAGCTAGAAAATGCAAGAAACATTCTTATGGCTTCAAGTCTTGCTATAGACACAAATGTCTCTTCAAATTTTATCCCTTCGTGTTGAGTGTAGCCTTTTCATATAAGTCTTCCTTTGTTTCATATTACTTCTCCATTTTCATTCAGTTTGTTTTTAAATACCCATTTTTTCCCAATTACATTTTTATTGTGAGGCCTTGGTACAAGTTCCCATGTATGATTTTTTTAATATTTGATCAAGTTCTTCATTCATTTCCTTGACCCAACATTCATATTTGTTTTCTTGATTCATATTTTGAGGTTCAATTGTGGATAATAAGGCTAAGTGACTAGATGATCCAACAAAACTTGTTCTAGTTTGTATTCATGCTTCTTTATCACCTATAATTTGATATTCAAAATGATTTTTTTGAACATACCTTAGAGTTTTTTTTGACACACCTGCATTTTCATTTCCTTCTTCTGATGCTTCACTTTCCTCTTCTCCTACAACTTCTTTTATTTTAGTAGGGAGTTGTTTGTCATCTGGTTGTGCTTCTCTTTCAGTACCTGTGGATGCTTCATCAATCACAACATCTATACCTTCAAAAAAAATTGGAGCCTTGTATTATAACATTTATATCATTTTATTCTGGAAGAGCATCCAAGAAGGATTCCTTCATAAACTCTAGATTCAAACTTTCCAAGATTATCATCATTTTTAATTATAAACCATTTTCTTCCAAAGTTTCTATAGTGTTTAAAAGTTACAGGTTTACCATAGTAGAGTTCATACTAATAAAGCATGGCACATGCCATTTGTTGAAATATTTTTTTCATTCTTTCTACCAATCCATTTTGTTGAGGAGTTTATCTATGGAAAATTTATTTTGATGCCATGATGCTCACAAAAATTAAAAAACACATCTGATATAAACTCGCCTCCTCTATCATATATAAGGCAATAGATTTTTAATTCCAATTCATTTTCCACCATATCCTTGAATATTTTAATTTTTCCAAATGCTTCATCTTTATACTTTAATAAACCAACCCAACACATTCTTGTAAATTCATGAAGTATTTTTCACCACGAGGATACTTATTTCTCATGGGTCCACATACATCAGTGTGAGTAAGTTCAAGGGGTTTACCTGAAGTGCATTCTTTAGCTTTAAACTAAACTCTGGATTGCATACCAATTTGGAATCATTTGCAAATACTATTTTCAAGTGAAAATATGTCTGGTAAGTCATGAAATTCTCCCTTTTTTCTTGATTTGTATAGTTGAGAAAAACTAAGGTGTCCCAATCTTTTGAGCCAGAGCTAACTTTCTTTATATTTTCTCAAAAAACAATGTTCTTTCTCGACTTATAGGATACAAAAATTGCATAGAGTTATGGTTCCCTTGATTATAGTCTTACTTGTATCCAGATTTCTTACTGTTAGCACTCTGTAGTTTTCCTAGCTTGAAAAGGAAACTGCACAGGTAACCACAACCCACTTTTAAAGCTGGGATCTAGCCTTTCCAGCTTTAGAGAGGGCTCTCTCCGTATGATTTTTAATATTAGTTTTTAGATATTGGGCTACGCATGAAAGGTTAATGATAGGATTTTTGAAAGTTTTTGGTTGTAAAATTAAAGAAAAGTTTAATTGTCATGGAATCATAAAATATTCAGTAATCAATTAAAATAAACATAGAAGATGGAATAGGGTGAGGTAGGGAAACTCCTAGATCTTGTAGAGGTGTTGTGGTGTGGATGAGATGAATAAGAATTAGGATCAATTAAATATAGAGCATGCAAAGATGAATTCTATACTTAATATCAAAAAGAAAACATTTAAGATTGTCTAAACAAGCTAGAGCAGAGTACCATAAGTAAATTCAACTCTTAATCTTCTTGCAACAACGAGGAAGGAAAACCCATGTGAAATTTGAAAGAAAAACATATTTACAAAGAGGGAAACAACACCATTTTCTTGACACAAGAATCCTGAAACCAAATTGCCTCTATATTAATGAATTGATTACTTCAAAATATATTTCACTGCTTACAATCAAAGGATTTTTTTTCTTTCATAATCCAACCCTTTCTAAATATTTTTAAAAAATATTTATAGAGTTTGTCTCGAATTAATTCAAACTTCAAAATAAAATTTATTACTAAAATAATGTAGATATTTCAAAAATAGAACTAACTAATAGGAAATATGGACTATTTCTGATGTTTTGTTTAGACTTTGAGGAGAATTGTTGGTGACTATATCTAATTTTGTGCTTCTTTTGTTTACCTGCTCTCCAACTTGTAGTATTCATGTTTACTGTTATTCAATGAGCTCTAGCAATTTATCCCACCACTCTTCATCAGGAATGGATAAATTTACCATGTTCCAAAATCTATCATCTACTTATGTATATGTCTAAGAAGTTGGCTTATTGAGAAATAGATGGTGGACTTCATTCTGAATGTAGATGCCATGTTGTGGTCCTTCCAGGAAAGCTTCTCTAGTTATTGTTCCTCTAATCTTGGTAAATTTGGAAGTATCTGCAACTATGTTGCATAATTGGTCTTTATAGTTTTCTAATGGAATTAATTTAACATTAGAGGCTTTCAAAGTTGTAAGTCCTTTCTCCTGCAATACATTAAATTTTATGTTAAATCTTTTCACCTGTAACTCCAAATCTTTGCACTTATTCTCCAGTTGTATCATGGGGTTCTTCTTTGTCACAACTCTATTTACTTCCGTAAGTGTGCCTGTTCTGTCTTGAATTCGGACTTCTTCTAACTCATCTCTAGTCTTGGAGTTCAACATCTTAATAATTGTGCCCTGTAAACATGATAGACAGAAAACAACATTCGTGGAGATAGCTTGCACGTACGTCAAGTCCTTAGTGAATTTATTTCCTAACGTGTATATTGTGATTCACGGTTACTTGGTAATCCCTTTTTCCTAGAGTATCCTGAGTAGTCATTTTGATCTTTTCTGACTCCCTAAACTTGAAAATCATCGAGTACTTGTCCTTTCAAACTTGCTAAACAAACAAAAGCGATTAGAGTTTCCTTTTCATCCTTTTCTCGACTCTTGAAACATGAAAAGGCAAAGTTTTTTTTTCAAATTCTAAAATGAATTGACCATGGAACAACATCCTTCCCATGGAAATACTCAGTAGATCTTAGGTTGATACCAATGGCAGCATTTCCTCAGTCTACTATTCAAGGAAACCCCTTTGATGGGAATCCTAGTCCTTTTCCTTGTTTTGGAAATATTGGTGCTCCCTATATGGTGACGTTGTCCCTTCCTGGATTGACCATTGGTTTGCCAGTTTGGTTATTTTTGACCTTGGTGGTTCCGACTATCCAAACTACTTTTCAACCAAGTCCTCCTCCACCTGAACAACATCAACCTCATGTTGATCGTAAAGTTGACCCCTTGCCTCCTTTGCCTATTTCTTCACCCCGTTCTTCCTCTTCACCCAATGAAAGTCTAGATTCTAGTAATCAGGAAGCTAAGAAGAAGAAGACGCAAAATAAGAAAGGGGGCAACCAAGCAACCATTTCTACGAATGCAACTAATGAAGAAAAATATTCCAACAAGCCTCAGAAAGTAAAATTCCCTTTCATGTTATGTAAGGGTCACCACCTTCTTCAGATTTGTCCTGGTATTTCCAAAGTCTTAGAAGTCAGGTCAACAGGTTCAAATCGACCTTTGTCATCAACCTCTTGAGATCATGTTGGAGATAAATCTTCAACTAGTAAAGCTCATGGGAGAAATGGAAAAGTCAAATTTTCTTGTAAGTTGTGTGAAGGTAATCATCCAATTCATCTTTGTCCTCTTGTGGATGAAGCTTCCAAAGAGTTGGAAAACCTATCAATTTATCATCCTCATCTTTTGGCTAGGTATTGAAAGCTTTCCCCTGATCCTTTGCATCAAGTGATTGATCAAAAGCCATCTATGGTCAAGCTCGCTCTCTCTGAAAGTAAGTCTCGCGAGTCCATTCTCGACCAACCATTGGTTGAGAAAATAGTATACTTGGTTCTGGAAGAGAGTGAACCGCATAATTCTCAAGTTCTTATGGTTTCTTCAGTTTCAAATGAATTGGATGGAAATCCTATTGTTCCCGAGGTGCATGAGAGTAGTTCTCTTGTTCCCATAGAGCGAGAGGGTAGATCTCCCATTCCTAAAACACCCCTTATGAGTAGTTTAGTCACTTATTTTGATTGGATTCGACTGGAAGGATATCGCCTTCTATCTTATGTGCCTTTCCATATTATAGTATAGACTTACCATATGGCCGTACCTAGAACAGTCAAAGATGAGGGTGCATCTGTTAGCATTTTGTCCCCAACTGCTTGACAAGCTTTAGGTTCTCCTCATCTTGTCCTCGCCACCCAGAATCTGTTAGCTTTTAAAAAAGGAACCAGCCAACTATTAATGATCCTTCCTAAGTTACCTATTACTTTGGGAGGAAAGACTATATACATAGACATGATGGTTATCCAGGGCCCGTTGGATTTTAATCTACTCCTTGGCCATGACTATGTTTATGTCATGGGAGCACTTGTTTCTTTCCTCTTTCGAGTGATGTGTTTCCCACATGAGGGAAGAATTGTGATCATTGATCAGCTTATAGTCATTGGTCCGAAATCATCTCCCACTCAAGCATCATACCTTAATGGTTCTTATGAGCAAGCAGTATCACCCCCACCACCGGTTAATTACGTGGCCACTTGTTCCATGCCCACATCTACTGATGATCTAGTATGTGATGTAGTACACCATGTATTGGGGGCACTGGAGCCTGATTTTTCATTCGGATCCGTAGACACATATCCCTTCCCAAGTTTTCTTATCCCATCTAATGAGAACTTCTTGGAACCCATGGAATCTTTTTTTCTATGATTAAAGGCTCTAGAGCAGAGTTCCTTGTCTTGTGTCAATCATGTTAAAAAATGAAACAAGAGGACCATCAAGCAGAGTCCATTATCTTCTGTCAAGCTCCTTAAATAATGAAACAAGGGATATGAGGACAATTCTTTTACCTCGTTAAAAAATTAAATAGGTATCCATGAGAAAATTTCTTTTACTTGTGTCAAGATCATTTAAAAATGAAACAAGGTATCATGAGCATTATTCTTTTCCTATATCAAACTCGTTAAAAAATGAAACAAACCCCCTTCCAATTCGAGTCTTCGATTAGAACTCATAAAATCCTAGTCGAGTGTTTCACTCGATCTCATAAGTGAAACTTCAGTCCATCCACTTAGGTGAATGAAATGAAGCTTGGGGGTTATGTACCTCGAATTGAGACATTATGCTGGGGGCATGCAATCTTATCTCAATCGTAGTTTAGCTTTTGTTTCAAGCTTGTGTAAAAATGAAACCAAATCCAAGCATATTTTTTTCCCATGTTTCAAGCTCGTGAAAAAATGAAACCATCCTCAATCATACTCAAGCATAGTTTCTCATGTTTCAACCTTGTGTAAAAATGAAACCATTCTCATTTTACATCTTGTGATTGCAATTTATATCAGCTAATTTTTGTGAGAAAATCCTTGGTTCTTTCATTCCATCATCACCATCTCTTTGGTTGATCATATGCCTTCACTTGGTTGTATTACTTGTGCCTGAGGAACATCTATGATGAGTGGTATTATTAGCCAGCCTCTTGGCCATTACATGTTTTGAGTAGTTCCATCATGATTAGAACCAGTTGATATCCTTTCATGCCACTCATTCTTCCAGGCATAGTAATATTTTAGATCTTTTTTCACTCTCAAAAAATCAAAAGATTATCGAGTACTTGTCGTTTCAAACACATAAAAGTAAATGAAATGACGTGTACTCAATATAAGTTTAACCATTTTTTGGACTAAGATAGACTATTGTATGAAAAAAGAACACCTTGATCGACATGGTCAAGAGGTTCTCTCAAATATTGTTTTCTACCTTTTTGGGTTTAGGGGACAAATTACGAAGAGGGACATGGTGGAGTTTTCTTTTTAGTTCATTTTTCAAACTCTCTAAATATGAAAAATAGACTGAGTTACTCTTCCATCATACTCATAAAAATTAAATGAAGAAAGACTTATCACCATGATGAGCCTGAGTTTCTCCTTCCTAGGACTCGTAAAACTTACTAGGATGGATGCATTTAAAGAATTAACTTATACAACAATCATATGGTATCCTCTTCAAGCGTGTGTAAAAATAAAGAGGTACTTGCTAGAAATAGTGGGGAAAAATGAAAGTGAAACATATCTTGTATAGGTAGCATGTTGCTCTTGAACATGACACTGATCTACATCTCATGTCGGGTTTGGGATATCTTCACTCACTCACTTCTCTTTCCAAGTTTGGGTGATCCATTTTGCCTCTCGTTCCACTTCTTCATTATGACCCTTGGTCCTATGTTGAGTCAAATGCTGCCACACTCTAGAGTCGTGTCGCCAATATGTTTAATAGAAGTCCCATTTGCAGTCTATTACCTATACATTATCTTACCTTTTTTCACAGTCCTAGATCATACTTATTTATTCCACTTTATTCCTTGTTTTGTGTCGATGATGAGGGAACCATTTTCAACCTCCTTTTCCTGTCGACTTCATATCATTATCCAGGAAGACAAATTAGAGACTCCATTTTAGTACCTTGGAGCTTGCATGCCTTAATGGCAAGTTCTTCACATTTCAATGATAGGTTTTCACAATTGGCTTTCGATTGGATGATTCCATGAGTGTCCGGTTTCCACTTCTTTTTCACATTCACGGATTGTACTATTGTACCTTGGGAGCCATTGAAATTATTGGTGGTTTCTCTCGTGCCTATTAATTGTCCACATCATTGGCTAGTTAAAAAATGGTTTTCTAGCATGTTCGACTTCGACACATTCATTCGTATGTTAGCATTCTTACTTTGATTGGGTTGGGATGGAGTGAAATACCTTGAGTCTTTTCTGATATGACTCAGGCTCCGTGGGGTTATGTTTTATCCTTGATTGTACACATGTTTCTTCTATACGAATGGCTATGACCATATCGTTGGACTTTAAATTTATGATGATCCTTCTATATTGGATGGTTGCATCCATACCTTGGATCTTAGATGTACATATGATCCTTCTCATTTGGATGGCTATGCCCATGCCATGGAACCTTTCATATAATCATTATTATCTGGATGGCTGTGTCAATATCACTGATTTGTGTTTCGATATCAGATATATATATGTATATGCATCCTTGATTTATAGGTCTCATGACAGTGTTTTTTCTCATCCTTTCAAAAGCTCGTGAAGCATCTCAACCATCACTCCCCATTTTTCTTTCATGCTTTAGGGGGAATATGTTACATAGTATTTTTTCGTAGCTCCTGTACTTCCCTGTGACATACCACGAAGTGTCCAAAACATGACCATCATGCAGTGTACTCATTCATATATGCTGCTCAGATCCTCCCTAAGACATTGATTGGAAAACGCCTTGAGATTCCCATTACGGAAATAGCTCTAAAACCTTAATTTGAGACTCATCGCTCTTATGAGACTAAAACCGCAATGGTTTCTTGTTGTATTATACTCAACCCATGATGGAATCTCTCTATTTACTTGCATACCTGCAATGATCCCAAAAAGGAAATTTTCCCAAAGAGGATGAGAAGCTTCATGATCTAAAATCTTCTAGAGCGGCGAGCTGGAGGTTCAGCGTAGATGAGGTCGAGTTCTCCCAACATGGCCTCTTGGTATTATCCATATGAGCTACCTCCTTGAGATGATGGCCTACTCCTATCTTTGGAGAGATCCTAACTCCCTTTCCGTGCCTATATATTCATCCTCTCACATTCCCAAATGTTTGTTCTATGTCTATTTGCACCCATATGCTAAGATTGAGGCTATATGCTACTCATTTCGCTTGGAGAAGGAGTGCTTGGAGAGCTTAGCTTCATGTCACACAAAATAAGCTGATCTTGCGGACAAGATAGACCTTCCTAGAATCTAAAGAAGACCTAATGACAAGCAAACCAACCAGACACTATCTTTCTCTAAATATTCTTTTATAAACAGAGGCAAACAAGTGTTTTAGGGCCTACCTTAGGTCCAACGCAAGTTTGTGGATGCCCTCGCTCCTTCGATCCAAATGAGCTCCTTTGTTGCAAATCTGCAAACACAAACAAGCAAACAAATTAAATAGCACCTGAAAAGCCAATATCATAAAACATATTTAACATGAAAGTCAAGGAGTTCATGAAACAAATAACATGAGATACTTGTTGAGAAAAATGAGTTTGATTGTATTAATTCAAAAGAAGAAGAACTTTACAACCTACGCCTTGACGCTGTACAAGCTCCTCCCAGGGTCCAGCAAGAAGTTTCCTCTACTTTGACAAATTTCACTCTCTTCCCAATGAAGCGAAAAAGGTATGTGATCTCTCCTCTCAAGCTCAACTAGGAAGTATTAATTTCACCAGCATTTACCCTAAAAAACGTTCAGCTTATAACCTCCCTAGCAACCAACCCAATGCCTAAATTTATAGTGCAATGGAGGGAAGTTACTAGGTCCTCCTTCAAAGGGATAAAACCCTCCTTCAAAGGGATAGCTCCTCTCATCAAGGGATTAGATCCTTCTCTTTTGGGATGCATGAACCACCTAAGAGCGAGCAATCCACGTCAAAATTACTTCTAGAATCATCTAGAATTAACCCAAAGTGATCTTTTTAGAATAAACTTGCGCCTTTTTGACTTTCACAGGGGTCCGCACCCACTCCTATAGGGACAGAGCGGGCAAGTCCGCAGTTTTTATAAACAGAAGGTGCGGGACCGCAGGCAATAGTGAGAGAAAGTGCGGAACCAGAGCTTTATTGATTTTCAATGTCTTTCTCTCATTTTCAAAGCTTGACTTGAAGAGCTGAGGTGTAAGACTTGTTAGGAGGATAGTACAAGTGGTGATAGACCCATACTGACTACAAATAATCATGGTGACGATATTTTTGTGTAACAGATTGCACCCTAAAGTGTGAAGTCTGTAGTAGATGAGGATTTCATTTATCATTTAGGAAGAGTGAAGTACTTTATCATTTCGAGGATCATCTTGTGGAGAGCCCGGTCGGAACCTGTAAAAACATTCAATGCAAGATATATATATGGGATCATATCATCGTTGAGGTAGGCATTCCCATACTCAGATCAAAACTGACTTAGAAAACTAACTACTGCTCTAATATAGTTATGATCTTGTAATACATCACAAGTATAGACTCATGTAGACACATTATGGACGCAACCATCTGTTTATGAATAGTCCACAATATAATGAATACAAAATTCCTCATAGCCTGGATTGCGAAAACTAGATCTAGGGTCTTCATCTCTACTTCCCGAAACAGTACGATTCTATCCATGCGAATGAATGTGTTGAAATCGAACATGGTAGAAACCACTTGATACCAGTCAATGATGTAAAATGTTAACAAGTGTGAGAGAAACTACCAGTGACGTCAATGGCTCTCAAAGTACCCAGTACAATCCATGAGATGTGAATAGATGTGTTGATGTCGAACATGTCACGGAATCCTTTGATCGAAGGTCAATGATGCAACCTGTCGTCAAAAGGCGAGAAACTTGCCATTGAGGCATGCAGATCCCAAGGTACTGACGATTTCTAGATCATCTTTCTAGATAATGAGCTGAAGTCGATAGAAAGCGATCCGTTGTAGGCGAGCCCACAACACGAAATAATAGATCAAGTTGAAGAAATTTAGTTGCAAGGACTGACTCAGGGATGGTCAAGATGGATGACAGATATTTTGCAGATGAATGGCTTATTGGTAGTGACCTCTTGAACACATAACGACACAACAGATGGCTTGGTGACAATTGACCCAAAGTTAATACCCAGAAATCAGCTGAAGACTTTCAATGTGGTTTGATCAACTGTTAGGCAAAGGATTTCCCAACCCAGGTGAATAAAAGTGTTGTGTTCAAGAGTGGTTACAAAGTATCACAAACAGACTCATTTTTCTCTCTTTTCCCCCACCATTTCTGGCAAGTACCTCTTTATTTTTGACAAGCTTGAGAAGGATAACATTTGCTTGATTATAAGCTCATCCTTCGGATGAGTCCAACTTAGTTTAAATTCAAACCCTAAGAAGGAGTGGTTCGTTCCTGTTTGTAATTGAACAGGTCCTTTACTGTGAAATTTTAATGAGTCCAGTATAGGAGAAACTTGACGTTTTCCAATTTTAGAGAGCCTGAAAAAGCTTAAGAAAACTCCAGGGTTGACCTTTTTCGTAAATTTGTGTCTCCCAAGCCAGAAAATTATAAAATAATACTTGAGAGAACCACTTGATCTTTACGACCAAGGCATACTTTTTGTAATTAGTGCCCCTGGTCCGAAAAAGTAAAAAAGTGATCAACGACACGTCGTTTTATAACCAATATCGAATTTGAAACGACAAAAATCCGGCAAACTTTTCATGTTTTTACGGTCAGAAAAGAGTTGTAAGTGGACCGTCTTTTAATTCCGTTTTAACGAGTTTAAAAGAAAAACTCAGCAATCTTTTCATGTTTCAGGAGTCAGAAAAGAGCTTAAAGGTGACTCTAAGGTTTCACTTGTTCGTAAGTTTTAACGAGTTCGAAAAAATGATAAAAATGTACTCATATGGCTGACATTCAATTTAATTTATGAGCAGGAAAAGACGGAAAGAAATCGGCATTTTCATTTGTTTTACGAGAATGAAAAATAGCAAAATAATCTTGGGATTTTCATGAGTTTAACGAGTCTTGAAAATAACTGAAATTGACTCGAGATTGGTTTCATTTTGACAAAAGCTTGAAACAGAGAAAAACTATGCTTCAAAGTAGTTTCATTTTTACACAAGCTTGAAACAGAGCGAAAACTATGCTTGATGCCCCCTAAGTGTAACTGCTAGAGCGCATGCCCCCCAGCTTCATTTACGAGATCATTTGAAAGACTCGACCTAAAATTATGCAAAAAACTGAAATAACTAACCTAAATATACAACTTAACATTTATGAGATCTAGTCAAACTCTCGACTCAATTAGAGGAGGATTTGTTTCATTTTTTAATGAGCTTGACACAGGAAAAGAACTATGCTCGGATTCAGTTTCATGTTTGCACAAGCTTGAAGTGAAAAACTATGCTTGTTATAAGTTCGCATGCCCCCAGCATAATGACACAAATCAAGGTACATGCCCCCCAAGCTTCATTGCATTCAACCAGGTGGATGAAATGAAGTTTTACTTTCGAAATCTTGGAAAGACACGTGGGAGTTGTTTCATTTTTTAGTGAGGTTGACACAGGAAAAGAACTATCCTCAAAACCCTTGTTTCAATTTTTTAATGAGCTTGACACAAGACAAGGAACTATGCTCAAGAAGTTCACATGCCCCCAGCATAACGATGCAAAGCAAGGTACATGCCCCCCAAGCTTCATTGCATTCAACTAGGTGGATGGAATGAAGGTTTACTTTCAAGACTCAACTCGAAAAGGGAGTTGTTTCATTTTTTAAAGAGGTTGACACAAGAAAAGAACTATCCTCATACTCACTGATTCATTCTTTTTTAATGAGGTTGACACAGGAAAAGAACTGTCCTCATACCTGATTCATTTTTTAACGAGGTTGACTCAGTAACAGGAATTATCCTCTGACCAACTGATTCATTGTTTAACGAGGTTGACACAGGAAATGAACTATCCTCAAGGCAACCTGTTTCATTTTTTAATGAGGTTGATACAGGAAAAAACTATCCTCGCAACACCCTGTTTCATTTTTTAACGAGGTTCACACAGGAAAAGAATTGTCCTCATACCTGATTCATTTTTTAACGAGGTTGACACAGGAAAAGAACTGTCCTCAAACCTGATTCATTTTTTAACGAGGTTGACTCAGTAACAGGAACTATCCTTGAAACATCCTGTTTCATTTTTTAACGAGGTTGACATAGGAAAAGAACTGTCCTCATACCTGATTCATTTTTTAACGAGGTTGACACAGGAAAAGAACTGTCCTCAAACCTGATTAATTTTTTAACAAGGTTGACTCAGTAACAGGAACTATCCTCGAAACATCCTGCTTCATTTTTTAACGAGGTTGACACAGGAAAAGAACTGCCCTCATGGCAGCCTGTTTCATTTTTTAATGAGGTTGATACAGGAAAAAAACTATCCTCGCAACTCACTGATCATGGCTTCCGACTGGAAGAAAGACATGTCAATGGACACACCTTGATCATGGCTTTCAAGAGGTCTTCATCAGAAGGAAGAATAGTTCTCTGGAAGGAACACATGTCAAGGGACTCCAAAGGGATAAGAACATCATGTTCAAATAATCCCATAGAGTTTTCCATGTCAATTACCGGATCTAAATCAAAGGAAGATGAGAAAACAGTGAGAGGCTCACTTACATCGGTAAGTGAAAACATGGGACTAGTTGCCACATAATTAACCTGTGGCGGGGTAGATACCACTTTAGAATCAGGAACATTTAGGGGTGTCATATTATTGGTAGTCGAAAAAAGACTAGGGAACGAAAGCTGGTCTACAGTCACAATATTTCCATTGTGAGGGAAAGACATCATGCGAAAGAGTGTCGATACGACAACTTTCATTGCATAAACATAGTCTCGCCCAAGGAGTAAATTGAAATCCAAGGGACCTCGAACTACTATAAGATCAATACAGACAGTTTTACCTTCCAAGGTAATAGAAAACTCAGGAAGGATCCCTAAAGGTTCACTAATGGTTCTGTTAAAAGCTTTTAGATTCTGCGTAATAGGTGCAAGCTGAGGGGAACCCAAAGCTTTCCAAGTAGTTGAGGATAAAATACTAACAGAAGCACCTTCATCTACCTGTGTACGATGCATGTCCCTACCACTAGCCTTGACAATGATTTGGAAAGGGATGGAGGAAGGAAGACGAGGTTCTGTCAGTCTATTCCAATCAAAGGAAAAGACCTCAGTACTTGGAGGGGGTTATGTAGAAACAGGTGAAATGCCCCCCGGCATAGAAGAATCTGATGTAACGAAAAGAACCTGAGCAGTATGAAGTTCACTCTCTAAAGGGAAGGTGGGATCGACCAAATGTGAAATTGAATCGACCACTTGATCAACTAATGGATCATCAACCTGAGTGACATGAGTGTCACTCTCCAATGGAAGAGTGTGATCGACTGTACTTGAAATTATATCAATCACTCTGTCAGTTGATAGTAGGTTGGGAGAAAGTTTACGGTAACCCGTTGGAAATTCTTGCTGTGGAACAGTAAGGTTTTCCAACAATTTTGGAGGCTTCATTCATGTGAGGGAAAATGTGAGTTTGATGACTCCCTTTGCATAACATACAAGGAAACCTAACTTTACCCTTTTTCCAAGGAACCTGACTATCACTGGTTGATGGATCAATGGAAAGTTGATGAGATTTTTCTGACCATACTTCCAAGACCTTTGGAATACCAGGACAATTGACAAGGAAGTGGTCACCCTTACAAAGCCTGCAAGGGTATTTGGGTTTACGATGCATGTCAGAGTTTTCATCAACACAACTAACACTTACAGTCGAGGTTGGTTGGTTGACTTCTTTCTTATCTTGCTTCTTCTTCTTCTTCTTCTTCCCTTTCTTCTTCTTCCCTTTCTTCTTCTTCTTAGCCACCTGGTTACTAGCATCCAGGCTTTTACCAAGCGAAGAGGACGAAATGGAGGAAGCAAAATTAGGCGAAGAAGGTAAAGGGTCAACAGAAGGTTGGTGATGTTGAGATGGTGAACTCTATTAAGGTGAAGCATTCGGTTGAGGTGAAACAATTGGAGCATTTGGGGCCAACGAAGTTGAAAATAACCATATCAGTAATCCTATTGTAAATCCAGGTAACGACAAAGTAACCATATAAGGAGGACCAACATTTCCAAAGAAAGGAAAAGTACTAGGATCCTCGTTAAGAGGGGTTCCTTGGTCGGTAAATTCCGGAACAGTTGCCATTATATTCAACTTTAGTGAATTTTATTAACAATTTAAAACTAAAATTAACAATTCACAATTCACACCTATTGTCTCTAAAAGTAAAAACAAACAAATTAACACGCGCTATCAAATCTAGGAGTCAAACCACACACAAGCAGTAACTTTTCGTACCGAAAACACTAGTTGGTGATGAAATCCAACGTCGCAGAATTCAATACAGAAATGGCGGTTGGAACAGTTACCCCGACAACCTGCTTAATGAATAGACTGGCACAAGTTTCTCCACTAAACCGTCTCGAGTGAAGAGAACCCCACAAAAAATCCAAGTGAGTCTAGCCGACGTCTGCTCCAGGTACAGTGGGATCTTCCCTCCATCGTCACCTTAGGAAAGAATCCTATAGAATATGGTCACTAAGGTTACCAACAGAAACAAATATACCTAGGGGAATAGTCTACGATCCGATATGCACGCAAGGGCAGAGTAACAAGCTCAATCCCCTTGAAGGCTCCTTGACATAATCCAAGGTTTACCAACAAGTGACCCCAGGCTCCTCGACAATGGTTAATCTGAGGTTTACCGTTTTTAATACATGAATATCTTCTATTGTTCCCAATGAGGAAGGATTGATTACCTCACTGGTTCAGATATGATCTCATGCTTCTCCTTTAAGAGGAGCTTTCCCAAAGCATATATGTAACAATTTGATTTTTCTCCTACCGCAAGATACAGCTACTTGTTTGTTTTACTATCTTGGAGAGTTAATTACTCCCTACTCCAAGATACTAGCCTAAGCTAGATTGGTGGAAAGAGCCCTAAAAATGTAAAAATTACTAGATGAATTTTAATTAAGCGCTATGTTATTTAGGCTGTTATTACTCAAATGGGTAAATGGATATGAAACCAATGGTGTTATGACCCTACTCAAAACTGAATGCAATCGAATATGATAATGTAATCCTTTCAATTCGATGAATCCTAACTGAAGCAAGGAGAGAGTTTCCATTCACTTCCAACAATGCAAAAAATTGATCACTAAGAGAAAATATAACAAATTCTCTAATGCACTAACTTCATCAAGAAAAACTAATGCAAATCAATTCCAAAACAGTTTTTATTTTTATTTTTATTTTTGTATGTTAAAAAAAGAATAAAAATATGTAGATTCAAATCAAAGAAAACTGATCTAAATCTACGATTGACTTTCAAAATGTAAACTATGCAATTGTAATCTATGCACAATTCAATTGAAAAGTATGCAAATGCAATCTATGCACATTTTTCATTCATATTCAGAAAATGAGAATTCTAATTATGCAAATGTGATCTATGCAAGAGAATTCTCAAACACAAGATGATTCTAATGTAATCTAAGAACCAATCAAGTGCAATTCAAGAAAATTGGGTGAAAGTTCCAAGGATCAACACTCAAAGGCGATTAACACTCATACACTCATGCAAAAACAAAAGCAAAAAGATGCAAAATTGTGAAAAGACTAAGACAAACCTCCAAGTAATGACCAAAGGAAATCAAGTTAAGAATTTCTCAAAAAAGAGACTCAAAACACCCAATTGATAAAAGCTTAAAACAGGAATGCTAATGGAATTAACCTAAGAAAAGCTTCTGACAAGTTACATGCAGGTCTGGGCAGGGGATAATAACATATAAACAAAAACTAAACTGATTGAAAGAGAAAATCTTAAGTTTTTCAAAATTTTAGCAGGGTCTGCAGGCCCACCATTCACACAGGTGCGGTACCGCTATGTGCTAAAAGCAAAAGTGTGGATAGGTATGCACTGTGTCAAAAGGCTAGGGTGTGGTCCTCTCCCAAAGCTATGAAAAAAAAAATAACCCTGGATCTACAAACTCTACCCAAGTTTACACACAACAAGCCAAAAACAGAAACAAAAACACAGTTTCTCAGGTCAAAGTAAAAACAAGGAAAAAATCAAGTCCCCAGTGGAGTCTCCATTTTGTCACATGGAATAAGTCGATCTTGCGGACAAGATAGAGCTTCCTAGAATCTAAAGAAGACCTAATGACAAGCAAACCAACCAGACACTATCTTTCTCTAAATATGCTTTTAGAAACAGAGGAAAACAAGTGTTTTAGGGCCTACCTTAGGTCCAACACAAGTTTGTGGATGCCCTCACTCCTTCGATCCAAGTGAGATCCTTTGTTGCGAATCTGCAAACACAAACAAGCAAACAAATTAAATAGCACCTGAAAAGCCAATATCATAAAACATATTTAACATGAAAGTCAAGGAGTTCATGAAACAAATAACATGAGATACTTGTTGAGAAAAATGAGTTTGATTGTATTAATTCAAAAGAAGAAGAACTTTACAACCTGCACCTTGACGCTGTACAAGCTCCTCCCAGGGTCCAGCAAGAAGTCTCCTATACTTTGACAAGTTTCACTCTCTTACCAATGAAGCCAAAAAGGTATGTGATCTCTCCTCTCAAGCTCAAATAGGAAGTATTAATTTCACCAAAATTTACCCTAAAAAATGTTCAGCTTCTAACCTCCCTAACAACCAACCCAATGCCTGAATTTATAGTGCAATGGAAGGAAGTTACTAGGTCCTCCTTCAAAGGGATAAAACCCTCCTTCAAAGGGATAGCTCCTCTCATCAAGGGATTAGCTCCTTCTCTTTTGGGATGCATGAACCACCTAAGAGCGACCAATCAACATCAAAATTCCTTCTAGAATCATCTAGAATTAACCAAAAGTGAGTCTTTTAGAATAAACTTGCGCCTTTTTGACTTTCACAGGGGTCCGCACCCACTCCTTTAGGGATAGAGTGGGCAAGTCCGTATTTTTTCTAAACAGAAGGTGCGGGACCGCAGGCAATAGTGAGAGAAAGTGCAGAACCAGAGCTTTATTGATTTTCAATGTCTTTCTCTCATTTTCAAAGCTTGACTTGAAGATCTGAGGTCTGAGACTTGCTTAGGACGACAGTACAAGTGGTGATAGACCCATACTGACTGCAAATAATCATGGTGACGATATTTTTGTGTAACACTTGGACTTGGACATTCATTCAAGGAGAGCCTATCAACATCAAGGCTTGGTTGTATGCTTCCCCTTCTTTTCTATTAATATACAACTGCTAGTTCATTTTCCATTGATGTGTATGATCATGTATCATCTATCTTAACATTCCTTGATCAGTTAAGTAGGTTACTTTTTAATATGTTATTTGTATTTTCATTCCTTATTCTGTCCCAATCTCTTGTGCAGGTGCATACATGCTGTGAGCAGCATGAATGATCCCGTGACGCAAGTGATTCAAGGTCTTCAACAAAGGGGATCAAGATAGCATCAGAACAAGGTAGGCCATCTTCTTCATCTCTCATTTCAATTGTAACTTAGGAAAGTGTCTGGTAGATTGTCACTTAGGTTGCTAGTCCACTCATTGGGATAGAGGTATCGTATATATTTGCAGAGAGGATCTACCTAGACAATAGGTAGCCCTGCCTATCGTCATCTCTTTGACCAATGTAAAGTAATGCAGTAAGATCATTTCCGAATCTAGGAAATTTGTTTTCCTTATGATTCACCCTCAGGGAAATAAGAAGGTTGTGGCCACGAATTCCAGATAGGTCTCCTCTACACAGTAGCAATAGATGGACAAGGTCATGGAGGAGTATAGGGACATTTTCACCTCACCTACAGGGCTACCTCTACACTGTTAGGTCAAGAACTCCATCGATCTGACCCAGGGTGTGTCACTATGGAATGGATCGATCTATCGATGCTATATTCTGTAAAATGATGAGATCAAGAGGTAGATTTGGGAGCTATTGAAAAAAAGGCACATCAGACGAAGCACATCACCCTGTGGGAGCCCGATTGTATTGGTACAAAAGAAGGTTGGGACTTGGAAACGTTGTATTGATTATCGGGCGCTGAAAAAGATCATTGTTTGGAATAGGTACCCAATCCCATGATTGATCACCTTCTAGACTAGCTCAAGGGGGCCAAATATTTCAAAAATATTGACTTGAATTCCGGTTATCACCAGGTGCCTATAAAACCCTTTGATGTGTGGAAGACTAACTTCAAATCAAAGGAGGGCCTTTTCGAATCATTGGTCATGGCTTTTAGGTTGGCGAATTCCTCAACAAATTTCATGATATTGATGGCCAACATTTTGTGACCCTTCACCAATGCATTTTTGGTGGTGTATTTAGGTGACATCATGATCTTCAGCCAAATTTGGGAAGATCACCTCCACCATATTCGACAAGTCCCTCAAACCCTGCGACAACAAAAGTTGTGTGCCAATTTGGAGAAATGCACTTTCGGAATGACCTAGGTTCAATATGTAGTGTATATAATTGATGAGAGGGTGTGCATGTAAGCCTAGCCAAGATACAAGTCCGTCGGGATTGGCCAACCCAAACCACTCTAATAGAGCTCCACAACTTTCTGTGTCTTACCAATTTTAGTAGGAATTGGAGGCCAGTAAGCGAATGAAAAATTGTAATTATGGATTAAAGGGCATGTAAGGCCTTTGAAGAGGCCCAAATTGTGTGTTCTAACCTTGTTGGTAAGTATTTTTCCCCCAAAGGGGATTTGATTTTTCCCCCACTAAGGGGTACCTTGATCATAAGGTGGATTTTGTTAAGGGTAGGTTTAATATTGACCTACAATAGGTCATTGATAAGTAGTATATGCGACATATGGATTGTAAGGTTGTTGCACTTATTGACCTTGGATGTGAAGTGATTGGACTTGTTGCTACATGGGTTGACCTTGGTGCTACAAAGTCGACCTTGCTATTGCAAAGGTTGGCCTTGCAGATACAAGAGTTGAGCATGTTGTTGAACAAACTGCCCTTGCTATTGCAAAGGCTATTGATACTGCTGCAAAGGTTTCCTGTGTCACTGCAAAGGTTGCCCTTATTGCTATAACAGTTGTTGGACAATTCCCTGAGGGATACCCAATGGGTTGTAAGTTCTGAATGGGATTTGACCATATCCACTAGGAATATCAAATTGACCAAGTTTCACATGAGGTCCTACTTGTGGAATATAGGGTGCATTTTTCAATGCTTGTGAACCATATGGGACATAAGCTTGTTGGAGTGGTATCTAGGCCATCTAAGGCTATTGATACTAGATATTACTTGACTCAGATGAACTAAGAGGGTTGGGAATACCACCAGGATAAGGTTGATTGACTCCAACCATGTGAGGTTGTGTCCCACTCACATAGGTTCCAACTGACAAGAGGAATGTTTGGATTTCCCCCCCAGGAGGTGGTACATTTTGTCCACTTGAAGGAGGGACTGAGGAACTTACTAATTCTTGAGCCAAAACAGTTGTTTGTACTGTAATGGAAGGTTGAGACGATGGTAAAGGTTGAAATGGAATTGTCGGTTGAATGGGAACTAATGTGATAGTAGTTTGCACAAGAATTTGAGAGGTCACATTTGGGATAAAGATACTAGAAGTAGGCATGGAATTTGATGATAAAATAGGATTTTGGTACAAAGTGGAAGAAATGGTAGTTCCTGAAACTAATTTAGCTAAGGTTGTATAACCATGTGGAAGAATAGGTCCACTGGTTTCAAGAAGTGTGTGAGATGAGACTCTTCTCGTAAAAGGAAATCCTTCTGGAGGAAAGCCATATTCTTTCTCTTCATCAACATGAGGAATGTGGGTAGTGGAAACTTCCAAATGACCTTGAGAAGAGGTTGTCATCTCACTTTATGAATCCATGGGTGGAAACAACTAGAGAGGAGGAATCCAAGATGTACAAGGAGATAACTCAAAAGGAACATTCGGTCGATCGTAAGGATTCTAAGGACGTTGAGGAGATATCACAACAAGATCAAATAACAACTTTGTGTGGAGTACCAAAAAGGTATGCTTTTGATGATCATTTCAATATCTTTTCAGTAGAATTTGTAAACCTTTTTGCATCATGAATCTGGAAAACAATAAAGAATTATAACAAAACATGTGAATTAATATGCAAGACTTAATCACTGATAATTGTTATTCTTCTGTGCAGGAAAGGGTGAAAACAAAGAGTTGTTGTTCTGAAGGAAAAGATAAAGACGAGATAACTCCTGTCCCTTTGAAGGGAAACCAAATGCAAACAAGGCTAAGAAGATCAAAGCAAATCGGCCCGGAAAAGGAGGAGAAGACACCAGCTCGGCGGAGAAGAAAAGAAAAGATTAAGGATTGATAGTTTGGCGAATCCCTCAGGATCTTTGATCCTGAGGGATCGCTGCTTTATTTATCTTGTTACTTAGACATCTCCGCCATCACCTTTATATAAAGGGACAACACTGTTAACCGAAGGAGAAGATATATACTTTTATGTAATTTTCTGTAAAAGATCAACTTTGATCATCGAGTCTCGTTGAGAACTGGTTCATTGTACTTTTGCCTTATGCGTTAATATAAACTTGGTGATTACCGTATCTCTGCATCTGGATTAACTCAAAGCGGTGTACCCTTGAGGCTAAGGGCCCGACCCTGGAGGACACTTGCTTCTGTACCACTACAATTTGATTTCTGCATGGTTTGCTTATCGTTTTTATCTGGTAATCTGATATGCTTTATGAATCGCCATTACATGCTCTGTTAAGATTAATCCATTAAGGTTTTTACAGATAGAATTGTGTATTGACTCTGCATTATATTACTAATCCTTTCAGAGTTGATTAAATGATTATTAGTCTTGGCCGAATATTATTACTGTCTCGTTACAGAGCTCTTGTACTAAACATTTACGTCATAGATTCATTCGAAGTTGTATTCAGAAATGATGTTGTTCTATTTGGAAACACAGTCGTATTCATGTTAAATTAAGATTGATCAGATTATTGTTCCAGCATGTTATACATGTATGATCTATTGGTGTTGTTCCATAATTTACCAATAGTTAGTGTTGTTCCATTAGTGAGTTCTGCTTGATTTGCCTTAAGAGTGAGAGATTGATATTTGATTGTGAAGAGTGCATTTGGGTTAATATATTAAGTTTGGTTATGACTCGCGAGACTTAGTTGTTTGATTGTTGTTCCATTTTATTATTGTTGTTCCATTCCAGACTTGCCGTTCAATTCTTTATTTGTTGTTCCATTTTGCTACTTGTCATTCCATTTACTTGCATTTGTTATTTTGGTGTGAGAGACGATCCAAGGCTGTAGTGAGCCTCGGCATTCACTGCCTCGCTCCCAGATCCATGATCCATGCTCTAATTTCCTTTCCATCAGTTTCCAAAGGGATGGGCTATTGCTGCCGAACCCTTGACTGGTAAGTTACCTGGTTTTCTGAATGTGTGATTTTCCTTGCTTTTATTTCCTTTCCGTTAGTTTCCAAAGGGATGGGTCATCGTCATCGAACCCTTGACTGATCAGTTGCCTATTTTTAAGAGTGTGTGCTTTAGTCATTTGAAGTAACTTAGTTATAGGCAAGCATCCATTTACTCTTGTATTTTTGTAGAACGCTGTACTACTAGAATTACTCTGACAAATAGCCTCGGATTGAGTCACTCTTTGTAATAACCAAACGCTCCCGGATTGACATATTAATGTGAGATAATTAGAGGTGAAAGAGACCCTTTTTATAGCTCTACATTTTGGCGCCGTTGCCGGGGAAAGAGTGTAGCCATTTGTTTTCTTCAGAGTAGTGTACGAACCTGCTAGGGAAGAGTTGGATCTTAAAAACAGAAGGTAAGAACCTGTGTGCGGAGCATGTAAAAGCCCTGCTCCACTGTCTGCTTTCCTAATAGATTTGTTTTTGTTTTGTTTGAATAGTAGTTCATTTGAGTGCATGACTAAGCAGAAAAAAACAGAAAAGAATATCAAACCTCCATCCAAACCTGAAAAAGCTAAGGGGTCGGTGCCCCTTGGCTGAACGACCTTCATAGACGAAATCTATAAGAAAACAAAATCTCAGCCATCAGTAGGCCCTAGGAAAATCATTTCTAAACAGCCTACTAGTTCCCTTCAGGCCACAGGATCACCATCTATAGCCTTTGCTGAGGTGCATAGTCAAACTGAAGAGTAGGACTTTCAAGAAATTGAAAATTCTACTCCAGAACTATTGCAGGAAGGGAATTTCAGCAATTTTTGTGAAGGAGAAGGAGAAACAGGGGAAACCGAGGAACCAAAATCTCCTATTGAAACAAATCAGCCATTAAATAACCCGGATAAGGGGAGTGCTGAAAAAATCATTGTTGAAGGAATCCAATCTCTTCAGACATCAGGTATTTTGATTATCCCAGATAAAGGAAGTGCTATTAAAACTACCCCTGTCAAAACCGTTCCCTATCAACCTAGGAATACCCTCCTAGATATCCCAGAAGGTTATTGGCATATATTCGATCCTATGGCTCAGAACCAGCCAAATGCTCAAACCTCTACATTACAATATCCTATAGTGGATTCTGCAGCAAATGCGCCCATGAAAGCTATCCCTCTTCAGCATATCCCTACATTTCACAGTCTCACATCAGAAGATCTGGATGCATTTTTATTCGAATTCGATGTATTATGCAGGGGATATGATTACACCACCGACCCCAGAAATTGAAACTATTTCCCTCTACATTAAAAGGGGCTGCTTTAAGATGGTTCATGGGACTAGGTGGTGGGGTTATCAACAATTGGGATCAAATGAAAGAATCCTTCCTAAAGAAATATCAGGATTATTGTAGGTCCAGAGAATTAAAAGACGAAATATTTCAAATGACAGCCAAACCGAATGAGACATTAGAGGAATATGTGGAACGCTTTCAGTACAATCTACAAAGATCCCCTTATGCATCACTACCTTTACCTGATAATGTATTAAAAATTGCATTGATAAGGGGCATGAAGGAACAATGGATAGAAACATTAAAAATCATGGGAAAAGGGGATATTTATCAAGAGAATTTTGCTGACATCATTGACTTATGTGTCAGGAGTTCGAGAGGCAGCACAAGAATAAAATTGGCAGAATATGATCGGTTTGCAAGAGATAACAAAGTATCAACAAAAGGAGTAACACGTGTAGAAATTGGAAATTTATTAGAAAATTTTAAAAATGATATTCTGGGGACACTAACTACACAACTTGATATTGTGCAGGCTAAACAGAAGCAGATGGAGGCAGAACAGAATTTGGCAATCTTCTGTCCCGATGCAGGAATAAACATAGCCACAAAGAATGTCCATTGGATACAGTTCAAACATGCACCATCCGTACAAAAGATCACCTTACAGAGAGCTGCCCCTCACTTCCTGGATTGAAAGCGGTATATAAGGAAGCGAAAGAAGAACTAGAATCAGTGTACTTGATCAACCAGCGTCGCCAGTGGCAACCGAGACAATCTGGTATGTTTCCAGACCCAACCTCTTCTTTTCAGCCTCCACAGTATAATGCTCAACAATATGGTATGTGGAAAAATCAATCTCAACCCCCATCTTCAAACTGGTCACTACAATCGTTTCCTTCTTCAAACCCATGGCTAAATCAGACAAGCCAATCTGGTTGGCCGAATTTTCCTTACACTCCACCATATTGGCAAAATGGCCCATATCCTCCACAATGGACTCCCCCTACTTCAAAAATTTCACCCTGGCAGACAAACTGGCAAAGACCAATGCACCAGCCAGCAGGAACTATTCCGCTCCCTCAACCTACTCTGCCAGCCTTACAACAAAATCCTCAGTCTAATCTGAGACCGCAACTCCCAACTCAACTCAATCCCAATCCAAATAACAGACCGGTCCAATCTCTCCAAATCATCGAATCACCAGAAATAGGACCCAACCTGAGGGAGTGCAATGATCTTCAGTTAAGATCTGGATGTATAATTGGAACTGAGGGAGATAAAACAGTTCATATTGAAGATCAGTTACCTAGAGAACAACAGTCACAAAAAGAGGATGTAAACAAGCAGCAAACTTATAATCAAGCAACCACATCCTCTCCTCCATTCCCAGAATGATTAGTTATACCTCGACCCATACAATATCCCGACTTTGACATTCTGGGAGAATTACAAAATCTGTACATAAAAATCCCATTCCTCCAAGCCATTCAAGACATTCCTATATATGCAAAAACTATCAAAGAATTGTGCATCAAGAAACCGAGGAGGAATACAACAACTAATCCAAGGGTCCAAGTAGTCGGTACTTTATCTGATTTACTGTCCAGGAAAGAAACACCTATTAAATATGAAGACCTAGGATATCCAATTGTAACTGTTCAAATTTATGGTCAGACTCTGTCTAATGCCTTAGTTGATCTAGGAGCTGCAATTAATATTTTAACAACCGCTACTTGCCAAAAGCTTGGCATTACATCTGTAGAACCCACTTCTACTCTGTTAGAATTAGCTGACCGATCTGTGGTGAGACCAGAGGGTACTCTACATGATGTCATGGTCTCTGTAGACTCCTGGGAATATCCAACCGATTTCCTGATAATAAATCCAAAAACCCGACTTGATGGACACCCGCTAATTCTAGGTAGACCTTGGCTCGCCACTGCCGATGCTTAAATTGGCTGCCGGTAGGGAAATATGACTATAACCAGAGGACCGAATATCAAAAACTTAGTTTTATATCCTCCAGCGCAGCCAAGTGTCACAGTAATCAAAACTAATAAACACCCTGTATCATACCTTACTAATAACATTAGATCTCCATTAACTATACAAGAGGCACTTGATTTTAAAGATCAAACAGAAGATGATGCCATTAATAATTTTATCAGTCAAACTGAATCTAGATCCCGCGCACAGTGTCACATGATAGAAGCAGCATTTGATAATGAATTAGAAGAAGATCCTTTGAAAGATACACATGACCAAACGATACCAGTTACTTCTGTTACAAATAGTAAAATTGTGGAAATTGAACTGGGAAAAACTTTAAACATCAATGCCAATCTCACACCTGAACAAGAAACGAAGCTCATCCATCTGTTAACAAAATATCAAGAAGCATTTGCATTGGATTACCCTGATATGAAAGGAATTGATCCCCAATTATGTACACACCACATTTATATAGAAAAAGATGCCAGACCTGTTCGTCAGCCGCAAAGAAGACTTAATCCTCATCTAAAGGATGTGGTAAAAGCTGAACTTCAGAAACTTTTAGATGTCAATTTTATCTATCCTATTTCTGATAGTAAATGGGTCTCTTTGCTTGTGGTGGTACAAAAAAAAAATGGAAAATGGAGAATTTGTGTGGATTACAGGGAACTAAATAAAGCAACGCAAAAAGATCAGTTTCCTCTCCCATTCATAGACCAAGTATTAGATACTTTAGCAGGAAAGAAATTCTTTTCTTTCCTGGATGGCTTCAGTGGATACAATCAGATTCAGATTGCCCCTAAAGACCAGAACAAAACTACTTTTACTTGTCCTTGGGGAACATTTGCCTATCGAGTTCTACCCTTTGGCCTATGTAATGCTTCTGCCACATTCCAAAGGGCTATCCTTAGCATTTTTGCAGATTTAATAAATGATGGACTTGAAGTATATATGGATGATTTTACACCATATGGAGATGATTTTGATCCAGCACTAGACACCCTAGAAAAAGTCCTACATCGATGCATTGCTACCAGGCTTTGCTTAAGCCACAAAAAATGCTACATGATGATGACCGAAGGACTTATCCTAGGACACTATGTTTCAGCAGCCGGCATTCAGGTAGACCCGGCCAAAATTCAAATACTTTTTCTTATTCCCACTCCTACTACTCAAACAGAGGTACACAGCTTTCTTGGATTTTCTGGTTATTATAGACAATTTATAGAACATTATTCGCACATTGCTGCACCTTTATATGCACTAACTGGTAATGTTGATTTTCTTTGGACAGAAAAATGTGACCGTGCTTTCGAGGATCTAAAGAAGCTCGTATCGACAGCCCCAGTCCTTCAAGGACCAAACTGGGATTTACCATTCCAGATATCATCTGATGCCTCAGATACAGCCATTGGCGCAGTCCTTGGGCAGGAAGAGGATAAAAACCCATATGCCATCTATTACATCAGCAAAAATTTATCCCCTGCTGAATTAAATTACACTGTTACTAAAAAAAAATTCCTAGCTGTGATACATGCTGTCAATAAGTTTAGACATTATATTACAGGCTATCCTGTTATTTTATATACAGATCATTCTGCCATTAAATATTTAGCAAATAAGCTTGTCACAAACGCTAGAGTAACTAGATGGTTGATTTTATTGCAGGAATTTGACATCACAATCAAGGATCAGCCTGGCAAAGAAAACCCTGTAGGCGATTTCCTCTCAAGAATACCAAAGGCAATCGATGCAGCAGCAGTTGAAGATCAATTTCCAGATGAGCACCTGTTTGTTGTTACTGTTCAAACACCCTGGTATGCTGATGTTGCCAATTACCTTGCAGTAGGTAAGCTACCAAAACACTTAACCCCTAATGAGCGCAAGCAGATTGTTCAGAAGACTGCTCGATTTTCGTGGATTGGGGGCTATTTGTTTCACACAGGGGCAGACATGCATATCAGGAGATGTGTTCGAGAAGATGAAATCTTTGACATCCTAAGAGCCTGTCATGATGGACCGTGTGGTGGACACTTCGCTGAGTGTAGAACTGGACATAAAGTATTGCAGACAGGATACTACTGGCCCACGATTTTCAAAGATGCAAAGAAATTTGTCCAAGCCTGTGAAAGCTGCAGTGAGCTGGACGACCTGGTCAAGCCGACGAGATGCCTCTGAAACCACAATTAGTCATTGAACCATTCAAGCGATGGGCTCTTGATTTCATTGGCCCCATCAACCCATCATCAAATTAGAAAACATATATCTTGGTGGCAATAGAATATGTCACCAAATGGGTTGAGGCAGAAGCATTGCCAAGAGCCACAGAGGACTCTGTAATACAGTTCCTGTTCCATCTATTTGTACGTTATGGCCTTCCAAGGGAAATAATTACAGATGGAGGACCACAATTTGTTGGAAATAAATTAGCTGCAACACTCAACAATTATCACGTCCAGCATAAAATTACTACTCCATATCACCCACAAGCGAATGGGCAGGTAGAAAGCAGCAATAAGATAATAGAATCAATCCTAACGAAAACCATTACGTCGCATAGGCGTGATTGGGCTGCTAGAGTACCTGAAGCACTGTGGGCTTACAGAACAACATGGAGAAGCACCACTGGTTACTCACCTTATCAATTAGTGTTTGGAAAACAACCTATTTTTCCCATAGAATTTGAAATCCAAACCTTACGAACCGCACAGGAAGTTGGCCTAGATCTAAGCGAGGCACAAATCAATCGACTACAGCAGATCAACGAATTGGACGAAATTAGGCTCTCTACACTACAAAATACAACACTGATTCAACAGCAGCGGGCTAAATGGCATGATGCGCTCATCAAAAACAAAGTCTTCCACGAGGGAGACTGGGCTCTGTTATACGACTCTCGATTTCAGGACTTCCCTGGGAAACTCCAGACTCGTTGGTTGGGACCATATGAAATCCAGAAGGTGCATGACAATGGGACCATCACGTTAATCACCATTGACGGTTCTGGATACGCCTTCAAAGTGAATGGCCACCGAGTTCGTCTCTATCGCAAACCACTTACTCGGGAGTCCTTCTGCCAACAGCTACGTCGAGACACTGATATGGAGATTTTAGGAGAGGAAGAGAAATCTTCCTCACCTGTAATTCATTAAGGAATTCATTCCTTTTTTTACAGTCTGTACATAAGTTCTTTTTTTTCAAGACGTTCTTGTATATATGTTTGACCTCAATGTTTTTTTTGCTTTCTCAAAATTTTGATTTTTGCCGTTTCGTTTCTAAAAGAACGGCATTTGCGTGTTTTGTTGTTCCTTTTCAAAAGGAACAACATTCTAGATTTTCTGCTGTTCCTTTTCAAAAGGAACAACATTCTTGATTTTCTGATTTATACTGTTCCTTTTCAAAAGGAACAACACTTTCGATTTTTGCTGTTCCTTTTTCAAAGGAACAGCATCTTCGATTTTTGTTGTTCCTTTGATCTTTGATTTTCTGCTGTTCCTTTTCCAAAGGAACAACATCTTTGATTTTCTGTTGTTCCTTTTCCAAAGGAACAACATCTTTGATTTTCTGTTGTTCCTTTTCTAAAAGGAACGGCTTTGCTTGTTCTGTTGTTCCTTTTCTAAAGGAACAACATTTTGGATTTTTGTTGTTCCTTTTTCAAAAGGAACGGTGCTGCGGTGTGTTTGTTGTCCCTTTTCCAAAGGCACAACATATTTTGATTTCTGTTGTTCCTTTTCCAAAGGAACGACATTTTTGCCTCTTTTGCTGCCCTTTTTTTGAAGGAACAACACTTTTGATTGCTGTTGTTCCTTTTTCAAAGGAACAAAATTTTTGGTTGTTGCTGTTCCTTTTTCAAAGGAATGACATTTTGAGTGTTTTTCATAGCATTTTTTTATTTTTTCTGTTCCTTTTTCAAAAGGAACGGCATTTGCATTTGCATTCTTCGTCTTTTTCCAAGAGGAACACCGCTAGCATACTTTTGCTCTCCTTGTGAAACAGCTTACTCCTTTTGCCAATCTCAATAAGAGGATGCTTCTTGCCCATATTCTTTCAAGTCTTTAAAATACAGCTATGCACTTATGCAATGAAAATAAAATCACAACATACCGAAATCCACAAATCATAAATCGCTATATTTATAAGGCTCTGCATTAGTAAGAGGACAAAAGGAAGGATATACTTATTTCTTATCTTTTTTGTCATTGTTTTACTAATTTTTCTCTGATTGGTTATCTTTATTAAGCTGATCCCTTTAACCCCATTTGATTATTATTTAGGAATAAGAGCAAAGGGCTTATATCTTCCTATTGAGATGATAAGACTTCTTCCACCATTCCTACTCTTAAGGAGTGTTGAACCACCCTTTGTGTATAAATAAGGAAAAGACTCTATGAAAAACAAAAATATGTGTGAACATGATTTATGAGATGTCAAATGCAGGATAGGGGGTCTCATCAAGAGCCAGCCTACCATGATCATGAGGATGAAAGTGAAGTGGCATTCCCACTATGGCCACCACACCAGGGATATGGTCCAAAAGGTATATCAAAAAATCGAACCTTGGAACAGGAGGTCTCATCACGAGCCGGACTACCCACATTTCACTCCTTCCTCATGAATTGCATTATGGTTAACTGGTCATCAAGCCAGCATAATGGTCTACACTTTGACATAACAACATTCCTAAGTATACACAAAGGATCATGGTTCCAGGGGTGAAAAAAAAAACAACTCTGCCAAGGTTATGGACACCTGTCGGCAGCAGAGAACTGTTAATGGTATTGAAGTCACATTAGTTATTCCAATGGGTAAGATACTAATACTCTTTTGTTTCTTATATCCTAAGGAACTAATCATATATTATTTCCCGATTTATACATTGCATGAACATTTATTACCACCAATCATGGCAAAGGAAGTGACAATGACCACTTGAGATTTGGCAAGTACGATAGACGTCCTATCCCCCAGCCTCATATCATATCACAGCAGCCTCTTACGTAATATGCGATCAACTCTCCGCCTCTATTTCGGTAATTCGTTGTCTTTCTAAACATGGCATAATTTCATACGCTGTTCCTTTATGACTTGGTTGCAGATCGGGTGCTGCTCCTTTATTTGACGGCTGGGACAGCCTATCACATTGCGGGGGGGGAGGTTAACCTCATTATTCCCTGAACTGCATGTCAGCTCACTATTCGGGAAAGATAGCGTCCGACGGTATGGCATGGCTTAACGGCATGACATTTCTATTTTTACGCAAGTTGCTGTTCATAATCCATTTTTGTTTCATACTCTGTGTTTTTTTCCAAAGCTTGCGATTAGCACCCTCTCTGTGTTTCAAACAGCACAAGCAGTTGTTGTTCCATTGAGGATCTACAGTGAAACCATTGGAGGAAGGGAAATTAGAAGCGAACCTCAGAAGTTGACAGTCTCCGCTGCTGCCCGGGAGATCCGGGAAAGAGCGAGGTGGCTGAATTATCTCAGTCGCCTGCATGAGTCTAATGAAACAGTAGCGATGGAATTTTTGCAAAACCTGCAGGAGAACCACTCCACAGTAAGGGGGAAGCAGATAGTGGTCACCGACGATATAATTGCAGAAGTCTCGGGACTACCAGCCACCGGACCAGTATGGACACTAAAGAAGGAAAGATTACAGAAGATCATGGAAATTTTCCAGGACGAAGGCCAGAGCTTGACAATTAAGGGGAAGGGAGTTCTGCCAGCAACCCTTGGAGAACCCTGGATCGAAGCAAGAATAGTTCAGAGTTACATTACCTGTGAAGGGAGGAAAGACGTGGTAAGGCCACGACATCTTAAACTCTTAGCTGTTTTAAAGCAAAAATGCTCTGTAAATCTACCTGTACTTCTGAATTCATTACTGCATGATGCTGCATGAAGCCTAAAAAAGGCACAACATGTAGATTCAGTCGTCAGTCACCATGGACTAATTCGATTAGTAGTTAGTCATAGCCTTACCCAGCAGCAAAGCAGCTGGGATGAATTGATTGCAATGATTGAGGGGGAGTGACAGCACCATCCCCAAAACGTAAACATTCTACAAGCACACCAGAACGTCCGGAAAAACACAGAGAATTGGTAAAAAAAAAACATGTTGCTAGTGCATCTAAACAACCAGAAATACACCAGGAATCGGCAAAGCATAAGCATGCCACCGATACACCCAAACAACTAGAGAGGCCCAGAAAATCAGCCCGGTTAGCTCGAATAAGAGGAAGGTTGGAAAAGCTCCAGGAGAGCACCAACCAGCCAGTGGTAATCGAGGACGAGCAACCCTCACGACTAGAAGTAGAGATAGAACAATCTGAAGAGAGTGTTGAGCAAACCGAAGAGGAAAATGAGGAAGCAGCCGAGCATTCCGAAACAGAAACAGAGACTGAGCAATCTAAGCAGGAGGAGGAAATAGGACAGGAGGAAGGTAGCCCACCACAAGATCTAGTGGGAGAAGACGAATTGGCCGCAGTTTTGGCCAATATGGGTGAGTATGGCCAACCTTCCAGTCCAGCAGACCTCCACGGCAAACCCCAAGAAGAAAATGCACCTGAAAAATCACATGCAGTAGAGGAAGAAGAAGGAAAACTGCCTGTTCATGATGAAGCAGGGATAAGAGATACTGAACGGGAACACTCTGTCCCCAAGTCACCAGAGGAAATTCCGGAGGGAGTAGGAGCAGAACAAGCAGTTGTCCAGGAAGAGACGGAACCAGCTAAGGTTCCTACCCCAGAACAACCAGAACAGAACAGTGAAGAAGCACTCCAGGAGAAAGAACCAGAGACTAGTCCAGACCGCAGTAGACAGCCTGCTGTCCCTTCTAACGAAACGCTGGAAATTAAAAAATTGCGAAAGGAACGGTAGAAATTATTGAATACAATAGCCCAGCTCTAACAGCAAATTAGAATTCTGAAAGCAAACCAGAAGGTAAGGAAGACCGCAGGGAAGAAAAAGAGGGCCACTGCAGTAAAATCCCGCAAGGAAAAAAGGCGAAGGACCAACGATCGCCCTGCTGTTCCAAACCCTGCTGAAGAACAGACTGCTGCTCCAAATGATGCTGAAGAACAGACAGCTGTTCCAAATGATGTTGAGGAACAGACTGTTGTTCCATTTGAAAAGGAACAGCAGCAAGCTGATATTCGTGTTAAAAAAGAAAAGGAGAACAAGGAAATCCAGATAGAGGCACCATCCTCAGGGGTAATAAGGGTTCTGAACTCCAAACAGCATAATAAGAAAGTTCAAGTAAAACTCCCGGCCTCCACTGACCTATGGAAAAGAGATCCGAAGACAAGAACCTTGCATAAGATGATGAAGCAAGCCCAGCAAGAAGCTGAACAACTTAGAGAGAAAACGGTCCCCCGTGAGAAATATGAAGAGTTACAGCAGCAACTAAGGAACGTCAATCAATCCGAAAGCCAAGCCTTTGAAGGGTGGCGAAAGGAATAAGAGAAAGCTGCAAAGGTAACCCATAGGCTAGATATTGTTATCAAGCAGATGGATGCCTTGTGTTCTTTATACAATGACGTTTTAGCATGTAGGGCCCCTGCAAAAAACTATGCTTTGTTTTTACTAGAACGATATTTACAATTAAAAATAAAAGTTGTTAAAGCAGGTGCCCCTATACAAATCAACACTGTCAATGACTTTATAGACTGTTGTAAAAATTATGGGGTGAAGGTCCAGAGAATGTTGTGTGAATTTTATTTGCATAACCTCGTGCTAGATCAGGAGACTGAATTGAACCCTGGTCCTTTTGTTGGGGACATTCAGTTGCAAGCATTCATCTCATTCGGGGTTAATCAGATTAAATGGCTCAAAGCCTATAACACTTTCCAGAGGCAGGAAAATGACCTAGACTTGTGGGTAAGGGCTGAGCCTAGGGACCCAGTGCAATTATGGAAAGCACATAGAAACCTTATGAGAACTCCGGGTGTCATTGAAATGTTAGGACCTATGCATGAGGCACTCATTCGACAAAGTTTAGAGTATTTTCTTTCCATCAAAGACCTCGCCATTATTGCAGCCAAATTTCGGTACCGAATCTCTAATCCAAACATCCAACTCAGGGAACCGTTTAAGTATGAGAATTTTGAATTAGCTGCCAACCGTTTGAACCTCTATGGCGAGAGCATTTTGAAAGCAGGGCCATCCTGGTTAGGATATAGATTTCGCAGTCCAATTATTTGGCACCCTGCACACGGATATCAAGCCTTGTATGAGATGCCTGAGGGTCAAACAGGTCAGTTCTTTGACTATCTAGTCACTCATCATGGCTGTAGGCCTCTGCATGAGATTCCTTCTCCAGCCTGTTCTCTCACTGCCTTGCATGTCAACTACAATGTTTTCATGAGGGCATGAAACAGGGTAAGCAGGGGGGTGTGTGGAGTACCAAAAAGTAATGCTTTTGATGATCATTTCAATAGCTTTTCAGTAGAATTTGTAAACCTTTTTGCATCATGAATCTGGAAAACAATAAAGAATTATAACAAAACATGTGAATTAATATGCAAGACTTAATCACAGATAATTGTTATTCTTCTGTGCAGGAAAGGGTGAAAACGAAGAGTTTCCATTCTGAAGGAAAAGATAAAGAAGAGATAACTGCTTTCCCTTTGAAGGGAAACCGAATGCAAACAAGGCTAAGCATATCAAAGCAAATCGGTCCGGAAAAGGAGGAGAAGACACCAGCTCGGCAGAGAAGAAAAGAAAAGATTAAGGATTGATAGTTTGGAGAATCCCTCAGGATCTTTGATCCTGAGGGATCGCTACTTTATTTATCTTGTTACTTAGACATCTCCGCCGTCACCTTTATATAAAGGGACAACACTGTTAACCTAAGGAGAAGATATATACTTTTATGTAATTTTTTGTAAAAGATCAACTTTGATCATCGAGTCTCGTTGAGAACTGGTTCATTGTACTTTTGTCTTATGCGTTAATATAAACTTGGTGATTACCATATCTCTGCATCTGGATTAACTCAAAGTGGTGTACCCTTGAGGCTAAGGGCCCAGCCCCGGAGGACACTTGCTTTTGTACCACTACAATTTGATTTCTGCATGGTTTGCTTATCGTTGTTATCTGGTAATCTGATATGCTTTATGAATCACCATTACATGCTCTGTTAAGATTAATCCATTAAGGATTTTACAGATAGAATTGTGTATTGACTCTGCATTATATTACTGATCCTTTCAGAGTTGATTGAATGATTATTAGTCTTGGCCGAATATTATTACTGTCTCATTATAGAGCTCTTGTACTAAACATTTACGTCATAGATTCATTCGAAGTTGTATTCAGAAATAATGTTGTTCTATTTGGAAACACAGTCGTATTCATGTTAAATTAAGATTGATCAGATTACTATTCCAGCGTGTTACGCGTGTATGATCTATTGGTGCTATTCCATAATTTATCAATAGTTAGTGCTGTTCCATTAGTGAGTTCTACTTGATTTTCCTTAAGAGTGAGAGATTGATATTTGATTGTGAAGAGAGAATTTGGGTTAATAGATTAAGTTTGGTTATGACTCGCGAGACTTAGTTGTTTGATTGCTGTTCCATTTTATTATTGTTGTTCCATTCCAGACTTGCCGTTCAATTCTTTATTTGTTGTTCCATTTTGCTACTTGTCGTTCCATTTACTTGCATTTGTTATTTTGGTGTGAGAGACGATCCAAGGCTGTAGTGAGCCTCAACATTCACTACCTCGCTCCCAGACCCGTGATCCATGCTCTAATTTCCTTTCCATCAGTTTCCAAAGGGATGGGCTATTGCTGCCGAACCCTTGATTGGTAAGTTACCTGGTTTTCTGAATGTGTGATTTTCCTTGCTTTTATTTCCTTTCCATCAGTTTCCAAAGGGATGGGTCATCGTCACCAAACCCTGACTGATCGGTTGCCTAGTTTTAAGAGTGTGTGCTTTAGTCATTTGAAGTAACTTAGTTATAGGCAAGCATCCGTTTACTCTTGTATTTTTGTAGAACGTTGTACTACTAGCATTACTTTGACAAATAGCCTCAGATTGAGTCACTCTTTGTAATAACCAAACGCTCCCGGATTGACATATTAATGTGAGATAATTAGAGGTGAAAGAGACCCTTTTTATAGCTCTACACTTTGGAGGATATAAGACGAACCTCTGTGGACTCTCAGGGGTTTCTGGATCAGAATCTTGAGGTGACAAAGAATCTGAAGGTGGTGGATGAGAAGAAAGGGGTGGATACTTGGGACAAACCCAAGTTCAAAGCCTTGAGCTTCAAGTGACTGAGGAAGTTTCAGATGGACTCCTTATGAAGATCGTTCAGTATCAGACAATGAAGGGGAACTTTGGGGTGAACTCAATGGTTCAACCATGATGACTTTCGCTTAAAAGTAGAAGAAGAAGAGATTATTTGTTGAAGGCTGATTTAAAATTTAAATTTACCAGGAATTACTCAATATTGGGCCAAGAAGAAACTGCATGGGTTCAACATGTTATCATTGGCAGTTAATTTTATTGACACAAAACAACAAATAAATCAAAATGGGTAATAACTAGGAAAGAGTGTTTACCAAGTATCCGTGAACTGAAATATACACCCCATTCAAAACCAAGGACTTAACGTACGATTACCAATCTCCCCGAATGTTGTGTTTAGTGTGTCACGTTTACAAGGCGACTAACTCGATTACCTGTGGCTAAAGGATAGCAACCTAATGGGGTATCCCAATATATACGTGAAGGTATGAGGAGCACAAGTTTGTGTTAGCATTGTCTAATGTAGAACTGTTTGATGAGGCATACCTATATACTTATAATACTAAAGTGCCTCCGATATACCCGAAAGTACTGGATAACCTTCTATATACTTCCATACTATGACAAGATTTCATCCCTGGGATACACTACATGCAATTAGAGATAACTGCTAGTTTAAAGATGTTGGAAAACATCTCTAGCGTAGACCTCTAAATATTTACGTTAAGTGACAAATGATCCTTAGGTTAATTGAGGTAAATTTTAAGTTTATATTCAATTAAGTTTAAATTTTGTTGGCTCAACAATGTCACTTCTTCCTAAAATGCAACTAAATGATGAAAATGAAACCTTTTCATTCGATGAAGGCTAAATTAACAAAGGAAGACAGACAACCAAATAATGCATCAAACAAGAAAAATGCATCAATGCAATTCTTCCCAATGCTAAATTTAAAAATGAAATCGAATCTTTCATTCCACTAAAAAATTCAATGCCGAGATGCACTCCTACAAAACGAAAATCACTTTCCTTTCACTAAGATGCAATAATATTTTTTTCTTTCACTTTGATTTAAACAATACAAACTAATGCAATGAGAAACATAAAATGTAATCAACTCAACTCAATGAAAATGAAAATATCTTTCACTTTATGGTTTTGAATGCAAGAAATGTCTCAAAAACAGGTAAATGACAAAATATTTCACTTTCTCTTTCCAAAACATAAGGATGAAAACAAGCACTTTCTTTCAGTTCAACCAAGCCAAAGAATTTGTAATCTATGCTTGACAATGAAACTAAAGCAATCTTCAAAGCATCAACATGACTTGACACTAATGAAAACAACTTCACACCATTGAACCAAAAGAAACTTGTAAAGGATGTCCTGATTGGAGGAAGACTCTTGAATAAGAGCGATCAATCTCAGAAAACCAGACCAATCAATGAGTGGAGGGTGGCTTAGAAACCCTAGAAACCCTAGAAAGAAATCAAGCTTGAAACACACATTAACTGAATCAAGAGACAGTTGCAGTCATAAAAGCATAACAACCAAGAAAAATACATTATAGGTACAATGGAAAATCATTAACAAGGGGAAAAAATGATGAGAACAAGAAGAAAACCCTACTTTTTCTAATCCTCTAGGATAATCATGCCTGTTATAGGAAAAAGGGTGATGCAAGAGTAATTAGTGCGACTGTAATTAGAAAATCCATGATGGCATCGTGACTGTTAAGAGTAAACTCGTGATGGGCAAGAAAAATAAGGGAAAAAAACTTCAAGACTCGTATAGAATGAGTGTCCCCAAGCAATAACTAGTAAGTGAAAATAACTACAGAGAAGAAAATAAGCCAAAAAAATAGATTGTTCATCAAACTCATCATAGAGTCAGGGTGAAGGATTGGATGGAAAGGGTTATAGCCTCCCTAGCGGAGTCACCATTTTTTTTTCTAGGCAATCCTCTCTCCGAACATAGACGATCCCTCAAGCCTAATGAGTGGGACTAGAAACCTATGTGACAATCTACTAAACACTTTCCGAAGTTGCAATCGAAATAGAAGAAGAGGAAGATGGCCTACCTCGTTTTGATGCTATAATATCCTCCTTTGTTGAATACCTCGAATCGCTTGTGCCATGGGCTTGGTCCTACTGCTCACAGTGTTTTAATGCCCACACAAGAGATCAAGACACAACAAAGCATGCAAGTACACATAGCATAATTGAAAGTAACCTACTTATTAGATCAAGGAGCATTAAGATAAATGATGCATTAACATACAAATTTATGGAAAATGAACCAGTAGTTGTATATATTAATAGAATAAAGGAGGAAGCATACATCCAAGACTTAATGTCAATAAGCTCTCCTTGAGTGAATGTCCAATTCCAAGCTCAAGATCTCCATTAACTCCTTCTCCAAGCCAAATTAGTAACATGTAGGCACAATCTCAGCATAAGGGTGCAAATAGCCAAAAGACCAACCATTTGGGAATGGGAGGGGATGAATATATAGGCATGGAAAGGGAGTATGGATCTCTCCAAAGATAGGAGAAGGCCCTCATCTCAAGGAGGTAACTCAAAAGGATAAGACCAAAAGTCCAAGTTGAGAGAACTTGACCTCATCCATGCCGAACAACCTCTAGCTCGTTGTTATGGAAACCTCTAGATCATGAATCTTCTTGTCCTCTTTGGGAAAATTTCCTTTTAGGGATCATCGCTGGTATCCAAGCCAAAAGTGTGATGGAATGTAGGGCTAGTATAGTGAAACTAGCGACCATCGTGGTTTCAGTATTAAGGGAGCGATGATTCTAAAATTAGGGTTTTAGATCCATTTTCTTCAGGGGCAGCTCAAGGAATTTTCCAATTAGTGTTTTAGGGGGGATCTTAGCTACATATCTGGATGAGTACACTACAGGGTATGTCATGGGGAAATGCAGGAGGTGTGACAAAATACTGTGTGACAATGAGTAGAAGCATAGTTAACTCCTAAGGAATTGATTCAGTTTAAGCAGTACATGAATAAAAGGACAAATCACTTTCCTATGGAGTCATTGATGCTTCATCAAAAAAATATAGAGCAGGATAGAGTTTTGGCTAATACAACATGGGTCCCTAATGTATCTCACATAAAGAGATAGGTAATTCTTCTTCCTCTTAGCCAGAAGAAACTCTAACAAAAAAAATTTAGATGAAATTTGGGAGCAGTTCACTAAAGAAATAGATCCTAAGAAGTTCAAGACTCCATCCCAGATGAATATTACAAAGACCCCTGAAGTTACAGGGAAGACCTTTCTTACTATTGAGGATTTCAATATAGCTCTAGACATTGATGATTTATAAGTCATCCTAGTATTCTGACCTTCTCAAATCATTTTGAAATTGAAGAAATTCCTCCTCTTGATGTGTTTTATTGTCCAAAACATAACGTTGTGGTTAGCAGATAAAGAAAATGAAAAAGAATTTAATAGACCAAGTCTCTAGTCCCTAGTAATGATTCCTTTCAAGTAATTTGGAAAGATGCCCAAGCTACTCCTGCTAAGGATCTCAGAAGGCTTTCAAAATTTGCAAGAGAATATGCTAGTGTTACTATTGATAAAGCCTCTGAATTTAAACAACTCCTAAGGGAGAAATATGAAAAGATTAAGCAGCTAGAACATGGTTTGGAGAATGAAAAACAAGTAATTTCTCAACAGTGGCAAGCACAACTTAGAGAACTATAAAAAAACTTCAATGAATTAAATATTCAACATGAATCTAATCTAAATAAGAGGGATACTCAAATCTAGGAAATTCAACAAAAGATAGAGAAATTAAAGGTGAATCCCGAGCTAGCTGAATTCTAGAAGGAAGCAGGAGAACTAAACAATCTCCTTTATCAACAACAGGTTGTTTTCTGTGATAAATTAGCCACTATCCATTACTTATGTCAATCAAGTGATTCATTAGTGAATCAATTGTCCGATTTGAGGACATACTATAGGGAAATTGAGGATAATATTTCAGATTATACTGACTAGCAAGATAGTACTGAGGGGAGATCAGTTGATCTCCCTAAAATTGAAGAATCACAAAAAGAGATTGTTTTCCAAGAGTGGGAAATAAAAGTCAAGCATGAAGAAATGGAAATCTTCAGTGCCAGGGATATTTTAAAAAATCTCACTGAATCAATCAGTGACAATTTATTACATGCCAACCTAATTTCAAACCGCCCTAAGGATACTTTGCCCTATGTGAAATTGTTAACAAAAACATGGAAGGAGTCATCGAAGAAGAAGGCTGAGAAAATCAATAATCTATCAAAGGTTGACTTGGAATGCCATTGGAATTTCTTAGATAAACCACATAGTCAATGGCTAATGCTGAGGTGTCTCTCCAACATGACCACCCATGTGCTTCCAACACTCGTCAATGCACTATTCACTGAATGGATGCACATACAACGTCATCATCCACCTAGATTAAAGCCAATGACATATATAATTGAACTTCGACAACGTATGGGAGAGAAATATTCATCTCAGCCATAGTCAAGTTGTTACAACTAAAATCTATTATTATCTTTTTACTTTATTTCAAGTGTGGTTTATTGAAACCACTTCAGTCTTTTCTAGTACTTTTCTATATTTATATTTTCATTCGAAGCTTAAATCCCCTTCATTACTATGAAGAAGGGGTTCTGAATTTTGGCAAGAAATATTTTGGTTTGCACTATTCTAACTTGAAGTGATCTTAATAGAAAGAGGAACCATTAATGTTTCAATTATGAGTAGATTCAACATATATTAGGTACTACTATTTGTGTATTAGTATTGTTTTTATGAGATTTAATGGTTATTTTAATTGTGTTCATCATATATGTTTTTGCAAGCAATTAAGAATTTATCACTATTGATGTGTTTGACTAAAATATTTTAAGTATATGCGTGAACAATTATATATTATATGTGAAATGAGTTTAATCAACTAATTTAATTAACTATTTAATTAAATTAGTTATCTTCATTCATTTTAACCTCATAAAGGACTTGATGATCTATATTGTCATGTTAAAAGTGAGATCTTTCTAAAATCAAATATATAGAGAAATATTTCCTGGGATAGATATTTTAAGTATATTTATTCTTATTTCTTAGTTTGAATTCACATCATTAGCCCCACACTTATATATCTCATCCATTTTTGTTATATCTTTTATTAAGGAAAACTGGTCCCATAATCCCATTTGGAGCGACCATTCCAAACGGGAAAGGTGCTGCCTTAAGTACCTAACAAGGTGGTTTTCCCTAATGTTGAGGTAGAGAATTTCGAGCTTTAAACATAGTGCAAGGGCCTTTAGGATATTAAAAATAGATCCCTATTTTCTAGGGATAGTTTTTTTGTTTTTGCTTTTTTTAGGGAAACTTTCCATGTAGATTGTTGGGAAAGACTGCATAGTTCTAGGGAGCTGGGAACCTTCCTGCTCAGTGCATTGTGAAATTTCTAAACTCAGTGAGGGTTACAAAATTTTGAGGCTCAATGTTGGGCTGCCTTCCATGAATGCACAGTTTTTGAGGTCAAGGCTCACTGGCAAGTAGGACTGCGCAATTCATATCATCAAGGTTGCTTGCCTGCAAGGATTACATAGTTTCTGGAGGAAAACCAAAAACGATTGTGAGACCAAGTTGGGAGGCCAGCTTATGACTTAGAAGGATCATCTAAGTAAGAAAAGGAAAGAAAAAATGAAACTATAAGTCTTAATTGAAGCATGCATACTTGATTAGTGCGAGATGAATTGTTGTGGATAAGAAGGGAGGCTCCAAAATCAAATCATAGGAAAAAAATTTGGAGGGTGGTTGTAGGCACTAAAACAGAAGCATAATTATTTAAGGGTCAAAGAAAATATATAATAATTCAAGAGTGTGTAAAAAATTAAATAAACAGTCTACAATTTGAATCAATTAGATTGGCCACTAAATGAACTATGGACATGCATCTCAGTGATGTAAGGGAATTTTGGCTTGTTTCATAAAAATGTTTTCCTTCCTTCATTTCAAGGCCAAATTGAATTATTAATCTTGGAGAGCACTTTTTTTCTCATAATTAATATTAATTTTTCACATAGAAATTTATGTTGTGCGAGAATATGTGAAATTGGATCATTTTCGTAGTGTTAAAGTCAAGGTTTGTGTGCCTCAAATAAAAGAACACCAATACTTATGCTTAATTGACTATGTGATAATGATCATTCCAACCTAAATATGAAACCATTTTATGTAATATAACATAGGCTTTTTCACAAGGTGTAACACCCTCCTCCCACATTTAACCCAATTTAACGAGTCCACTGGGGTAAACATGTAACGAACGACTACTATGATGTGATTCAAATCCCCGTGTATAGTTAAGGACGTGGAAATGATGAAACAAAACCATTATGACCATCCAAACATGCTACAAAACCATTATGACCTTCCAAACATGCTACAAAACCTTTAGGACCCAACCAAACCTTCTAGGTTACCAACCCTTGAGAAAACTTGACATTTCAATTAATTGGACCCCTAGTCACTCCCATGACAAGCCGTGCATGTGGCTAATACCTTCCAGTCGCTCCCACAACATTGGAATGCCAATGACTGTGGATGTTTTAAGCTAGTTCTGAGCTAGTGACCCTGGATTCTATGCAACTATTTTAGGGCCAGGACTCAGACCATTTCCCATAACTTCATGAAACCTTATTAAATGATGAATGACATTGAAACAAAGGTACTAATGCAAAAAATTGATCAATAACTTGATTGGACCCCTAGTAGCCATGACAACAGTTTCACCAAACATGTCACAAATATGTAATCTACAAGTCATAAGAACATATATGAGCATATGTTCTCATCATTATCTAAGATTCGTAAAGAAGAATTGTTTCCTTATCACAATAGCTACATTATCATGTATTAGGTCATGTATTCATTGTACATTCATTTGAAAATCAAACATTATGGAAACCATACATCAAGTTTGTCATAAAACATACACGTAACCATCATATAACCAACAGAAATAAAAAGGATATAAAAACCATAATAGTCTCATATAAACCAATATATTTACACATGAAATACCAAGGAGAAAGACAAGTTATCAATGAGTGCAAAATCCAACCAGGTATGGGACTTCCATGAACCACCCAACCATAGATTAGTTGAACCAAATATTTCTTTGAACCAATCACCCTCGTGCCATATTCCAAGCATGAATGTGGGACTCAAAGCCAAACCAAACCAGGTTTCCTCAGGCTTCACTACAATCCCCACTAGATCATTAGGCCATAAACAAGCATGGATGCCACTATATTTCTCCACCTACACTGTGAGGAATGTTCATGTATCTTAGTCTCTAGGCTTTATCGTATATCCCACCATACAATGGGAGATAATTCCTAGGACTAATCAAGACTCCACACTCTAGTATTTACCATATATCATGCCATTCACAGGTCAAGGATTTGTAGGCCTAATCAAGGGCACACACCTCTAGGATTTACTGTATATCCATCCATTCATTAGTCAAGGATTCCTAGGGCCACAAAGGCACACAAAATGTTTCTTTTCCGCAATCCTAGTCCGGTTTCTTTCAGAGACCACCTCACTCAATTTCGAAACCATCCGACAATCCATCTCAACCAAATACCAGACAACCGATCACACCATGGCTATCTAGAAATGGCAAGGCAAGGCTGAAGAACATTGTCACACTTGGAAAAACCCTTGCCAATGAGAGCAAGAGAACAAAATATACACATCCATATACCATGCATGCCAAATCTATCAAGGAAATCACACATGAAAATCGATACCTACAAATAATCTCGTTGTAGTTGCTTGATCCTGCTCTTCCTTTCTTGATCTTTGCTTCCTCTTTGCTTTCTTTTCTTTCCTTGATCCAAAGTTGAAGTGCTCCAAGAAAACTCTAAGCATCCAAGAGTGTGAGAATGAGATAATAAAGAGAGAGCTCCAAAAGTGAACTAACGAAAGATACCAACTGATCCTCAGAAGAATTTTTATTAATGAGGCCTCTATTTTCTTCAATTTCCATTAATTTTCCTTCATTTTCCTCCTCACATGAAACTTGTCACCTTTCACCTTCCCTTTCTCCCAATTTCCATTATTTTCATAAATAATATTCCAATTAATGCCTCATTCCTTTCCAAAGGCTTTTCCATTTCCTTTTCCAATTTCCTTAGACATAATAAACCAAATGAACACCCACACTATGATGTTTTTCCCAAAATTCAACTTGAAATACATGTAACATGACCTTGTTTATTATTTTTCCTTTATTAATTTTGTTACATGGAATTTTGACTAGGGTTGTTAAAGAACCCTCCCCCTTAGGAGAACACCATCCTCAGTTTTAAATGGCACCTACAACTAATAAGAATGCTGAAAGAAAAACATATTTACCATGGAGCTTTATAATTTAGCTCGATGCAATATTTACAATGAGCAAGTTGCTGAGAAGAGAACATACATGACAACATAACAACATAACAACCATAAACACATGGTACCCATACCCATTATTGGAGCTTTATAACACAACTTATGGTGGTATTTACATCCATATACATATGTACATATACCAAAAACATCACACCAGAACATATACCAAAAACATTTTCTTAGCCAATGAATAGAGAGGGATACATAGCCTGCATCTGATCCACCATATCCCATGTACCTTCATCGGACCGAAAGTGCTTCCACTACACTTTAACTTGCTTGATTTCTTGGTTTCAGAGCATGAGCATCTTTCTCTGCAATATACACTAAGGTTTTGATTGGAATTATCCATCTGGCTCCACCAATAATACATACCAGTCAATCACATGATCAACATTTGTAACATACTTCTTAAGCAACGACACATGGAAAACATCATGGAGTTTTACTATCGGAGGAAATGCAACTTGATAGGATACTGGTCCAATTCTCTCAAGAATCTTGAAAGGTCCACAAAACCAAGGTGCCAACTTGGCACATGATCCAATCCTTAAGGAGCTATTCTTTGACTTAATGCGCAAATACACTTGTTCCCCAACCTAAAACTCCTTAAACAAACTATTCTAATCTACATAAATTTTATGCATGTACTCCCATGCTTCCTTTAGATTCTTCTTGATAACCTCCATTTCTTGTACCATATCTACCAACATATTTGGTCCAATCAACACCCTACTCACTAGATCACTCCAACTGATGGGAGTATTATAACTCTACGCATACAATGCCTCGAACAAACTCATCCTCAAATATTCTTGGTACCCATCGTCGTAGGAAAAATCAACCAATTGAAGGTAATCCTCCCATATCCTTTGTGTATGCATCACATACATCTTGAACATGTCCTTCAATATAATATTGACCATCTCTGTCTATCCATATGTCTACAGATTATAAGATGTGATGAAGGCAAACTCTATCCCCAAACCTGCAAACAACGCCTTCCAAAACTTGGAAGTGAAGTTAGAATATCTATCTGATGCAATATTCCTTGGAGCACCATGAAGCCTCACTACATATCCAATGAATACCTATGCCAAATCACTATCTAAATACATAGACTTCACTCGAATAAAGTGTGCTACCTTTGTCAACTTGTCCTCTACAACCATGATGGAATCATGCTGTCTAGATGTCCATAGGAGACCAGTGATGAATTCCATGGAAATGAGCTACCACTTCCACTCTAGAATCAAAATTGGTTGTAGTAGTCCACCTGGATGCTTACATTCAACTTTCACCCATAGATAGTATAAACATCTATCCACAAACTCTACCACTTCCTTCTTCAGATTTGGCCAATGATTAAACTTCCTCACTACTGTCAAAGTCTTCTGATATCCTCGGTTACCTAAATATGGTTTCGCATGAAATTCCCTCCAGATAAGCTTCTTGAGCTAACTATCATCTGGAACATATATCCTGTCCCTAAATTGGATCAAACCATGTTCTATAAGATGATAGTCTAAATCCTAACAGCCTGTACCGTGCTATAACCTATGTAGAATCTCAATGTACCTATCATCCTATTGTCCTGCCTGTAAAATCCGATCCTATAAGTCTATCCCATAAGAATTCATAACTGCTAGGTGATTCACTTGTACTCTTTGACTATGAGCATATGCATCCCTATTCTCCTTACCCTTTATGTATTTAATCTCAAAGTGATCACTCATCACTACAAACCTCCTGCCAAGAAGATAGTTTCACAACTTCAATGCATGGATGATCACTACCAACTAAAGATGATGTGTTGAATAATCATGCTCATGCTCATTCAATTTTTGTGACTCATGACACACTACCTTTCCTTCCTGCATAAGGACTCCATCAAGTCCTCTCTTCCAAGCATTTGTACACACCACAAACTCTTTGTCCAGATATTCCATCTTTAACACTAGAGCATTTTTCGACAACTGCTTCAATTGTTCAAAACTTGTTGCACATTCCTGTTTCCATTCAAATTTATTACCTTGCCTCTATAGTGACATAATCATATATGCAATGCTAGAGAAGTTCCTGATGAACCTCTTTATAATAACATGCTAACCCCATGAATGACCTTACCTCATCCAAATTTCTAGGAGCTTCCCACTTGATGATAAACCTTATTTTCTTTTGATTTAATGCTACACCTTCCTTGGAAACAACATGTCCCAAGTAATGTACCTTTGTCTGAAAGAAAATGAATTTACTGAGCTTAGCATACAAATGATACACTCGTAGTAATCTCAACACTACTGCTAAGTGCTCTACATGTTACTAGTCCTTACCCAAAATCATACTATATGATCCCAATGACAATACATTCAAATATGCTAATGTAGGCATACATTTCAACTCTAATGCATAAGCCCTTACCCAGTGATACACTCTCTTCTTTGTGCCTATAGCCAACTGCACTAACCAGGATTCTGCATGCAATTCTTTATTCAAACTACATTTATCCACCAAGTGAGGACTAACATAACTATAATTAGATCCAGGTTCAATCAAAATGGAAACAAATTGATCACAAATATTATTGTCCATCTCGATAATAGTTTCCTGTTGGTTTTCCTGCTTGTTATCCAACACTGCATAAATCTTTGGAATGCTTTTCCCAACATCCCCAACTGTCTACACTTCCTGTGCATTGTAAATCTGAGGTCTACCACCCCGATTCTATGGAAAATCCCTCTTAATATTCTCCTTACCACATGTCCAACACTGTAATTTTCTTGTACCATCACCTTTATTCTACTGCCCTCCATGCATTGACCCATTAAACTTCTTGTAAGGTGCAACATTTTCTTTCTCACTTACATCCTCAGGCCTTGTTCTTTTCAGCTGCCATTTACATTTAGCTTTGTCTTCCCCTTTCCAACCTTTCCGAGATTTTGTCTTGCTCTTTGACTGCTCATAAAAATGCTTCAATTTCACAATAACTTCCTCAAGTGATCGAAGCTCATCATATTCAATTCGATCTCTAAATTCGAATGGAAATCCATTGATAAATATATGAACTTTTTCCTTCTCATCTTTAAGTTATGGTACATACCTCAAAAACTCTAGGAACTTGGTCATGTACTCATCATCTGTCATCGATCCCATCTTTCACTCATAGAAATATTTGGCTTTGTTGTCGTAGTACCTCTCTGACCAGTGCTTCTTCTTGAAAATTCTCTTGAGTTCATGTCAACTCAAGTATTCTATCCTGATGTCTCTAACCCACTTCACATATTCCAACTAGATTTCTGCTTTCCCTTTGAGGCTGAAGATAGCTATTATGGCCTTCATATTCTCTATATATTCATGCAACTCAAATAATTTCTTCATCCCAAGTAGCCATGCTTATGCATCCGCTGACTTCTTCAAATCACCATCAAAGGTAGGTGGCTCTGATTTCTTGAACTCATTTGGAAAATATCCCTTGTCACTCCTCCTATACGAATGATGATGATGATGATCATAGTGCCAATCAAAGCCAGAACTAGAATAGAACTTGTGTCCATCACCTCTCATATCTCAAGTATCCAAGAGCTTTCCATGTTTGATCATTTCATCCCTATCCGACCTATGCCCCCCATGTGATCTACTACCATATACCCCATTAGTCATGTCCTCCTGCCCATGGTTGATCTGAAGTGGTCCCTATCTCTGCAATTCTGAAACACTATGAAGGATAACTGCATTAAGTTCTGCTTATTTTTCCTGTGCCTGCATGATTATGTCATTATCTACCTGGCAACTTCTTATTTTTTCCTTCAAACTTCTTAATGTGTCTGCTAAGTCAGAAGAGTCCCCAACACCATGTTGCTCATATGATCCATAGGGAGAGTCTCATGAACTGTAGTCTACCATCTTGCTAGTCATATTTGATCTCTTTCCTACAAATACACCATGTCAACTAAATCTAAAACATAACATAATCAATATATCTTAGTATAGTTCAGGGGGGGATATCTCATGTGCAAGATCAACTAGATTACCACAATACATGTATAATCATAATCACATCAACATATAACATCAGTTTAACCACTATCTAGTTATCAATGTTTAATCATACCAACCACATACCTTGACCTCATGCATGACAACTACAACCATATCAATGTATGCATAAAAATGTATAAGCACTACGATACATAACCAATGCATAAGCGACATAAACTCACTCCAACAACATTCAACAAAACACCATCCACATTCACATGGAAACACCAATACAAATATGTCCACCATCATGCATACACAACAAGTACATAGACCAAAAGCATAAGGAACACATATATGTAGCTAACATGAATACATGACTGACACACTACCCATCTAGTCCAACGGGTGAACCATGCTCTTATACCACTATGTAACACCCTCCTCCCACATTTACCCAAGTTAACCAGTTTGTTGGGGTAAACATGTGACAAGAGGCTACTATGATGTGATTCAACTCCACATGTATAGTTAAGGAAGTGGAACTGATGAAAAAAACCATTCTGACCTTCCACACATGCTATAGAATCTTTAGGAGCCAAACAACCCTTCCAAGTGACCAACCCTTGAGGTAACTTGATATTTCACTGATTTGAACCCCTGGCTGCTCCCATGGCAAGCCATGCATGCAAATGAGGCCTCCCACTCAGCTAGTTCTGAGTCAAAAACCATAGATTCTGTGCCACTTTTTCAGGGCCAGGACTCGAGCCACTGCACAGAACTTCATCAAACCTTCAGAAATAATAAATGACATTGAACAAAGGTAATAATGCAAGCACTTGATCAATAACTTGACTGGAACCCTACTAACCATGATAGGAATTTCACCAAACATGTCACAAATATGTAATCTATAGGCCATAACAACAAATCTAAGGATAGGGGTCTCATACTTATTTGAGATACATAAAGAAGCAATGTTGCCTTATCACAATAACTGCATTATCATCTATTAGGTCATATATTCATTATACATTCATTTGAAAATCAAATATGATGGAAACCATACATCAAGTATTTCATAAACCATACACATAACCAACATATAACCAAAAGAAATAACAAGGATATAACAACCATAATAGTATCATGTAAACCGATATATTTACACATCAAATACCAAGGAGAAATATCCCTTATTAATGAATGCAAAATCCAACCAGGTATGGCACTTCCATGAACAACATGACCCTATATTGGTTGAATGAAATCTTTCTTTCAGCCAATCAGGCCCATTCCATATTCCAAGCATGAATGTGGGACTCAAAACCAAACCAAACTAGGTTTCCTCAGGATTTACCACAATGCCCACTAGATCACTAGGCCCTAAACAAGGATGGATGCCACTAGATGTCTCCACCTACACTGTGAGGAATTTTCATGTCTCCTAGTCTCTATTATTTACTGTATATCCCACCATACAATGGTTGAGGATTCCTAGGCCTAGTTAAGACACCACCCTCAAGGCTCTAACATATATATTGGCATTCATCAATCAAGGATTCGTAAGCTCGATCCAGGGCACACACCTCTAAGGTTTATCTTATATCCTGATATTCACCGGTCGAGGATCCCTAGGCCCATTGATGCACACAGACTATGGCTTTACCACAATCCCAATCTAGTTTAAGGATTCCTATGCCACATGTTCTTTCTTTCAGAGACCACCTCACTCAGTTTCGGAACCATTCGACAATCCAACTCAACCAAATACTAGAGAACCCATCACACCATGGCTATCCAGAAATGGCAAGGCAACACTGAAGAACATTGTCACACCTGGAAAAAAAACCATGCCAATGACATCAAGAGAGCCAAATAAACACATGAATTATATCATGCATGCCAAATGTAGCAAGGAAATCACACATTCAAATTGATACCTACAAATAATCCCGCTGTAGCTTCTTGATCCTTCTCTTCCTTGCTTAATATTTGCTTCCTCTTTTCCTTCCTTGCTTTCCTCGATTCAAACTTGAATTTCTCCAAGAAAAATCTGTGTCCAAGAGTGCGTGAGAGACAAAATAGAGAGAGAGAGCTCCAAAACTAAACTGAAAAAAAGGTACCAACTGATCCTCAGAATCCTTTTTATTAACGGACCCTCTATTTTATTCAATTTCCATTGTTTTTCCTTCATTTTCCTCCTCACATTTGACCTGTGACATTTCACCTTCCTTTTCTCATAATTTCCATTATTTTCATAAATAAAATTCCAATTAATGCCTCATGCCTTTCCAGAGTCTTTGCAATTTCCTTTGCCAATTTCCTTAGCCATAATAAACCAATTGAATGCCCTCACTAGGATGGTTTTCCTAACTTACAACCCGGAATACATGTCCCATGACCTTGGTTATTATTTTTCCTATATTAACTTTATTACATGGAATTCTGACCAAGACTGTTTCAAAAGGAAATGTTATACATTTAAATCCAAGTCTATTAGAATAAAAATTGACAATATTTGACAATAATCGTAGCTGGAACAAATATGTACTCCTAGGCCAAACCAATTACACTCTTGATAATGAAATTTGAAACAAGACATGATTGGACAATTTGTAACCTTAGTTTATAACCTTGCATCATGTCTGACAAATATCCTACATAACTATGTTTCCCACTTATACACAACTTTCACATAAGGCAAGTCGAAGAAAAACTTAGTATGTTTTATGATATACAAGGTATAAATATTTAAGATCAAATTAAAGATATAACAATGCAAAAGTGTGTAAAATCATTAAATAAACAATATATAATTTTATCCAATCATATTGGCCAATAAATGAAGCATGGGCATGCATTTTAGTGAAGCATGGCAATTTTGGGCCGCTTCACAAAAATGCAAGCCCAACATTCATTTCAAGTCCAAATTGAATGATTCAACTCATAGAGTACTTTTTTACTCATAATTAACATTAATTTGTCACATAGAAATTTTATTATGCAAGAAAATGCCAAATTGGATCAATTTCGCAGGGTTAAATTCAAGGTTTGTGTGCCCCAAATAAATGCACACTAGGACATGTACTTAATTTATTGTGCGATAATGATCATTTCAAACTAAATATAAAACCATTTTATGCAACATCGCGTAGTCATTTTCATAAAGGAAATTTTATACACTAAAATCCAAGTCTTCTAGAATAACAGTTGATCATATCTTCCAATGATCACAGTCGGAGAAAATATGCACTCCCATGCCAAACCAATTACACTCTTGGTAATGAAATTTGAAATGGGACATGATTGGAAAATTCATAACCTTATGATATAAAGTTGCATCATGTCCTACAACTATCCTATATAACTATGTTTCCTACTTATACCAAACTTTCACATAAGGAAAACTGAAGCAAAACTTAGAATGTTGTATGAAATATGAAGTATAAATATTTACGCTCAAAGTAAATATGTAACAATGCAAAAGTGTGTAAAATTATTATATAACCACTCTACAATTTTAATCAATTACATTGGACAATAAATGAAGCTTGGGCATGCATTTCAGTGAAGTAAGGCACTTTTGGACTACTTCACAAAAATGCATGCCCAACCTTCATTCCAATGCCAAATTGAATGATTCAACTTGGAGAGTACTTTTTTACTCACAATTAACATTAATTTTTCATATATAATTTTTTTTGTGTGTAAGAATATGCCAAATTGGATTGATTTCATAGGGTTAAAGTCAAGGTTTTGTGTGCCTCAAATAAATTCACACCAAGACTTGTACTTAATTGACTGCATGATAATGATCATTCCAACCTAAATATAAAACCATTTTATGCAAAATTTCATAGTCATTTTCATAAAGGAAATGTTATACATAGAAATCCAAGTCCACCAGAATAACAATTGATAATATCTTCCAAGGATCATAGTCAGAACAAATATGCACTCCTGGGAAAACTAATTAGACTCTTGGTAACGAAATTTTTAATGGGACATGATTGGACAATTCCTAACATTAATATGTAATCTTGCATCATATTAGAAAAATATACTACATAACTATGTTTCACACTTATACACAACTTTCACATAAGGAAAGTTGTAACAAAATTTAGAATGTTGTATGAAATCTAAAGTATAAATATCTAAGATCAAAGTAAAGATATAACAATTCAAAAGTGTGTAAAATCATTAAATAAATAATCTACAATTTTAACCAATCAGATTGGCTAATAAATGAAGCCTGGATGTGCATTTTAGTGAAGCAAGGCAATTTTGGCCCGCTTTTGATCCAAGTGGATATTGGTGGCCACTAGCGTATTCCACTTGGACACCCATCACTATTTCTTTTCAGTTTCTTTAATTGTAGCAACACTTACTAATTTTTGTATTTTTTCGGGTCCTAAACTTCCATAGCCTTTTTAAGAGACTAAAAGACATTTTTTAGGGAAAACATATAGACTAGAGAATTCCTAAACCAATCAACCAATTTGTATTCATCGTCCTCTTTGAGATCTTCAAAATGAGGTATTATGATAGCCAAACAAAGATAGTATGCCAAAGTTACGACCCCAGGAAGTTGATGTACCAATTTACCCAAACGGGGCCCACAATTTTGGCTCTTCATCTCCTAGGGTTAGGTTTTTGGATGTTTGGGGTTTTCCATTGTTTCTCAATAATAAATAGGCATTTAAGCCTCATTGTAACATAGTTCAAAGGCATATATCATCCACATATCTTCTCAGAGATAAGCTACTATCGCTGGAGCTATTTTATTTTTATTTTTGTATTTAAGCATATTTAAGTTCTTTGATATTAATGAAATGAATTTTTTTTTTCTATTGCATCTCTATGTATATGGGTATTTTTTAATTTTGTTTTGTTCCTGCATAAGTCTAGATCATTGGTATTAGAGCGGTTTGCTCTTTATTTTTCTTTGCATGTCCCCAAAGAGGTCAAGATATAAGGAGTTAGGGATCGATCTGGTTGAACCTTTGTAATACCAACCTCACAAAACCTGATGATCTCCCATGGCGGAAGAAAAGAAAGATGATGGGGAAGATGATCCTTTCAAAATACTGCTTGAGAAATCCCTCGAGTGACAAAGGAACACGATGATGGATAACTTTTCCCAAATCCTTCGACGACTACCCACAGGGGACACATCTTCATCTAGTAGCCACTATGGAGGTGCCACTCCTTTTAAAGTACAAGTTAACTTTGATATTCCCATATTTTAGGGTCAAATAGATGCATATGTCGTAGATAAATGGTTAAATATATTGGAAGGATATTTTTAGTTCATTACTTTTCCAATCAGGAAAAGATTACTTTTGCACTTCTCAAAGTCATCCCACATGTCAATGATTGGTGGGAAACCTACTGTGAATAAAAGGATGAGAGGGAATCCTCGTTGTTTTTAGCCGCACCCATTTGGAGTTCTTTACAAGATGCCATCAAGGAACAATATTACCCTATCAAGAGCTATGAAGATAAATACATAAAGTGGACCACGCCACAATAGGGAAGGGACCAAGATATGTTGAAGTCTACAAATTTTTTCCATACTATTCGCACGAAGCTAGGTATCAAGGATTATGAGCAGTATTTGGTACTCAAGTACCATGACTATCCACACAAATACATCCAAGACAAGTTGGAGATCTTGGACATATCCTCACTTGACACGGCATACTAATACACAGTCAAGATTGAGAAGAAGTTTAAATAGAAGAAGTGAGACTTTGGATTTGTGTATCTGAAGCAAAGAAAAGGCATCCCCAAACCACAGAGCAAAGGAAAAAGCCAAGGTGGGGTGACCCAGGACAACTCACTAAAGCTGCAAGAAAAGAGAAACACTACAAAGACAAAGAAGAAAATGGGAAAATGATGTGAGTTCCATAAGAGCTCTACTCAGAACAAAAGTGAGTGGTGGGCCAAGAAGTCACTAGTGGCCGAGATGTAGGCTTCAGAATCATATGCATGTTCTGACTCTAATTCAGAACCCTACATGGGGAATGACGAAGGGAAGCAGATCATTGAAGCAGAGGCCAGTGCCACCATGGACACCACTAAGATCTAGAAAAATGAGCCTGAAGATCCAGAGGAGGGGGAACGCCTCTTCCATTCACAAATGTGGGTGAAGGGTTCTTCACTGCAATTCATTATCGATAGCAGTAGCCAAAAGAACCTCATTTCAGCAGAGGTCATGAAGTGGATGGGCCTACCAACTACAACACATCCACAACCATACACCATTGGGTGGATTCACCAAGGATGAGATCTCCGTGTGACCCAATAGTGCCGCCTTCCCTAAAACATCAAGCCCTTCACGGATGAAGTACTCTATGATTTTTATACTCTTGAAGTTTGTGATGTATTATTAGGATAGCCATACTTGTGGAAATGACATTCTTTATATGAGTCTAGATCTAATCTGTGATTATTACTTTAGGTGATAAGTTTTATAGGATACCAGAGGTAGTGTTACACAATATTTTGTCACACCTCTTACACTTCCCTATGACATACCCTGAAGTGCCCAAAACATGACCATCATTGTTATAACTCCAAATCTCACTCTTGAGGTTTTTGATGCTACACTCATGGCCCAGGGCAACCCCTCCTTCCAAACCTAGTCCAAAATTTTAAAAAACATTGTTTTATTCCCTATACGCGACATTTCCCTAAGATAAATGCGTGTATACACGGGTCTATGTATACCCAGCCCGCGTATATGTCTTAAAACACTTAGAAAAATTAAATCTCCTTAATTTTGGGTGGAGATCGTGGGTTTTACCTGCTGATCACCTGTTAGTGCCCGTGGCCCAACTATTCCCAACGAATTCCCAACTAAAAAACTACTTTGGGAGAAGTATAAAAAGGCTTCAATGGGAAGGCCTAAGGGAGGAGAGAAGAGAGAGTAAGGTTACTATGATAATATTTCCCTGACCAGGTCTCAAGATCCTAGTGCCTCCTGCACTTCCCCCATTTACAAGAAAGCCTTGTTTCCTTGTGTGATGATGTCTATCTACTACTTGAGATATAATGGAGTAAGTCATGGAAGGAGTTTGTTAAAGGCTTGAGACTGGATGAATCCGGAGGATGGTTCCACTTGGAGCCTGCGAAAGGACAAATCAGGTGAAATTATTCCTTTCTGTACTTTATTTGTCTATAATAAAAGAAATACTTGTCTTTGTTCCTGACATAAATCTTCTTCATGTTTATGATATCCATGTTATGATTCATATGTGAATGGTTGTTTAATTGCATAACTAACTACTTTTCAATATACTATGAAAATGATTTCTTTATAATGTTTAGTCCATATACTGTTGTACTTTCTTGAATTGATTGTTTTGCAGGTCGAAGGAAAAAAAGGAACTCCAAGAGGGTTTGGACCCTGAAAAGATCTTCTCAAACGTAGGACCCCTTGGTACGCCCCTTATTGTATAGTTTGCTTATCTTAGCATTATGGCTGTATGGAATGTGTGTTTCTCTGTATAGACAACCTCTGATCTACTAGGGTTTCAACCCAAAGACCCTAGGGGAATTTTTCCCTTAACAATCATGTAGTGTACTCAATCATATATATAGCTCAGATCCTTTCTAAGAAATTTATTGGAAAATTTCTTGAGCTTCCCCTGAAGGAAATAGCTCTAAAACCCTAATTTGAGACTCATCGCTCTTATGAGACTAAAAACTACAATGGTCGCCTATTGCATTATACTCAACCCATGATGGCATCACTTTCTTTACTTGTATACCCATGATGATCCTAAAAAGGTAATTTTCCCAAAGAGGATGAGAATATTCGTGATCTAGAAGCTTCCAAAGCAGCGAGATGGAGGTTGTTCGACATAGATGAGGTGGAGTTCTCTCAACTTGGCCTCTTCGTATTATCCCTATGAGCTACCTCCTTTATATGAGGGCCTACTCCTATCTTTGGAGAGATCTTACTCCCTTTCCCTACCTATATATTCATCCTCTCCCATTCCCAAATGGTTGTTCTATGTCTATTTTCACCCTTATGTTAAGATTGTGCCTATATCATACTCATTTTGCTTAGGGAAGGAGTGCTTGGAGAGCTTAGCTTGGACTTGGAAATTCGTCCAAGGAGAGCCTATCAACATCGAGGCCTGGTTGTATGCTTCCCCTTCTTTTCTATTAATATAAAACTACTAGTTCATTTTCCATTGATGTGTATGCTCATGTATCATCTATCTTAACATTCCTTGATCAGTTAAGTAGGTTTCTTTTGAATATGCTATTTTTATTTGCATGCCTTTTTGTGTCCCGATCTCTTGTGCAAAAACATAAGTGCTGTGAGTAGCAAGAATGATCCTATCATGTAACTGATTCATGGTATTCAACAAAGGGGATTGAGATAACATCAAATGAGGTAGGCCATCTTCTTCGTCTCTCATTTCAATTGTAACTTAGGAAAGTTCCTGGTAGATTGTCACTTAGGTTGCTAGTCCCAGTCATTGGGCTAGAGGGATCATCTTTGTCTGCATAGACGATTTACCTAGACAACAAAATGGTCACTCTGCTGGGGAAGCTATGATCCTTTCCATTTAATCCTTCATCCTTCTTTTGTGATGATTTTGACTAGCCGTAATTTTTTAGACTTGTTTGCTTGTCTCCAACTATTTTCCCTTACTGGTAATTGCTTGAAGGTTCTTATTTTTTGCTGCTTTTGAAGATTTTTTTATTTTTATTTATCTTTCTCAACCATTGTGGTTATCTCCTTGACAGTCATGATGACATCGCGGATGTTTTGATTACAATCATGATTTCCATTGTTTTACCTATAATAGGCGTGATGATCCTAGAGGTTAAAGAAAATTAGGGTTTTTTCTTCTTGATTTCAGTATTTGCCTTCTGTCAATTGTTTTCCAGTTTGATTCTAGTGTCTATGTCTTGGTTGACATGTTTTCCTGACTGCGTTGTCTCTTAATTTGGTTTAGATGTGTTTGGAGCTTGATTTTCTTTCTAGGATTTCTAGGTCATCCTTCATTCACTCATTGGTCTGCTCTTCAGAGATCAATTACCCTCATTCAAAGAGCCTTTTTGCATCTAGACATCTTTGGCAAGTTACTTTTGGTTCTTTGGCGTAAATTTGTTTTCATTAGTGTCAGATCATGTTTCTGCTTTGAAAAATTATATTTTTTCCATTATCAAGCAATATATTGCAAATTTTTTGTTTTGGTTGAAATGACAGAAAGTGCTTGTCTTCAACTTTCTGTTTCGGAAAGAAAGAGTGGAAGTGGTTGTCATTTTATTATTTTCAAAACATTGTTTGTAGTCAAAATCATAAAGTGAAAGAGATTTTGATGTTTATTGAGTTGTTTGCATTTTCTTTTGCTCTCTTACATTAGCTTGCACTAATTGCATCTAAGTGAATGAAAAACCATTTTTTATTTTGGCATAGCCTTTGGAAGACGAAAGTGAACGCTAGTGGAAGGCATTTTGCCTTATGCATTTTGTTTGTTGCATTATTGGTTGAAATTTCTTCCCTTGGTTAGTCTAGCTTTCATTGAAGTGGAAAATTTCCTTTTCATCATTTAACTGCATTTTAAGAACACGTGACATCATTAAGGCCTTGAAACCGAAACATAATTTCAAGATGAACTTTAAAATCTATCAATTAATATAAGGAGCATTTAAAACATTAACGCTCATACTTGGTGGTATAGGCTAGAGACGTGTTCCAGTGTCTATAAAACTCAGCAATTGTCGTTCGCAATATTCTTGCATTAGACAATGCTAGCACGAACTTGTTCTCCTATACCATTGAGTATATAAAGGGAGACCCTCATAGGTTGCAAACTTTTATCCATAGGAAGCCGATTATGTCACCCTATAAATTTGATACACAGAAAACAACATTCGTGGAGATTGCCTTCACATACGTCAAGTCATTAGTGAATTTATTTGCTAAGGTGTATATTGGAGTTCACGTTGCTGGTAATCCCTTTTGCCTAGAGTATCCTGAGAAGTCATTTTGATATTTTTTGAATTCTTAAACTTTAAAATATCATCGAGTACTAGTCCTTTCAAAATTGTTAAACAAACGAAAGTGACTAGAGTTACTATTTTGTCCTTTTCTCGACTCTTAAAACATGAAAAGGTAAAGTTTTGTTTCAAATTCTAAAATTTATTGACCACAGAAGAACATCCATCCTATGGAAATACTCAGTAGATCTTAGGTTGATACCAATGACAACATTTCCCAAGTCTACTAGTCAAGTAAACCCCTCTGATGGGAATCCTAGTGCTTTTCCTTCTCTTGGAAATATTGGTGCTCCCTATATGACAACATTGTCCCTTCCTGGATTGACCATTGGTCTACTAGTTTGGTTATTTTTGACCTCAGTAGTTTCAAGTGTCCAAACTACTTTTCAACCAAGTTCTCCTCCACCTGAACAACATCACCCTCATGTTGATCGTAAAGTTGACCCCTTGCCTTCTTCGCCTATTTCTTCACCCCATTCTTCCTCTTCACTTGGTGAAAGTCTGGATTATAGTAATCAGGAAGCTAAGAAGAAGAAGAAGAGGCAGAATAATAAGAAGAAAAATAAGAAAGGGGACAACCAAGCAACCATTTCTATGGATGCAACTAATGAAGAAAAATATTCCAACGAGCTCTAGAAAGTAAAATTCCCTTGCATGTTATGTAACGATGACCACCTTCTTCAGAATTGTCCTGGTATTTCCAAGGTCTTAGAAGTGTGGTCAACAGGTTGAAATCGACCTTTGTCATCAGCCTCTATCAACCATGCTGGTGATAAACCTTCAACTAGTAAATCTCATGGGAAGAAGGGAAAAGTCAAATTTCCTTGTAAGTTGTGTGAAGGTAATAATCCAATTTAGCTTTGTCCTCTTATGGATAAAGCTTCCAAAGAGTTGGAAAACCTTATAGTTTCTCAACCTCATATTTTGATTGGGTATTGGAAACTTCCCCTGATCCTTTGCATCAAGTGATTGATCAAAAACATTCTATGGTCAATCTTTCTCTCTCTGAAAGTGAGTCTCATGAGTCCGTTCTCGACCAACCATTGGTCAAGAAAACACTAGACTTCGTTCTGGTAGAGAGTGAACCTCATACTTCTTAGGTTCTTCTAGTTTCTTTAGTTTCGAATTAATTGGAGGGAAATCCTCTCATTCCTGAGGTGCATGAGAGTAGTTCTCTTGTTCCCATAGAGCAAGAGGGTATCTCTCCCTTTCCTACAACACCCTTTACGAGTAGTTTAGTCACTTATTTTGATTGGATTCGACTGGAAGGATATCACGTTCTATCTTATGTGCCTTTCCATATTATGGTACACTCTTACCATATGGTCGTACCTAGCACAGTCATAGACGAGGGTGCATCTGTTAGCATTATATCCTCAACTTCTTGAAAAGCTTTATGTTCTCCTTGGCTTTTCCTTGTCACCTAGAATCTGTTCGCTGTTAACAGAGGAACCAGTCAACCGTTAGCGATCCTTCCTAAGTTACCTATTACTTTGGGAGGAAAGACTGTCTATATAGACATGATGGTTATCCAGGGCCCGTTGGATTTTAATCTACTCCTTGGCCATGACTATGTTTATGTCATGGGAGCCCTTGTTTCTTCCCTCTTTCGAGTGATGTGTTTCCCACATGAGGGAATAATTGTGATCATTGATCAAACACATATTTCATCAAATTTGGAATTAAATAGTGGATCTAGAATTTCAAAATAACCAAATAGTTGAATTCTACTGATGTTCTTGTTATAAAATATTTCCAATTTTAATGAAATATGTGTTATCAGCTTATAGTCATTGGTCTGGAATCAACTCTCACTCAAGCATCATCCCTTAATGGTTCTTATGAGCAAGAGGTATCACCCCCACCACAGGTTAATTACGTGGCCACCTGTTCCATGCCCACATCCACTAATGATCTAGTAGGTGATGTAGTACACCATGTAGTAGGGGCACTGGAGCCCGATCTTTCATTCAGATACCTGGACATGTATCCCTTCCCGAGTGTTCTTCTCCCATATGATGAGAACCTCTTGGAAGCCATGGCCTCTTTTGGTCTATGATCAAAGGCTTTAGAGCATAGTTCCTTGTCTTGTGACAAGCTTGTTAGAAAATGAAACAAGGGATATGAGGATAGTCCTTTTACTATGTCAACCTCGTTAAAAAATTAAATAGGTATCCATGAGAAAAGTTATTTCTATTGTGTCAAGCTCGTTAAAAAATGAAACAAACCTCCTTCCAATTCAAGTCTTCAATTAGATCTCTTAAAATCCCAATCAAGTGTTTCACTTGATCTCGTAAGTGAAACTTAATTCCATCCATTTAGGTGAATGAAATGAAGCTTGGGGGCCATGCACCTCAAATTGAGTTATTATGGTGGGGGAATGCAATCTTATCTCAATCATAGTTTGTCTTTTGTTTCAAGCTTGTGTAAAAATGAAACCAAATCCAAGCATAGCTTTTTCCCATGTTTCAATCTTGTGAAAAAATGAAACCATCCTCAGGTATACTCAAGCATAGTTTCTCATGTTTCAAGCTTGTGTAAAAATGAAACCATTCTCATTTTACATCTCGTGATTGCAATTTATATCAGTTGATTTTTTCCAGATGGGCCTTGGTTCTTTCATTCCATCGTCACCATCTCTTTGTTCGATCATATGCTTTTACTTGGTTTTTTTACTTGTGCCTGAGGAAAATCTACGATGAGTGGCCTTATTAGCCAACCTCTTGACCATACATGTTTTGAGCAGTTCCATCATGACCAGAACCAGTTGTTATCCTTTTATACCACACATTCTTCTAGGCAGAGTCATCTTAAGCTCTTTTTTGACTCTCAAAAAATGAAAAGATTGTCGATTACTTGTGGTTTCAAACTTAAAAAGGTAAATGAAATCACGTATACTCAGTATAAGTTTAACCATTCTTCGGAATGAGATAGACTATTATATGAAAAAGGAACACCTTGATCGACATGGTCAATAGGTTCTCTCGAGTATTGTTTTCTACCTTTTCATTTTACGAAAAGGGACATGATGGAGTTTTATTTTTAGTCTCTTTTTCAAACTCTCTAAATATGAAAAAGACACTGAGTTACTCTTCCGTTGGACTTGTAAAAATTAAATGATGAAAGACTTGTCACCATGATGAGCTCGAGTTTCTCCTTCCTAGGACTCATAAAACTTACTAGGATGGATACATTCGAAGAATTAACTTATAAGAAAATCATATGGTATCCTATTCAAGTGTGTCTAAAAATAAAGAGGTACTCACTAGAAATAGTGGGGAAAAATGAAAGTGAAACGTCTCTTGTATAGGCAGCATGTCACTCTTGAACATGACACTCATCTGCATCTCGTGTCGGGTTTGAGATATCTTCACTCAGTCACTTGTCCTTCCAGGTTTGGTGATCCATTTTGTCTCTCATTCCACTTCGTCATTATGACCCTTGGTCCTATGTTGAGTCAAATGCTACAAGACTCCGGATTCATGTCGCCAATATGTTCAATAGAAGTCCCATCTATAGCCTATTACCTATACATTATCTAACCTTTTGTCACAGTCCTAGATCATACTCATTTATTTCATTTTATCCCTTGTTTTGTGTCGATGATGAGGGAATCATTTTGAACCTCCTTCACCGAGTCACTTCCTATTGACTTCAGCTTATTATCCACGAAGACAAGTTAGAGACTCCCTTTCAGTACCTTGGAGCTTGCATGCCTTAATGGCAAGTTATTCGCATTTCAACGATAGGTTTTCACCATTGGCCTTCGATCGCATGATTCCACAAGTGTTTTGTTTCCACTTATTTTTCACATTCACAGATTGTATTGTCGTACCTTGAGAGCGATTGCCATTATTGGTGGTTTCTTTTGTGCCTGTTAACAGTCCACATCATTGGCCAGTTAACAGATGGTTTTCTATCATGTTCGACTTCGACACATTCATTCGAATGTTAGCATTCGTACTTTGATCGAGTTGGGATGGAGTGCAAGACCTTGAGTCTTGTATGATATGACTCAGGCTCCGTGGTGTTATGTGTTATTCATGATTGTACACATGTTTCTTCTATATGGATGGCTATGACCATACTGTGGGACTTTAAATTTATGATGATCCTTCTATATTGGATGGCTGTGTCTATACCTTGGATCTTAGATTTACATATGACCCTTCTCATTTGGATGGCTATGCCCATGACATGGAACCTTTCATATAGTCCTTATTATCTCGATGGCTGCATCGATACTGTGGATTCCTATTTTGATATCAGATATGTATATGTATATGCGTCCTTGATTTATAGGTCTCCTGACAGTGTTTTTTCTCGTCTTTGCAAAAGCTCATAAAGCATCTCAACCATCACTCCCCGTTTTACCTTCATGCTTTAGGGGCATATGTTACACAATATTTTGTCAAACCTCCTGCACTTCCCTATGACATACCCCGAAGTGTCTGAAGCATGACCATAATGCAATGTACTCATTCATATATGTAGCTCAGATCCTTCCTAAGACATTGATTGGAAAGTGCCTTGAGCTTACCCTAAAGGAAATAACTCTAAAACCCTAATTTGAGATTCATCACTCTTATGATACTAAAAACCATGATGGTCGCCTACTATATTATACTCAACCCGTGATGGCATTGCTCTATTTACTTGTATACCTACAATGATCCCAAAAAGGAAAATTTCCCAAAGAAGATGAGAAGCTTCATGATCTATAAGTTTCTAGAGTGGTGAGCTGGAGGTTGTTCGTGTAGATGAGGTCGATTTCTCCCAACCTGGCCTCTTGGTATTATCCCTATGAGCTACCTCCTTAAGATGAGGGCCAAGTCCTATCTTTGGAGATATCCTAACTCCCTTTCCCTACTTATATATTCATCCTCTCCCATTCTCAAATGGTTGGTCTATGTCTATTTGCACCCTTATGCTAAGATTGTGCCTTTGGCTTGGAGAAGGAGTGCTTGGAGAGTTTAGCTTGGACTTCGAGATTCATTCAAGGACAATCTATCAGCATCAAGGCTTGGTTGTATGCTTCCCCTTCTTTTCTATTAATATATAACTGCTGGTTCATTTTACATTGATGTGTATGCTCATGTATCGTCTATCTTAACATTCCTTGATCAGTTAAGTAGGTTTCTTTTGAATATTCTATTTGTATTTGCATGCCTTGTTGTGTCCTGATCTCTTGTGCAGGTGCATAAATACTGTGAGCAGTAGGAATGATCCTATGATGCAAGTGATTCAAGGTCTTCAACAAAGGGGATTGAGATAGCATCAGAACGAGGTAGGCCATCTTCTTCATGTCTCATTTCGATTGTAACTTAGGAAATTATCTGGTAGATTGTCACTTAGGTTGGTAGTCCACTCATTGGGCTAGAGGGATTGCCTCTGTCTGCGGAGAAGATTTACCTAGAAAACATGTATCCATGCCTATCATCATCTCTTTGATCACTGTAAAGCAATGCAGTAAGATCATTTCCCTAACTAGGAAATTTGTTTTCCTTATGATTCACCCTCAGGGAAAGAAGAAGGTTGTGGCCACGACTTCTAGACAAGGCTCCTTTGCACAACAACAAAAAATGGACATAGTCGTGGAGGAGTATAGGAACATTTTCACCTCACTTATAGGGCTACCTATACACTGTTAAGTCAAGCGCTCCATCGATCTGACCCTGGGTGTGCTGCTACCCAATGGATCAATCTATTGATGTTATTTTCTAGAAATTAATGATATTAAGAGGTAGATTCAAGAGCTATTTCGAAAAGGGCACATCAGGCCAAGCTCATCAACCTGTGGGAGCCCGATTATATTGGTACAGAAGAAGGTTGGGACCTAGAAACCCTATATTGACTATCGGGTGCTGAAAAGGATCACTGTCCAAAATAGGTATCCAATCCCATGATTGATCACCTTTTGTAATAGCTCAAGGGGACTAAATATTTCAGCAAGATTGACTTGAAGTCTGGTTATCACCAGGTGCGTATCATGCCTTTCGGGTTTGGGAATGGCCTAACAACTTTCATGATATTGATGGCCGACTTCTTGTGACCCTTCACCAATGCATTCATGGTGGTGTATTTAGATGACATCATGATCTTCAGCCAAATTTTGGAAGAGCACCTCCACCATATTCAATAGGTCCCTCAAACCCTAAGACAACAAAATTTGTGTGAAAATTTGGAGAAATCCACTTTTGGCATGACCTAGGTTCAATATCCAGGGTATATCATTGATGAGAGGGGTGTGCATGTGAACCCAACCAAGATACAAGTCCTTCTGGATTGGCCAACCCAAACCACTCTAACCGAGCTCCAAAACTTTTCGTGTCTTGCCAATTTCTATAGCAAGTTCATATTTGGGTTCTCTCATATCACTTGGCCTTTAAGTCAAGTCACCAATGGCAAAGAGAAAGAAAAGTTCTTTTGGTCTGAATCCTAACAGAAGGAGTTTTCCAAGTTGAAGCATCGCCTATGCTCTGCACCAGTACTAACATTACCAGACCTGCAACAACCATTTGAGATCGAGACAGATGCCTTCAACTATGGTATTGCTGCAGTTGTTACTCAACAGGGGCATCTAGTCACATATCACAGTGAGATACTTTCAGACATAGTACGAAATTATCCCACCTATGACAAAGAAATTTATTCCATTGTGCTAGCCTTTTGACAATGGAAGCATTACATTATGGGGAAGGAAATGGTCATCCACATAGACCACAGACCCATGTAGTTGATAAAGACAAAAGGGAAGTTGCAGAATGATCACCATCAGAAATGGTCCACATACCTGAAACAGTTCCATTTTAACATTAAGTACAGGAAGGGAAGCACCAATAATGTTTCAGACTTCCTCGGCCGACTACCAGTCATGGCGTTGACCACTATTCTTGACTCTTGTCGGCACAAGACTGCGGAGTGGATGCATCTTTACAAGAGTGATCCAGAATTCTAAAGCACATACTGGAAAATCCTAGAAGGTAAGCAAGTTCCAAATTTTCACCTCCAATATGCACTGTTATGCCACGTGGGACACATATATGTTCCTTCAAGTGAGCGTGCCAAGATGATTTGGGACGCACACTACAAGAGGGTCACTGCACATTTTGGGGTAGAGAAAATAGTGGCAGTGCTGTAGAAGTATTTTTATTGGTCTAACCTTCGATGAGATGTTTAGAAGTACATCATATCATGAACTATCTATTCATTTCCATTAGTCACAGTGATTAAATTTACTCTTTTCATGTTGTTGATAGAGTCTTAGGTCAAATGTTTATATTTTCAAATAAAATTTGACATCATTCTTGGTTGTCAAATGGTTCCAAGTCATTGTATAGGTGTCATTGCTACTCACTCCACTTATTCAAGGTCACAAACAACCATCATGGTCATTTCATCCTTTCCTATTATAGGTCATCAAATGAGTTAGTTGGTCACCATATAAGTCATGGTCTAGAATATGAATTTGATGGTCATCATTATATTAGTCACCAATATCAATTAGGGAGTCATGTCATTCATTATGGTAAACATCATGGGAGTTAGCAATTAGGGAATAAAGTTTTTCAAAAAAAATCCAAGTACATCTATGTAACATGGATATGTAACCTTCCTATTGAGGAAATAATGCTAGAGTACAAATCACATCATCAAGTCTTTCTGTCAATGTACACAAGATTTCATCCCACTATGAAGCCAAAAATCGAGTTTCTAAGTCATAAAGGAGCATCAAAGCATTTTAAAACTTATTTTCATCCTTCCAAAATCTCCAAGAGCTCCTCTCTACCAATTTGATACTTTCCATAGCCATCAGAATTTCAAATTTCACCATCACTGCTTCTCTCATCTGTTTGTTGCATTTCTGGAGGCAGTTGCTACGCTTTTCATTTGGAGACCAAAGGGAGGGAAAGCGGGTTCAGTTTTCATAACACATGATTCAAAGCCTCTTTATACTAGTAAGTAAAGCTTCACAAACCATCCATGCAGTTTTTTTCCTCAAAAAATTGATTGAAATCTATCCCTAGGGTTTCACTGTGTTTCTATTGTGTTTTCTACTTTCCATGGTATTTTTCTTATTTCGAGAAGAAATCCCCTGTTTTCAAAGCCTGCATACCCTTAACTACCCTAATTAAACACTCCTCATAATTCCACACAATAAAATTCACTCATTTCATCATTTTCCTCCACAAACCTAACTAGTTGTTGCACTTTTGGCTTAGGACTGTGTTTTTCCCTTTTCACCCCTTATTTCTTACTCATGTTGAGAAATTCTAGTTTCATTGTATCCCTAACATGTATCCCTACCCACCATAATTTCCTCAAAATTTTTCCTATCCTCCTCCTCCATTCCATTCTGTCAATTATTTGTGCTTTTAGCCCTATTTTGCAGCTCAAATCCCTTGCTCCTTGATTGAAATTAGAGTTTTCTGTTAAAAATGAAGCCAAAAATGGTGAAGGCCAGTGAAAGGAGGAGGTATAAGGGAGGAGAAATCTAAAGATATGAGCCAACTCATATGCAAGAGGTCAATGTATCAGAATTCATTAGAAAATCATTTGAGTAGGCAGGCTGCCAAGGGTTTTCTCTGAAGGTGCAAGAGGTAGGCTACCACCATGACTAACAAGCCTCTTTGCTACTAATTTCAAGAAGAACAATGCCACTATAGCAGGGATGAACTTTCTAGTGTCAGCAGAGGTCATAGCTTAAAAAACTATTATCCCTAATCAAGGTGAGATTTGGTTTAAGGGGATGGATTTAGACCCAGAGCACTACAAGATGTTTTTGAAACCACAGTACAAGGAGTCTCCTTATCACATTTTGTCTAGCAGGAAATTTTTGGACAAGTACAACACTTTGATGAATATTATCATGAAGTATTTTACTCGTGAGGGAAAATTTAGCAGGTTGTATCAATATCATATCAGGTTATTGATGCATTTCACTTCCATAAAGCCCCTAAACCTACCTAACTATCTGTTTAGAATTTTGGTGAAGATGACTGAGAAGGTGCAATCTAAAGGAAGAGATCATCAATAAAGCCTCTCTCATCTTTCTTTAGTCAAAATAATAGTCCTCCACCAGCTAGCACAAATAAACATGTCTTGGGAAGCTTTCTTGGAGGCAGCTGCTCTCTTTCCTATCTCCAACAGTCAAAGAGTCCAATCACTCCTTCATCATCATATAGACCACAAAGAGTTGAAACATCAAGCAGGGCATCAGTGACAAAAAATCATCCGAGGGAAGAGAATTCAAAGGCATAAAAGAGAGGTAAGAGGTTGGTTTTTACTCTTGAGCTAGAAACAGAGATGCCTAGTCCTAAACCTAGAACTAGGTCTGACGCAAAAAGTATACGTAAGGTGGTTGTCACTGAAGAAGTGCAGATGGAAGTCATGAGAGAGGAATCACCTAGAGATAGAGATGATTCACCCTTGCAACATCATGAAGAGGTACCTCCTAAAATATAGATGGTTGACCATGGAGATAAAGTAGCTTAAGACATAATCAAGGAGAAGGAGGCACCTATTAGGGAGCTAAAAGATGACCTTTCTAAAGCCAATTTCATGGTGGATTTCTTGCAGTAAGAGAATAGAAAATGAAACTAAGCCTAATGCAGCAGATTAAATCACAAGAAGACCCTCCATCATCTAGCAAGGAAGATATTTTCACAGAAAAGGATAAAGGTAATGTAATCATTAATGTGGAGTAGTTGGACGAGGAGAACATCCAGGTATAACCAAGTAGACCAAAAACTAGAGCAATGGCTAGAAAGGAACAACATGTAAAAGGGCCATCTCCTCCTCAAGACAAAAATGGCATAGATGGCACCATAGCTACTGAAATTTAGAAGGAAAAGGAATATTGGCATGACAGAGTAAATGAGCATTTGGAGAAGTTAGTGAAAAATGAAAACATGGATACCACTATGCAAAGAAATATGGCAAGGCACTACTATGCGAGGAACATGGTTTACAAAGTTAGGGTTAGAAAAATGAAGAAGAAGATCATGATAACCCTAAGGAAAATCAAGAAGATGGATAAACTTGATCTTAGCTAAATAATCATTAGCGGTTTGAATGTAGGACAAAGAGCAAAGAAAAGGAGACAAATTTTAAACTTTTGAATTTTTTTGGTGCACAGGCCAATAGCACCCTACAGAAATGCAACGACTAGTTGTTGTTCTTTTTCTCAGAGGGTTAGAATTACTATTTTCAAGCATGTGGAGGTAGTTAAATGCATAAGGGTACGAGAAAAATACTTGAGGATTCTTTAAGAATGATAATTTTTTAGGAAATGATAAAAGAATGCCATTTTTTCACCTTTCTGTCACTTCTCCATGACAGTCGCTACATTTTTGGACACTTAGTTTTGGGATGAACATTGAGGAGGTAAAAATCATGATTTTGGATGACTTAAAGGTCCCAGGGTATAGTAGACATCCTAATATTTCTTTACAATCCTTTAACAAATATTAGGACCTCTTCCAATTCATCTAAATATCAAACTAAAGTTGCTACTCTTTTGTTGAGGAGTTGTTGTGTTTTTGGGTTATTTGTGCGTTTTTGTTCCTTAAACTTTTTCACTGTATTGTAAATGGTAAATGTAAATTAGGTTGATGTAAATAGTTGTTACCTGATTTTACCTAAGGTAAAGGAGTTTGTTAGGGGTTACTAGAGTAAAAAATCTTGTAATTAATGTTTTCAGAGATAATCTCAACCAGTTAGCTAAAAAGGGGAAGTTGTTTTTGATTCCCCTAGGATTTGGTAGTGATAGGATAGCTTCATGAATCAGTTGCTATGGATAAAGATTCAACCACTTAGAGGGGAATTTTGTTTTGTCTTATATATGTATTAAAAAACAAGTTTAAAAGAAAGGTTGGATATTGTAAGCTCACACATTTGAACTACTATACTTAATATTGGTAGAAATAACACATGCAGTTGCAGCTATTTTTATGGGATTCTTGTGATGTGGTTAGTGACACTATTTTTCTCCCATTTTCTTTATGTGTTTGATGATTAAGTAGTTCTAGAAGCCATCCATATTTTTCTTGTGTTAATCTCCTAAGTTTTAAATAGAATACATTGCCTCCTATGTTCTGTTTTGTCTGAGATTGTCACATAAATGTTTTATCCTCTAAGAAAGTGATTCATTACGCTCACTTAACTCCTTCTATATGATTTCCTCCTCACCAAAATATGATGAAAAACTCAATTTGTGTCACTGAATACACCTACCTTGCCTCATTCAATGACTACAACTGATATTTTGACCTACTTGGCCTAGTTCCTAGACCTTGTTTATTATCTAGAAAACCCTAATCAAAACCCTACTGAGCTGATAACTAAATTAAAACCTTAGTATTCTCTAGTCACTTCCATTGTTTGTGAGGAAAATTTAGAGAGAGCCCTATCTAATTTGGTAGGGCTAGCTACCAAGTCCAAAGTTGATACATGGTTACCTCTTTAGTTTCCTTTCTCAGCCTTGGGAAAATTGAGTGTTAACACTGCTTGTGACATTACCAAGCCGACCATAAAGAAGCAAGGCCTCTATACTCCTCTGTCTACTACTAGTTGACTTTGGGAATCCATCTCCATGGATTACATGTCAGGACTTCCTTCTACTAAGCATGGAAATGAATTTTTTTTCGTGGTCGTTGATAGATTCTCTAAGATAGCCATTATGGCGGCCTATAAGAAGAGTATCACAATAGAAGCCACTGCTAAGTTATTTTTTGAACGAGTGTGGGAACATTTTGGTATCCCAAAGTCCATTATATCATATTGGGATAGTAGGTTCCTAAGTACATTTTGGTCAAGTCTTTGGTATATTATGGATACGAAGCTCATTAAATCCATAGCTTTCCACCGCCAAACTGATGGCCAAACAGAGGTCGTCAACCTAATGATCGTACACAAGTTACGTATGTACAACTCAAAGCATCCATGTACATGGGATGAAAGCCTCCCCTATGTCTAGCATAACTGCAACATAGCTCTCCATAGCTCAACTAGACACAACCCCTTTTAGGTGGGGTTGGGATTCTATCCACTATGTCCCATTGATGCGGCCATACATTTGTAGCTACTCAGGCAGATTCGGCTCATGTCCAGTCCGAAGTTAACTGGGCTAATAACTTAATTGAGCACATTAATCACATATTCCAGTAGGTTCATGACATATTGCACAGAGCCAATGCTAAGTACAAGCAGTGTCATGACTAGTATCGGGTGCCACACAAGTTCTAGGTGGGCGACAAAGTTTGGTTACATTTGCAAAAGTAGCGCCTTGCTGGGCCCTACCACAAGATTCACCTGCTCTGATATGGGCCTCACACCATCACAAAGGCTGTAGGGGACAATGATTTCAAGCTCAACATCCCACCATTCCTTGGCTTGCACCCAGTGTTCAATGTGGACTGCCTTCAACCATACTTTCCACCATTACTAGACACATTAGAAATTGCAGAACAACTCACACCAATAGAGTTAAACCAAGACTGCATGGAACATACCATAATTGATCGAATCATGAACATGTAGATCAATAACACTCGCCAACAGAAGATCCAACTATATTGGGTCAACAAAGCTGTCCAACTCTTGCACCAAGGCAAGTGGCTCACTAAGGACCAAGTTTAACCAAAGTTTCCCCATCTCATGGAGGCACTCAACGCAATGGGGACCATTGCTTCCTGAGGGGGGAGGGCTAAACCATGTGGGTCTTGGTGGCCACCCAACTATTCCACTTGGACCGCCATCGTTGTTTCTTTTTAGTTTCCTTAATTGTAGCACAATTTACTATTCTTGGCATTTTTTCAGGTCCTAAACTCCAGGAGCCGTTTTAAAGGACTAAAAGAATTTTTTTTAGGGAAAACAGAGAGGCTAGAAAAATCCCAAAATAATTCATTAATTTATTTTGGCTTCCTATTTGGGATATTCAAAATGAAGTATAATGATAGCCAAACAAAGATTATATGCCAAAGTTACGACCCTAGGAAGTTGATGTACCAATTTACCCAAACGGGGCCGATATATTTGGTGCTTCATCTCCTAGAGTCAGGTTTTTGGATGTTTAGGGTTTTCCATTGTTTTTCAATAATAAAAATTCCTTTGAGCCTCATTGTAACATAGTTCAGAGGCATGTAGCCACCACATCTCTTCTAAGTGATAATCTAGCATCGCCTAAGATATTTTATTTTTATTTTTTTATGTAAGTATATTTCAGTTATGTGATATTAATGAAATGAAGTTTTATTTATGATACATCTATGTGTATATGGGTATTTCTATATTTTGTTACGTTCTTGCATAATTTTAGATCAACTTCACAAAAATGCATGCCCAACCTTCATTTCAAGGCCATTCATTGTTCCTATGAGGATATTTTATCTTGAATTTATAAGGCATAATCTCAGTGTTGACCAAGTACATTTTGTACTTGCATGAAAAGTGTACATTTTCAAGCTAGAGAGGACTAGAGGGCCATTTTTTGTAAACAATAGACAAGCCCTTACATAGGTGTAAGTGATAATGAAGGAGTTTTGTTTTTAGAAAGGAAAAAAGTGGCAATATGACCCTCATGATATAATTTCTAATAAAAGAGAAAAAATTACTTGTGCACCTTATATTCATGAAAGGAGACCAGAAATTAAGAAAATGGAAAATCAAGAAACTTGGCCATGTGGCAAGGTGTAGCAAAGAATGGATATTGAAACCCCTATGGTAAAAGAGAATAGTCTTAAGAGGATTGATCTTGAACAAATAAATGTTGAGATGGAGGATTCCAAATCATAGAAGAGGACTAAAATTCAAATAGAGGATGAAGAAAAAAATGTAAATAGAACTAACAGAAGGACCTTTAAATAAGCTTGGTTTTCAAATGTAGTTGGGAAATACATGGCACACTACATCTTGTTCTATCACCACTTATTTGGAAGTATTCACAATATAAGAGACTCCTTCTTAATTTGAAACTTTGCAAAAGAATTATCAACAAACTAAGGAAAGGAGTTATAAAATGAGAATTAGTATGACATCAAAACATTAAGGCCCTATTGTAGGACACAAAATCTGAGGTGCTATCATTAAGGAAGAATTTAAAATTGGCTAGGACTAAGCACACTAAAACTAATAAGTTACCTCAAGTTGAAAAAGGAAAAAATCTATTAATAGGAGAGTTAGTTGAAAAAAATAAAGAGATTGTTTTTTTGCAGGAACAAGTGTAGATCAGACAATAGTCAATTAAAAATCATGTTTGCACCATTATGGTTCCAACTGAATCAGATAATCCCTTATAGAAATTGACAAAGGTAATGGAAAAGTTCAAAATTTTATAATTTGAACTTAAAAAACCCAAGATGATTTGGATGTTGTAAGGGAGAAGTTGAATGTAAAGGAGAGGCAATTGAACATAGAAAATGAAAACTTAATATTTCTTTAATTGAGGCTAGACAAATTGTTTGGGATGAAATTATTTGAGAAGCTCATTCTATATGGGAATATATTCATATAATTGCACAACATAATATTGTGATAAGAGGATAAAAAGGGAACATTGATCTATGCAAGAAACATGTACAAAAATAAGCACTCAAGACCAAGAAGATAATTAAGTATTTGAATGAAAAATACTTAATGAAATTAAGGGCGGGAGTCATAATCTTTTGGACCAAATGCACTAGTGACATTGTATTTTAACATGTGAGGGCTCAAAAACTTAGGTGAAGGCTCAGAAAATCATGTGAAGGTCAGGACCGCATGATGGGAACTACACCAAAGAATTAATTCCCTGCATCATAATTTTTCATGAAGTGAAAGAAAGTGGTTGGGGATATTGCTGAATCAAATTTTTGTTCCAGATGATAACATTCAAGTTGTCAAATTAAACCTTGGAATTCTGAGGCGGTGAACATTAATGAGGCTAATAACGAGGTGAAAAGATCAAATAAGTCGATACTAGCTGGGGCAAGAGAGGTAGCACATTTGAACCGTCGTATTGAGTTGATCCAAAGGAAGACTGGGTTTTTGTAGAATCAGATTATTTTAGATCAAAAAACCATAATGGCAGATCATGACAAAGTCAAGGTCACAAGAAATGATTATGAAAGAGAGGAAGTGTGAAACACTATAAAATAACACCCAAGGGACGATTAAGGAAAGAATTGATGAAATGAAGTCTTTGAGTAATAGAAGATTAGAGGAGACAAGGGAAGTTTAAGTTGGAACTAGGAGAAGGAGCACAAGAGTGGTGCCAAACCAAAGGCGTATGAAGGATCTCACAGGGGGAGTTGAGGAGAATTGAAAGAGATAGAGAAAATGATGATAGAAGGGGACTTAGGGAGTGGCCATGGAAAGGTGACATTATTATGGAAGAAGAGACTACGTCAAAAGAGCTAAAGGTGACAAATAGAGAAAAGGAGATTTTGTCCATGGGAGGGGGTTAAGTTGCAACGGGTGGCCTAGGGAGGGACCCCTCCGCTCATAGAGATGGTTCTTAGGTGATGCTATAATATCAACAATATTTGTAATGTCACACCCCTTAAAGGACGGATTTGTCAGTCCATATGGTAGAACTGTGTCGGGACAGTTCCCACTCTAAGAGATGTGGTAGTAGGACGAGATTATTCCATGTTTCTTAATGGAAGGATAGGGGGACCTTACCCCTAATTGTTACTTGAAATTAGGTAGAATTACTATTTTTAAGGTTGAAGGAGTTGGAATCACATTGAGGAAATGGGATGTCTGGTTGAAAAAGTATGAGCCACCCCACCCTACTAACCCTTAGAGTATCTTGAAGAAGGAAACAAGACCCGATATTTTCCACTGCCTGCCAAAGGAAGGAGCATGTACAATACAAAGAAAAGAGAAATTTTCATGGATAGGCATGGGAGCCAAACGTGGAGCAATAGTGGTGGTCATGTTTATCTTTTGGAGAGTACCGCTCTAGGGAGGGGGGATGTGGGTAACCCCTCCTAGTATGTTCAAAGAGATATAAGACAACTAGGACCTTTGTTTACCCGTGCGCCTACTATACCAGGAGAAAGAAGACAATCTCAGTAAGGATGAGGGTTCTAGATCCATGGGGATAGAAGAAAGATTGAGTGGTGCGAGGATGAGCCACACTTTTGTTTTATTGTGTAATAGTGCAACGACTTTTTTTTTAATGTTTTGTCTTCTCTTCAAGGTATGTTCTCATTGGCTTGATCTCACCATATAACTAGGAATATGAATTTTGTAATGTTTAGCTTAAACATTGTCCTAATGATGTGTTGCAAAAGACTTGATTTGAAAATTTTGGAAAGGTTCTATAGTTTCTCTCTCTAAGGGTAGAGAACCTCCATGGGTGATGGGTGAAGGCCCCCAATATATTTTCATGTACTCTATGTATATTTCCATGTTAATATAATGTGAATCTTTGTCAACAAAAAAACATAGTGCCCTAATGGGCCTCAGTGTTGTGGTGTAACAATGCCCTAATGGTCCTCAGTTCTTTGGCTTGACATCAACCTATTTGTGCCTTCTTATCTGTGATATGAGAAAATTATGACAGAGATATGAAGGAAATATGATAATCCTTATGACAGAGATATCATGATAGACTTATGACTATTCCACCACATTTTTATTATTAATGTTCTCTATACATAATTTCTTATGATGATATGGGGTGAATGCAATCTGAAAATTTTGAAAATGTTTTAAAACGCAATCATATACAAGAGAGACTTCTAGCCCTAAGAAAAGTAACAATGTTAGTACTCTATTTATTAGTAAATATATAACATTGTAAAAGTGTGTAAAATAGTAAAATAAATAATCTACAATTTGAATAAATCAAATTGGCGAAGAAATGAAGCTTGGGCATGCATTTTAGTGAAGTAAGGCAATTTTGTTCTGCTTCACAAAAATGCACATCTAACCTTCATTTCAAGGCCAAATTTATTGATTGAAAATGGAGAGTATTTATTTCCTCATAAGTAACATTAATACAATTAAATATTTTTAGTTTTTCACATATATATTTATTTTGTTCAAGAATACTCCAAATTGCATGGATTTCAAAGGGTAAAAGGCAGGGCTTGTGTGCCTCAAATAAATGCACACCAGGACCTATAATTAATTAGCAATGATATAATGATCATTCCATCCTATGGGTATGAGAAATTGTACCTCAGCCTTGTGGTAACAATGCCCAAATGGGGCTCAATCTTTTGGTGTAATAACAACCTAATGGGCATCAATTTTTGGGCATGAAAATAGCCTCTTTGGTCCTTCTTATCTGTGATATGAGAAAATATTATGACAGAGATATGAAGCAGATATGTTGAGCCCTATGATAGAGATATCATGACAGGCCTATAAATGTTCCACTGCATTTTTATTGCTAATGTTATCTGTGCATAATTGCTTAAGATGATATGGGGCGAATGCAATGTGAAAATGTTGAAAATGTTTTATAATGAAATTAACTACAACAAATACTTATGTCGCTAATAAAATTTACACTATTACTACTCTACTGTTTAGTAAAGATATAACAATGTAAAAGTGTTTAAAATAATAAACTAAACAACCTACAATTTGAATCAATCAAATTGGCCAAGAAATGAATCTTGGGTGTGCATTTTAGTGAAGCAAGGAAATTTCAACTTGCTTCAAAAAAATGCACACCCAACCTTCATTTCAAGGCCAAATTGAATGATTAAACTTGGAGAGTATTTATTTACTAATAAATAACAATAATACAATTAAATTTTTATTTTTTTAAATATACATTTATGTTGTCCAAGAATAATCCAAATGGCATGGATTTCATAGGGTGAAAGGTAGGGTTTGTCTGCCTCAAATAAATGCACATCAAGAGTTGTAATTAATTGGCAGTGATAGAATGATCATTCCATCCTATGGCTACGAAAAATTATGCCTCTATCTTGTGGTGTAACAACCCCCTAATGGGGCTCGGTCTTGTGGTGTAACAATGCCCTAATGGGCCTCAATTCTTGGGTATGACATTGGCATCTTTGGGCCTTCTTATTTGTGATATGATAAAATATTATGAAAAGCATATGAAGGAGATATGTTGAGTCCTATGATAGAGATGTCATGACAGACCTATGATTTCTTTGCTATATTTTTATTGTTAATGTTCTCTATACATAATTTCTTATGATGATATAGGGTGAATGCAATGTGAAAATGTTTTAAAATGCAATTATCTACAATAAATATTTCTATCCCTAAGAAAATTAACACTATTACTACTCTAATTGTTAGTAGAGATATAACAATTTAAAAGTGTGTAAAATAGTAAAATAAATAATCAACAACTTGAATCATTCAAATTGGCCAAGAAATGAAGCTTGGGCATGCATTTTAGTGAAGCAAGGCAATTTTGGCCAGATTCACAAAAAAACACTTCCAATCTTCATTTCAAGGACAAATTGAATGATTCAACTTAGAGAGTATTTTTTACTCATAAGTAACATTAATAAAATTAATTTTTTTTAAATTTTCACACATATATTTTTTGTTCAAGAATACTCCAAATGGCATGGATTTCATAGGGTAAAAGGCATGGTTTGTGTGCCTCAAATAATTTCATACTAGGAGTTGTACTAAATTGGAAGTGATATAATGATCATTCCATCTTATGGGTCTACGAAATTGTACATCAGCCTTGTGGTGTAACAATGCCCTAATGAGCCTCGATTTTGTGGTGTAACAACGCCCTAATGTGCCTTAGTTCTTAAACATGAGAATGGCATCCTTGGGCCTTCCTATTTGTGATAAAATCACATTTCCCTAATGGGCCTCAATATTTTGGTGTAATAGTGCCCTATTCGGCCTCAATTTTTGGGTATGACAGTGGCCTCCTTGGGCCTTCTTATCTGTTATATGAAAAAATATTATGACAAATATATGAAGGGGGTATGTCGAGTCCTATGAAAAAAATATCATGAGATACCTAGGACTATTCCACTGCATTGTTATTGCTATTTTTTTCCCTACATAATTTCTTATGATGATATTGGGTGAATGTAATATGAAAATGTTTTAAAATGCAAGTATCTACATTAGAGACTTCTAACCGTAATAAAATTAATAATATTACTACTCTACTAGTTAATGGTTAATGGCTAATTATAGGTCACCTATAGATGGTAATGAACCTATTTTCTCTATTGAAATTATGGATAGGTTTGTAATTTTAGTTTCTTTGGTTCTATTTGGATTTTAAAGTGATTGCTGAGTTGATTTGTCTTGTCAAAAAATCAAAAATGATTTGTCCCTCTAATCCTCTTGTTTTTGTTTTCCTAGGTGGTGGTAGTCTTAATTCTACCAATACTTTGGGGCCTTGGATTTTGGAAATTCCTAGATACAATCATGCCATGACTAACTATCCTCCTCCTAGAGTGCATGAGTTAAGGAAGGAGAATAAACAACTAGAGATTCAATTGGAAGGCATGCATAAGACCATGGTCTACATTATTCCATAGATGGAATCCCAAATGAAGAATAATGAAGAGTTGGAAGGGTAAATAATTCAAGGATCCTAGTTATTTAATGCAAGGTGTCGTAGTCAAAGGCTACTTTTTACTTTTCCTACAAAAAAAACCAATCTATATCTATATATATATATATATATATATATATATGGTTTAAATTCCTATTTATAAAATTTTTGGACCCACTTTTATATATTTTAAGTTTGCACTTTTAAGGATGAAAGGTTAGGATTGTATACAATATATAAATAATTTTTTTGAAAAGGGACTATTATATAAAAACATTCCTACTTCCTACATCCAATCCCATAAGCTTTACATATCAATCCTTTCACATCACTTACAAAATCGTTTCTAAAGAGAATAAGAAAGGTTTGTTTAGACTCATTATGTCCCTAAATTATGAAATTCCTCCGCCAGTAGTGAATTATCCAATGACCTTATTTTCTGAAGTTGCATAACATGTATTAGTTATAATTTTTCTCTTTTAGGAGAATATGATACTAGGATAGTAAATTCCATAGGGTTTTTGAGTTTGCTTCTACAACCAAATATTGTTTTGGATATCCCTTCTTACCTACCCAAGTCTATCAATTTTCAATTTGAGAACTACCATATTTTTGGCATTTTTAGATATCCATCTCTCTTCTTATATATGTTTTTATATGTACATTATGATAAGTTTCTCCATCTAGGTTTGAATATGTGGGATTCAAAGAATAAAATGAAATCTATGATTGAATGGACTAGTTTTGTTAGAAAGAAGGGAAACAATGCGGCATTTCTTATTATTTGTTATCATTCATGGCCACTATATATACTATTTTGAACAATCAATCGCTTCCAAGGATTTTTCCTGGAGCAAAAGAGTTGTTACATCTCATCAAGGACACCAAAGTAGGGGACTGGTATATTTTTGAAGATTATATTAAGATAAGACTGTATGGGGCTAAAGTCCCACCATATCATTTGCCAATATTTTTGCCTATGAAGATATTTTCTCTTGAATTTATAAGCGAGAGTCTAAATGTTGACCATGTTCATTTTGTTCATGCACATAAAGGGTATATTTTTAAGTTAGAAAGTACTATTGGGCCATTCATCATGAATAGTAGACAAGAGCTCCTGTAAGTTGAAGAAATGATGAAGGATTTTGGCTTTGATCAAGTAGAGAAGTGGAAATGTAACCCTCATAATATAATTTCAAATAAAATAGGGGATATAAGTTCTACAACTTATATTCATGAAAGCAAGCCAGAACTTGAGAAAATGGAAAATCAAGAAACATGTCTGATTCAAAGTCATTCCTCCAGCTTGGATCCCATCCACATCACATCAAAAACATGACAAACTTGTAGCATTACAATACTTGCTTCAAATCCAAATCTCATAGCAACATTATCTCCTTACAATTCAACATAATCCAACCCCTGATTACTTAGATGAGTGGTCATTTTATAGGGAGATGAAGGAGTTTTTGTCATAAATGGTGGCATTGAATGGCCTTCCATACTTAGAATTAGTTCTATGGAGGAAGGGATGAGAGGATAGGATGCATCTTAAATCATTCCTCATCCATTTTCGAGCTCATAGGAGTTGATAAGTGACGAAACCTTCTAGATGACTCCAAGAGATAAGAACATTCCCCAAACCCTATGTGAATTTCACTCAAACTCCCCCAACGTAGGTGAAAGGAAGCCTAAGTGCTCTACAGAGCACCCTAGCATGGACTTGACTGCTCTGTAATGCACTCTTACATGGGCCTACTTGCGTTGGTCCCTCTAGAGGTTATTTCTGGATGTCTTCAAGTCATGAAACTATCTCGGAAGGAGGCATTCAAAGGGGTGAATTGTTTAGGTCATGTAGCAACTAAAATTAGGGTTTAATGAGCCCTAAAACACTGATCTAGATGATGGGATTGATGTTCCCAAATGGATCTGTAACATTGTCTAGGGAACAAAATGTAGTAAAGAATAGATTTTCAAACCCTTGTAGTGAGGGAGAAAAGCTCGAAGAGAAATATACCTAAACAAATTGATGTTGAGATAGAAGACTAGAAATTGCAAAATAGAGAAAAGATTCAAAGAGAAGAAAAAGTAGAGGTACAAGCTAAATTAACAAAAGGACCCTCAAATCAACTAGGTTTTCAAATGCAGTTGGGAAAGCTTGAGTGCTCTACCTCCTCCCTTTTTTTCTGATTTGGTAGTATTCTCAATTGAAGAAACTCCCTCCACGAGAAAAGTGTTACGAAATAATAATCAACGGATTGGAGAAATAATTCATATGGTGAGAAGCAACATGGCGACTTAGGTAGAAGCACAAGAAACTCCAACTTTTCAAACAAGACTACTCTCTTCTATGGATTTATAAAGGCACCAATTAAAATTGTCCCTCATGAATCCACCTGTTCAATATCTTCCTTGAGGACCTGATTTTAAAACATTAGATCTATCCATAAATGTAGCTAACATCCCGCTTCCTGACAAGATTAATTTGCATAAATAAGTAGGGAAAATGATTTGTAGTTGCCTAATAAAAATAAATTTGAAAATAAGTAAAGCAGAAATTTTTTTGGAGAAAGTTTCAAATCAGCTCAAGTAAGAAAAGGAAAATTCTAGAGCACTACATGAGGACTATAAGAAGCTAGTTGTTAAATTGGGAATAGATCTAGAAGACATCAAAGCTATCAAAAACTTGTTGCAAACCACAAAGTATGAGATGTAGTCATTAAGGAGGAAGCTTAAAATTCCTGGGATTGAGCATGCTCAAATGAATGAACTAGCTCAGGTTGATAAAGAGAAGGAAGTGGTGATGAGAGTGTTAGTGAATAGAAACAAATAAAATTTTATTTGTAGAAACAAGTGCAGGGCCTAAACCAATGAATCGAAAGCCATTTTTGCACTATTGTGGTCCCAAGTAAGTTGAATGGCCCCTTAGATAAGCTTACTAAAGTTATGGCATAACTCAAAATTTCAGAGGTCGAACTAAAGAAAATTTAGGACAACTTAACTCAGGAGCAACTTGATATCAAGGAGAGGTAGCTAAATACAACAAAATAAAATAATGGTCAGTTGAACACCAAGAACAACGAAGCACAAGATGAGATCAAGGATTTAAAAACCAAATTGAAGGGCGATATCTCTATAATTGAAGCTAGAAAAATTGTTTGGGATGATATCATTCAGGAGGTCCATTCTAAATGGGAGTCTATTCATATGATTGCTCAACATAAGATTATTATGAATGGGTGTCAATCAAGCATTGATGCATGCAAGAAAACCATATATAAAGGAGCAGTGAAGGATAAAAGGATGATCAAATATTTAAATGGGAAATCTTCAACTCAACTAAGGGAATTAGATATCAGAGACAAAGCTAGAGTAATTATGGAAATAGGTAAAATTAATGAGAAAAAAATACTTCGCATTCAGGGTGAGAATAGATTAAAGGAGGTTCAAAAGTCAGTTCTTTGTTTGATTCCATATTTAACTAGAGGACTATATATGGTATATTAGTTGTTGGGACTAATAAGGAAATCTATTAGGTCCCTATAATACTAGGGATTACCCCATTACTATTGTATTTGTATCCCTTATTAATATTTTTGTGCCCCTATTGTTGCCATATTGTTACTATTGTGCCCCATAGAATCCCTCTATTGTTATTTTTGTGCCTTTATATTATTATTGTTAGGTCGGCTGGGTTATATTGTGACTCCTTAGAATCTTATATATAGAAAGGAGGTTTTTTCATTTGAATCATCAAGGAACCATTCATTTGTGTAATGTAAAGGAGGTTTCCCCCTTGAAGAGGCTGAATTATAAGGCATTGATCTATCTTTTCTATCTTTTTGTGAGCTAGTTTCATAACATTTGGAATCAAAGCCTTTGGATTCTAGGGTTCCGCTACTCCAAATAGGTCATCGTGGCATTTTCACTATAAATTTTTCTTCTGCAATGTTTCAGAAGAGAAAAAAAACCAATTTGAGATGGAATCACACTGAACCTCCGGTCCAAATTTCAAAGCTTTTCGAGCTATATTTGCGGAGATATGATCTGAGCAAGTTGGTCTTTTTGTAGACTCCTAAATTACATTCCGAACAGGTGACCCGGGGAAAATCATCATAACTTTCTCTCTGAGCATTGAATTGAAATTTAGTAAGAAGCTACAAAAAGACAACGAATTGTAGTTTCATGTGTATATTTTTTAGAGCCAAAGGTCAAAACATGGACACATGGCAAGTCGTACAATTTAGCTCTACTGAACTAGTCTATAATTAGGTCACTGTGGGAGATTTGGCATAACTCTTCCTTGGAGAATCCAATTTGGATCAGACTAGTGGCATTAGAAAGAGGACACATAGGGCTACTACAGATCACAATTTCAAAGCTGTGTGATCCGAAATTACAAAGATACATCAGAGGCAATATCGAGCTCCTACAAAGTGAAAAAAAGTGCGTAGATTTTTTTAAATTCTTGCTTAAGCTTGGTTTGAAAAATTATTTTGAAGGAATTCAAAGGGCATAGTAGAGAATTATTATTGGTAACTAATGCCTTGAGGAATGAAAATGCAAACACCTAATAAGCAACCTAAAATCTCTTGCATGACTCATGAAGAAGAGGAAGAAATGCTACATGATATATCAGAATTACAAGACCAAGTGCAACAAATGTCACTCTCACAAAAGCTAATAGAAGATAATATAAATGGTGTGGAAGCTAAGATGAATGGCATGGAAGCTAATATGGACAATTTGAAGATATATTTGAACACAAATTTGAAGATAGGCATGGCAGATTTGAAGACAGATTTGACAAATTTTCTACAAGAAATACTCACTAATGGTGAAAGGGTAGTAAAAGAAACTCATGATGCAAAAAAAAGGAATGTTAATCTTGATTTCATAGACTCTAATGTTGGATTGAAGACCCACCATATTCCAAAAATCGATATGAGGAAGTTTGATGGCAAGGATCCCGCAACATGGATATTACAGATGGAGCAATTTTTCGATCTCAATAATGTGCAAAACACACAAAATGTATGTATTGCAACTTTATATTTGGAACCAAATCAGTTTGTATGGTATCAATGGATTTGCTCTCATAAACAAATTATCACTTGGGAAATTTTTAAGGAATAATTGACAGCACACTATGAGGATACAAAAAGCAACACTTTTTTTAGCCAATTGATAAGTCTCAAACAAAAGGGTTCAATAATGGAGCACATTGAGGAGTTCCAAAAATTGAACATAAGGGTAAAAAATATTCTAGAGGAGCATAGGATTGATGTGTTCATAGGGACATTAAAGGATAATATCCAACATGATGTTCTCCTTTGGGAACCTGATCCATTAGAGAAGGCATTCAGGTTAGCAAGAAAAATGGAAAGCAAAATTATGGCAACCAGGAAGCATACCACTCACAACTATAAAGATGGAAGTGTTGTTGCCCCTAGTCTTCCAAAACCTATAAGGTTAACACCACAAAAATTCAAAGAAAAAAGAGCAAAAGGGCTTTGTTGCAGTTGTGATAGCAAATACACTAAAGGTCATAAGTGTGTTGAGAAAAAATTATTCTACATAGATTGTGAAGAGGAAGAAGAAAAGGAGCAAGAAAGGTAAAAGGAAGAGGATATACTCCAGGAAAAAAGCCTAGATAAAGAAGAAATGAATCCGACCATATCTTGTAATGCATTGGCTGGAATTACCACTCCTCAAAACATCAAGATAGAAGGACAAATCAAGAAGAAAAAGGTAATAGTGTTGATTGATTCAGGAAGTACCCACAATTTTATTCATTGTAAGGTCACAAAAGAATTGAATTGCTTCCTATATCCAACACCAGAGTGTCAAGTGATGGTTGCAAATTGAGGAAAAATAAATTGCTTTGGAAAGTTCCATAATATCAAGCTATCCATGGGAGAATATGTATTGACTAGCTCAATGCTTTCCATTCCAATGGGAGGTGATGATGTTGTACTAGGAGTCCAATGGCTACAATCCTTGGGTACAATAGCTTTTAATTTCCAAGAAATTTTCATGAAATTGTCTGTGGAAGGAAAGGAATTTAAATTAAGGGGTATTGCATGGAATCCGGGAAAGATAATCATCTCTAATGGTATGACAAAGCTTCTAAAAAAGGAACAAAGAGGTGTAATTGCACAATTATGTTTGCTAGATGTTTCCACATCGAAATCATGTATTTCTCCAGATCTCCAAAATGTCTTGGACAATCATTACAAGGTATTTGAGACTCCCAAAGGTCTCCCACCTATTCGTGATCATAATCATGCTATTCATTTGATTCTAGGAAGTGTTCCTCCAAACATCAGGCTGTACAGATATCCCTATGCCCAAAAGAGTGAAATTGAACGTATGGTTGTATAAATGCTAGAGGTTGGTATAATTCAACCTAATCAAAGTTCTTTCTCTGCTCCAATAGTATTGGTGCACAAGAAGGATGGATCATGGTGCATGTGTTTGGATTATAGGGAGCTCAAAAAGCTCACTATTAAAGATAAGTTTCCCATTACTGTCATTAATGAATTACTAGATGAGTTGTATGGATCAATTTACTTCACCAAGTTGGATCTTCATTCAGGATATCATCAATTCAAAATAAAGACTGAAGACATTCTGAAAACAACATTTAGAACTCATGAGGGTCATTATGAATTTTTGGTCATGCCTTTTGGCCTTACCAGTGCACCTTCTACATTTCAAGGTTTGATGAATTCCATTTTCAAACCCTTCCTTAGAAAATTTGTGTTAGTATTTTTTGATGATATACTAATCTATATCAAGTCTTGGAAGGATCGTGTTGAACATGTTGATAGGGTGCTACAACTATTAGAGGAGAAACAATTATATGCAAAAAGATCCAAATGTTTCTTTGGACTACAAGAGGTGGAATATCTAGGTCATATTGTATCTCATGAAGGAGTTAAGGTAGACCCTAGAAAAATTAAAGCCATTAAGGAATGGAAAATCCCCACATCCATAAAGCATCTGTGAGGATTTCTTGCATTGATAGGGTATTATCGCAAGTTTGTTAAGAATTATGGGAGAATAGCAACACCTCTAACAAAATTATTGAAGAAAGATGCATTTTCATGGACTCCAGAAGCAACAAAGGCCTTCGAACATCTTAAAGAGGCAATGTGCCAAGCACCGGGCTTAGCTGCACTAGACTTCAAAAAAACCTTTATTGTGGAATGTGATTCTTCAGGAAATGGAATTGGTGTTGTTTTAATGCAAGATGAAAGACCCATTGCTTTTGAAAGTCGTCCAATCAAGGGAAAGTTTTTACACAAAGCTATTTATGAGAAGGAAATGTTGGCAATACTACATGCACTTAAAAAATGGTGACCTTACCTAATGGGAAGATAATTCAAGGTAAAAAAGGATCATGATAGCCTTAAATACTTTTTAGAACAAATATTATCCTCTAAAGAGCAACAAAAGTGGGTCACAAAGACGTTGGGTTATGACTTTGAAATCATCTACAAAAAAGGGAAGCAAAATGTGGTGGTATATGCACTCTCAAGAAAGGATGAGGATGTGGAAGCATTATTGTGCGCCATTTCTATTATCCAACCAGATTGGATAAACGAAGCAAGGGAGGAATGGAAGAATGATGAAGAAGTGTGGGCACTTATTCGAAAGTTACAACAAGATTCCAGTACATCTGATACATTTATTTGGAAAAATGATTCGTTATGGTACAAAGATCGATTATACCTCTATAAGAATTCCCAACTCAAGCAAAAGATTCTTATGGAATTGCACACTTCTCCCTTATGAGGGCACTCATGATTTTTAAAAACTTACCACAAGGTTAAGAAGGAATTTCTTTGGAATGGCCTTAAATCAGATATTCAAAATTTTGTGGCAGAATGTTTGGTTTGCCAACAAAATAAAGTTGAAACAATTAAGACCCCGGGTCTATTACAACCTTTATCCATTCCAAGCCAACGTTGGGAGGAGGTTTCAATGGATTTTATCACAGGTTTACCCAAGTCTGAGGGAAAGAGTGTGATCATGGTGGTAGTTGACAGACTTACCAAGTATGCACACTTTTGTGCATTATCACATCCATTGAAAGCCAGTACAGTTTCTACTGCATTATGGAAACAATTCAAAAGCTACATGGAAACCCAAATATTATTGTAAGTGACAGAGATCCCATTTTCACTGGAAATTTTTGGACAAAATTATTTTCTTGTCTCGGTACTCAGTTAGCTCATAGCTCATCTTATCATCCTCAATCTGATTGGCAAACTAAGATAGTAAACAAATGTTTGGAAGGATATATTTGTTGCTTTGTATCTGATAAATAGACACAATGGGTCAAATGGTTGCCTCTGGCTGAATGGTGGTATAACACTTCGTTCCATACAGCAACAAAAATGACCCCATTTATGGCACTTTATGGATATCAGCCACCATCCATCACATCATATTTAAAAGAAAATTCCAAGGTTCAAGCAGTGGAGCATCACATCGAGCATCAACAACAAGTCCTCCAACTCTTAAAGGATAACCTCGTGTTGGCACAGAATAGAATGAAACAACAGGTAGATCAACATCACAATGAAAGACGTTTTGATGTAGGTGATTGGGTATTCCTATGGCTACAACCATATAAACAAATGTCCCTCAAGCAAGCTAAGAAGGATAATAAATTATCACCAAAGTATTATGGTCTATACAAGGTGTTGCAAAAAATTGGTACTATGGCATACAAATTAGAGCTTCCTGCAGCTTCTCGAGTGCACCCGTTTTTCCATGTTTCATGTTTAAAGAAGGTTATACATGACAAGCTCCCAGTTCAAACAATATTGCCAGAACTTGACGAGGAAGGAAAAATTATATTGGAGCCAGAAGCAGTCACAGAAACAAGAAATCGAAGAAGTGGTTTTAGTTAATCATTTTTCTATGTATGTAGCAAGAATTTTTAAGTCCACACCATCACGTTTGTTAACAACCTCTATCCCTAATAGCGAAGCCAATGCCTCTTTCTCCCCTTCAATTTCATGTGCCTAGATATATGAAAAAAAAAATTATTTTTAAATTTTGGAATTAAAAAAAAAATGAAAAGAAACTAAAACTAAAAATCAAAGAAAGAATTTAAATAATTACATCTATAAAATTAAAAATGACATACCCTATTTTGTCCACTGTCTACTCCATTCCCTCTGCTCGACATTCAGAGGTTGGGTTAGAAAATCCTGTCCGTGGAGGCAAGCCAAGAGAGATAATGTGCAAGGAAGGAGATCAAATAATATGCAAGGAAGGAAAAGAGTGCACATGAAGGGAAATAATTTGATCCAAGGCAACCAATTCAACCATCACATACACATAATTTGCCGCAATTTTCAGCAAATATTTATAATAATAAAACCATTCTGCATAAATACATGAATAAATATCTTGCAATTTAACCCTTAATCCACCCTTTTTTCACAAAACCAACAATTCCTTACTTTGTAGCTCAAATTTCTAGACCAAAAAGGGAGAAAAATAAAAATACCATGTAAGCTCCGTCTGAATCCTGAATTTTACTCTTTAGCTCCAATTTTTGGACCAAAAAGGGAGAAAAATAAAAATATCATGTAAACTCCATCTAAATCCTTAATATCCTTTAAAATCCACTGAAGGTCATCAAAATTCATGAATTTGTTTTACAATATTCGAGCGGCCACCATGAATATAAGAAAAAGAAGGAAATATCGAAACTATCCATCCACAACAAAACAGGTGGACTTTGAAGTTCCCGAATTGAGACCTAGGTGACAAACGTAGGAGCCTATTCTTTTCTTTCGTGACTTCGTGGCTATCAATAGTGAAAAAAATTGTCATAGGAGAAAAAAAGAGTCTGATTTTTTTTTTTTGGTTCAAGAGTTGTAAGGTAATTAACTTTTAAGTTTTGGCCCACGTGAATTTTAAAATTTTGACTATCCCATCGATGAATATTTTTATTCTCCAATCATTGACTTTAGCGGTGACCCAAGTCAAATAATGTGATCATGTAAGGGTGTCAAAGTCGGCGAAAATGGTGTCTAGTCTAGTCCCCTCAAGTTAATTTTTTCCATAAAAAAGTAGACATATAAATGTTACAAGAATATAATATTATGTTCAAATAAAATAAAAGGTCAATAGAACACATTCAATAGAATAACCATAATTGCAATAATCTACTACATTCACTATAGAGTAATTTAATTAGCTCTAAAATGATTGCGTAAAATAAGTTATAAATAAGGAATGAAACAAAATTGATATACACACTAGTGGTAAAGTGTGTTACATCGGGAAAAATGCTAATCTCAATTAATATATATGTTGTAAGGACAAATTCTACTCTATTCAAAATATCGTCTACCAATAATTCTTCCCCTACACTTATTGTTTTCATTACTGATAATCGAATTTGTTTGGTGTATTAATTTTTTTTCCTTGTTTACAATATTGAGAGGAGGTCATCGACATATGACATGGGTGATATAGAGCTACTAAATCACAGAGAGGAAAGTGGGTCGAAAAAGATATGCTAATGGAATCTGCATATACAATATAGGTAAAAAGACAAAGAAACCTCATCCAAAGGAGGAAGGTCTTTATGATTTCACAAATACTACAACATAGGAAAGATAAATTGATTTTTTTTTCCATAAGGCCTTTCACATCAAACTTATTGTTTGAAAATTCACACGAATGGTGATTAAACGTGATTCTATCATCAAGGGAAATGTTTGAAAATTAGGGTGGCCATGTGGGATAGGGATGTTGGATACTTTTCTTGTCAAAATTTTGGCTTGATGTATATACATAGGGTCACAAAATTATTTTTATTTTTCAAATCCAAATTAACATGATATCAATATGTCAAATATATGACAAAATTGAAGTTTTGTGCTGAATAACATATTCATTGAGTTGATATAATTGGTGTACTAAGCATTATTGGCTATGTTGTGTATTACAAGAGCCATTTGAGGCCATGGTAACAAACCATGTCATATCCAATGAGGATAGAATGAATGATGTGGGACATCAGGTACTCAAATTTTCACTTAACTTAGGAAAAAATGATATAATGGAATTGTGTGATACGCCCATCTATTTTCATGATATTATTAAAATTTATAGTGTATTATCCAATATTGACAAAAATATTGAGACACACAAATATTTCCTTTTACCCTATGAAATCCATGCAATTTGGAGTATTCGTGAACAAAAATCATTCAGTTTTCCTTGAAATGAAGGTTGGGTGTGATATTTGTGAAGCAAGCAAAAATTTCCTCGCTTCACAAAAATGCACACACTGGATTTATTTATTGGCCAATCTAATTTATTCAAATGGTAGATTTTTTAGTTTATTATTTTAAACACTTTTACATTGTTATATATTTACTAATGAGTAGAGTAGTAATAATGTTAATTTTATTAGGGCTAGAAGTCTCTGTTGTAGATAATTGCATTTTAAAAAAAAAATCAACATTTTCACATTGCATTCACCCCATATAATCATAAGAAATTATGTACAGAGAACAAACATTAGCAATAAAAATGGAATGAAATAGTCATACGTTTGTGATGATATCTCTATCATATGCTTTTCATGATATCTTTGTCTTAGGGCTCAACATATCTCCCTCATATCTTTGTCATAATATTCTCTCATATCACAGATAAGACGGCTCAAAAATAGCTGCTATCATACCCAATAATTGAGGCTCATTATGGCATTGTTACACCATTAGACTAAGGCCCATTACAACGTTGTTATACGACAAGACTGAGGCCTAATAGGGTGTTGTTACACCACAATACTGAGGCCCATTAGGGTGATATTACACCACAAGATTGAGGTACAATTTCTCAGACCCATATGATGGAATGATCATTATTTCACTACTAGTTAATTACATGTCCTAGTGTGAATTTATTTGAGGCACACAAACCTTGCATTTTACCCTATGAAATCCATGCCATTTGGAGTATTCTTGGACAACATAAATATATATGTGAAAAAATAAAAATATTTCATTTTATTAATGTTACTTATGAGTAACAAAATACTCTCTAAGTTGAATCATTCAATTTGGCGTTGAAATTAAGGTTGGGTGTGATTTTTTTTGAAGTAGGCCAGAACTTCCTTACTTCACTAAAATTCACACCTATGCTTCATTTGTTGGCCAATCCGATTGATTCAAAATGTAGATTGTCTAGTTTATTATTTTAAAGACTTTTACACTGTCATATATTTATAACGAGTAGAGCAGTAACAATTTTCATTTTCCTAGATCTAGAAATATTTGCTATGGATAATTTCATTTAAAAAAAAATTGACCTTCTCACATTGCATTCACCCCATATAATAATAATAAATTATGTACATAGAACATTAACAATAACAATGCAGTGGAACAATCATAGGTTTATCATGATATCTCTGTCATATGTTTGTCATGAGATCTTTATCATAGGGATCAATATCTCCTTCATATTTCTATCATAATCCTTTCTCATATCATAGATAAGAAGGCCCAAATAGGCCACTGCCATACCCAATAACTAAGGCCCATTAGGGCTTTGTTACACCATGAGATTGAGGCCAATTATGACACTATTACACCTCAATACTGAGGTCCATTAGGCCATTGTTACAACACAAGACTAAGGTACAATTTCACAGACCCATAGGTTGTGGTGATCATTATATAATTTCCATTAATTACATGTCCTGGTGTGCATTTATTTGAGGCCCATAAACCCTGCCTTTTACCATGTGAAATCCATGCCATTTGGAGTATTCTTGAACAAAAAAGATATATATGTGAAAAAGAATATTGAATTTTATTAATCTTACTTATGAGTAAAAAATACTCTCCAAGTTGAATCGTTCAATTCGGCCTTGAAATGAGGGTTGGAAATGTTTTTTTGTGAAGCACGCCAAAATTGCCTTGCTTCACATAAATCCACTATCAAGCTTCATTTATTGGCCAATTTGATTGATTCAAATGGCAGATTGTTTATTTAATTATTTTAAACACTTTTTCATTGTTACAACATTCTATGTTTTGATTCAACTTGGCTTATGTGAAAGTTGTGTATAAGTGGGAAATGTAGTTATATATGATCTTTGTCAGACATGATGTAAGATTATATTTTAAGGTTAGGTATTGTCTAATCATGTCCCATTTAAAATTTCATTACCAAGAGTGTAATTGGTTTGGCCTGGGAGTGCATAATTGTTCCCACTTGAACATTGGCAGATATGATGAATTGCCACATTGACAAACTTGGATAAAAGCCTTTCCATGATGCCTTTTAGTTCAAACTTATATGTTTAAAATGCACAAGAATTGTGATTAAATTTGATTCTTTTATCAAAGGAAATGTTTTAAAATTAGGATGGCCATGTGGGATAGGGACGTTGGATACTATTCTTGTCAAAACTTTGGCTTGATGTATATACTTAGGTTCGCAATTTTTTTTTTCAACTCCAAATTAACATGATATCAATATTTAAAATATATGACTAAAGTGAAGTTTTTTGTTGGATAACATATTCATTGAAATGATATAATTGTTTTACTAAACATTTTTAGTATGTTGTATATTATAAGAGCTAGACGAGGCCATGTCAACAGATTGTGTCATATCAAATGTGGACACAATGGATGGTGTGGGACATTAGGTACTCATATTTTCACCTAACGTAGGAGAAATTGATATAATGGCATTTTATGATATTATTAAAATTTATAGTGTATTATCCAATATTGACAAAAATTAATGCATGTTGTTGATTATTTTAAATGGAGATTGGAGCAAATGTAGAGATTGAATCTTCAACTATAAAAATAAAAAGATATGTACATGGATGTGAACATAAAATTGTTAAATCACATAGAAAACACTAGGTGTTAGAGGATATGACAATGGATCTTGAAGACATAAGAAATGATTGCACTGAACAAGTGGTTGGTTAGGACTATAATACAAGGGATGAATACTTTGAGGTAATTGTTGTTTTAGGATATTCTATATGTCGAAATAAACAATTTAAACGAGTGATTGTACAAAGGAATTACATAGATGATGAGATTCGAGTGGGTAGTATGCCTCCTACCATTGATTTGAATTCAATAGGATTTTTGGTAAGGAATTTCACAATTTGATTTAAATAATAAGTATTCTTCTTTTAAACATTGTTTTATATTATTTAAATAATTAATTTTTTTCTTAGTGATTACTTTTAGGATAAATTTTTTGGTTTAAAGTTTCTTGGAGCACCAAATTCCAACCTAGAGTCTGATAATCATTTATCTAATGATACATATAACAAAAATATGTTCCCATATACCACTTTGGAAGACGAGGAGTTGATGAAAACATGTAACATAACAAGAACAAATTTAAAGATTCATTATTTGCGTAAAGACAAGGGAAGGTGGAATACATACTCTATGAGAATGAATGTGAAGGAGATGAAGACTTTCCCTTGAGATTGCGATCAATTTACAAAATACATTTGATTTTAGACTATATTGCGCTTGTTCCAATGATCAACAACTAACTAGAGTGTATGAGGTGTTTTAGGTTTGGGGATACAACTACATGATACGACCCTCCAATATTCATGAAGTGAATCTATGCCTCTTTATTTTACAAAATGTCCATGTGGGATATAAACATGGAAACAATTCAAAACAAACCACTAGGAGATTAATTCCATATGATGGTCCATCATATTACAACGATGAATGGAGAAGGCTAGCAGAATATAAGCCTAATATGTCAGTATATGGTCTAAATTCGAATATGTATACAAATCGTCTTCAATTGGAAAGTTGAAAATAAATGAATAGATGTCATGTTATGTATATAGATGGAAATGTATACAAACACAAAAATATTGCAGGGTTTATAAATAATAGTAAGGGAACGGCCCCTATTGTAAGACCGAATTGTCAATTTATTGAGGTTATAAATGATAAAGCTGGAGATATGGAAAGAGAGATTGATAGATTGATAATGGTTGAGTCTATTATGGACCTTATCTTTGAGGATGAGTTATTGATTAATTACCACGTCTTTAAATGCATTCATGTAAGAAAGAAAAGGGAAGAAAAAGGTCTCGCTAAGGATGTTCTAAAGAGAAAAAACCAAAGAACAATCAATGAGTGTGGACTAACATTTTATAAAACTATGTTGTCAAAATTGTGTTTTATTTTAAATTATTATATAAAAAAGGTTGTTTATAAAATGATGTTCCATTATTCAATTGATATATATATATATATATATATATATATATATATATATATATATATATATATATATATATATATATATATATATATATATATGTGTGTGTGTGTGTGTGTGTGTGTGTGTGTTCATATATTTTATACTTTTATTTGTTAAGACATATTTCATTATATTTCTTTGAAATTGATACATTCATGAATTATCCAATTGTTTCCTAACATTAAATAATTATTGTGTTTGTTGATAGCTAGAAGATATTGTTGATACACCTACGAATACCCAAGATCAAACTAGGTTATTAATATTTGGATGGGATGATCCAAACCATCCTTCAAACCATACCAGGGTGAGAAGGGAAAGATTGAAGAGAACACTACCCGTTGAGAAATTTGAAGAGCTTATGAGATTATCAATACGTTGATGACATTCCACCTCACCTTAATGATGGTGATGATAGTGAAAATGCTATGCATGAATAAGGATTGAATGAAATTCTTACAGGTTTCCTTGGGTATGGAAATAATGATGACAATAATGATCATATGGTTGACAATAACGATGATATCAAGGGAAATTACCACCAACATAATCTTGATGATAACAACCTAAAAGACTCAATCAAGTAAGCAACTAAGACACTTGTGTTTAGATCAAATGAAAGTAGAACCTCAAAAGTTTCATGAACATTAATATTATTAGAAATCAGGTCACAATTTGGTTGGTCAGAGAAATGATTCACTACCCTACTTAAGTGAGTTGAAATATATTTCTTACTTTTCATTGTCAATTGGTGTACATAATTCGTAAACATTCATCAACTTCATTTATATTTCTTTAAGGGGATTTTAAAACCATATATTGTATATAAACAATCCTAGTATAGATTGACATATCAAACATGTTCGTCATAAGTTAAACATTCAATATATTTAAGCTCCAATAATCTTATAGGGCACTAAAAACTAAAATATTCCCTTAAGAGAATGTGTTGCCATCAAGTTGCAGAGAAGTGCATCAATTGTTTCTTGAGTTGGAGATTGAATACAAACAAATTCATTCATGTAAAAATTATTGCATTTTATACATAAATGAATATCCAGACAAGGTAGAATGCCTTGTATGCAAGGAGAAGAGATATCGTACAAATGTATAAGGTCCTATAGTTCCAATGAAGGTTTTATGTCACATGCCAATTATACCTAGAATTGAAGAAATGTTTCATTTCAAATAACTTACAAAATTGATGGACTAACATGAAAAGAAGAAGAATAAAAATGGATTCATGTGAATTTCATCAGAATCCAAAGCAATGAAACACATAGAGGAAAAATGGGTAAGATAATTCAAAGATGAACTCCATAGTATTAGGTTTGGTCCTTCAATTGATGGAGTGTGCCCATCTTCTTTCCTGAGCTCAAATTATATTTTTTTTTTTCCAGTTGGATTGATAGTATAAAATATTCCCCATGGATGAGTGATAGAAAGGAGCACATTATGTTGACTATCATGCTTCTAGGAAAACATGAAGTAAATAGAATGGAAGTTTATCTTGCTCTTTTTATTAATGATATGTAACTGTTGTGGAAAGGAATAAGAATGTATGACATATCATGTCGTGTGTCAAATAGTTCCTTCATGTTGTATGGTGTGCTATGTTGGACTATTCATGATTTCCCATGATTTAGTGTCTGTTCTGGTAAGATAAAATATTTACCTATTTACACATAATTTATTTTCATTCCAGCTTCATACTTATGTTTATACTATTTTATTATGTTATTAACATTATTTATTGAATTGTAGGGCTTCAAAAAAAGGGGATATTTGCATGTTCATGATGTGCAAAAAAAATTTAAAGGCATTATTCTAAAGATATATGTAAATTTATTTATTCAAACTATAGGGTTTTTCTACCACTATATCATAAGTTTAGAAATCACCAAAAGAATCAATTTGATGGAAAAGTTGAAGGTAAAGGCCCTACCCTGATTATGGGTTTTGGTGATTGTCTTAATAAGTATGAAGATGTTGAATCAAAAGCTTGGGAGGATTTTTTTGATCTAGGTGATTCAATTGAAGAACCAGAACAAGTTGTAGTTAATATACCAGAAGGAATGAAAAGGAATTCCATATTTTATGAGCTCCATTACTAGAAGGATCTATTAATAGCTCACCTATTAGATACTATGCACAAAATAAAAAATGTCATAGATTCTATATTTCAACATATATCAAGAAAATAGAAAGGAAACTTTCCATAAAGGAGAGATGTTTCTCTTTCACATACCCAATTTGATAGAATACATTTGTGGAAAATTAGGGAAAATGAAACATATGCAGAAGCTCCATGGATTTTCAAAAAAAAAAGGGGGGCTAGACCAACTAAAAAATGTAGTCCATTCAACAAGGACACCTACTAGCTATGGTTCATCATTGGAAAAATCCTTTACATTTGTTGGACATCTGACAAGATTTAAAACACACGATTTTCACAATTTCATGAAGGAATTATCATCATTTAACTTTTACTAGCAACATTGATTAAGTGGAAAATGTATTCTGATATTCTGTTGTGTGAGAAAAATTACTAATGACCTTTGATAAATTTGTTTGATAGCATATCATGCCATTGGAAATTGAGGGGGAATTCATGTCTTACCATTGACTTAAGGAATGTCATAAGTCGATTTTCAACATTTGCAAGGTATGTGATATGAAATGTTCACGTGTGAGAGACATAGAGATATTATATTTCCTTTTAGATTTTGATTAAAGGTTCATACTAATTTTCTATTCTTAATTAGGTGGGTGACCTCCAAGGAAATCCACGAATATGAAGTGCCAAAATGGTGGAAGGGAATTTCAAAAATTGCATGTGCATTTGAGAAGGAGCTCCCTACAAGTCCACTTACTTATACACCTAGTCGATGACATTGAATTTATGGGTGTCTTATCAACAAGTTGGATGTTTTTCTTTGAGAGGTATATGAAAACTCTAAAAATACATGTCTGACAAAAGGCACATTTTGAGGGTTGCATGGCTGAAGGGTATGTATTGAATGAATCATTTTTCTTCCTATGTGAATTCCTTGGTAAGTATTTTGAGTATGGGCCACTCTTTAGAGATTAAGAACAAGCATACACTATTATTGATGGAGAAAACCCACAATCTAATGGTGTTGAATTAGAAATTAGTAAGTAATATCATGATCGGTGTGGTTGTTTTCCTTGCAATCATTAATTTACTCTATAATTTATTTGTCAAATATACAACATGACATTTGGAGTTTGAAATAAGCATGTTGACATGTAATAGGTGCATATCAAAGTGTTATATTTGACAAGTTCATTTTGTACCACATGGACTTTATGGACAAATGGATTGATTTATATGATAAAAAGAGAGAAGAAGTGTTAGAACCAAGGAGACAATTTAATATATTGAACCCAAGTAATACTCCACTTCCCACTAATCTACTTGGGGAATGGGGAAAAGATTGCAAACTACAATGGGTTACTGAAAAAATTTAAAATCAAATAGAAGATGCAAGAATAGATTCAAACATAAATGAAGATGAAATCAACACATGTAGAGGATGTGAAAGAAAGGTAAAGTTGGAATCTTATAAAATGTTCTTTCTTTACAATTTTGACACTATTAAATATCTTAATATTCGTCATTATATTTGTTTTCACTGAAATAAATGGTCTTTCATAGGCGAGGAAATATCTTGCAATGTGGGCATATGGTCGACATTATCCTGTAGAAAGTGTATATGTAAAGATAAAATCCTTTGATTGTGGAATCATGGTTTATTTCAAGGAATCTAGTCAAGCAAGCTCAAAATATAAGAACATTATCGAAGGGAATCTACAATATGTTGGGAAAATCCAATAAATTATTGAGTTGGATTACTGCTCTTTTAAATGTTGTATTTTTAAGTGTAGATGCTATGAATAATTTACAGGACACAGAGACATGATACCCATAGTGGATTGTTTTCTATAGATTCCTCAAGATTCCTGCCAAAGGAAAAGGAGGCTTATGTTCTACCAATTCATTGTGAGAAGGTATTTCTTTAACTCTAACAAGAAGAGATAATGATCCTTAATCTATTAATTCATAGTTTATTTATATATATATATATATATCTAGAGAGAGAGAGAGAGAGAGAGAGAGAGAGAGAGATGTGTGTGTGTGTGTGTTTATTAAACAATAAAATTGTTATAACATAGGTCTAATATATGTATGTCATTCATGTGTAGGTATTTTTTTTTATATTTTGGACCCGAAATGGATATTTGTCATACATTATGATCCAATATTAAGGTAAGTATTTGACTGTGCATTAGTGGATATTAAGTAGAACAATGATCGCCAATAAAATGATAAAGATGAATTAGAGAACATCGAAGAAAGGGACATCCATGATGATGTTGAAGATGGTTATGTTTAGGCATGAGAACACAACAATCAAGAGTTAGATGATGTTATAGAAGACAACAATATGGATGGTATGGAAAATGATGATCCAAATAGATCTAGTAACAATATATATAGTCCATAGTCAAATTTCAATGATGATGAATATGATGAGGTCGAGATGAGGATGCTCATAATATTAAATACTTGAAATAACATGTGAACATTGACAATGATGCAATGAATGACATTGTTGCAGAAAATAATGTTAATGGACAAGACTTTCAAATTTTCATAATTATTTGTAATCCATGTTTAAAAAATGATGATTTTTGTGGTGCAAACTTTGAAATGCTTTAGTATTATTTGTGTTGATACAAATTACCTATTGCAATATCCTTAAAGTGTTCAATATTTGGTATGAATTAATTGTTGGCAAAACACACAAGATTACTTGGATAAGGGTTAGCATGGTTAGTGGTCATTTATTGGTTGACAATGGTTTAGAGGTGTTGTTAGCTTATTGGTTAGACTCAGATTGAACTAGGATGAAGAGCCTATTGAATAACAATACATTAAATATGAAACTTTTAAAAGATATAATTACTTATATCGTATATGTAAAACAACATAAATCTAAATCATTAGGCTACATGCATGCAAAATTTGTTCATTAATTTATATTATAAAACAAATTGAAATGTTTCACTAAGCCTAAGAAAATTTATTTTCTATGGAAAAATTACAAACATTTAATTGTATTAATGTTCTTTATGAGTAAAAAAATACTCTGCAAGTTGAATCATTCAATTTGGCCTTGTAATGAAGGTTGGGCGTGCATTTTTGTCGAGGAGCCCAAAATTTCCTTGCTTCACTAAAATGCATGCCCATGCTTCATTTCGTGGCCAATATGGTTGATTCAAATTGTACATTATTTATTTACTAACTAAGTAAAGACATAATGTCTTTTTCTTGATACTTTGGAATGCTAGAGTTGGAGTTGATAATTCATTGAGACATGAAGCCCTTAATTTTGTACTATTTTGTCAGTCTTAGAAGGATATTTTTTTTGGTGATACAAGGATATGTGGATTATATTCCTTGTGATGTTGATAAATAAAATATTATTATGCAACTATTTTGTTTTGATGCTACTAAATTTGTATCTCATGTAAGTTTTTATGCAATTTTCTTATTAATATAAAAAAACCATGTTGGAGAAGAATGGAGAGACCTTTCTAGGAATCTCACATCTCTGCCTGATTAATTGATTCAATGACAATCCCCTAGGCATAAGATAGGATTTTTTGTACTATTTTGGTTAAAAATTATACCTCCAACTCTAGCAACCCCCAGATTTCATTTTGAGGCACCTATGGTATTTTTTTCCATATGATGCACTAAGCATATTGTAGATTTGTTCTACTATGGAAAGAAGACATATTTTGTTTTTCAAATAGAAACTTATTACATTCCACAACACCAATTTCTCGGTTTAGTAAGATATCAACTTATAAAGGTCCATTACATTATCCAAAAATAAAAGAGTAACTAGATCTCTATGAGACCACAACCATATACAAAATCCATGGAGACATAAATGTAAGTCCTAAAAAAAGTCTAGAAATTTATTAAAAAATGCACGTTAACAGAAGATATAATGATATATAATGCATGTTAACATAAAATAATGATATATATAGTACTTTTTAAAATGTGTCTATGTAGATAGAACACCTAGAAATTGCTATTTTAAAACTCGAGCATGCTTGGGAGGATTCTGCAAACCCTCCTCTTCAAAAGAAGAGTGTCTCTTTCCTTCTGTGGACAACTGTGATTGTTCAAGAACTATAACAAACACATCCTTGGATCGTTGCTGGAGTTTTCGAATTTTCCTTTCATAATATTCTTTCATATCGACTTTTTCTTGTCTTAGCCTATTGAATAAATTTACATTCTTCTTATATTTATGTTGGTTCTCAGTTACATTCCTTTTGATATTTCCTTTGTATATTTCAGTTGATATCTACATTTGGCCAAGTCACTAGTGAGTTGTTGTACTTTATCTTCAATCTCTTTTTCCCTTGATTGTTGTTGATTTCCTAATTTCTTGATTGTTGTTGTTTTTCCCTCTCTAATTGTTGATGTCAATCAGAAACCTAGGATTTCAAATTTTGTATCTCCATGTCACTTCCCAAATGTTTTGTTTCAGCTGCACATGAGATCATTGTGTAACTTTGAAATTATTTTATCTCTCGTATCTAGCGCCTGCTTCAATGATTAAACAACTGATGGTGAGACATACAAATCACCCACAAATTTGATGGCGGAGATAGTGGTCTCTAAAACCTTCACTCATGATTTTAGCTTGTATTTCTCCATGTCCTTTGAAGGCATTTGTTTTATTCCTATATCCTACCTTGTAACTGTTGGCCCTCAGTTTTGGTCTATTTTTGCTTAAGGAAACCTACTTAGTCCTTATATTTTCCATCCATTTTCCATCACATCCATATCATTTTAATGTATTTTATGCATATTCAAGTGTTTAATTTTAATTTTGCAATTTCTAGAAGTTTTTATGAAAATTGAGTTTCAAGTGCAATTTTGGACTAAATCAGAAATTCCCGTAATAGCTATGTGATTGACATATTTGCAGGACACTTGGGCTCGAGCTAGATGCATGAATGGAAATCTTGGGAACTAGGACTGAGCTAACTCCACTTGGTTTGGTCAAAACAAGCTTTATTAGGCCCGGTCAAGGCTGGTCAAACATGACTAGTCACCAGAAAATCCCTAGGAAATAGGGCAATTTTGAGATTTTATGGGATTGACCATATTGCTTAGGATGAATTGGATGAGTTCAAATTAGATAGGTGGATATGAGTAGATATTATTGTTATAAATATTATAGATTAGTTTGTTTCATAAACTTCTATTTAAGCCAAGACTTTGAAGGCTTATGAAGGTAATTTATATGTAACTTTTGTATAATTTTATGCTGAGACACTTTGGAGTTTGAAGATAATTTGAAGAACTTGTTTCATTTCAATTTGTTTTTCATGCTTGGTTGATTTACTGAAGTTTTTGTAGCTGATATTTCTTCAAGTGTGCAAGGCAAGGGTGGAGGGCCCCCACACCAAGATAACTGCACTTCTTGGTTCAATTTTCATAGTTTTCATAGATTAGTTCTTGTTTCAAATGTATTTAGATGTGTGATTATTGCTAAATGAATATTGGTTTAATTCTAATCTACATATGAAGGGTCACACAGGAATTTAAGTTAAATTCCCCTTCTATTTGATCTTGAACTAAAACTGAATTTCATTCTCCTTTTCTTATTTGAAGTTATTTATGCATTTCTGGTTTGAAGCAATGGTGATTGTGATATAGTAGGATTGTGAAGAAGGACAATCTGGATCTCCTTAGTTAGGAGCCTCTTCTTTTATATCTTCTGCATCATAAACCATTGTTAATTAGTGCTCTTAGATTTATCTTCATGAAAGTAGTATTGTAGGGAAGGACAACCTGGTTCTCCTAAGTTAGGAGCCTCTTCCCTCATATATTACATAAATGAATTAGAAATTGTTAAAATAGGTTTATATTTGTAATATTTACTTCTTGAAATAATCAAAATTTATCTTCTAAACTTGATTATATTTGATGTCCATATACATTGGATTCGCCTCCAAGTTTTACAAACCCAGATTGATAATTAAATACTTGTGTTAATTTATGTTAATAAATTATCCCAACAGTAACTTTACCCTTACCCTTACCTTTATTTCCACTCTTAGTACTACCTTCTAAAAAATGTCGATATTTTACTATTTGAAGTTTTTTAATCTCCTCTTTTGCCTAGGAAATTTCAAGGTATCTCTCTATCAACGTATTACCTTTCCTATAACAAGTTTTCTCCAACTTAGTCACTCTTTTCTTGTATTCTTCAACCTATGATTCATGATTTTTTTTTTCTCTTGATCTTTAGATTTATTCGCAATTTCATGTTGTAAATATTCAATAATTTTATCTTTTTCATTCAATAACTTGTCTAATTTAGCCTCAGAAGTATCCTAAGTTTCCAATGGAGGTATATTGAGAACTTCTGGTCTTCTTGTCAACTCCTCTTCAAGTTCACTAATTTTTTCATCATATGTAGGCTAGACTTTTTTCAACTTTGCATGTAGTTCATATATATCCCTCATACCATCGTCGCTCATATTGAATACCTTATTACACAGTTCATCAATAATTTTATCCTTGGTGGTTAGGGATTTCACTGATTTTTGTATTTCCTACACAATTGTTGATTCCAATGCTGCAATATTCTTCATGAATTCAACAATATCCTTATCCTTTAGTTCGTACTTTTCCTTCTAGTTGTATATAGAGGAAGAATCCTCCATTTTAACTTGTTTTTAATGGAGCATTCTAACATATACTCAAAAAACAATTCTATTTTTGAAACTGTATGGTGGAATTTTCGCATTTAAACTTGGAGATGAAGATGTTGAATCACCCATAAAAGGGAAATTATATTGAGGTGCCAACTTCTTAGAAATAATTTTGTCTATTACAGAAAAATCATCATTACATATTTCCTTATAATGGTCCATATCTTCTTTCTCCTCATCTTCGTCCACATGCACATGTAAGTCTGCTAGAACACTAGCAACTATATCTTAAGCACAAAAAATTGTATCAACAAATTTTCCCACGCCTTCAACATGTGTCTATTTAGGTTCTTCCTCAATGGCTTTATTTGGTTTTTATTTCCTAATGTAATTTTTAGGACTTATTTCAACATCGGGGTGATACAAACCAATAATTTTCTGCAGTGTTCCCAGGAAACTGAACTTAATCTTATTAATTTTACTTTCTTACAAGGTATAATGTAATTTTTTAGCGAACAGATGAGGGACATCTATGGTTGTGCCTTCAACCCAATGAATATCTAGCCTGATTCAGTCACCAAAAATATCAAGCCTGTGATGATTCATAATTGTCTTTAGGACCACTTGAATTAAGGATTTGAATAGTCCTTGGGGAACATATTGAATTTTTAATCCATTCCTTGGAACATATACTATTTTCCCACATATTTTACTAGACATTTCAATATTTTCTACCTTAGGGGTTTTCATGGAGTTAAATATTTCTCCCCCCCTGCATGGAATTTTTGTTTCTCTTGTAACCATATCAAGATCCAGGTTAATCCTCTACCCCAATATTTTTAATTCCATGACTTTATCATCATAATTTTCTATGGCCTCATCTATCTCATTATTTTGAAATCAAACTATCCAAATATAAAATTATAAACCAGTGCTCTTCTAAGGATATCTAGGATACTCAGTGGACAATTGTTTGTATCTCTCCATGTGTCAGTACACTCTTTGAATTTTTTGACTGTGAACTTCTCTTGGGAACTATGTGTGTCAACTGTTTGCAGGGAAGAGGATGTCATTGTTTTAATTGAGGCCATCGTTGTCTAGGGTCAAGGAGCACTAGCTGATTGCACACTGAATGCAAGAATGCATGCTACATAGATCGTGAGGAATACACACTGAATAAATAGTGAAGAATGCACATTGAATGTAAAAAGGTGTGCCGAATACACCATCAGGAATGCACAAGGAAATGAGTTTTTTTCTAACTTATGGCTTTATTTTTCTGTAAATCACTTTTAGAAATAAAATAAAACTTTATTAAGTGAATGAAATTGTTGATAATATGGTTTAACTTTTCTCCTTTACTCCTATGTTTTCTCAGACACAAAATTAAAAATTCAATTTTAATATCTAGATATAAGATACAATTTATTAAAAATAGCACTTTTAAAAATAGGGTGGTAATATTTTGATGGCATGTAAGATCGTCATCACTTCTTTCTCATAGGTAGAATTGACCAAATTTCCATCATGCAATTTCTTATTCATAAATGATAGTAAATGTCCTTTTTTCATTAAAATAGCACCCAAGCATTTTTATAGTAAATGTCCTAACTAAGTCACTTCACCTAATCTTAAACTTATAACCCTAAAAAATATGTATAATATATGAAATCCCTAAATAGACCCTTGAAACCCTAGGTGTTATCTCTTGATCTATCCCTTGGCAACATTTAAACCTAATTACTATTTAAATTATACGATCATCCAACCTTACTTATAGGGGTCTAACTAAGAAATTACAGGTTTCAACTATTAAAATTCAAGTTTGATTTTTCTTAGTCCATCACCTTGTTCCCAAACATTCTTGGTGTGATTTGAGGCACAAAAACCTTGCCATTTACCCTTTTTTTTTTGTAAGCTTAGGTAGTACTCATTCTATTACTGGATCAAAAGAACATTACATCATTTCAAAAATGTTGCAGCCCGCCCACATGGGGAAACCGGGTGATAGTTCCATATATAGTTTTTGATTGCTGCCCAAAAGTAAAAGTTCCACAGTCTGATAATTTTGGCCAAATAAACAGAGCAATTCTGTGACTTCCTAATATTACTATTCTGCACTACTTTCTTTTCTCTATCTAAGGCATGCAAAAAGCTGTAATAAAAAAAACTACTAGAATTTCTAGACATATCTTAAGTCAAGCAGTGTCCATATCTGGTTGCTGGTCTGCGCCTTTCCCCGCTTCTGGATGGTCTCCCTTCAGCATCTGATGAATTGCATCTAGCTTCTCTTCTTGCTTTGCCATTGCAATTCGAATAAAGCTCAATTCTCTATGTATGTCAAGATTACCTTGGGCTAGATCCACCATCTCCTTCGCCACTTGCTCCAGGGCTTTAGCCAGCAACCCTTTCATTACCCAATAGATATGCAAAGATTGCTTGAATAATGACATTCGCCCCCTGGTATGACCAGGGTCATGAAGCAGAAACTCCCATTCTTCCATTTCCTCTGCAGACTGTTCCTGTAAGGACTCCTCTTCTAAATACTGCATGATTCTTCTCACAGCTGGATTGGAGTTTCGTTGGTAAGCCCTTTCAGCCCTTCGAATCCTATGATTCACAGTTCTCTTTGCTTTTTTGTCCTTATTCTGGTCATGCCTGGAGTGTTCGCCCTCTTCCTGCATCTTCTTATTCTGATCTCGGCCTCTTCTCTGCTTCGAGTCTTCTCCTCTGCCAGGGGTCCTTCCTCGTTTTCTCATACCGTAGCGGCGAACTTTCACCTCCTGCGAAGCAGGGCGGTTCTCTTCCATTTGCGGATGTTCATCATCAGTCAGTCTATCTTGGGGGTAGGGTCTCTCATTCCCCTCACCAGGGGCCAATTCCTCTTCCGAATCATCCTCAATGTCCCAAACCTTGAACGGTTGATCCTCAGTCAGAATCCCTTTTCCCTTCCGACTCTTTTCCTCCACCGCTGCATCATACTGCTCCGCTGCCCCTCTACATTTCTGCCTGGTTTCCATGTTACCCTTCGCTCTGGCGCAAAGGGATACTTGGTGCCCACAGGTTTTATCTTTTTGCTGCTGTCTCTCAACTGTAATCTCTAAGCCTCTCCAAATTGGGAAACAGCTGAATAAGCGTTCTTCCCTCTTACTTTGGATATATATCCTTTTCCTGTCCGCGTGGTACCTGCTTGGTTCAACTTGCGTCTGCTGCCGATAACTTTCTGGTATGTCGTTGCCTTCAGCCATCATTCCTTTATTAATTTCCTCTGTCATGAGGTCTGACAGACCGCTCTCATCTCCTCTAATGGCTCGAGCATTGATTGCTTCGTCTCGGTTGTATCCTCGGCCGTTCTCCACTCCGGCGTCGCTGTACTTCCTTGTAACTTATGATCATATCCCCTGTAATCTATCATAATATCCTTGTCCTGACTCGCTTGAGCCGTGTCCTTAATTCGGGACCTCCGCCTCCTCTTATTGGTCCAACTCATTGATCCGAGTGTTTCCATTTGTGTCTTGATCATGATCAGCATGTATGATATCCGCCGGCTCCTCCCATTCCTTATTCTCAGCCATGGCTCTCCACTGATTGTCAACCTTACTACCGCGCCCTCTGCATCCCCAATTGGCCAACCAGTCCGCGGCCTGATTCCCTTTCCTCTGAACATGGTTTATGATTTTATATTCAATTCTTTTAAAAATGTCTGCAATTTCCTGTACAATGCCCGCAGTCTGCCAACTGTTAGTGACTTTCTCCCAACCTCGACCATTGCTGAGCTTCTTCAGCATGTCCACCGTAATCTGCGAGTCTCCCGTGATTTCTAGATTGGTGTACCCATTTCTTACCGCAATTCGTAATCCTTGATGGAGAGCCCAGAATTCTACTTCGTTATTTGTCATTTCTCCTCCCCAGTCTGCGAAAATCCATCTTACCTGATTGTTGTTATCCCTGAAGATGCCACCAAAACCCGCTTCGCCCGGGTTCCCCTTCGATGCCCCGTCAAAGTTAAGCTTAACGAAGTTATCTCTAGGGTAACTGAATTTATCCGGACTTTGAATCCTCATACCATCCCGGGAAGTGAGCTTATGATGGACCATCTCGAATTTTAAGTTTAATTTGCTCAGGATTCCTTGCTCCATCTGGTCTGCCTTCCAATCCTCTCCATCCCACTTTTCTACCAATATTGTTTCCCGCATTAACTCGACTGCTCGAGCCCAAATTGTCTCCGGTTCCTTTGCAGAATTCTGGAAAATCCTACGATTTCTCTCCTTCCAGACCATCCAGAGTATAAATCCTAGTATGAGATTCCACGCCCTTTTTACTACTTTACATTGAAAAGCTTCCTTACTCCACTGAAAAACCAATTCATTGAATTCCCTTAGAGCTAATCCGGATTTGCTAAATGTTCGTTTGGTATCTGTCCACAGTTTCTTAGCAAATGGGCAGTGGATCAGCAAATGATCTCTGGTCTCCCCATCATTGTTACACAAGTAGCATTTCGATGGGCCATTGAAGCCTTTTTTCTGGATACGATCCCAGGTTAGGATCTTATTCTTAGAGGCTAGCCAGATGAATATGGACACTTTTGGCCACCAATTACCTTCCCATATTATTTTCCAATCCAAATTCCCTTCACCTCTATTTTGTGTATCAGTTAGGTAATAGGCCTCCTTGGTTGTGAACAAGCCTTTCATGGAATTCCCCCACCTAAGGATATCTTTGCCATCGCGAGCTCTGATTTTCCTAGATTCAATTTCTTTCCTGTAAGCTTCTTGAAGGTCCTGGTTGAGCTCTCGATCCCACTCCATCGGGTCAAACCAAACTCTCCAGCCTTCTTCCACTTCATTTGCCTTCCAGTAGTCTCTTACACAGGTTTTGTCTCCTTCAATTCGGTCCCGAATCTGATGGAGGTTCTGAATTCTGATCATTCTCTCTTTCTGTTGCCACCTGTCTTCCCAAAAATTGGCCTCCTCTCCACCCCGAATCTCCCAGAAGGTATGTTTTTCAACCAGATCCCTGTTCTGTCGGGCTAAGTCCCAAATTGTAGAGCCTTTGGGAGTTTCCTTCTGTCTTAAGATCTCCACTGGAGAGTCAGGCACTCTGTATTTTGTCTTCCATATGGTTTTCCAAAGATCATTTCCCCCCCTAAGCCACCGCCACCACAGTTTGGCGCCCAATACTCTGTTCAGAATTTCAGGGTCCCTCAGCCCCAATCCTCCTTTCTCCTTTCTATCCGTTAGCTGACTCCATGAGACTAAAGCCCATTTTTTCTTTTGATCAGACCCTCTCCATATGAAATTCCTTATGATTTCTCTGATCTTTGTACACACCCCTAAAGGGGCAGCCATAATCGATAAGGGGTAGATAGGGATGGCTTGGAGGACCGATTTTGCCAAAACTATTCTGCCAGCAATGTTTAAAACCCTAAAGGCCCAATTTGCAACCTTGTTGCTCAGTTTATCCAGGACACCTTGCCAATTTTTCATCCTTTTAGAGGTAAAGTCCAATACATTGCCTAAGTATTTCGTCGGTAATTCACCTCTCTTAAAACCCAAAAGTCTTATGAGATGGGTCTTCACCTGATCCACTGTGTTGAATATGAAGATGCAAGATTCTATTGATTTCCAAACCAGAAGCCTCCGCAAACAGATCCAAAATTTTCCTGAGATGCCTTACTTCTTTGACCGTTGGTTCTCCAAAAAGCATAATATCATCAACAAATTGCTGATGAGTTAGAGGTAGGTTATTTCCCCATAGTTTGAGGCCTTTTAATCTGTTTGCTTCTCTTTCCTGTTTGATGAAGCGACCCAGTCCTTCAGCAGCTAGAATGAACAGAAATGGGGATAATGGGTCTCCCTGTCTAATTCCCCTAGAAGCGTTGAAAGTCTTCGTAGGGGTTCCATTGACAAGAATAGAAAAGTTTGGAGAGGAAATCAGACTGTGGATCCATGCGATCCACCTCCTGTTAAAACCAAAGCTTTCCAGGACTTTTTCCAAATACCTCCAGTTTAATCTATCATAAGCCTTTGACAAATCTAATTTTATCATCATTCCTTTTTGCTTTTTTACTTTGAGGGAGTGAATAACTTCCTGAGTTACCACCAGACCATCAAGAATCTGTCTGCCCTCCACAAAACCTGTTTGTTCAGCTGAAATTAACTTTTCTAGGAGGGGTTTTAATCTCTTGGCGATCAGGGATGTTATGATCTTGTAAATGACATTACACAACGCTATAGGTCTAAAGCCATTGGCATCGTCTAAGTTGTCGCCTTTAGGAATTAAAGCATAAAAAGTAGAGTTAATGGCAGGCCATACCTTTTGGTACATCCTTGATTCTTCGACCAGATCAAGAATCTCTTTCCCCAAGAAGTGCCACCCTGCCTGGTAGAAATCCACCGTAAATCCATCTGGTCCCGGGGCAGTACCTTTCTTCATTGCTTTCACAGTTTCCTCAACCTCTTCTAAAGTCACAGCTCTCATCAGCGCCTTATTTTGGTCTTCAGAGACTAAGCTTGGAATGGCTGAACAGATCTCCTGAATTGCTCTCGTTCTATCAGCTTGAGGTTCAGTTAGAATTTCCTTGTGGTGGTCCACTAGGACTTGTTCAATCTCAGCTTGCTCCAACACCCTATTCCCATTCTTGTCTTTGATGGAAAGAATCCTATTTCCCTGTCTATGTTTGATCATGGCCTGATGGAAAAATTTAGTATTTCTTTCCCCCTCCCTCAACCACTTTATCCTTGATTTTTGTTGCCACAACACTTCCTCCTGCTTCCTTCTTTCTTCCAATCTGCCAAGAAGTACCCCTTCTTTGTTAATGCTTTCCTCTGTTCTGCCTTCCAGTATCATCTTTAGCTGAAGAGACTCCATTTCCCCTTCTAGTTTCTGCTTATCTTCCAGAATGTTACCAAACTCCTCCTTGTTCCATTTTTTAATTCTCCCTTTCAGCTCTTTAGTTTTAATTGGAACGTGTGCATTTTCCCTTTGCCCTGCACATTACATTGTCTCCACCACTCTTCGAATTTCTTAATGAATTCTGGGTCTCTCAACTAGAAGGCTTCAAGGCGAAAGGGTATCTTTCCAAGATTCCTTTTAATATCTACCTCTAGTCTGATCGGCCAGTGATCAGACCCCATGGATGGTATAATCTTGGCTTCGATGAAGACATCCTTATTCATGACAGCTTCTGAAACAAGGAACCTATCAAGCCTTGAGGCAATTTGGTTTCTACCCCCCCTCCTGTTGTTCCAGGTATAGACCCCATTAATAGTCTGCATATCTACTAATCTTAAATCCTCTATCATTTCATTGAATCGATCCATGAAGTGGTCCATCCTCCTTACCCCTCCTTTTTTCTCTTCTAAGGATCTGATTAAATTAAAGTCACCCCCTATGATCCAAGCAGCTTCAGGATAAAGTCTACGGATGCTTTTCATACTGTTAATAAAACTCTCCTTTTCCCCTGGGGAGGGGGGGCCGTAGACCCCTGAGATGACAACCCGTTCCTTAGTACCCACTATCCTACCCAGGCCCTTGAGGACTCTGCTCATGCTGGTCCAACTATCTAAGATGATCTCATTAGGATTCCACAGAATTGCAATGCCCCCTACAGAGCCGATAACATCTTGCCCTATCACTTCATATGGCAGTCTATTTTTGTCAAGTATTCCTTCAAGTTGCTGGACCGGGATTTTAGTCTCTTGTAAAATCATTATGCTAGGTTTCTCTTTTTTCAACTTTTCTTTCATATACCTTTGTTTTCCCTTGCTGTTCAAACCCCTAATATTCCAGCTTATAACAATCATTTAAAACTTTTGGAAGGAGGGGAAAAATACCTCTGACAGAGGTATCACTTTTCCTGAGTTTATCAACGTTTCTCCCACTGTCTGGATTGTTTCATTCATCGTCTTCCTACCTCTTTTCCTACTATTTTTGCCAGAGCTGCCCATTCCCGTCTGTTCATTCCCCTGTTCGCTCCCTACCATTACCTGTTTATCCAAGTTCTCCCCTTTTTTCTCCTTATACTTCTGGAATACCTCCTTATATAACTGTTTCTGCTTTTCAGGTATGAATCGATTGTCAAGATATTTCCACTCCTGGATTAACCTTTTCATGATTCTCTCCTCTTCAACCTCGCCTTCAGCTTGATTTTCCACCTCCATCTGAGATTGCATTGTTGTCTCCTCCACCTTATCTTTCGGTCCCTCTCCACTGATTTTTCCTGGGTTCTCTTCTTTACCTCTATCCTCCCCGGCGATTTCCATCAGAGAATTTCCAGGGTCTTCATCGTCCTCTAGATTTATTTCATAATCCTCGTTTTCGCTCTGCAACACCTGAAACTTGTTTTGACTGGTTGTATGACTAGGTTTCCCCTGTGGTTGGGTTTTTGGTCCCCCTTTATTTTGTCGCCTTTTCCTTGTAACCTGCTGAAAACCCCTCTCTGTTTCCTCCATTTTCTCTGCATTTCTCTGATTATCCGTCTGGCTTTTCTTTGAATCCTCCTCCTTATTCAGCGGGCACTGCCTATACAGGTGACCATATTCATGGCAGTTGCGACATCTAAAAGGGATGTGCTCGTAGTCTATTAACTGTTTCCAGACTTCATCATGATACTCCAGCTCAATGCTTTCTGGGAGGGGCTCTGCCAAGTTCATGTAAACACAGATCCTCGCGTAAGCATTATATTTGCCTCGTTTTGTAGCCTCTGCAATTTTAACAAAGCTCCCAATTGAGTCACCTATTCCTTCCAAAATTTCAGGATCCCAAAACTCGTCAGGAAGCCCAAACAGTCTAACCCAGACTGGGGCATCCAGCAGTTTTTCCTTTTCTGGGCTATATCTTTCCTCCCAGTATTTCATGAATAGTCCTGCATTGTTCATGAAATACGGCCCTTCTTCAAAGATCCTATTCTTGTCCTCAAGATTCGTGAAAATAGCTGTGAAGAAACCCTGAGCTCCCAGTTTTAAGTCTACATGTCCCCTCGGTCTCCACCTTTGGTCTATCCATCTGTATAACTCCTTCTCTGAAGGCCAGTACCCTATGAATTTACATATCAGGGCATGGTCTTTCATGTAACAGTTGTATTCCTCCAGTTTATTGTTTGGAATGACATATCGTGGTTGCTTTTGTGCCCTAGGTAGGCATTTTCCTCTCATCCGTTTCTGCCACAGATTGCCCATTACTGGGCCATAGTTTTCCTTCTGGTTATGCTGTGCTCCATCTGCGTTGGTCTCCCCCGTTACCACATTTTTGAAGGAGGGGATCTCTCCCCCCCCCTTCAACCCTTCCATTTCCTCTCAGAGCTTGCCGTTAGGTTTTAACCCTAGCTCTGCCAATGAGAAAAATCCGATAACTGAAAGGCCGTTTCAGCGAAATACGCCTTCCTAGCCTATCGTCTTCAGCCTACCTCTTGCTATCTCCTGCATATGCCTCCTGTCAGCCCTGTCTGCGCGCGTTGTCTGCAAACCCTCGTTAAGTTTTCGCCATTTACCCTTTTAAATCCATGCAATTTGGAGTATTTTTAAACAACAAAAACATATATGTGAAAATTACAAAATATTTAATTTTATTATTATTACCTATGAGTAAAAAAATACTCTCCAAGTTGAATCATTCAATTTGGACTTGAAACAAAAGATGGGTATGCATTTTTTTGAGGTAGGCCAAAATTACCTTGCTTCACTAAAATTCCACCCATGCTTCATTTATTTTCCAATATGATTGATGCAAATTATAGATTGTTTATTTAAATATTTTACACACTTTCGCATTGTTATATCTTTACTTAGACTTCAATTCCAAACAAGAAATAAGAAATAGTCCTATTTGTCTCCATTCTCCTTACCTATTTATCTTCAAACCCTAACTAGGCCACTTGACCTAATATTAAACTTAAAACCTTACAAAACATGTACAACATAGAAAAACATTAAAATAGGCTTTGCAAACCCTACATTCTATCTCTTTATTTATCCCTTAGAAACATTTAAACCTAATTGCTCCTAAAGTAAGGTCATCCAAACTTACATATAAAATTTCAACTAAGAAACTACAAGTTTCAACTATTAAAATACAAGCTTGATTTTTACTAGTCAGTCACCTTGTTCCCAAATATTCCTGGTGTGCATTTATTTGATGCACAGAAGCCTTGCCTTTTACCCTTTGAAATCCATGGCATTTGGAGTATTATTGAACAACATAAATATATATATGAAAAATAAAAAATTATTAATTATATTAATGTTACTTATGAGTAAAAAAATACTCTCCAAGTTGAATCCTTCAATTTGGCCTTAAAATGAAAGTTGGTTGTGCATTTTTGTGAAGTAGGCCAAAATTGCCTTGCTTCACTAAAATGCACACCCAGGCTTCATTTATTGGCCAATCTGATAGATTCAAACTGTGTATTTCTTATTTAATGATTTTAAACACTTTTGAATTGTTACAACATTCAAAGTTTTTCTTCGACTTGCCTTATATGAATGTTGTGTATAAATGGGAAATATAGTTATGTAGGATATTTTTCAGATATAATGCAAGGTTATATCCTAAGGTTAGGAATTGTCCCATTATGTCCCATTTCAAATATCATTACCAAGAGTGTAATTGGTTTGACCTAGGAGTGCATATTTGTTCTGACTGTGATCATTGCCAAATATGATTAATTGTTATTCCGACAGACTTGGATTTCAGTGTATAACATTTCCTTTATGGAATTTCTATGCTATGTTGCATAAAATGGTTTTATATTTAGGTTGGAATGATAATTATCGAACAACCAATTATGTACAGGTCCTAGTGTGCATATTCTTGCACAACAAAAATTTATAAGTGAAAATTTAATGTTAATTATGAGTAAAAAAGTAGTCTCAAAATTGAATAATTCGATTTGTCCTTGAAATGAAGGGTAGGCATGCATTTTTGTGAAACATGGAAAAATTGCTTTGCTTCACTAAAATTCACACCCATACTTCTTTTTTTGGCCAATTTTATTGATTCAATTTGTAGAATGTTTAGTTAATTATTTTACATACTTTTGAATTATGATATGTTTACTTTGACCCTTAAATAATTATGCTTTAAATTTCATTCAACATTCTAAGTTTTGCTTCAACTTACATTATGTGAAAGTTGTGTATAGATTTTTCTTCAGCTTATTACTGGGAAGAGCAATTGTCCTTTTAATTTAGAGCAATAGTTCTAACTCTTCACATTAATTGTCAATTCGAGTAGGTTTTGTTATTGCAAGGTTATTACACAAGATATAAGTAAAGGAAAATGATGACTAGTGCTACTAAATCTCAAAATCAGTTATTGTAATCACACTCTCAGAAACAACATTCTCGCTATTGCAATCTCAAACCTTGTTCACACTCTCAATAAATAAACACACAATGTAGAATAAAACCACTCTTTCACATTGTTAGGTTCCTATACTACTAGTGTAGCCCATTATTGTTATTGTTGTGCCCATGTAGTCCCCACATTTTTATTATTGTGCCCCATAGAATCCCACTATTATTATTGTTTTACCCTTACATTATTATTGTTATGTAGGCTCTAATTATAATTTGACCCCTTAGACTCCTATATATAGAAAGGAGGTCTTGTCATTTGTAGCATCCAAGAATTGTTCACTTATGTAATGTAAATGAGGATTCCCCTCAAACAGGATAATTTTTAAGTCGTTGATCTATCTTTTTGTGAGCTGGTTGCATAACATTTGTTATCAGAGCTTTGGATTTTAGGGTTTTGCTGCTGCAAATAGGTCATCGTGAAATTTTCACTATAAATTTTTTCTGCGAAGTTTAAGAAGATGTAATGTTTACTACGAGGAATTGAAATCCTAATGAAATTTGTGTAAAAATTTAAGATTGGTTCATTATAGTTTCAGAGATATTATCCAAAGAAGTTAGGGTTTTTGCATGCTCTAGAATTTATTTTCAAATAGGTGACCTTGGGAAAATATTCATATCTTCCTCTATGAGCATCACATTGAATTTAGTAAAAAGTGGTAAAAAGAGAACTTTAGTACCTTGTGTATCATTTTCATGGCTGAAGGTTAAAACAATGAAACTTGACACTCCATACAAGTTCACTGTATTGAACTAGTTCATAATCAGGCCATCGTGGGAGATTGGACATAACTTTATCTTGAAGAATCCAAATTTGGTTTGACCTATGGCATTGGAAAGAAGACTCAGACACTACCACAAGACTATATTTAAGAACTTGGAGATCCAAATTATAGAGATACAACAAATTCAATACCAAGCTCCCACAAAGCAAGAAAAATGTGTGTATTATTTTAAAATTTGTATAAGTTTTGTTTGAAAAGTCAGTTTGAAGTGATTCGAGGGGCATAGTGAAGCATAAATATAACTATTTTATTCCAAAAAGACTCGAATAAAGAAAATGAAAACACCTAGTAAGCAACCATAAAGCTCTACTATGATGGATGACGAAGAGGAATCAATGTGACATGATATATCAAAATTATGAGACGAAGTGCAACAAATTTCACTCTTGCAAAGAGTAATAAAAAATGAAAATGAAGCTAATATGGATGGTTTAAATAATGGTTTAACATAAGACATGGAAGGTTTAAAAGAAAACATGGAAGGTGTTATCACTCAAATTTTCCTTGAAGTTGTCAGAAGAAGGAAAGGTGTCCAAGGTAAACACAAACCAACGTTTAGGTACAGAATCTAGCAAATTTGTACTCAGAGAGGGCTCTCTCTTTATGATTTAGCTTTGTTTATAGGATATTAGGCTAGTTATGAAATCTTGGGGGTTTTTATTTTGTTTGGTTGTGGAATTCAAGAGCAAATGGATAAAACGAAGTATCTCAGGCCATTGAGCTATGGAATCAACTGAGGTTGGCTTAATTGGATCATTTTGATTCAAAAAAGGAGGGCTTCACAGGGCAAGATAGCTAAACAAGGGACAAATGGTAACTTGAAAGGGTGAAATGGTCTTGAAAGGAAGGAAGGGAAATTAAGAATCCTTCAACAGAGTTTCAAGATGAGGGAAAGTGGGTGATCATTAACAAAAAGCAATTAAGAATTTCTCGCTAAATGGCCACAATGATAAACTAAGAAGTAGGGAGCAATTAAGAATTCCATACCTATGATAGCTTAGAAGAAACATAAAGAATATAAACGATTTTAAAGACAGAATGCAGTAAACCATTTTCTAAAATATACATTTTCGTTTATTATTCAGATATGAAACACATATGAAATATTTAAACTAGAAAACAGTAAAAACATAAGATATAGAATACTTATTTGTCCATTGTTTGACACATGAATCCTGTAAAAGTCCTTTTCTTTATTACTTCTTCCAGCCAGCCATACAAAAGTCGTTCAACAACACTTCTGTTCCAAAATAATGAGTCTACAGCAATGTCTAACAATCCACCCTCAGTACTCCGAATGAGGAAGTACTTATACAAAAATTTACAAAAAAATATCTCCTAACTGAGAGAGATATATTCTAGGAAGACTAACTATATTTTACATAAAAGTAGAGACATATGGTATCGAAGATAGAAACTAAAAGTGAAATGCTGGGTTGCTGTCCCTGTTTTTGTTGAATGAGCTGGAGGTAGGCCCTATGATTGTGCATCTTGTTGTCCTGCTCGAAATTCTGTGCTGGCTGATTGCCTTTCATATTTTTACTAATACTATTTTACTTGCTTTGATACTCTTTACCTGCTCTATTGTCATTCACCTTCTTTTACCAAAATTGACTATGGTAAATACTTCAATTTTACTTTTTACCAAGGTAAATCATAAAATGTTTGTCATATCTATCCACCAATCATCCCTTGGTATCCTAGTCCTTGTTAGCTTTCTATAGATTTCATCGGCCTCTGTGTATTTTACAAAATTTGGCTATACAAGAAACAAATGTTTCAATTCATGCTCAACATAAAAGAGGTTCTCCAAACTGTCATAAAGAACTCTGCCTGTAAGTAATGCTTTGGGTGCAGATGAACTAGCAGAGGAACTCACTTGGTTGTTTGCATACTAATTCAATTTTTTGATATAATCCTCATGTCTCATTAACTTATCATTGATAGCTAAAGGACTTGGAAGTCCTTTACTCTGTAAACTGTCAAACTTTTCCATAAATTCATCTATGTCTTCTTGCATGTTTTGACATTTTCTTTCCAAGTTCTGCACTAGATTTCTTTTTGTCAATACTTTCTTGATTTCTAGGATAGTTCTAGTTCTATCCTCAATATTCAGCTGTTCCAATTGGTGCCTATTTCTGCTGTTTAGAAAGTTTATCAACCTGATAGCTTCTTCAGGCTTTCCTCCTAGCTCTTCCTTCATTTTTTGAATCTCTGTAAGAGCAACTTTGACTAAGTAAATTTGTTCAAAAATAATCTGAATTGATGACCAAACATCATTGATTGATTGAGTGATGTTGGTCCATAGAATTTTCCTAATATCTGTTAAAGGCTTTTCAAAGGTGAGATCCTTTTCCAGTGTTTTTACTTGTTGAGTCAAGCCTTTGTTTTTCCTCACTTCTTCAGCAAAATTGATTTTAGACACATCATACTTTTGTTCCAAGGTGAGAAATTTCTCCATTACCTTTTGCAATTCAGAAACTTGGAGTTTCATTTCCTCCATAGACTTTATCAATTCTTCAGTGCTCTGCCCTGAAGTTCCCACCTATGATGTAATTGTACCTGTACCTATTGCTTCAATAGTCTCAACTGTTTCCAGAGGGACATTTGGTGCAAGAGTTGTTGCAAGTCTAGAAGGGACTGTCGTGGAAAACACTGGTACTACATTTTGAGGCTGAGAGGTCAACTCACTTTGACTGCTTTGTAGTGTTTTCTCTAGTTCCTACTCTGTCTCCCTTAATTTCTCATTTAGCTTGAGGACTAAGTCCATAAGCTCTTCCTCATTCTTCTTTTCAATTACTTGTGCAGTCTATGGATGCATAAGTGGTGGAAACTTTAACTACTTTCTCAAGGCAGCTATGTCTTCATTTCTTTTCTTTATCAGGGCCTCTACAACTTTAACATCCTTTGGGTTATGACCCAATCAAATAATCAAATCCTCTAGTGATTTGATTCTATTTTCCTTTGCCTATGAGGAGGATCTTTCTAACTGTAATTGAGTCGTGGTATTGTTCAGTGAATTCTCCAATTTGTGTGCCATCATGGTCTTGCTTGTCGATGTGGAATAAACCATTCCCCCTATCTGCTTATGCAATTCTATTTGATCTATGGGGTGAATGTCTTTGACAAGGATCTCAAAATCAGTTTTGAGGTAGTCTGCAAGGGTTTGGGGATATTGTACTTTAGGCTTTAAAAAGATCATGTGCATTTTTCCTTCCTTTGATGTCATAAGATGACATCAACCTAGTTTGATTGGTAGGAGCCATCTTCAAATATTGAGTGTAAGTTTGGGCCTTTAGCTGTTCATTTTTTGCCTTTATTTCCTTGAATTTTTCTTTGATGTCTAAGATCTTGTTAGATGAAGACCTGAAAGATAAAACTTCAGTGATTTTCTATCTTTCAATCTCCTATCTTTGTGAGCTATAAGGTGTCCCACCTACTAGGCATGTATGCTGACTGTCTCCACCTTCTTTCCTCAAAATCCCTGTTGTTTCTTCAAAAAATTCCTCTTCTAAGTGTGGATTTAGCCTATGCCTCTTAGCACCAGGCGAGTCTAAAGGACAACTAGTAGGGGTAGCTACTTCCCTATCTCTTTTCAAGCTCTTTTCCTCATTCTGGGGAGTTTACAAAATTGGGGGATCTCCCATGTTAACTTGAGCTGGATTGGTCGGTGGCTAAGCCTGTTCTTCAGATATTTTAGGCTGCTTTGACATGTCTAATTGCCCTACTGTTGGAGTACTGGTTCCTTGTTCTTTTCCCTGTGATGGTTCTGTAAGGGGTGCACTAGCTTCCTGTGAGTGCCTCTAAGAAGCATCTGCTATAGAGGCACTAGTTCCTGGTGTGGGCTTCTGAGAAGTCCCAATCGGTATGTCAGGCGGAAAGAGTCGATTGTGCGGACACAACCAACCTCCCTAGGAGCCTAAGACTCTCTAGTGACAAACAAGACAAACAAGAGCAATCCTTCTCTAAACATGCATTTACTATATAAGAAATCAAGTGTTTAGATCCTACCTGTAATCCAACGTTGTTGTAGCAGTCCAGCTCCGCTGATCTGGATGAGCTCCTCCTTCACTTTGAAAACTGCATCCACTAACAATCAAACGATTAAATAGCACTTGAAAATCTCATAGAATAAAACATATTTAACACATAGACCAAGGAGTACATGAAACAACTCATAAATAACAAGTTGTTGAGAAGAATGGACTCATTTGCATTAATAGGTAACAAAAGGAACAAATACAACCTGAGCCTTGGTGTTGTGCAAGTCCCTCCCAGGGTCCATCAAGAGTTCTCCTTTACTTTGACAAAGCTCACCCACTTCCAAATAGAACAAGCAAAGATGGCAATCTCTCCTCACAAGCTTCTAAATGGGAGTCCTAATTCCAGCAGCATCTACCCATAGAAATGTATAGCTTCCAACCTCCTCTCCTTCTGGCCCAATGGCTGTATTTAGAGTGCTCAAGAGGAAGTTAATCAGGTCCACCATCAATGGGATAATCCCCTCTTTGGATGGGATAGCTCCCTTATTGATGGGATAAGTTCCTCTTTGGTAGGGGTGCATGAACCATCTAGAGGCGCTCAATACACGTCGAACAACCTTCTAGAATGCTCTAGAAATGACCACAAGTAACTTTTTAAAGATGAAACTTGCGCATTTTGACCTTTATAGGGGGACGCACCTGCCCCTTTACATACAGAGCGTCCAAAGACGCAGCTTTTGTGAACATTGGGTGCGTACCTGCAGGTAAGGTTGAGAGAACCTGCGTACCCAGAGATAAATACATTTATAAAGACTTTCTCTCTTTTTGGAGTTTGACATGGAGAGCAGAGGTATAAGACTTGCCTAAGAGGATAGCATGACTGTTGATAGAGCCATACTAACTGTAAATAGTCATGGTGACATTTTTTAGTGTAACAGATTGCCCCCTAAAGTGCGAAGCCTGTAATAGATTAGGGTTTTGTATCATCTAGGAAGGGTGAAGTGCTTTATCATTTCAAGGATTATCTTGTGGAGAGCCTGGTCAGAACCTGCAATTTTCAACACAAAATACATGTATAAGATTATATCATCACTGAGGTAGGCATTCCCATACTCAGATCAAAACTTTAACTAACAGACTAACTACTCTGATACAAGAATGATCTTGTAGTACATCATAATCATAGACTTTTGTAGACACAATATGGGCGCAGCCATCTGTTTATGATTAGTCTACTTAAATAATGAATACAAAACTCCTCGCAGCCTGGATGGTGGAAACTAGATCCAGGGTCTTCATTTCCGCTTCCCGAATTGGTACGATTCTAGCCATGCGAATAAATGAGTTGATGTCGAACATGGTAGAAACCACTTGATTAGCAGTCGATGATGTAAACTGTTAACAAGTGTGAGAGAGACCACCAGTAATGTCAATGGTTCTCAAAGTACCTAGTACAATCCATGAGATGTGAATGAATGAGTTGATGTCGAACATTTCACGGAATCCTTCGATCGAAAGTCAATGATGAAAACTGATGTCAAAGGCGAGAAACCTGCCATTGATGCATGCAGACTTCAAGGTACTGACGATTTCTAAGTCATCTTTCTAGATAATGTGTTGATGTCGATAGAAAGCGACCCGTTGCAAGCAAGCCCACAACACGAAATCATTGTTCAAGTTGAAGAAATGTTGCTGTAAGGACTGACTCGGGGATGGTCAAATGGATGACAAGTATTTTGCAGATGAAAGTTTTGCTTGCAGACCTCTTGAACACATAACGACACAACATATGGCTTGGTGATAAACGACTCAAAGTTAATCCCCGGAACCCGGTTGAAGTCTTTCAAAGTGGTTTTGATCAACTGTGAGGTAAAGGATTTCCCAACCCAGGTGAATGAAAAGTGTCGTGTTCAAGAGTGGTAATAAAGTTTCTTCTGAGACAAAAGATAACAAATAGGCTCATTCTTCTCTCTTTTCCCCCACCATTTCTGGCAAGTACCTCTTTATTTTTAACAAGCTTGAGGAGGATAACATATGCTTGATTATAAGCTCATCCTTCGGACGAGTCCAACCTAGTTTTGATTCGAACCCTAGGAAGGAGTGGTTCGTTCCTGTTTGTAATTGAACAGGTCCTTTACTGTGAAATGTTTAACGAGCCCAGTATAGGAGAAACTCGGCGTTTTTCAATTTTAGAGAGTCTGAAAAACTTAAGAAGACTCCAAGTTGAACTTTTTCGTAGATTTGTGTCCCTCAAGCCCGGAAAAGTATAAAATAATACCTGGGGGAACCGCTTGATCTTGCGACCAAGGAGTACTTTCATAATTAGTGCCACTGACCTGAAAAGTAAAAAGCGATCAAAGACACGTCGTTTTATTTCCGTATCGAGTTTGAAACGACAAAAACCCGGCAATCGTTTCCTGATTTTACGGTCAGAAAAGAGCTATAAGGGGACCGTCTTTTAGTTCCGTTTTAACGAGTGTAAAAGAAACGCTCGGCAATATTTTCATATTTTAGGAGTTAGAAAAGGGCTTAAAAGATGACTCTGATATTTTGGTTCGTGAAAAATGTCAATTTTCCCTCTAAATCCCTTTGTCCTGCACAAAAACGACACATTACTCATACCTGTTTAAGATAGGCAAAAATGCATTGAAAAATATCCTTCCAAGGTGAAAAATAAACAAACCTAGCATTCATTCATCCAAAAAACCTATAAAAAGACTTTTTACCATGTCATTTTTACCATTTTACTGTTGAGGTTGAAAAAAGGGCTTTTGGCAAGAAACTTCCGTGGTCGCTGCGGAGAATCCGACCGTCAGAATCGAACGCCGTCTCTTCCAGGTATTTCACAACATCCTCCTCTTCAATTTCATCTGATTAAAAGTTTGTTTTAGGTTTTAGTTTTGATTTTTGGGGGGTTTTGGGTTTCAAAGTTCGCTCTGCGGGGTACGCAGGTGCCCTTAGGGTGACCTGCGTCCCCCGACTTTTTCCTGTACAGGAAAAAGGTCGGGGGACGCAGCCCACCTTCAGGCCAGCTGCGTCCCGACGCTCTGTGTCCTAAACGCGGGGTGCGTCCCCCGCGAAAGGCGGAATTTGAAACCCCAAACTCCACCAACAACCATTTAAATTTTCCCAAATCAATTCTAATCATTGTTTCTTGGTGTGTAGGGCACTCACCATGTTGGATTGGAGAAAAAGAGAGCACGAGGATGTTGATTTAGCCGCAATTAATCATCAACCTTCCATTGATGCCATAAAAGCATGCGGACTATATAAATACTGGGCCATACCTGGCATGAGGGCTCAGGTGAGATTCTTGGAGTGGCTGGTTGAGAGATGGAACATTCATGAGCAATGCTTTTACATCGGAGGGCACCAGCTCGAGATAGAGCCCTCTGACATATACTTTCTCACTGGCTTGCCAAATAGAGGCGAGCAACTCAATCTAGCCGGGACTAGGCCGGGTGGCCAATCCCTTGCTAGTCTCCGGGCAGATTGGTGCACACCCAATGCACACCATGCGAAAGGCGTAGAAATCAAACACATCTCTCTGTGTGAAATTAAGGTTATAGCTTTCACGGTTACCAGAATTTGCGGCGCAGCCGCTTTACATATTGCCACCGGGTCCCAAATGCGGATGGCGATTGACTGTTTCCAAGGCACCATTTTCAACTGGTGTGATGCTGTGTCGGCCAATATGAAGGGCCAACTGACTAGGGCAAAGAACGGACAACTGAAGACCTTTGGATATGGGCCTCTAGTTGTGAGCTTTGCCTTAGAGAGAGTTCCGATGCTGATCCCTCAGCAACTCACTGTTGAAGTCTTGGGTCCTCGGGAGCCAAAACTGATACGATGGGTTACGGTGATGGCCCGGCATCCTGACGAGGGCACGGCGGTTGTTCGATTCCCTGATAGTTACTTTCACTGGTTAGAGGACCAGGTTTTTTCGATCCAGGACTTTTCGTATGCCGGAGTAGATTTTCGAGGTGATCCGGACATGGTTCTTCCACAGGGAGAACAATGGGATGACAGAGGTACTTTATTTTTCACACGTTTTCAAATTATATATATTTTTTTGTTTTTTATATATATCGTCTCAAAACTGACAGTAAAAATTTTCAAAATGCAGATGTTGGTCCACGGCGCCCAGCCAACCTCCGGCCTTTTGAGAGGAGACATCCAGTTGCACCGGTACCGGCTCCACAGGACGCGGCTGCAGAGTCACTAGCCGAGTTGGAGCAGGATCTAGAGCGTCTGACGGTGGATATACCTGAGACTACCATAGATGATATTCCTATCAGACTTCAGCGCTATGTAGTCGCAGTCCCTGGACCGTTTAGGAGGTTTCTGTGTAAGGTAGCCCGTGCAGTGGTGTCGTATAGGGAGCACCACCAATGATTGGCTAGTCACTTTTGTAGACACATATGACATTTTTGGCTTTTTGTACTTACCATTTTTGCCGATCATAAGGTGTTTTTCAACCTATGATCGAAGACGATGTATATTTTTTGACACACTCCTATCTATATATATATCACTATTACCGGCTTATCTTGTTTAACATATGTGATGAAATGTTTTTAAATTTACTTGCATGATTATCGTAAATGTCTGTCCAACATTCGAGAAGCAATTGCATCTGCTAATGTATTTAAAGACCTTGGAATATGTTGATATTCAATGTAATCAAATTCACGTTCCAAGAGACGCACTCTCAAAAACAACCTTAATAACACAGGATTTCTAATGGCATATACTCTATTAAGCTGTAATACAACAAGTTCAGAATCTAACCTCACTATCAAACGTCGAATTCCAAATGAAATAGATTCGGATAATAATTCAACCACTGCACTGTATTCTGCAATGTTGTTCGTTGTTTGACCGAGGCTTACCCCATGCATAGAAACTAACTCGTCAGAGGGCGAATAGATAACCCAAGCTGCGGAAGAGATATTCCGTGTACTACGACAAGCACCATCAGCAAATCCAATGTATGTTTGGAGAGGCGTCGACATCTGCAATATCAAGAGTAAAACCAAGATAAGCCAGAATAACGACGAAAAACACACTCTCTAAGCTAAGCACACTAACTAAGCTAACAAACACACTAGCTAGAAAGAAAACCTAACCTAACTAAAAATTCTCCATACCCACCATTTAAGCATAATACCTCTTTAGGTAAAGTCCATTTCTGGGTTTACCCAAAGAGTCCCCATCAAAATCTACCAGCTCATAAGCCCCTTTTGCTAGCTTTCGCTTTACAATGTAGGGTCCATGCCACATAGGAACAAAGTTTCCAGCACCTAGCTTATCGTTAGCTTGATCATATAATAGAACTAGGTCTCCCTCCGAAAAACTTCGAGGGGTCACATTTCTATCATACTGAGCTTTCATTCGCTTCGCGTGAGTCTCGATTGCCAATGCAGCGTCACGTCGAGTCTCATCTAATTTAGCTAAGTATAATAAACGTTTCTCCTCTTCGGAAGTAGCTGGAAGTAATTCGACAGCCATTTGAAGTGATGGGATTTCGCATTCAATGGGTAACACAGCTTCCAAGCCATAAACTAGCTGGAGAGGAGTGAACCCTGTTGAAGTTTTCACTGAGGTTCGATATGCCCATAGCGCTGAAAATAACATGTTGTGCCAATTCGACCGATGAATACCAATGGTTCGTCGGATCATGATAACCAGAACTTTGTTGATAGACTCAACCAAACCGTTGGCTTGCGGATAATAAGGAGTAGAGCTATCATGGCGCAAACCAAGCTGGCTTGTAAGCTTAGTCATCATGATGTTTCGAAAATGGCTCCCATGGTCAGTAATGATTGCTTGTGGGACACCAAACCTAGTTATAATATGATTGAATACGAAAACTGCAGCTGTTTTGCCGCTTGCGTCGAATGTAGGCATCGCCTCGGCCCATTTAGTAAAATAATCAACCGCGAGGATGATATACGCATGCCCCCCGGCCGAGTGAGGGTTACAAGTAATAAAATCGATACCCCATTTGGCGAATGGACCAACGGCAATTATAGGGTGGAGAGGAGCAGGTGGTGCGCGCATCTTGCGATCAAACACTTGACAGTTGTGGCACTTCCGGACTCTAATGATACAATCTTTAAACATAGATGGCCAGAAGTAGCCAGCGCGCAACACCTTCTGAGCTGTGGCATACCCAGACATATGACCGCCACATGCTCCAGAGTGACAATCATTCAAAACCCTCTCAGCCTCTTCGTGAGTTAAACAACGTCGAAAAACTAAGTCTGCCCCCCGGCGATAGAGTGTATCTCCAATAATTTTGTATTGCTGGGATTGAAACCGAATTTTTCGACGTTCGGACTTTGAAGCTTCAGGCCGAAAGGTTTGGGTTTGGAGATAGATGATGATATCCCCGTACCACGGATCTACAGTACTGATAAGAAACAAAGATTCGTCCGCAATGGACTCCTCTGCCACAGTTTCTGTGTCAGCACGCGGGAAATCACACATCAATTCCGCAAAAACCAAGGATTTCTTAGACTTGGACTTCTCGAACTCCAAGTCGAACTCTTGCAAGATAACGATCCATTTAGAGTGCTTGCCCCCCAGCAGTTGTTTTGTCAAAATGTAGATCATAGGGTTGCAATCCGAAATGACTGTAGTTTTACGGAGAAGAATGTAGTGACGAAAACGCTGGACAGCTTGAACGGCTGCCAGGGCCAATTTCTCCACATGCGAATATTTTAGCTCAGTGGGATTTAAGGTCCTACTAAGATAATATATCACATGTTCCGCTCCGTATTCATCTTCTTGAACTAACACCATTCCAATAGTGGAATGCGAAGCTGCGAGGTATAAGAAGTAGTCCTGGTTGTAGTTGGGAGGATGCAACAACGGCGCATGGGTCAACGCGTGTTTAAGTGCATCAAAAGATTGTTGGGCAATCTCATCCCAAAAGAATTGAGCATTCTGTTTCAACAACCGTGTAAAACCTTTAGTGACCTCGGCGTAGTTTGGAATGAATCGGCGTAAAAAGTTCGCTTTCCCTTGCAAACTTTGGAGTTGGCGCAAACTTGAAGGAGGAGGCAATTTGATGATAGCTTCGACCTTCGAGGGATCGACGCGAATGCCGGCTTTTGAAACAACAAATCCCAGCAATCGACCCGTCTCTATACAGAAAACACACTTGTGGGGATTCAACCGAATTCGATAATGCCTACACCTCATAAAGATTGCTCGTAAGTGGACAAGGTGATCAGCTCGATGTAAAGAATGAGCAGGCAAATCATCGAGGTACGGTTGCACAATGTGCTTGATGTCATGAAATGCATAAGACATCGCCCGTTGAAAAGTGGCCCCGGCATTCTTAAGCCCAAAAGGTAATTTACAATAAGCAAATGTCCCCCATGGACAAATGAATGTCGTTTTTGGTTGGTCGGCAGGTAGAATATTGATTTGATTATAGCCCGAAAAACCATCCATAAAGGAAAACATTTCACTTCCGGCACAATCATCAATAATTTGATCGATATAAGGCGTAGGATAGTTGTCTTTTGGACAAGCTCGATTTATATCCCTATAATCGATACAGATTCTTATTGTTCCTTGTTTCTTGTTGACCGGAACAATATTCGATACCCAATCCGTTAACGGGATCGGATAAATGAAACCTGCTTTCAACAGCTTCTCGACTTCTGCTTTAATCGCAGCCGCTTTCCGAGGGTGAATCTGACGCAACTGTTGCCGGACGGGTTTAGCATCCGGGTAGGTCTTGATTTCATGAACAACAATGGCAGGGTCGATTCCCAGCATTTCCTCGTAAGACCAGGCAAACACATCGCGGAATTCTTGGAATAGGGCCTTGTAAGTTTGGATTTCATCTTCTGTACATGCGGCACCTATATGAATGTTCTCCTCAATTCCGGGCTTCACTGAAATATCAATGGGAATAGTACGAGAAATATTCCCTAAATTCAACTCTGAATCAGAATGTTTCGTTGGATTCTGAGCGTCTTTGACATATTCAGCGGTAAAGATAGATGAAAAATCATTTTCAAAAGCATCATCCTTAGGTAAAAACGAAGATCTGTGATGGAGATCTTCCCATGGTAGATCGTCTACACTTAGGATTTTACGAAGTTGCTCGTCAGATGACACGACTTCGGGAAACGCTAGCCGTTCTAAGGTTGAGGTGAAAAGTGATTCTTCACTGACCACATTCATTTGGTCGATGTGGGTTGAACGCGAGTCGGTAAAAGACATGACAGCTTCATAAGCAATTTCATATGGACTCAAAGGCATAGCATCACCGAATGAGTCTATCTCAGATTCAGATGGGACAATCCAAGGATCATCGTAAATAATGTTTTTTGATGTAATCATATGAATTGATGCAAATGAAGGGTCTGCGTTGATTGGAGGGAAAGGAAAAGTTCCCAGTAAACCGGAATCTTTAACTAAACCTACGCCAACGTCCCTATAAGGGATTGTCGTCTTACCGACATGCTGGATACTCTCTGAAGAGGCTGGGTCGGATGAAAAGTATGACAGCTGATCAATGGTCACGATCTTACCGTTATATGGAAACTTTATTACTCTGAAGACCGATGAGACGACTGATGTCATAGCATATGACCAACTTCGACCCAAAAGAAGGTTGTAGTCTAGAGGGGCATCAACCACCTCCACATCCAGACTAACGGTTTTGCCTTCTACCCCTATAGGTAATTCCTGTAGAATACCAAACGGACGGAACCCATGGCCATCAAAGGCCTTAAGGATGGTCGGGGATTGGTTCAACGAAGGAGAACCAAGCGATCTCCAACATCGAATTGACATAATACACGTAGAAGCTCCCTCATCAATCACAGTCCGATGAATAGGCCTGTTTTTGACTATCACTGGAATTTGGAAAGCCATTTGATGGGGAAGACGTGGTGTACTATTTTCTAGATCGAAGATTATCAGGTTCGGGTCCTGAACATCAACAGCTCCGATAGCCGACAAAAGTAATTTTCGTTGTGCTGGGCATGATTGCAGCACTTCTAAAGCCGACATTGATGAGGGTGAAACAGCTAAGCCCTCAACAATGTTTTAATTCTGGGCCGCTCTCGCATGTGGATTGAAAGCAGACCTTCGAAGTACACCCTTGGCGGGCGGTTTAATTACTAAGTCTGGATTAGGTTTTTCGATCTGTAGTGGATCGGAACCAGGAGCTGAAGTTGATGGGTTAGAGTGAGAAGATTCTGCTTCCTTACCATCAACAGGATTCTTACTACCATAATCTTGCGATCGAGTCGCAATCCTCACATGAGACATCATCAAAATGGGTTCTTCACTGGCATTCGAGGAAGAACCTATCATCTTATTCTCCTGCTCCGGGAATGGATTTTTTAACACAGCAGGAGTGGGAGAACCTTTGACTATTTTCACAACCTCGGCCCGATGAGGGCAATCTCTCGTAAAATGATCCTCTTCACAAATAAGACAAGGATATCGAGGTTTGCGCTTTTCGTCATTGGTTTCCGACTTTTCTGTTTTCTCCTTCGGAGCCTTGTCTGCTTTAGCCTTCTTCTTTCCTTTCTTCTTTCCACCGTTTTTTGATTTGGCCGTAGATGACTCTACAGCGTGAATATCGGCGGTAAGTTCAGGAGAAGACTCTCCTGTCGGGGAATCAGGCAAAGTGATTATAGGAGTAGTTGAAGCCTTGGAAGACTTCTTCTTGCTCTTTGTATTCACGATACCAATCATACCATCAGCGGCATGAGATCCCGAAGGAGCAGCAACGATTTGATTCGATTTTGGAAGATCCGGAATCTTCTCGTGTAACGTACCCGACTGAGTGTAAACTAAGTCAAGGTATTGCGCCTGAGCAATGACTTGCTCCTCAGTAACTACTCCGGCCTTAGCTACATCTTCAGTAATCTTCGGTAATAATGATTTAACAAACCATTCAGCTAAGATTTGGTCCGGGATAAAAACTTTCACTAACCTTCTTCGACGTCTCCACTCATGAATGTGATCAGAAATATACGTGGACGTCGATTGTTTTAGTGAAGTTAATAACTCCGTGCCGTTATCGTATCTGACCGGCAACTGAAAGTGAGTTAAGAACGAGGTAGCTAACTGGCTAAAATTGTAAAAAGAGGCCCGTGGTAACTCAATGTACCACTTGGCCGCGAGACCAATGAGTGTACGCTGGAAAAGACGTAAGCGGATCGAATCATCCGAGATAGAATTTGAAGCACACCAGAGGTGGTAAGTCATCACATGATTGGACGGATCCTCTCCTGACTTACCTTCGAACTTGGGTATATCACTGGGCAACTTATTTGGCATTGGCGGCCAGAACTGAAGATATTGAATTGGATCATTCGTTAGGCGCGTCAAGTCTGGTAAATCCAAAGTTGCGATAAACGGTAACTGCCGGTTGGGATCTCTAAAACTCTGGGTCACAAGACCAGTCCCAGGAGGAGGATATCCAGGATAACTAGGAACAGGAGTCGCATTTGGGATATTATATCCTCCTGGAAAACCAGGATTAACCGGACCGTACTGGGGTTGTTGATAAGTGTACCCAGGATACGGTTGATACTGGTAAACTGGTTGTTGGAAAGCTTGCCCAGGTTGGTACTGTCCCTGGTACGGTTGGTGAACAAATTGAGGTTGAGTAGTGACAACCGTACTTATACCAGGCTGACCTGTAGGCATCTGGACCGTGGTTTGAATCGTAGATCCAGACAACGGTAAAGATGTCTGAGGAGTGGTTACAGAGACAGTAGAAACCGGAGTTGTCGATACTCCAGAAGTAAGTGCGACAGATGTAGCGGTAGTTGCAGCAGCCGTTTGAGATGGAGTACTAGGTGCAATTGGTGGCTGAGTAACTACTGAAGTTACAGAAGTTTGAACATTTGACTGGACAGGTTGCGGTTGCTGGGGTGGACCAGAAACTACGGGTTGTCCAGCTTGAGGTACCAACTGTAAACTTGGCTGCAACACCTGTTGACCCTGTGATGGATCCCACACTAACATTCCGGGGTATTGACCCGTAACAGGTTGAGGATACTGAGATCCATAACCAGATTGAGGATAGGATTGATAATTGTAAGGTATAGTTCCCATACTTGGAACATATCACTGACCTTGAGGCGGTTGATAACCTTGACTCGAGTATTGACCTTGAGGTTGATAACCTTGAGGTAAATACGGGTACTGGGGTTCACCTTGACCTTGAGGTTGATACCCTTGGGGTTGATACCCTTGAGGTTGCCATCCTTGAGGTAAATATTGATACTGAGGTTGACCCTGGGGTACATATTGAGGCTAGGGTTGACCTTGAGGCATGTATTGCACCATGGGTACATACTGACCTTGAGGTTGCCCCCCAGACACGAATGGTGTACCTTGAGGTTGCCCCCCAGGCGTTAACTGAGGCTGCCCCCCAGGCGGTAATTGGCCACCTTGAGGTTGGGAAACGGGAACTGAACCTGACATCATGTAAATGTCACCTACACCCAATGGTATATTACCACTGTTTCCAGCTAATAACCCATGATCAACGGGTTGAGGAGATGCCCCCGCAAAGGTACCAGAAAGTGATTGATACCCGGTGGGAACAGAAGGACCGCCGTGTAAAAAAGATTCAGGACTTTGAGTAAACACGGACGACTGACCAGACATATTTACAGGAGTATAAATACCTCCAGGTGGAAATGGAGTACGAGGTGTAGAAAAACCTACCCCTGAGTTGTCTAACAAATTGGTTAACGAAAGGTACCAAGTAGTACTCCTAGGAGGACTGTAAAAGATAGATTCACGCTCCCTGAGTTCAATAGTAAGTTGATCTTCAAGGTTAGAGACGCCTATTTCTTCCTCTGGAGCAAGTTCTTCTATAGCAATCAAACCAATAGGAAGATTTTCGGTGATAACTCGTTCTATTCTCGGTGAATCTGGAACATTAGAAGTTGGAGTAACAGGTTCAGATATTTCAAGTTCTTCGCCTGTATCACTAGCAGACAAAAAACTACCAACAAGCTCAGAAACTGTAACAGCTTCGGGATTATAACCTATCTCTAAGCCTTGGTAATCTGAATGGAATACCAAGGAAGATTCTCCTTCTTCAGGTGAACCTACTCTACTGCCACTAGGAGGAGTTACAAGGACCTTTAAACCTTCTAGATTACCAGGTTCGTCTCGAGGAGGTGATCCCCTAAGTTTACGGGATCTTCTCAACAATTCGGCCACAGAAACAACTTCAGGAGACTGGCCCCGAAGTCTACGGGACTGTCTCGGTAATTCTGCCACAGCTAAAAACTTTTAACTACTACACACGAAAACAAAGTAAAATCTCAAATCAAACCACCTAAAGTCTCTAAAGAACCAAAAAAATTTGAATCACACGCCTAAAGAATATAGGGCGTTAAACCAAGCACAAACAGTAGCCTTCCAGACTGAAAGCGCTAGTTGGTGATGAAACCCAACATCGTCGGATTCAGTACAGAAGTGGCGGGTGGAACAGTTACCCCGGCAACCTGCTTAATGAATAGACCGGCACAAGTTCCTCCACTTTAACCGTCTCGAGTGAAGTGAACCCCCCGGAAAATCCAAGTGAGTCTAGCCGACGTCTGCTCCAGGTACAGTGGGATCTTCCCTCCACCGTCACCTCGGTAGAATCCTAAAGATAATGGTCACTAAGGTTACCAACCGCAACAAATGCACCTGGGGGAACAGTCTACACTCCGACAGCACGCAAGGGCAGAGTATCAAGCTCAATCCCCTTGTCGGTTCCTTGACAATAATCCAAGGTTTACCGACAAGTGACCCCTGGCTCCTCGACAATGGTTAATCAGAGGTTTACCATTTGTAATACGTGCGTGTCTGGCGTCGTTCCCAACGAGGGGCGATTGATCCCCTCACTTGTTCGGACACGAGCTCGTGCTTCTCCTTTAAGAGGAGCTTTCCCAGAGTACAAATGAGACAATTGGATTTATTCTATCACAAGATAAGCTACTTGTTTGGTTTTGTTGTCTTGGAGAGTTAATTACTCACCTACACCAAGACACTAGCCTGATCTAAATTGGTGTTTCAGAGCCCTAGTAAATAAAAGTTACTACGTCGATTTTACTTTAAGCGTTAATTTTATGGTTTTTCTTAAAGACAAAAGGTAGCGGAAGTGAAACCAATGGTGTGTAGACTCGACTCAAACCACTACAAAGATGATCCTAAGATGATTTATGCTACTTTCCTTTTTTCAATGAAATTCTTAACTAAGAGAGTTGAGAGATGCAAATTTTATAGAAAACAACTTTCTTAGTAAAGACAATCAAAGAAACAATTCTCTCTATCTTTCCAAGCATACAAACATGACCACTCTTTACATGCACGAAAAACTCTTTTTCTTTCAAAATTCTTCAAAGCTACTTGAAACAAAACTTTTCAAAGGAGATGTTTTTGTATTTTCTCTTTTTAAATAAAGCATATAAATCTATTTTAAAGAAAATCAATCTTAAAAGCTATAAAATCTATGAAAACTTGACTCTCAAGCAAATCAAAAGAAATTTACTCTAAGCAAACCCAACGAGGAAAAAGCCTACAAAGATGATTCTAGGTTGTTTTACTTGACCAAAATCAAATCAAGGACCAGCTAATGCAGAATCAAAAGACTAGTCAAAATAAAACTCAAATCTTTTTGTTCTTTTTGTAAAATGGAATTCAATACTCAATCAACAAGCACTTCGAAATTTGCCAAAGAGACAACTAAATGGTAAGTTGCTCTCACAGGTAGACTTTATGACAGGTCTGACTTCTAAGAAGGCTGACAAAACCAGAGAGATCTAAGGCTTGACAACTTCTACCGTCAAAGTCACTACAAGACCTACTCAAAAATCAAACCCTAGGGCTTAAACTTCTATGAAATCCACTAAAACACAATGCTATCGAAACAAGTTCAGGTGAAGATCTTTGACAAGAGACTAATGAATCTGGGCAGTAAAAACTGAGAAAAAGCAAAATCTAGGAGAAAAAATGCAAAAAATGGAATTTTCTCAAATTTTAGCAGGGGACGCAGGCAACCCGTTAAAACAGGTGCGGGCCCGCTCTGTGCACACAGCGACAGTGCGTCCAGGGACGCACTGTGCAATACTCAGAGGGTGCGTCCTACTGGAAAATTCAAGAAAAACTAAAATGAATCTAACCCTAAGCTAACCCACCCAAAAACAAAGTCACAGAGCCAAAAACCAGAAAAATAAATCAATTTTCTCAGAGCAAAGTTCATACAAAGGAAAAGACTTTCACATCAATGGAGTCCCCAGCGGAGTCGCCAATTTGTCAGGCGGAAAGATTCGATTGTGCGGACACAACCAACCTCCCTAGGATCCTAAGACTCTCTAGTGACAAACAAGACAAACAAGAGCAATCCTTCTCTAAACATGCATTTACTATATAAGAAATCAAGTGTTTAGATCCTACCTGTAATCCAACGTTGTTGTAGCAGTCCAGCTCCGCTGATCCGGATGAGCTCCTCCTTCACTTTGAAACCTGCATCCACTAACAATCAAACGATTAAATAGCACTTGAAAATCTCATAGAATAAAACATATTTAACACATAGACCAAGGAGTACATGAAACAACTCATAAATAACAAGTTGTTGAGAAGAATGGACTCATTTGCATTAATAGGTAACAAAAGGAACAAATACAACCTGAGCCTTGGTGTTGTGCAAGTCCCTCCCAGGGTCCATCAAGAGTTCTCCTTTACTTTGACAAAGCTCACCCACTTCCAAATAGAACAAGCAAAGATGGAAATCTCTCCTCACAAGCTTCTAAATGGGAGTCCTAATTCCAGCAGCATCTACCCATAGAAATGTATAGCTTCCAACCTCCTCTCCTTCTGGCCCAATGGCTGTATTTATAGTGCTCAAGAGGAAGTTAACCAGGTCCACCATCAATGGGATAATCCCCTCTTTGGATGGGATAGCTCCCTTATTGATGGGATAAGTTCCTCTTTGGTAGGGGTGCATGAACCATCTGGAGGCGCTCAATACACGTCGAACAACCTTCTAGAATGCTCTAGAAATGACCACAAGTAACTTTTTAAAGATGAAACTTGCGAATTTTGACCTTTACAGGGGGACGCACCTGCCCCTTTACATACAGAGCGTCCAAAGACGCAGCTTTTGTGAACATTGGGTGCGTACCCGCAGGTAAGGTTGAGAGAACCTGCGTACCCAGAGATAAATACATTTATAAAGACTTTCTCTCTTTTTGGAGTTTGACATGGAGAGCAGAGGTATAAGACTTGCCTAAGAGGATAGCATGACTGTTGATAGAGCCATACTAACTGTAAATAGTCATGGTGACATTTTTTAGTGTAACACGGTACCTGTTCAAAAGAGTCCAGGTCAAGTCTCTTTTCTAGGTCTCTCATCACAATATCTACATTGACTTGATCACTATCCATCTCAGCAAGAGTTCCTTCCCTCTATTCATCCATATTGGCATATTGCTCAATTTCAGGGATTCTTTGATGAAAATATGGTGATAACCTATATTTCATTCTCTTATCACAAATGAAGCTATGTGGGTCATATCTCCAACCAAAAATTTTATTTAATTTCATGTGTTCTAGGATTTCTTCTGCTGCTTTGCCTACTTCTCTATTGTTGCAGACAAATGGGCCTAGGTGATCCTTAATTCTCAACTGTGCTTTCTTCTTGGCCTTGGTAAAGTGAATCTGATCTGAGTTTATCATTTGTCTATAATACTCCAATGCAAACAACCTCATAGGAACATATTTTGGTAGTTTGAATGGAGGAAGTTCACAACCATATATCTTGATCTCTATGTGATTCTGGTACAAGTACCAGTCACCTACCTTGTACTGTTTGGATAGCTAAAGGATTCTTTTGATTTCATCACTAATCCTAGGAGGAGGATTTCCTGTCAGCATGGTGGTCACTGGGTGGACAAACTGGTCAATGAATTCATTGTATGAATAAGGGCAAGCAAATGAATGGTGGAAAATAGAAGTCCAAAAAATGATTGATCTAGGATTACCCTTTGTATCAAGTTTATTTACAGAAAATGGGAACTTGTCAGACTGATAGTAGAGGATAAGGTGATAGATGAATGTGGAGTACTTGAATACTTTCTCATTTTCCAACCTCATGAACTGGTCATGGATTTTCTCAGCAATGAATGCAGCATAATTGTACTTGACAACAGGGGGCTGACCAGGGGTAAAGATGGACATCAAAACTAGGGTCAATTCATCTACATATTCACTAGTATTGAATCCCATGACTGCAGCTATCATATCAACTATAGTTTTTCCTGTCTCTATGAAGAAAGATAAGAAATAAGGTGGAGGATTTTTGAGTTGATGCTCCTTATCCACAAAATTCTGACAAAGGCGACTGTGTTCAGACTGGGTCAATTTAGATGATTTTTCTACAAAATCTCCAAGGGAAATGGGGGTGAGGGTTTGACTGGGATGAAACTGAAGCATCTCATTGATTGAGTCTGCAGTAATTGTGAAGAAGACAGTTTGATTGGGGGACATTATTGCTCTGTGGTTGGGATCATAGTTGGAATGAGACTGATGGATAATGTCAGGCAAAATGCATACAGAGGGGAGAAAATACATTGGAAGATTTGATTCCTAAACTCCTATGGCATCATAGCCATTCATGTGATTGTCCTAGCATTGGCAAAATATTTTCAAGTGGTTTTTATCAATATTCAGGTCTTTTATTTTAAAATCTGCGAGATGGTGGGGGCTAGTAATAGGTGGTACATTGAGGGCCACGAGGGTTTCCATTCTAGTTCTTGTGGATTCAGATAGGAAATTGGGGTTTTTATGTGAAATTGGTGAAACAGAGGGTCTTGAGAAGATTGAAATGTGAATGTAGCAACTGAATTTTTGGTGAAATTCGGGTTTTTCAAGCAAACTACAAAGGAAAGCAAGTATTCACAGGGGTTCTAGACAGAAACTGGTAAATACCTATTTTTTAATGATGCGCGTTGGAATGCAGGTTCACTAGGTGTGAATGGCAGACTCGGAGCGACGTTAACTGCAATTTTGAGGGTGGCTGACGGCTGGGTGTATGAGCTGGTTGACCTCGACGTTCAGTTTTCTGCATGCATGCATTTTTCAAAGATAAGGACAAAAAACTAATTGAATCTGGTTTTTATGCAAAGTCAACTTTTGGCGGGTTCGGGAATTGGATAGGCGGCATCAGCGGGAGAATGATTTGATTTTTTGTCATTAGCAGGAGGCGGTAAGCGGTTTTCATTGCACCGCTAATGGAGGGGAGGCAGTATTTGGGCATGACCGCACGATTCCACACGATTACTGACACGTGGCGATGACACTGTTTAGAAAACCGCTCACCATCGCGCACTAAATTTCAGTCGCGGAAGGCCGTGCGATATGCACGACAACTGTTGGATCTGAGGGGCTTGATCGGATGGCTATCAGGGAGGTGAGGTGGTGGAAGTTTAATGGAGGGTGGGCCCAACATAATTAAAGGTTTTTTAATTACATCATGGATGACAGGATTGGTTATTGAGTTATTAATTAATCCTGGTGACTAATTAATCCTCACTTAATATGGCGGGGTCAAGGTTCTTAATTAGTTATGGTTTAACTAATTAATCCCTTTTATTAATGTTATTATGGTTATATTTAACCGAGGGGCGGGATATATAAGAATTTGGGGATTTTGCATAGTTATAATAATACGGGAATGGGTAACCTTTATAGGGGAATTAAATAATAATAAAATTTAAAGTTAATATGACTTATGGAATGTGAAGTGTGCTAGGTTAAATGTTTCTGAAAATGTATTCATCATACAACATTTATAACTTATGCTAATTGAATATGAGGGTTTTTGTATATGGAGTGTTTTAATTTCCCTAAGTAAAATGGGATTTTACTTAGGAAAATGTTTATTAGGGAAATGAATGACTTATGAAGGGGGGTGAATATTGATGAAGAGCTTTAAGTACTTAGGCATTTATAAATTATTGGGTCGAGGGTCTGATCCCTCCAAAAGTCAGAGAAATGCTCTGAGCCCCTCTAATTTGATAGATACCTTGGCACTTAGGGGAAATTAGTGAAAATTTAGGGGAAATGAGTAGGGAAGTTAATTATTTTTTACTTTTCTTGCTTGATGTGCCTTCCATGTGATGTATGTCTTTGCCTTGTGATGAAAGTGAAAGATTCACACATTTAAACTTGTCATTCTCCACATATTATTCAGCAACCATCATCTACTTACCCTACCTACTTTAACCTAGCATTTTCACTTCTTTATTAGGGTGAACTTAGACTGGCAAACCCTTATCAAACTTTCTTTTCTTTTACATGGTGATGCCTATCTAAGTCTACACTTATTACATCCAAGGGCTCAAATTAAGCTGTTGAGCTCCTTTTTTCACTCTACCTATCTACTTATTTGCCAAGATTAAAATATTTGGTCAAATCTTTATTCTCTACTTCTAAAACATGAAACTGAAATATGAACTAGTCAAGTTTAAACTATTTGACTATTCATGAATTGTGGCATAGGTAACAAACTGCACACAATTTTATTCTTCAAGAGTAAAAAAATAGTGGCATTTACACTTGCACAGTTTCCTGGTCTTTCCTTTTGTGGAGTTCATTTTCTTTCATTTTTTGACCTCTTTTTTTTTTTTTCACCCCTTGATTTTACTTTTAGGGTATACCCTCTTTACATTTTTTTAATTTTTTGATTTTTTACAAATATGGAAAAACTTTGTAACAAGTAAAGGTATGAACATATTACAAAGCTAAACCAAGTCAATCATGATATATGACACCTATTGGTATAGGGGCATAACAGTGGCTCCACTTGGGGATGGGTTTCCCTGGTGGAAAGTCAAGAAAAATAGATTAGTGGCCTCTTAATGACTTTTATTGTACTCTACAATATTCTTTAGCTTGCTGCTTTATTGTATGTATGAAAGTGATACTTTTTAAGCTTAGGGCCTTCTCTTCAGGCTTCAACTCCAAAATCTTAATGTCCAATCAACACTATGACATTACAAAGGATATAATGTGTACTATGAAGAACATGGTAACATTAGTAAGTAGGATCAAAGTCATGCTTTAACATTTGACCATTGACTAGTCCTTCTTCTGCTTCTGTACCATCTAACTTTTTTAGAAAATATGCATTGTTTCCCTTAAAAGCATAGATGATGTATGGTCCTTTCCAAAGGAAGTCAAACTTCCCATGTTTCCCCTTATCCTCTCTTCTGGAATCCCATCTTGACACTTTATCTCTAAGGTAGAAATCTTCTGCCTTGGTTCTTCTGTCAAATATCTTCTTAAGCTTCTCCTGTAAAACTTGGGATCTTTGGTACACCTCCTCTCTGGTCTACTGCAAATTTATAGTCTAGTTTATCCTTCCTTTAATATCATTGGGTTCCACTTGAGATTCTTGGAGTATTTTCATGACAGGAACTGCTAATGATGAAGGAAATACAACCTCCATGCCATATACTAACTCATAAGGACTGGTTCCAATGGATTTTTTGGTTGTAAGCTTGTTTGCCCACAAAGCATTTATCAATTTTTTGTTCCAAGTTTTCTTGTTTTCTTCCAACAGTTTTTTGATGATATTAATGAGACTTTTGTTGGAAGATTCTACCAGTCCATTCCCTTGAGGGTAGTAGGTTGTGGAATGGCCCAGTGTAATGTGATACTTGTTACAGAAACTGACCATTTTATTTGACTTGAAAGCTGCAACATTATTAGTAATGATTTTAGTGGGGCAAACAAATTTGGACAATATATTGGTCTCTAGGAAACCTATGATCATTGTGTCATTGGCTTGTATAGAGGGGATGGCCTCTATCCATTTAGTAAAATAGTCAGTGGCAATGAGTATCCATTTGTGTTGGCTTGAAAAGGGTGGGTGGATTTCTCCAATGAAGTCAAGGCCCCATTGTTGAAAAGGTTTCTCGGTGGAAATGGGTTTTAGGTGTAAAGGTAACAATTTTCTTTTGCCTTCAAAAATTTGACATTTATGGCAAGAAGTTACAAATTTCTTCACATCTACAAACAAGGTTGGCCAATAGAATCCAACCCTTAGGATCTTATCTGCAGTCAACTTCCAATAGAGATGTCCACCATAGTCTCCTGCATGAAATTCTTGGAGAGCCTTATTAGCTTCATCTTTTAATAAACACTTCAATAAAATTCCTTCATGATTTTTCCAAAAAAGACTATTATCTAAGATAAAAAAACTTTGAAGCTTTCATTTTTAAAAGCCTATTCTTGGTTCTGGATAACCCTAAAGGAGCCTGTAGGTTTTGTAAAACATAAATTACATCAGCATACCAAGGTGAGTCTGAAAAGGCCTGGTTGATTTGTGGAGTCGCCATCTCCTGCTCGTTATCTAGTTCATTTATCTTAAGGGCTTGACAATTAGTTTTTTCCATGAGTTTGGCCAATCCCTAACCTTTTATTAGTTTTCTAGGTTTTATCTCTATATCATACTCTAACATGGTAGCAATCCATTTACCTCTTTTTCCATCAATTCCATCCTGAGTTAGGATGTCTTTGGCAACTGCATTAGGCACATAAGCTATCACATGAGAGTATAATATGTAAACTCTGAAGTCTTTAATGGCTTTTACCAGTGCAAAAGCTTGTTTATCCATTATTTTGTATTTTAATCATGCATTTATGAGTGCTTTACTAAAAAAGGCTATAGGTTTTTCACATCCTTGATCATCCTTTTGCAATAAAACTGCAGTTATGGTGTGTTCTAATGCCAAAGAAAAAATGATGAATTCTCTATCAAATTGAGGACTGGTGAGGACTGGTGTTCTGGTTAAGGCCATTTTAATTTCTTCAAATGATTGCTTAGCCTCTACTGTCCATTTGATACTTGAATCCTTTTTTAGCATGCTATTTAGTAATCTATTGAGTTCAGCTAAGTTAGAAATGAATCTTCTTAAAAAAATTATCTTTCCTAGGAAAGCTTGAAGTTCTTTAATACTTATGGGATGAGGTATCTGTAGAATAGCTTTGATCCTGGAAGGGTCAATTCAAATTCCATCTTTGGAAATGATGTGACCTAGAAGTTTACCTTCCTCTAGGCCGAAGAAGGAAATCTTTGGATTCAAAGAAATGCCATATTTTCTGCATTTTAAAAAGACTTTCCTGAGATGGTCCAAATGTTGTTGATCTGATTTAGAAAAGACAGTTAAATCATCCAGATATATAACAAGAAAATCATGAATTTCTTTGGCAAAGGTAATGTCCATTGCCCTTTGGAAGGTTGCTTTTGTGTTTTTTAGTCCAAATGGAATTTTGATGTACAAAAGGGTGCCCCATGGTGTTGTAAAAGTAGTTTTCTCTTGGTCATCAGGATGAACCAAGATTTGGTTATATCCTAAAATTCATCTAAAAGTGAAATTCTAGAAGAACCCACTACCCTTTGCAAAATATGATCCATTTTGGGTAAAGGATAATTATCTTTAAGAGAGACCTTATTTACATTTCTCAGATCAACACATAACCTTATTTCCCCAGTTTTCTTCCTAGTAGCTACCAAGTTATATACCCACTCTGAAAATCTAATAGGGGCAATAATCCCTGCTTCATACATACGTTTGATTTCTTTTTCAATTAATGGTAATAATACATGGTTGATTCTTCTGAGTTTTTGTTTAAAGGGCTTTTGATTTTCTTTCAGAGGTATTGAGTGTTGAATAATAGAGGTGTCATAGGATTTCAAATCTTCATAACTCTAGGCAAAGACATCTTGGGATTCCCTCATAAGTTCAACATACTTTAGCTTCTGATCAGGAGGTAAATATTTTGACAATTTTATCATTTTTGGATTGTCCTAAGTTCCCAAGTTGTATTCTTCAATATCTGCTTTTAATGGTTCCATTTTAGGTTTCTTGGGAATGTCATTGGAATCAAACAGATCTTCTAGGGGAGTCAATCCTTTGGGTAGATGATTTTCCTTTAGATGATAAACTCTGTTTCTTCTTCAATTATCTCATCTAGGTCCATTTTTTTCAGGTCTTGACTTCTTTTTGTGTGAATTTTGTGGGATGCATTGTTGGGTGTGGAGCCTGATTATCTTCTATATTCAAAGGTATCGCCACATAGGACCCCAGTTCGAAATGGGGGCGGCAACACCGCCCGTAAAATATTCGCTGCAGGGGGGGTCCAGGGGGGGTCCAGGGGGAGCTCTAATTCTCGGATGAACTCTGGGTCTTGGACTAGGTCAATTAACTCAGAATTAGATGAAGTCCTAAACAAAGAGGTTTCAAAATATTTGTTAAAGGGTTGGTCTTCGAGGTAAATCCATCTAACATGATAGGATGAAGATCTAAAGGTGGGTCGAGGACTAACATAATTTTCTTGTCTCCTAAGAATTCTAGGGATCATATTGGGGTTCTCAAACACTTGTGGTGGATTGCAATCAGGATTTGCTCTAGTCTAACGAGTGCTTTCTGAAGCCAGGTTTTTGGTTTTTGTTTTTGATTTTCTTAACTGATATCAAAACAGCTTCTATGACTTCTTGAAGATGCTTTATATTTAGGGTTTAAACTTTCTTAAAGATTTGTTTTGACTGAAGAATTGTCTTCCCCAGTATAGTCAGCACTATGTTATCACTCAGATTTTCCTTGAAGTTGTCAAAATAAGGAAAGGGGTCTGAGGTAACCATAAACCAACTTTTAAGTATAGAATCTAGCCAATCTGTACTCAGAGAGGGCTCTCTATTTATGATTTAGCTTTGTTTATAGGATATTAGGCTAGTTATGAAAGCTTGGGGGTTTTGATTTTGTTTTGTGGTGGAATTCATGAGTAGATGGATAGAACAAAGTATCTCAGACCATTGGGCTATGGATTCAACTGAGAATGGATTAACTAGATTAGTTTGATTCAACAAAGGAGGGCTTCATAGGGAAAGATAGCTAAACAAAGGACAAATGGTAACTTGAAAGGGTGAAATGGTCTTGAAAGGAACGAAGGGAAATTAAGAATCCTTTAACAGAGTTTCAAGATGAGGGAAAGTGGGTGATCATTAACAAAAAGCAATTAAGAATTTCTCGTTAAATGGCCACAATGATAAACTAAGAAGTAGGGAGCAATTAAGAATTCCATACCTATGATAGCTTAGAAACAAAAATAAAGAAAATAAACGATTTTAAAGACAGAATGTAGTAAAGCATTTTCTGAAATATACTTTTTCATTTATTATTCAGTTATGAAACACATATGAAATACTTAAACTGGAAAATAGTAAAAACATAAGATATAGAATACTTATTTGTCCATTGTTTGACACATGAATCCTGTAAAAGTCCTTTTCATTATTACTTCTTCCAGCCAGCCATACAAAAGTTGTTCAACAACACTTCTATTCCAAAATAATGAGTCTACAAAAATGTCTAAGAATCCACCCTCAATACTCCGAATGAGGAAGTACTTATACAAAAATTTACAACAAAATATCTCCTAACATAGATATATTCTAGGAAGACTAACTATATTTTACATAAAAGTAGAGACAGATGGTCTTGAAGATAGAAACTAAAAGTGAACTGCAGGGTTGCTATCCCTATTTTTGTTGAATGAGCTGGAGGTAGGCCCTATGATTGTGCATCTTGTTGTCCTGCTCATAATTTTGTGCTGGCTGATTTCCTTTCATCTTTTTACTAATACTTTTTTACCTATTCTAATACTATTTACCTGCTTTATCCTCATTCACCTTCTTTTACCAAAATTGACTATGGTAAATACTTCAATTTTACTTGTTACCAAGGTAAATCATAAAATGTCTATCATATTTGTCCACAAATCATCCCTTGGTATCTTGGTCCTTGTTAGCTTTCTATAGATTTCATCAACCTCTGTGTATTTTAAAGAATTTCACTGTACAAGAAACAAGTGTTTCAATTCATGCTCAACATAAAAGAGGTTATCCAAACTTTCATAGAGAACTCTGCCTATAGGTAATGCTTTGGGTGTAGATGAACTAACAGAGGAATGGCTTGGTTGTTTGCATACTGATTCAATTTGTCGATATAATCCTCATGCCTCATTAACTTATCATTGATAACTAAAGGACTTGGAAGTCCTTTACTCTGTAAATTGCCAAACTTTTCCATAAATTCATCTATGTCTTCTTGCATGTTCTGACATTTTCTTTCTAGGTTTTGCATTAGAGTTGTTTTTGCCAATACTTTCTTGATTTCTAGGATAGTTCCAGCTCTATCCTCAATATTTAGCTGTTCCAATTGGTGCCTATTTCTGTTGTTCAAAAAGTTTATCAACTTGATAGCTTCTTCAGGCTTTCCTCCTAGCTCTTCCTTGGTTTTTTGAATCTCTTGAAGAGAAAATTTGACTAAGTCAATTTGTTAAAAAATGATCTGAATTGATGACCAAACATCATTGATTGATTGAGTGATGTTGGTCCATAGAATTTTCCTAATATCTGTTAAATGCTTTTCAAAGGTGAGATCCTTTTCTAGTGTTTTTACTTGTTGAGACAAGCCTTTGTTTTTCCTCACTTCTTCAGCAAAATTGATTTTAGACACATCATACTTTTGTTCCAAGGTAATGAATTTCTTCTTTACCTTTTGCAATTCAGAAACTTTGAGTTTCATTTCCTCCATAGACTTGATCAATTTTTCAATGCTCTGCCCTGAAGTTCCCACCTGTGATGTACCTGTACCTGTTGCTTCAATAGTCTCAATTGTTTCTAGAGGGACATTTGGTGCAAGAGCTGTTGCAAGTGTAGAAGGGACTATCATGGAAACCACTAGTATTACATTTTGAGGTTGAGAGGTCAACTCACTCTACCTGCTTTGTAGTGTTTTCTCTAGTTCCTGCTCTATCTCCCTTAATTGCTCATTTAGCTTGAGGATTAAGTCCATAAGCTCTTCTTTATTCTTCTTTTCAATTACTTCTGCAGTCTGTGGATGCATAATTAGTGGCAACTTTAACTGCTTTCTCAATGCAGCTATGTCTTCATTTTTCTTCTTTATCAGGGCCTCTCTAGCTTTAACATCCTTTGGGTTATGACCCAATCCAATAATCAAATCCTCCAATGATTTGATTCTGTTGTCCTTTGCCTGTGAGGAGGCTCTTTCTACTATAATTAAGTCGTGGTATTGTTCAGTGAATTCTCCAATCTGTGTTCCATCATGGCCTTGCTTGTCAATGTTGAATAAACCATTTCCCCTGTCTACTTATGCAATTCTATTTGATCTATGGGGTGAATGTCTTTGGCTAAGACCTCAAAATCAGTTTTGAGGTAGTCTGCAAGGGTTTGGGGCTGCTATACTTTAGGCTTTAAAAATCTCATCTACATTTTGCCTTCCTTGATGTCATAAGCTGACATCAACCTAGTTTGATTGGTAGGAACCATCTTCAAATATTGAGTGTAAGTTTGGGCCTTTAGCTGTTCATTTTTTGCCTTTATTTCCTTGAATTTTTCTTTGATGTCTAAGGTCTTGTTAGATGAAGACCTGAAAGATGAAACTTCAGCACTTTGTTGTCTTTCAAGCTCCTGTCTTTGTGAGCTAGAAGGTGTCCCACCTACTGGGAATGTATGTTGATTGTCTCCACCTTCTTTCTTAAAAATCCCTGTTGTTTCTTCAAAAAATTCCTCTTCTGAGTGTGGATTTAGCCTATGCCTCTTAGCACTAGGCTTGTCTGAAGGACCACTAGCAGGGATAGCTACTTCCCTGCCTCTTTTTAAGCTCTTTTCCTCATTCAGAGGAGTTTACAAAACTGGGGGATCTCTGATATTAACTTGAGCTGGATTGGTCTGTGGTTGAGCCTGCTCTTCAGGGATTTCAAGATGCTTTGACATGTCTGATTGTTCTGCTGCTGGAGTACTGGTTCCTTCTTCTTTTCCCTATGATGGTTCTATAAGGGGTGCACTAGTTTCCTGTGAGTGCCTTTGAGAAGTATCTACTATAGAGGCACTAGTTCCTGGTGTTGGCTTCTGAGAAGTCCCAACTGGTACCTGTTCAAAAGAGTCCAGGTCAAGTCTCTTTTCTAGGTCTTTCATCACATTATCTACATTGACCTGATCACTATCCATATCAACAAGAGTTCCTTCCCTCCATTCATCCATATTGGCATATTTCTCAATTTTAGGGATTCTGTGATGAAAATATGGTGATAACCTATTTTTCATTCTCCTATCACAAATGAAGCTATGTGGGTCATATCTCCAACCAAAACTTTTATTTAATTTCATGTGTTCTAGGATTTCTTCTGCTGCTTTGCCTGCTTCTCTATTTTTGTAGACAAATGGACCTAGGTGATCCTTAATTCTCAACTGTGCTTTCTTCTTAGCCTTGGTAAAGTGAATATGATCTGAGTTTATCATTTGTCTATAATACTCCATTGCAAAAAACCTCATAGGAACATATTTTGGTAGTTTGAATGGAGGAAGTTCACAACCATATATCTTGATCTTTGTGTGATTCTGGTACAACTACCAGTCACCTACCTTGTATTGTTTGGATATCTGAAGGATTATTTTGGTTTCATCACTAATCCTAGGAGGAGGATTTCCTGTCAGCATGGTGGTCACTGGGTGGACAAACTGGTCAATGAATTCATTGTATGAATAAGGGAAAGCAAATGAATGGTGGAAAATAGAAATCCAAAAAATGATTTATTTGGGATTACCCTTTGTATCAAGTTTATTTACAGAAAATGGGAACTTGTCAGACTGATAGTAGAGGATAAGGTGATAAATGAATGTGGAATACTTGAATACTTTCTCATTTTCCAGCCTCGTGAATTGGTCATGGATTTTCTCAGTAACGAATGCAGCATAATTGTACTCGATAGCATGGGGTTGATCAGGGGTAAAGATGGACATCAAAACTAGGGTCAATTCATCTACATATTCACTAGTATCGAATCCCATGACTACAACTATCATATCAACTATATTTTTTCCTATATTTGTGAAGAAAGCTGAGAAATAAGGAGGAGGATTTTTGGGTTGATGCTCCTTATCCACAAAAGTATGCCAAAGGCGACTGAGTTCAAACTGGGTCAATTTAGATGATTTTTCTAGAAAATATCCAAGGGAAGTGGGGGTGAGGGTTTGAATGGGATGAAACTGAAGCATCTCATTGATTAAGTCTATAGTAATTGTGAAGAGGACAGTTTGGTTGCGGGACATTACTGCTCTGTGGTTGGGATCATAGTTGGCATGACATTGATGGATAAAGTCAGGGAAAATGCATACAAAGGGGAGAAAATACATTGGGAGATTTGATTCCCAAATTCCAATGGCAAAATAGCCATTCATGTGATTGTCTTGGCATTGGAAAAATACTTTCAGGTGGTCTTTATCAGTATTCAGGTCTTTTATTTTAAAATCTTTATCTGTGAGGGGCTAAAAATCTAAATCATGGTGGGGGTAGTAATACGTGCTACATTGCGGGCCATGGGGGTTTCCATTCCAGTTCTTGTGGATTTAGATAGGAAATTAGGGTTTTTGTGTGAATTTTGTGAAACAGAGGGTCTTGGGAAACTTGAATTGTGAATGTAGCAACCGAATTTTTGGTGAAATTTGGGTTTTTCAAGCTAATTACAGAGGAAACAAAGTATTCACAGGGTTTCTGGACGAAAACTGGTAAATACCTATTTTTTAATGATGAGCGTTGGAATGCAAGTTCACTGGGTGCGAATGGTGGACTCAGAGTGACGTCGACTACAATTTTGAGGGTGGCTGATGGCTGGATGTACGACCTAGTCAACCTCGACGTTCAGGTTGCTTCATGCATGTGTTTTTCAGAAATAAGGACAAAAAACTGATTGAATCTATTTTTTATGCAAAGTCAACTTTTGGCGGGTTTGAGAATTGGACAAGTGGCGCCAGCAGGAGAATTATTTGATGTTTTTTCGTTAGCGGGAGGCGGTAGGTGGATTCCATTGCACCGCTAATGGAGGGGAGGCGGTATTTGGGCACAAATTTGTGATTCCACACGATGAGTGACGTGTGGCGATGGCACTATTCAGAAAATTACTCACCATCGTGCGCTAAAGTTCGGTCGCAGAAGGCCGTGTGACATGTGCGACAACCGTCGGATCTGAGGGGCTTGATCGAACGAATATCGAGTAGGTGAGGTGGCGGAAGTTTAATGGAGGGTGGGCCCAACATAATTAAAGGTTTTTTAATTACATCGGGGATGACGGTATTGGTTTTTGAGTTATTAATTAATCCTCACTTAATATGGCGGGGTTGGGGTTCTTAATTAGTTACACTTTAACTAATTAATCCCATTTATTAATGTTATTATGGTTATATTTAACCATGGGGCGGGATATATAAGAATTTGGGGATTTTGCATAGTTATAATAATACGGGAATGGGTAACCTTTATAGGGGAATTAAATAATAATACAAGTTAAAGTTAATATGACTTATGGAATGTGAAGTGCGCTAGGTTAAATGTTTCTGAAAATGTATTCATCATACAACATTTATAACTTAGGCTAATTGAATATGAGGGTTTTTGTATATGAAGTGTTTTAATTTCCCTAATAAAAGAGGATTTTACTTAGGAAAAGGTTTATTAGGGAAATGAATGACTTATGAAGGGGGGTGAATATTGATGAAGGGTTCTAAGTACTTAGTCATTTATAAATTATTGGGCTGAGGGTCAGATCCCTCCCAAAGTTAGAGAAATGCTCTGAGCCCCTGTAATTTATCAATAGAACTTATCCTTCTTCTAGCGCTCAGGATCCTCCTTGGTTCAGATCTAGCTATGCACCATAAACCAATGACCAGTATTCTATATCTTGCTCTTCATAACATATTCAATCCTTGAGTCAATACCTTTGCCTAATGATCTCCTTCCCCTTTTATAGTCTTAGGCCTTACTGACTACCATGTTCCAAAACCATAGATAATCAATACCATGGACCCATCACTTCAGACGAGATACCATGGTCCAAAACCATAGGTCCAAATACCAAGGACTAACTGCCATGGACCGAAAAATAAGTTTTCCCACATGTACGCATTTTTTCTTGCATGAAAGTGTGTGCATACATATATTCACCTTTTGATCATTGATCCGGCATGTATACATGACTTGGTTAAGAGGAACCTGCATATATCTCTTTTTCTTTCATTCTGAGAGCCTGAACTGTGATTTGTCATTTGAGTGAGTTGCCATCAAGGACAACACCTATGTCATAGCGCCAAACCTGTGTCATAATGCCAACAATCTCCCCCTTTGGACCTGATGGCAACCCCAAGTCAGTCAAGGTCATTCTCCCCCTTTGAAATCAAGGGCAAAGGGTTACGCTCCCCTTGAGTACATGCCTTTGCTCTGTTCTGCTGTCCATGCTCCCCTTGACTGTAGGAAAGGTCTGCAAGAAGATGTTATACAAGAAGAAACATGACTTTATACATCATAAATGACCTTCCTATCACCAAATACTCATACATACATCCATCTTCCAACCATGTGGGGATATACCAATATTGACTCATGATAAAACAAGAACATTACATCATCCATCCCAGGCATAGTGGGGAAACCAAGATAAGTTGTTACATGACCTTGATAATAAAGGAAATACATGACATAGAGACTAAATATTTAAGACAAGACTATGATATTCATCAGCAACTAGCATCATTTTTCAATCATCATACAGACCAAAAACCATGATCTCCCTCTGCACCTGTTCCACTTGAAATAAAAACAGCTGTGAAATTGAACCAAGATCTTCTAAGATAATGCCAACAATGCATTATTAGAAGTATATGATCCCCCTAAACCTATGCCAGATGGTCTCTGTCACACACATTTCAGACTCTTTTCATCTTGAGTCTCGCCCCACTAATTTTCTTCAAACCAACATATACGTTACTGTATCCACAGAAACCTGTGTATGTACATGGATATGCTTCATGAAACTTCCGTACAACCATTGTTCTCTGAAACAAATAATTTCAACAGCAAGATGATGCATCAACTAATCCTAGCTTTTGTCTAAGATATTCAAACGTCTCCTTGGGCAGGGGTTTGGTGAGTATATCAACAACTTGTTCTTTGGAGGGGACATACTCCAATTTGACCTTTTGTTCAAGCACTTGTTCCTGGAGAAAATGATATTTGATAGGTATGTGCTTGGTCTTTGAATGCATGACTGGCTTCTTTGAAATACTGATTGCACTTGTATTATCACAAAAAATGGAGATAGGTGGAGTACAAGTGATTTGAATGTCTTGTAATGTTTGCATCATCCAAAGGAGTTGTGTGCAGCAAGATGCAGCAGCCACACACTCTACTTCAGCTATAGATAACGCAATTGAAATTTGTTTCTTGAGGAACCAAGATACTAATATGGAACCCATAAAGAATGCACCACCACTAGTGATTTTTCTATCATCCACGCTTCCTGCCCGATCTGCATTTTTATATGCATGAAGTGTGAGATATGTATCTCTAGAATACCATAAGCCATAGTTTTGAGTTCCTTGAAGATACTTGAAAATTCTCTTAACTGTCTGAAGATGAGTTTCCTTTGGATTTGTCTGAAATCTTCCAGCTATTCCCACAGCATGCATGATGTTTGGTCGGGTACCTGTTAGATAGATTAGACTACCAATCATGGATCTATAGGTTGGTTGATGTACTACTATTGATTCATCATCTGCACTAAGGTTGCATCCTGTTACCATAGGGGTACATACTAGTTTCGAATCCTCCATCCCATATTTCTTCAAGATCTGCTTGAGGTACTTGATTTGTGATAGAAAAATACCGTCTTTGTTTTTTTGGACTTGTAAACCAAGAAAACATGTGAGCTCACCAAGCAGGGACATTTCAAATTCTTTTTGCATCACCAAGGCAAAGTTTTAACTCATGTCTTCTTCATTGCTACCAAAGATGATATCATCAACATACACAACAAGTATTAGCAACTTATCATTGTAAATTTTTATATATAGATTGCTATCTGTTGATCCTTTTGTAAAACCTTGTTGATGGAGGTACTTATCCAAACGATAATACCAAGACATTGGAGCCTGTTTAAGGCCGTAGAGAGCCTTTTTGAGTCTGCATACAAGTTTTGGATCATTTCCAAGGATAAACCCATCTGGTTGCTCAATATACACTTCTTCTTCCAAGTCTCCATTCATAAAGGTAGATTTCACGTCCCTTTGATATACTTTGAACTTCTGAAAGCTATAAAGAGAAAGAAACATTCTTATCGCTTCAAGTCTATACCTTCTTGTTGAGCATACCCTTTACAAACAAGTCTGGCCTTGTTTCTGATAACATCTCCATTTTCATTCAGCTTGTTTTTGAATATCCATTTTGTCCCTATGACATTCTTGTCATTTGGTCTAGGAACCAACTCCCAAGTGTTATTCTTTTCAATCTGCTCAAGTTCTTCATTCATGGCCTTGACCCATCATTCATCTTTGCATGTTTCACTTATATTTTATGGTTCAATGGAGGAGAGTAATGCTAGATAGCTTGAAGCTTTTGAAATAGATCTTCTTGTTTGAACACCTACCTCTTTCTGCCCCAAAATTTGAGTTTTTGGATGATTCTCCTGGACGTACCTGGATGGAGTCTTTTCTTCTACCCTTGTCATTAGTCCTTTTGATGTAACATTTTCTTCGAAAATTTTTGAAGTATTTTACCGTAGGAGTCTTACCATACCAGAGTTCATGAGGAGTTTGAGTGTTGTTCACCCAGACGTTTGTCTTGTTGAGAATAGTAATGGTAGAAAATGTAGCTTCACCCCAGAAGGTTGCAGGAGTTCCAGACTCATCAAGCATATCATGAGCCATTTGTTGAACCATTATGTTCATCCTTTCTACTACTCCATTTTGCTAAGGAGTCCTTGGAGTAGAGAACTCCCTTCTTATTCCATGTTCTTCACAAAAATCGAAAAATTCATACGAGGTAAATTCCCCTCCTCGATCAGACCTGAGGCATTTGATTTTGTGATCTAATTCGTTTTCAACCAAGGCTTTGAATGCTTTGAACTTTTAGAAATCTTTGCCTTTATACTTCAAAAGTACTATCCAACACATCCTATAAAAGTCGTCAATGAACAATATGAAGTATTCTTCTCCTCGAGGTGACATTTTCCTAGATGGACCACATACATCTGTATGGATAAGTTCAAGTGGCTTACTTGATGATCCTTCCTTCTTAGGGAAATTAGTTCTGTTTTGCTTACCAAACTGACATGATTTGCATATTGTATTGTCTGGAATTCTAATGTCAGGGAGATCACGAACCGCCTGATATTTGCATGCTTTCCTTATCTGAGAGAATATTAGATGCCCCATTCTTTTGTGCCATAGCTAGTGTTCATCATTATTGCTTAGATAGCATTGTTGTTGTCCTCCCTTGAGTATGTATAAGTTATTTGGAGTTCTTATGCCTTTGATCATTGTTTCTCCTGTATCAAGCTCACAAACAATACATCCATTTGATCGGAATATTACCTCATTTCCTTGATCAAACATTTGACTGACACTCAATAGATTATGCTTTAAGCCATCAACATACATAACATTTCCAACTTTGACCTTTTCTTTCAAAAGAACAAAACCTTTACCTTTTATGAGTGCAGGGGTGTCATTTCCAAATGAGACCTTCCTTTCCTTTTCTAAGGCACTATATAACTGAAGTTTTTCTTTATCACCTCTCATATGTTTTGAGCATCCATTTTCGATGTACCATTGATTTTCCTGCCCTTCCGCATATAAGGCTATACCACATCTTTCTGGTTGCGGTTCTTTCTTTCTCCATGTTTTGGGACTCAATGAAGCTTGCTCCTTCTGAGTTATTTGCCGAAACCTACTCCTGCATTCATAATCTTCATGACCGAAGTTGTTACAAATAGAACATTCTATTTCATTTTCAAGAGCAGAAAAGTTATTGTAGGTCCTTTTCATGATCCCAGTCATACTCCTTTGTTTTTGATATTCTCTAGTCATGATGGTCTTGTAGGCAACACATTGAGCAGCTTTGTGTCCAAAGTTATGACAAGAGAAACATTGGCCATTGAAGAAATTCCGGCTATTATCAAACCTATCGACCAAATGATTGTAGTTTCCATTGAAATTCATTCTTGAGGCAAATTGAGAATGATTTACCTGTGGTTTTGTAGCTTCTATTCATCCTTGAAGTAGATTTCCCTCGATTTACTTGGTGATCTATGTTCATTCTTGAAGTAAATTGTCCCTGATTTACCTGGTGATCTGCATTGTGCCTTTTCTGTCGATTGTCAACCTGTTCACTTCTCCTTGCTGCTTCAAGATAACTTTTGGAGGCAGATGGCTTCTGTGCTTGAGATGCTTCTTCAGTATATCCAAGACCTGTCTTGATTAGAGGAGAATGCTGCACTTTGATAATCTCATCTAAAGTTTCAGATCCTTTAGCAAATCTAAGATTAAAAGCTTTTGTTTTCTCAATATCTTTTCTAAGTCCCACAATTTCACATTCTAACTTTTCATTATGTTTTTCCCTTTCAGCAAGTTGGAATGTCAGAGTATCTATAATCATATTCTTTTCTTCTAAAAAAATTTTATGTTTAGAAATTTCTTCATAAAAAGCTTCTTCATCTATAGCATCCAAGAAATCATGATCTTCAAAAGCCATCAAAATTCTATAATCATTACCTTGTTCATCTTCATTACTATTTGAAAATCCATCGCTGTCTTCATGTGTATAATAGCTCTTCTTACCTACATTCTGTTTTATGTTCCATCTAACTAGTTCCTTTCCTTTGTCAAGCTTATCTTTATGAGGACACTTGGCTGCATAGTGACCGACTCTTCCACAAGCAAAACATTTAAAAGGTAGTTTACCTCTGAATCCTCCAAAACCCCGTTGAAGGTTCTTGACAAAGTTTGATTCTTCCTCTCCTTTTGAAATATGTCCTGACTCATTGTATTCTCCTCTTCCTGAGGCTTCGAATGCAGATTATATCATGTCTGATGGTCCCCCTTTTCTCATTTCAAAAGCAGTTAGGATTCCGTGCAGCTGTGACATGGTAATGCTCTGTAGATTCTGCTTTTCTTCTATGGCAGAAACTTTTGATTCAAACTTAGAAGACAAATATCTTAGAACCTTTTCAACCAAAGTAACTTCTTTTATCTCTTCACCCAAGTTTTTCATACGAGTAACAATCTCATCTATACGTAAAAAATAATTAGCCACACTTTCATCATTGTGCATTCTGATATTTTCATATTGAATTTTGAGATTTTGTAGTTTTGCACGTTTTACTTGATCAGCTCCTTCATAGCTCAGAACGATCTTCTCCCATATTTCTTTTGTGGTTTTGAGTTGCATAACCTTGACGAATTCTGATTGAGATAAACTCCCGAATAGAGTATTGAAAGCCTTTGCATTTGTTTCATACTGCTTCTTACCAGCCGTATCTGTAGGAGTAGCTGATGGAAATGTGTAACCTGTTTCCACGATATCCCAAACTTCTGTACTAAGAGATTGAAGATAGGTCATGATTCTTACCTTCCAATAAATGAAGTTGCTTCCATCAAATATAGGTGGCCTAATAGATGCCTCATTTTCATAGTTTCTCATGATGATAGATCTTCCTTCAAGTGATCAAGATTCTTCTAAAAGGCCTACTCTGATACCAATTGTTGGAAATAATACTGAGTGGGGGGGGGTGAATGAGTGTTATCAAGTCAATTATTTTTTCATTTCATATTCAGATTTGTATACGCTACTTCAGTTAGTGAAAACTGTGTATAACCTGTAGACTTATAATTTAATTTATTCTTCAGATGTTGATCATTAATCTGTGTATTAGAACTTGTTGAAGCCCTAAAAATCAGGTCGACAACAAGGGGGATACCCGCTCGGTCCGGACCTTGGTTGACAACTCCTTATCCGTTTGGTATAGCGGTCTGACTGGGGATAATGGGACCAGTTTCCCAATCTATGAGTGTGTGTGTGTAGAATTGGATGTTGCTGATCTAACAGTTCCTATCTAAGATATTCTAATTCAAACTTTAATCCAATTCTATGATATTGTAATCTAATAAACAACACATCTAAATCTATACTAACTCGGGATGTAATTATTCTATTATGCGATCTAAAGAGATTTCAAATAACAACTGGTAATAAAGATCACTCAGCGATTATAAGAAAGGAAATCAATCAAGATGAACCACTTTGCATAAAAAGTTAAACGAAACAGTTGTGAAAAGCATATCGCATAATGAGCTATTTATACATTAGGTATAAATAAATAGCTATCACCGTACAAAAGTGCCAAATGATAACTCAAGCATTCATGCAATAATACATAAACAACTAAAAATTGTATATCACTTTAACATATAAGCAGAAATGGTCAAGAGATAAAAGTACCATTTATGACTAGTCCTACTCATAAGCTTCAAGCAACAATGATTTATCTCTCCTTGCTCTAACATCCACTAAGAGTACAGAAGTGCAACGTCAGTAGCAGATATCAAATGCAAACATCAACAAATCTTGATCCATTCATTCACCAAAACCTCCTCTGAGGGTGCAAAAGTGCATGTTCTGAGGACATGCTTTTGATAAATTTCTGGACCCTTATCTAAATGCATGAGAAGGGTTTAAATACTACTAACTAAATAACTTAATTACATAGATTCAGGATACGGTTTAAATGACCGCCCCTTTTATAAGAAAAACTATTTCTAAAAATTAAATTTAATATCTAACTATTTCCGCATTTTCTCCTTAATGTTGCGAGCATTCAATATTTGCCTGGGTAGAGTCGGCTGACTGTCTTCCGCTTTTGGTTGGGCTAAGAAAATAGAAATGGTAAGAGCTGGCACCATTTTTTCAGCAAAATCGATGATATACTTGATAGTCATCCTCTGGCTATGTGGATTTACTATGTATGCCCAATAATAATCCAAGTTCCACTTGGTTAATCCTCGAATTGCTTCTGCCTTTTCTTTCAGCTTTATGTTTCCAATTTGTTCTTTACCATTGCTTTCTTGCGTTTTCCGGGCTTACAAGTGACTGAGAAGTTAAAGGCTTTGCTTTTTGATCAATTTTCTCAGCGATGCGTGATTAGCACTAGGTGCTAATCGCGCATCGGAAACTTCCTCTGTTCTTTGATCTAGGCCTCTCTAATGTGTTTTTCACCTTTAGCTCCTTTTCCTTCACCGGGTATAAGCTTCAAAATTTGTAAACATACTGCTTTCGTGAGCTTCTGACCTTGAGCATTAAATCTCCTGTTGATATCAGCATTGTTCAACTACTCATTCAACCATGGCTGTGAATGAAAGATCAGTAATGGATAACTCAACAGCGCTCTGTGAATCTGCGGCTCTGTTGCATGCGGTATCCGCTTATGAGGGCATCTCTTCTCTATCTCTGAGCATTGGAGTTTTACCCTTTTCCTTCATGGCTTCCTGCACATTGTTTTTGTGTTACTTCTGTTTTTCGTTCCTTCAGTTCACACAGTGTTGTGGGGAAAAGTATCCGACTCGGAATGACCCTATCCCTACTCTAAGGGCGATAGTTCCTTAGCAACAACTGAAAGTAAAGCTTTGATATTTTCCTTTATGAAAGTACAGAGAAGGAAGAAAAGATTGACCAACCGATATCCTTCTCTTTTGTCGATCTTGTCTTCTCTCTTCGTCCCTTGCTCCCAGCTCCTTGTTCCCTTGCCGGCCCAGCTACACAAAGATCCTGCACAAACAAGAGAGGGAAACTACAAGAAACATGTACTCATAACTGATGCATGGATTAGAATGAATCAAATATACAGATAAAAACAATACATCATTGCAATACAAGTATATAGGAGAACATCAAAGCTTTATTGATAGAAGAAAAAGGTTCTGAGAAGGTTACAACCATAAATGGCTCCAATCCAGCAGCACCTCCCCAGCAGCAAGAAATCTCCTCTTCCCCTCTATAAAAGCAATCACCCAATAGCTCTAACTATAAACCAACAACACTTCCTTGCTTTGCACAAAATTCCAGCCTCCTTAGACCTCATAGAAGAGCTCTATATATAGGATAGAAGAAGAAAGGATGAGTCAGCTTGAGACTGACATAAAGCTGCCTTGTGTCCTTTCCCTCTTCAGTTAATCTTCAGTTCTTAAGTCCACTTGGAGATCCTTGCTTACACATGGAGATCAAGTACCTCTTACTCATCACAGGGCGAATCCCTTGAACCAAGTGTCAGTTTGGAAGCTTCCTGGGCAATTGACACCTTGCAGAATGACTGTGCCACTTGGCCAATCTCGCCCAGCGCAGGTAGCCTTCATTGGAGTTGACTTTCAGCACAGGTACAAGGAGGAGCAGTTGACATTCAGTGCAGTTGCTCAGTGGAGCAGCTGACATGATCCAAAAAATAGCCTGTTTTTGAGTGTTTTCAGGTGGAGAACTGATGGGAAGTGCTGTGGTTTGCTGACCTTGTTCTTCTAGGGCTAAGAACAACATGTTTAGGGACTGAGGATCCCTGTAATTATTGACATTTCATGCTCCATGCTGCGAGGCACAAAAATGTCTATAACAGTTGCCCCCTAAAGTATGAGGCCGTTTATCGGGTGAAATGCTTTATCTAGAGGGTCCGAAGTTCATTCCAGTGCTGAGGAGGCGCCCTGTAATACAATACAATACAATACATTATTTTTCATTTTGTTTTCATGATCTAGCTGAGGCGGGCATTCCCATGCTCAGCTTTATAAATACATTTTGGTACATAGAACAGACGATCGTCTGATGGTAGACTGATAATTCTCTGCTGAAATTATCATCCTTTGAATAGGATGATCATCTGCTGCAATGATGTACATGACAAATGCTTTTATATTTCCTGAATATATATCGCAGCCCGGATGGATGAAACTAGATCCGGGGTCTTCAAACTCGTTCGATGTTCACTCTAAGTACAAGTCGATCCATGTGAGAATTGCGCTGAAGTCGAACATGGAAAGACATTGCTTGATTACCGGTCAATGATGAAAACCGTTAACAAGCGCGAGAGGAATCACCGATAATGATAATGACCCTGAAGGTACTGCAGTACAATTCACGTGGCGTGAATGAAGGACTTGGCGTCGAACGCCACGCAAAATCTTCTGGTCGAAGGTCATTGGTGTATACCTGTCGCCGGAAGTGAGAAACTTGCCATTGAGGCATGCAAGCTTCAAAGTACTGATGGGGTTGTTCCTAGATCAACTTCTTGGATAATGAGCTGAAGTCGACAAGAAGCGATCTGTCAAAGGAGGGCCTTAATGAATCCCACATCAATGACACGGAACGGAGCTAATGATTTTAGTGGAGGTGAAAACAAACTGTGACATATGATTCAGGGTGGCGATCATGAATGGATGAAGGATAATGTATGGCAGTGGATGGGACACGGTCGACACTTTCAGAATGACCTCTCTTGAACATATAACGACACTGATGCGATGGATCGGTAGCATTACCCCAAATGTGGATGGTTTGGCGAGGACCATGGTGATGAGACCGGTGAATGAAACAACCCAACCCGGTGTGGTACGGAGGAAAAGTGTCATGTTCAAGAGCGACTTGCTACCATTAAACTTTGATGTTCTCCCAATTTTTCCCCAGTCATTTCTGACCAGTACCTCTTTATTTTTGTCAAGCTTGAGGAGGATAACATATGCTTGTTCTATAACCTGCCCTTCGGGCAAGCCCATTGCTATGATTTAACGAGTTTAGCGATAGGGAAACTCGTTCTCGTCTAAAGACAAGTTTGTCGCTATTTAATCATTTTAACGAGTCTAACGACAAGGAAAACTCGGTCCTTTTCATTTTTAGGGAGTCTGAAAAGGTACAGAAATTTAACTCCACAATTCCTTTTTCGTCATCTAATCCCTTAAGTCCGAAAAAGTATAAAACAATACAGAAGGGATGAATTTTCGATTGTTTTAACGAGCCGAACAAAACAAGCGCTCGATCTTTTTGTGCAATAATCCCTCAGGTCCAAAAAGATTAAAATTTAGAGGAGGGATAGCTCTTCCTGTCGTTTAACGAGCTGGAAGGCCAAAACTCGGCAAACTTTTCATATTTTACGAGTCAGTGAAAAGAGCTCAAAGAAGACTCGTCTTTTGAGGAACGAGTGATAAACAGGGATAGCAACTGATTCCAGGTACAGGTTGGAATTTTCCAATCACGGCAGTGTCACGAGGATGGCTAGGTGAAATCACTCTTCGCAGCTGTTTCTCAAAAGAGGTAAACACACAAATGGAGGTGAATGATCGGCCAAATGAAAAGTGGAGGTGACGGTGCACAAACACGACCAAGGCTCTTATGGCTGATGAATTTACGATCTCAAAAGGTTATTTACCGGTTCATTTTTTCTGAATGAGCTTGAACTCTGAAGGGAAGCCTGCTCATAAACTTATGTTTATTTTTTAACGAGCATGAACTATGCGCTAAAACTGCTCGGATCTTGCGTTTATTTTTTAACGAGCATGAACTATGTGCTAAAACTGCTCGATATACCAGTCATCGAATAAGAACGCCTCCTGTGAGATAGCTATTTTTTTTTTAAAGAGCTTTACCTCACGAAGCTATGCTCCAATTTTGGCAAGTTTTTACCTTTGCCCCACAGACTTTCTTCATGCAAGGTCGGAATCGGCTAATCCTACGAGTTTAAAGGGTTAGACCTACAGGTTTAAAGGGAGGACCTAAAAATTTAAAAAAATAAATAGTCGTCCCTCGCTCACATTCCAAAAGTTTGCATGCCCCCAGGTATAAAGTATAATTTCGAGATACCGCCATCTCTTACTTATTATCCGAAGAGGGTTCTATTTGCTGCCGCAAATCAATCTCTTTCTTCGGCGATGTCTATCATTGGGACTTACTCAAAGATGGTTACCCTCTGTCACAACAATATAATCCCCTTCTTTGGAGGCTGCCCCTACTTATCCTTCAAAACATTTGTTTTAATGGGTGAGGCTTGCTTTTCCCCAAAGATGGTTACTACTTGTTGCAATAAGGGAATTCCTACTTGGGCAGTACCCACCTATTTAGACAAAGGTGAATGACTCTTTTGCCAAACACATAACTTTAACAAAAGAATACTATTCCAGAACAACCCCTCTTCCACCGCCGGACGGGGTACGGACTAGTCATATTCTTCTGCGGAGATTCTACCTTATACCCAGGGTTTCTTCTGCCCGAAGCAAACCAGGGTGCATGCCCCCTGGGTTCCAGTCTTTCTTTCCGAATCACTCGCACTCATCGGGAAGGAGGACTGGGGGTGGAGGCGAATCTTGAGTGAACAGACCATTTAGGAATGGTATTTGACTATTTGCGATGCGAGATCCCGGAAACGAAGGTTGGTCTACGAGCTTGACCACCCTTCCTTCATGTGGAAAACACATTACTCTAAAGAGTGAGGAGACTATCGCTCCCATGCAATAAATATAGTCACTTCCAAGGAGTAGGTTATAATCCAAGGGTCCCTGGACGACCATCACGTTCATATTAACGGTCTTCCCTTTCAATGTAACAGGTACATTGGGGAGGATTCCTAATGGTCGACTGGTTCCTTTATCAAAACCTGAGAGATTTCTTAGCTCAGGTAAAAGCGCCGGGGAACCCAGTGCTTTCCAAGCAACAGAGGAAAGGATACTCACAGACGCCCCCTCATCAATGATAGTACCAGCCATAATCATTCTATAGATCTGGACAATGATTCTGAATGGTATACTGGCTGGTAGCCGGGGTCTGCCTAGTTGATTCCAATCAAAGGATACAACCAGGTTGCTTGGTGGTGGGACCGAATATACGGCCGGGTATGACCCTGATGATGTTCCTTCCTGCGATAAAGGAATGGGCGCATTGCCCTGACGCTCATCAGAGTCGGTGCTAATGAAAAGAACCTGGATGGTGTCATCCTTATTCTCTTCAGTGAGGGTGTCGCATGAAGATGACTCTTCGGCGACGGTGTCATTCGAAGATGGGTCTTCAATGACAGAGTCATTGGACGATGAAACCTCTGAAGGAAGAACCGGGTCAACTGCCGTATCAACCTTTAGACTTTCGTCTGGTCTGGATTCAGTAGGTTCATTCTCAATGACCGACACTTCAGCTGACCACTTGAGCGGGTCAGCTGGATTTTCAACTATCAAGGGATTAGGCGCGAGTTTTTGGTATCCAGGAGGAAGTCGTAACGGTGAAACCGGACGATCTTCCAAAACTCTCTTTGCCTCATCTAATAATGGACATTTGTGGATGGCATGCTCGCCTTCACACAATACACAGGGTGATCTTGGTCTCCCTCTTCGTCCTTCACTCTTGCTAGTTGACGGACTGCAATCAACATGACTATCAGAGGTTGATGCTGCCGGATTGTGCAACCTTGGGGACCAGTCTCTTAGTATCCGGGGAATACAAGGACAATCACGATGGAAGTGGGTCCCTTTGCAAATGACACATGGCGATTTAGGCCCGGTCGGTGCAGTGTGTGGGTTTTTGTCAGCTGTCTTCTGCTTGCCCCCAGTCACCTTCGCCATAGGCTCCTTCTGCTTCTTTTCTTTCTTCTTCTTTTCCTTCTTCTCCTTGGGAGGTTGACTTTTGCCAGCTCTACCTTGCGAAGATGAAGGATCAGAGGAAGTATTGTAAGAAGTGGAAGGCTGGTGGGTAGTTCTAGACTGTTCTGACTGTTGATTCGACTGCTCAGGATTAGTGGCGATCTGGACTACATTAGTTGAAAAGAGCCATACAGGTAGGCCAATTGTCAATCCTGGAAGTGACAATGTTGCCATATGAGGTGCACCAACATCTCCCCAAGAGGAGAAGGGATTTGGACTTCCGCCAAGGTTGCTTCCTTGGTTGGTGGGCTCCATACTTTTCAACTGAAAGATCAACGTGGGAATAACAGGTGATTATGTTCCGATTAAAATAAATTTTATTAACGACGCTTTTAGACACAAACTTGCTTTTTCATGTTTTAAGAGTCGAGAAAAAGCTAAAGATGACTCTAGTCGCCTTCGATGTATTAACGAGCCCGAAGTGACAAATGCTCGGATGGACTTTTTCAGTTATAGAGTTTGAAAAAGGCCAAAAGAAACTGCTCTGGAGATCTAGGCAGAGGGTGTGCCAAACCTTTCGTGAAACCACAGAATACGTTTTACGGTACGGGTGGTCGATCTTCGTGAATGCTGTGTTCACTGCATCGCGATCAGTAGGGCGGTCGACACGGCTTCCTATGGATAAAGGATAATTGCCTATAGGGGTCTCCCAATATACGCGACGGTACGCGGGAGCACAAGTCCGTATTAGTGCCACCGACTCTCAGGAGGAATCACCCACCTTCGTAGAGATCGACAGTCACTATGTTTAACGACGCCGGAACACGTCTCTACCTAGACCTCTAAATGTTTGCGTTATGTTACAAAGCGTTGTTATGTAAATTGGATTTATTTTAATGTTGATCTTGCTTAGCAGTTTGCCTTTAAGGATCACCACGAGATGTATATATACAACTTCCTAAATGAAATCTAAGATGAGAAGCAAAACTTTTCAATCTTTCAACTTTGAAAACCTTAATCTACTGAGGGAAAAGAGGATATCAACTTTTCTCACAGATCATAGAACACACACTAAATGCACTTTTCTTAAATCGTCAAGCACACAGTCAAATGCAAAATGCACAATGCAGATATTTCTTTTCTTTTTCCTTAATGTTGATGTAAGACAGAAAGGAAACTGTTGTATAACTTTGAATCTAATTTCAAGCGAAAATAAACAAGCTTGTCCAAAATCAAAAGACACCTTAAGATCGACTTGTTTAGACACTGGAAATGTATAGATTCAAACCATAAAATGAAAAACAAACAAGCTCAAACAGCCATGAACAGTAATAAAACTAGCTCTTAAGATCACAAAGACACTTTTACAGTTCAGGATCTAAGAGGCCACAGCTATACTAGTTTGCTTTTCACAATGGGAAACTCTAACTGAAGCAAGAAATACTGAAAGAACAATCACAGTTTCATCACACAACTGAGGCGGAATAATGTCAAGGAAAGTTGGTTTACAGCAAGTACAATGACAAGCAATCAGCAGCAAAATAGCAGTGAAAACAGGGCTAAGACACAGTGGGAAACCTCAGGAAGACATAGCCTAACTGGATCAGCGCAGGCTCTGGTCTGTCAAATTGACTCTCAGCGCAGTTCCCGAAGGGAGTACCTGCGCTGGAATGCAGACTGCCTGTGGACAGCCTGCACTGAGACACGAGAGTTGCATTTACAAGGATTTCCGGGTCATAAAAAGCTCAAAAATTCACTGTTTTTGCTGAAATAAAAATCTATAGGTCAAGTACAAGCTAAGGGATGATCAAGAGGATGAAAAGCTATCACAAAGAGTACAAGAGTCTTTTGTAGATCAGCTCTTCAAATCATGAATCTGCTCAGACAATGAGCAAGAGTAGCAGCCCCTCTACTTCGCTTTTGATATAGTCAAAAGCTTTTCGATTTGGTACTCCTTTCTCCAGGAAATGAATAGCAAAGATACTACAAACACCAACAAGATACTAGGCTCCCCAGCTGAGTCGCCAGTTTGTTGTGGGGAAAAGTATCCGACTCGGAATGACCCTATCCCTACTCTAAGGGCGATAGTTCCTTAGCAACAACTGAAAGTAAAGCTTTGATATTTTCCTTTATGAAAGTACAGAGAAGGAAGAAAAGATTGACCAACCGATATCCTTCGCTTTTGTCGATCTTGTCTTCTCTCTTCGTCCCTTGCTCCCAGCTCCTTGTTCCCTTGCCGGCCCAGCTACACAAAGATCCTGCACAAACAAGAGAGGGAAACTACAAGAAACATGTACTCATAACTGATGCATGGATTAGAATGAATCAAATATACAGATAAAAACAATACATCATTGCAATACAAGTATATAGGAGAACATCAAAGCTTTATTGATAGAAGAAAAAGGTTCTGAGAAGGTTACAACCATAAATGGCTCCAATCCAGCAGCACCTCCCCAGCAGCAAGAAATCTCCTCTTCCCCTCTATAAAAGCAATCACCCAATAGCTCTAACTATAAACCAACAGCACTTCCTTGCTTTGCACAAAATTCCAGCCTCCTTAGACCTCATAGAAGAGCTCTATATATAGGATAGAAGAAGAAAGGATGAGTCAGCTTGAGACTGACATAAAGCTGCCTTGTGTCCTTTCCCTCTTCAGTTAATCTTCAGTTCTTAAGTCCACTTGGAGATCCTTGCTTACACATGGAGATCAAGTACCTCTTACTCATCACAGGGCGAATCCCTTGAACCAAGTGTCAGTTTGGAAGCTTCCTGGGAAATTGACACCTTGCAGAATGACTGTGCCACTTGGCCAATCTCGCCCAGCGCAGGTAGCCTTCATTGGAGTTGACTTTCAGCACAGGTACAAGGAGGAGCAGTTGACATTCAGCGCAGTTGCTCAGTGGAGCAGCTGACATGATCCAAAAAATAGCCTGTTTTTGAGTGTTTTCAGGTGGAGAACTGATGGGAAGTGCTGTGGTTTGCTGACCTTGTTCTTCTAGGGGTAAGAACAACATGTTTAGGGACTGAGGATCCCTGTAATTATTGACATTTCATGCTCCATGCTGCGAGGCACAAAAATGTCTATAACACACAGGAGGAGAGAGTAATGATAATAAAAATTGACAAGAAAGCTTTAAGCTCTATGTATGTACAAAAACATGCCACCTGACATGAACTGACTCTTCGAAAAACACAAAACCTTCTTTCATTAACAACTGGCGTATCATTCATTAATTATCATTAAAGCGCATATCCAGTTCTTGGTTTATGGAAAGCTTTTCTTGAATGTTGAGCTGGGGAAAATCTGCGATGGAATGTTTTTGCGATTCGCATCACAACATCGCATATCGCATTATCACATTACCACAAATTTCATTAAGATGTGTTATCGCAGGGTTGCTCGATCGCGTTATCGCAAAATCGTGGATCACAGTATCGCGCTATCGCAAAATCGCAGATCGTTACAATCGTTAAATGGTTATGTGTTTTTCATGTGACATTGCGATATGCGATATCCGCTATCGCATATCGGATATCGGCTATTTTTTAAAGTTTTCCAATGTGAGCGTTTCTTAATGCATGCGATGCGATGGAATTCGTGTCGTGCTTTTGTAGTTTATCATTTTTACTCATAAGGAAATTTCCTATCATTCTTTGCGCGATGCGATGTTTTCTTAAGGAGTAAAATACATGAGCCTTAATTGAATTTTTTGAATTTTTTACTAAGGATCCCCACTTATCTAGTGTTATTGCTAATACTAAATAAGGAGGGGGGTTGTTATTGGCCAAAACAATTAACAATTCACTTGGAAGAACCAGTTATCTCTGCTTTTCTATTGAATTTTTTCAAACTTCCAAAACAAAAAAATTTTCAGAAAATTAAACTTTGTTATGGAAAGATAGAGTACATTACGCTCTAAACCGTCAATGATATCTTGTTTCAACCATTTTCTACTTTGACTATTTTCTTCCTCAGGCTAGTCCTTGTATTTACATCAGCCATTACTTGGTCTTGTAAAGATAAAACAAAGTCTCCTCTGTAAACTAGTTTTAAATATGCTCATTTGTCGTAGGTAGAGCCTCTACTGCCAGCAGGCGTTTATAGCCTCAACAGGGTTACCTGTTACCCAGCAATGATCCTATATCCTACTTAAGGTGGCCTACAACTTTCAAAGAAGAATCCATATCCACACTTATTGCTTTGATTTTCTTTTTATTCTTAAAGAACAATGTCTTGGTTTGGTAGCCAAATTATGACACAGTCATTCACTTGATTTATAACTTTGTTGAACAAGCTGGCTCATGATGAGACCCCTTGTCTTTTGATTGCAACAATCTTGAGTAATTTCCCTATTGTGGTGTACAGTATTGGCAAAGTCAGCAAGTTATAATATCTGTGATAATGATAAGCCGGCTCATGATGAGACCTCCTATTCTTCAAGATAAAGTGTATCCTTCTTGGGTTATTCCTCTAAAAGTTGCGATTTCCTTAACAGGGAGGAAGTCATTGTTTCCTTAAGATAGCTCTGGACGACAATAATAGAGTTTTTGGAAACAGCTGTTCTACAGAGAATCTTTATTTTGTTATTGATACCTTTCATTGTACTAAGATAAAACAATTTCTTCACTAAAGGTTGCTTTCATTAGATTTTTTGAAGTTGAAAATAGTATCATATCTAAGCTAAAGTTTTTAACTATATCTATCAATAATAAAGATCATTTTTCCAAAAGATTTCCTATTTATACAAGCGAAAAGTTCAAAATCTGAAAGAGAATTGGTGTCTTTTTCGTAAATGCCTAATGTAACCACTCACAACTGGTTTTATTATGAAAAAGAAAAACAACTATTCTACAAAAATAGAAGAATAATCTTCTATGGAAAATATTTCTTGAGAATTTGTCCATTAACAGGCAAAGGATCCCTCTTACCTACTAAATCTTGTAACACAAATGTTGATAGACCTACGACTTCTACAATCTGAAAAGGACCAAGCCACATCCTTTGAAATTTTGTATGTTTGCCCTTTTCTTCATGAGCCTTGTCCCACTTTAAAACTAAATCTCCCATCTGAAAATCTTTTCTGGTCATTATGTTCGAATCAAAAGAGGATTTTACTAGTGCTTGATAATGAGCATGCGTTTTCCTAGCTTGTTCTCGCTGTTCTTCTAATTTAATTATTTCCATTTGTCTTAGTTGTAAGGAGGAAGTGGGTACTTCATCAATGTATTGTACTAAAGACAAAGATGGAATTGCTAAGTGAGTCGGAAGAACCACTTCTTTCCCATAAACTAAATTAAAGGGATAAGTGTCGATAGAAGCTTTTTGCGTTATCCGATCTTCCCATAAAGCATATATCAAAACCTTGTGCCAATTTTTATGATTTTGATCAATTGTTCTTTTAATAATCCTGATTAGGTTTTTATTTGTTGACTCTGCTAACCCATTACCTTGTGGGTAGTAATTGGCTGAATATTTAAGTTTGAATCCTCTTTTAAGTGCAAATTCAGTCATTGCATTTCCAGAAAAGTATGATGCATTATCAAACATTAAAGCGAATGGCAATCCAAACTTGGTGATTATAAATTGACCGCTTTGAAAATAGTGTAAGCCTGTTTCTCCACATCTGAATAATTTAGTTCAACACCCTGTAAATTTGAGCTAAAAAACGCAATTGGAGCTTCCGCTTTTTCTTGATTTGCTTGAGTTAGAATTGCAGCATATGACTTATATGAGGCAAGTGTGTATAAAATAAAAGGCTCTGAAAAATTGGGATTTGCTAAAGATGGAGCATTAATAATAGCTTGTTTGATCAGGTTGAATGCTTCATGTTCATCCTGACCCCATTTAAAATTTGAATTCTTTTTAATCATGGTTTGCAAAGGAGACATGATTCGTGAAAAATTTGGAATGAATCTCTTTACAAAATTGATCTGACCAAGGAAAGATTGCATGGATTTTTTGTTATGAGGTAGGGATATTTCATAAATTTCTTTGATTCTGTCAGGATCAATGTGAATACCGGATTTTGACACTATGAATCCTAGAGGTTTCCCTTCACTTAGTGTGAAAAAATATTTCTTTGGGTTAAGTGAAATTCCATACCTTAAACATCGTTGAAAGATTTGTTTCAAGTCTTTGAGATGGTTGCTTCGCTTCTTCGAGTACACTATTATATCATCCAAATAAATTACTACAGATTTATTGACTAAACCTTTGAATGCGATGTCCATGGCTCTCTGAAATGTGACACCAGCATTAATCAAACCAAATGGCATCTTTCGATATGCATATGTGCCCCATTTAGTTCTGAATGTGGTTTTCAACTGATCATCAGGATGTACCAACACTTGATTGTATCCTGAAAATCCATCCAAGAAAGACATTAATTCTGAGCCCGCCACTGCCTGCAGTATCTGTTCCATAGGTGGTAGAGGAAAATTATCTTTTTGACAGGCTTTGTTAATGTTCCGAAAGTCAATGCAAATCCTAATATCTCCGTTTTTCTTTCTAACAGGTACCATATTGGAGACCCATTTGGAATGTCTGACAAGAAAGATTATCCTGGCTTTCAATAACTTATTGAGCTAAGTTTGTATCTGATTTTCTAAATTGGGGTGGATCTTTCTCAGCTTTTGTTGGACAGGTTTTTCATTATCGATCATGGGAATAGTATGTTGGATGATGGAAGTGTTGTATGTTTTCAGCTCATCATAGTTCTAGGGAAAAACATTTTTATATTGTCTCAAAAGACGAATATACGCTAGTTTCTCTTCAGGGGCTAGGTCGAGGCCTAGATTAATGTTCTGTGGTTTAGCATCGGTCCCTAGGTTTACTAATTCATAGTTCAAGGTTGAAATTTGGAGTTTTGAATTGGTAGACCTATTAAACTGATCTTTCAAATCGTACAAGTCTTCTAACTTGACCACCGACTTGGGTATAGCATTATTAGTGCTATTTTGTTGCAATTGTCGATCGTGCTGGTCTTCATCAATTATTTGATTGGAGTAGGATCCTTCAAACATGAGGAAATTTACGATATCAAGATCGTCATTGAATACCCTCCAATTTGTGATGTTGTCAGGAATGGACGGTCTAAAGATTAATTCTATTGAGATTCTATCTTGACTAAAATCTTCGGACGAAATAAGTTTAGAAGCTACATTAGCCAAAAGGTCTGCACTTGCGTTTTGGAGCCTGGGGATTGAAGAAATATTAAACACTATGAAATGCTCAGTCAGATCTTGTACTAAGGATTGGTAGTGTTTTAAATAACCTGATAAGAAATGTATAGTGTTATGTGCCTGTTTAACCACAATCTCAGAGTCTCCAAAAAACTTGAAGATACTTGACATCTAACCCGATTGCTTTGTACAGGCCTTGAACCAAAGCCTCGTATTCTGTTGTATTGTTTATGCAATCGAATTCGAGTCTGCATGTGAGCATGATTTTATCTCCTTCTGGACTAATCAGAACACATCTTGCTCCTGCTCCTTCGTTAGATCTAGAACCATGAAAAAATAATTTCCAAAACAAAGATTTATTTACAAGTTTATCTAAAAAATTGATACATTTCAAACTATCAGTTCGAGAAGAATTTTCGACTTGGGATAAAACAGAGTGTTCTAAATAGGGTGACGCATGAGCATTAAAATTGCCGAGGAAAGAATCTACCGAGTAATTACCAATAATGTTGTTGTTATACGCTACTGGTTCATTTTCTCCCTCTAACTCCGTTACTATGTACTTCTAGTGTAGCTCTCGTTCAACTTTTATTTGATTTGGTTTACCGTTGTAGGGCAGCCACATGTGCAACCATTCAGTTTCGAAGTATCCATGGAGTTTTTCTGACCAATCCCTGCTAAGAATTAAGCCATAGAATTCTGGGATATCAGCAACTAGAATGTCAATAACCTGACATACCTTCTGGTTGGATGACAACCTTATGGTTACTTGATTTAGTTCGCCAATCACTTCGACTTGAGATCAATCTAGCTGAACTATGCGCACTGCGGATTTCTTTGGTTGAACATTTAACTTGGCACATATAAATTTGGGTAAAATATTCGATGAAGCACCGGAATCTACCAAACAAGTGTGCACATTTTTATTGAATATTTCATAAGGAGAAACGAGGGAGTGTGAGATCTTGATCTTCCTCTAATTAGGGTGATGTTATTTGGATCAATATTATTGATCGCGTTAGTTGGAGGTCTTCCCATGTTATGGGAAGCTTGAGAAAGTACAGCGGCAGGCAAAGGTGCAACTGGCACAGCATGTAATTATTTCATCATTATCTTCTGCTGATGTTTCAACTTGCTCAGTTCGTAAAGGGTGATGTTAGCCCTAGTCTTCTTCATGTCTTCAATAATATTGTACTCCATTTCATCCGACACTATCAGTGTTTTAGATGGAGTCATTTCATCTGTTTGGACTGGGCTGGTTTGAGTCACTTTAGATATCATTTTCTTTGTCGCGACTTTATCCTTTATTGCAGAGCTTGCGCTCTTCGGCTTAGGGATAGTTTGGGGAGGATCAAGCTGATTTTTTCTTCGTGTGCTAACTGGAAATACTTCTTGATCTTCTTCTTGTGGGAGGATGAAATCCCACATTCCTTGTAATTCCACAATTTCTTCGTCATCAGTCTGCCCTTCAGTGGCAATTTCCTCTTCTTCTTCCTCGGATTCAACATTTGAAATGGCATTGGGTGGCTTTGCATCTGTTGGAGGACCTCTTTTAAAAACTCTGTAGGGCTTTTTTGAAGAAGTTTCTGCTACTTGCTTTTTTATGTCGACCATTTCATTAGACATGGTCTTTAGAACTTTCTGCAATCCTTCCAAATCAAATGGATCTTTTGCTTGTTTATTCTTGGAGTCTTCCTTGAAGGTGACTTTTTTGGATTTACGTTCCTCTATCGCGGATCTCTTTTCCAGGGCTATTATTCGTTTCTCTACTGCTATCGCTTCTTTCATGTTATCAGTTAAGGTTTTTTATTGGCCCTGTCCACGAAGATTGCTATGTTCAATGGTAGAGCGGTGATATACCATTCACATCGTACTTCTTTGCTGGGTTGGGAAGCAGTAGGAATTTTGTTGAAATGTAGATTGAAATCCTTGATAGGCTCTCTAGTTTCAGCTTTAAGATTGGATACGTCATTGATTAACGTTTCCGTAGACCTGTCATCACCAAACTTGGTTAGGAATTGGTCTTGGAAGATGTCCCAACTTGTGATGGATCCGGAGGGTAATGAAAAGTACCATGACCCGGCTATTCCTTGCAGTGTATAAGGAAAAAGCCGAACAACAACATCTTCATTAGTAACCCCATTGAGATTAATGGAAAGCATGAAGTTGTTTATGTGCTCTTTTGCTAGCATGCCTGCCTTGGGATTGAATTTAGGCAACCATTTCTCAGGATGGGCCAGTATTTGACTCAAGGGTGCAGGCATTAAGACTACCCCAAGGTTATTCCATGGAGACTGGGCCATTGTTGAACTGCTAACAGAGGAAAGTGCAGAATATGATACCTGCGGCTGGGAGGATGAGGATACTACGATTGTAGATGATTGAAGAGGGGTTGTGGGGGTTCCAGTGGACGAATGGACGATGATCTGGAGTGGAGGTGTGGATGGTTGACTCCGTGGTGAAGTAGTTGAGATGGACGATGTTGACAAAAGAGTCTCATTGTCAGACTCTTTAGGTGATTTCCTCGCTCTTTTCCTAGTGCGAAGAGGTAATTCAGTTGGCTGGATGCCAAACTTTTCACTCTTTAGCCTGGTCAGGGGATGAGCAGGGTTGTACTGTGAAGTCACGCTGCCTTGACATTTATCAGACCTCTGAGGAGAAATGGAAAATTGTTGAAGTTTGTGAATCAGGGATTTGACTTTAGGAAGTTCTATGGTAGGTTGTTCTGAAATATCAGGGTGTGTAGCAGCGGTTGATACTCAAGCGACTTCTGACTCTGGATTTTAAATGTAATGGAGAAGTTAGGGGAGATGATGAGGGTGATTTACTCTCAGAATGGTATTCAGATTTGGATTTACTTGCCATTCATAGTTCAACCCTCCTTCTAGCGCTAAATATGTTGAAGCCCTGAAAATCGGGTCGACAACAAAGGGGATACCCGCCCGGTCCGGACCTTGGTTGACAGCTCCTTATCCGTTTGGTATAGCGGGTCCGACTAGGGATAATGGGGCCAGTTTCCCAGTCTATGAGTGTGTGTGTGTAGAATTTGATGTTGATGATCTAACAGTTCCTATCTAAGATATTCTATTTCAAACTTTAATCTAATTCTATGCTATTGTAATCTAATAAACAACACATCTAAATCTATACTAACCCAGGATGTAATTCTTCTATTATGCGATCTAAAGAGATTTCAAATAACAACTGGTAATAAAGATGACTCAGCGATTATAAGAAAGGAAATCAATAAAGATGAACCACTTCGCATAAAAAGTTAAACGAAATAGTTGTGAAAAGCATATCGCATAATGAGCTATTTATACATTAGGCATAAATAAATAGCTATCACCGTACAAAAGTGCCAAATGATAACTCAAGCATTCATGCAATAATACATAAACAACTAAAAATTGTATATCACTTTAACATATAAGCAAAAATGGTCAAGAGATAAAAGTACCATTTATGACTAGTCCTACTCGTAAGCTTCAAGCAACAATGATTTATCTCTCCTTGCTCTAACATCCACTAAGAGTACAGAAGTGCAACATCATTAGTAGATATCAAATGCAAACATCAACAAATCTTGATCCATTCATTCATCAAAACCTCCTTTGAGGATGCAAAAGTGCATGTTCTGAGGACAAGTTTTTGATAAATTTTTGGACCCTTCTCTAAATGCATGAGAAGGGTTTAAATACTACTAACTAAATAACTTAATTACACAGATTCAGGATACGGTTTAAATGACCTCCCTTTTTCTAAGCAAAACTATTTCAAAAAATTAAATTTAATATCTAACTATTTCCGCATTCGCTCCTTAATGTTGCGAGCATTCAATATTTGCCTGGGTAGAGTCGGCTGACTGTCTTCCGCTTTTGGTTGAGCTAAGCAAACAGAAATGGTAAGAGATGGCACCATTTTTTCAGCAAAATCCATGATATACTTGAGAGTCATCCTCTAGCTATGTGGATTTACTGTGTATGCCCAGTAATAATCCAAGTTCCACTTGGTTAATCCTCGAATTGCTTCTGCCTTTTCTTTCAGCTTTATGTTTCCAATTTGTTCTTTACCATTGCCTTCTTGCGTTTTCCGGGCTTACAAGTGACTGAGCAGTTAGAGGCTTTGCTTTTTGATCAATTTTCTCAGCGATGCGCGATTAGTGCCTACATCGGAAACTACCTCCATTCTTTGATCTGGGCCTCTCTGATGCGTTTTTTGCCTTTAGCGCATTTTCCTTCATAAGCTTCAAAATTTGTAAACATACTGCTTTCGTGAGCTTCTGACCTTGAGCGTTAAATCGCCTGTTGATATCAGCATTGTTCAACTACTCATTCAACCATGGCTGTGAATGAAAGATCTGTAATGGATAGCTCAGCAACTCTATGTGAATCTGCGGCTCTGTTGCATGCGGTATTCGTTTATGAGGCATAGAAAATTTTAGGGGCGAATGTTCGCCCTTTGGCGAAATTAAGGGGTTTTAAATTTTTAGTGGGTGAATATTTTGTATCATAGTACATTTTTACAAATCACCTCAAATAGCCCACCTTATTTTAAGGGAGAGGGTAAAAAAGGTAAATTTAGCCCTTGAAATTAGGAGTTACAACCTTCCATTCACCCATTTTCAAGAATAGGTTTTATTTAAGTGAATCCTATGGGCCAAAGGCCCAAATACCATATTTATAAAAGAGGTATGGTAAATTAATAAAAATATAAATAAATGAGAGGTATGGTAAATAAATAAAACATTTTTTATATTTACTCCATAAGTCACCTTATATACATGCAAGGGTGTAAACAAATAAAAATATAATTAAAGTGGAGGGATGGTAAATAAATAAAACCTCCTTTTATATTTAGTCCATAACCCTCATTCTATTTATGAAGGCTCAAGAAAGTGGTTTTATTTAAGTGAATCCTATGGGCCAAATACCATATTTGTAAAAGAGGTATGGTAAATTAATAAAAATACAAATAAATGAGAGGTATGGTAAACGAATAAAACATTTTTTTATATTTACTCCATAAGTCACCTTATATTTACGAACACTCAAAAAATGCATTATATTATGTGCAAAATACTATGGGACAAATACCATGGACTAGATTGTTATTAATACCATGCAAAAAAACGTTATTAACCCTAATATTAGTATTAATAAGAATAAAAATGGCACATGGTAATGACCCATGGTATTCACCAAAATGGCACATGGTATTGACCCATGGTATTCACCTGGAATGTAGCCTATTTAAATGGGGGAATTAAACCAGCATAGATCCATCTTTACTCTGGATCTACTAACCCTCAAGATGCAAACTAGCATAGAGTGAAAAAATATTTGATCCGATCAAGAGTTAAAATGGATGTTGTAATATAATGTATGTTAAACATTTTAGCTTGGTTAAAACATAAAATAAAATAAAAATCAACTATTAATTTTATTCATTTTTATAAATTACTAATAGTAATTTTTAAGCTCCAGGTTTATGATAACCCATGGTATTGACCCATGGTATTCATGTGAGCATAGACTATTTAAAGGGGAAATTCTGTTATCTTAGATCCATCTTAATTCTGGGTCTACCAAGTGCTCAGAGGGATAAATAGATTTCATCCCCCTAAGAGTGGTAGATGTGGAGTTGAGATGAATATAGGTTGGTTTTTATGATAATGAAGATATTAAATGGACTTAGGAAATTATATTGTAAAAACATCTTAAGGTGAATGGTTAAAGCATAGACATTGGACAAGTGTATTTGTATACTTCTATTTTAAACTGAAACAAATCCAGGGCTAAAAGGAATGGATTGATTGCACTAGTCATCCTTCTATAACTTTCCAAAATATGCTAGAGTAAATAGATTGTAATTTTGGTAATTTTTCTAATTGCAAACGGGAACATACTTGTGTATTGGCAGAGTGGTTACGAGGTCCCTAGAAGTGATGAATTTGATTTTTTCTTGGTTTTATATATAGTATTAGGTTTTTTCTCATGCTTTCTGTGAATGGCACGGGTGAATTTTATCCTACACCCACTAGGTTATCAATATGTAATTTCTCTAATTTTGATTTCAAAAAATATTTTAAAAAAATGCAACGATTTCATTTGTGTATTCAATAAACACAAGATTTTATAATTGAGTAAAATATTCGCCACGTCTGGTGAGAGATTCGCCAAAAAATTATATATACATATCATATTATTGATAAAATCGCCTTCCATTTTTCCTATATACCATGGAGATTCGCCCATTTATTATATATGTAAATTTAGGGGGGTTTCTTAAAATTTTCCCTATTATGAGGGCATCTCTTCTCTGTCTCTGAGCATTGGATTTTTACCCTTTTCCTTCATGGCTTCCTACACATTGTTTTTTTGTTACTTTTGTTTTTCGTTCCCGCAGTTCACACATGAGGAGAGAGTAATGATAATAAAAATTGACAAGAAAGCTTTAAGCTCTATGGATGTACAAAAACATGCCACCTGACGTGAACTGACTCTTCGAAAAACACAAAACCATCTTTCATTAACAACTGGCGTATCATTCATTAATTATCATTAAAGAGTGTATCCAGTTCTTGGTTTATGGAAAGCTTTTCTTGAATGTTGAGCCGGGGAAAATCTGCGATGGAATGTTTCTGCGATTCGCATCGCAACATCGCATATCGCATTATCGCATTACCGCAAATTTCATTAAGATGTGTTATTGCAGGGTTTATCGATCGCGCTATCACAAAACTATGGATGACAGTATCGTGCTATCGCAAAATCACAGATTGTTACAATCGTTAAACGGTTATGTGTTTTTCATGTGACATTGCGATATGCCATATCCGCTATCGCATATTGGATATCAGTGATTTTTTAAAGTTTTCCAATGTGAGCGTTTCTTAATGCATGCGATGCGATGGAATTTGCGTCGCACTTTCGCAGTTTATCATTTTTACTCATAAGGAAATGTCCTATCATTCTTTGCACGATGCGATCTTTTCTTAAGGAGTAAAATACATGAGCCTTAATTGAATTTTTTGAATTTTTTACTAAGGGTCCCCACTTATCTAGTGTTATTGCTACTACTAAATAAGGAGGGGGGTTTTTGGTGGCCACAACAGAACCATATAAATAGTAACCAAGAACAGAAAAATAGACCAAACAATCACACACAAGAACACAAGATATAAGGTCGAAACCCAATGTGCGTGAAAATCACCCGCTGCAATTCGTCTCTATCTTCTTTCAATTAGAAACTTATTTTTACAATGTTTCTATATTGATGCAGTCTTATACCAGTACGCAGGCTTCTACCTGTAGAAGGCTACAACCTTCTCTCATTCTCCAGCTTCTCCGCGAAGGGAGCTACAACCCCCTTAGCTCTTGTACTAGCTGAGGTACTAGTACGTAGGTGCTGACCTATAGAAGGATGCAACCTTCTCTTTTCTTCTAGGGACCACATTTCATAAATTTTCACACTAGATCCATGAATAAAATTAATCAAACATCAAATATATCTGCATCAACCAATCTCCTTTTCTCTAATCAAATCTGAATCAAACAATTACTTCTCTGAAAGCTCTAACTAGAATATAGTAATTGTAACCAGAAACCAATCCTAAAACCAGAACACTGCAGCAATAAGTAGAAGTAGCTAAAACATATTTCATAAGACATACGCTACTTCAATATGTAGAACCTGCATGCATATGCTTCTGTAATAAGGCCAACAAGCATATACGCTATTTTGAATCACTGAACCAGCATGTACACGCGCCTTTGCTTTGCTGAACCTGTGTATAGATCTATAAAAGATAATTTACCCTGTTCACTTATTCATACATCAGTTATACCCAGATTATCAGATTTATAGATCAAGTCATGCGCCAAATATAACAGATCAAAATCACACAAAGATACTACTATTCAAGCCTTAACATCTTGACCCATCAATAAAACTTATCCTTCTTCTAGCGCTTAGGTTCCTCCTTGGTTCAGATCCAGCTACACCATAACCCAATGACCAGTTATCTAGATCTTGCTCTTCATAAGATATTCAATCCTTAAGTCAATTCCTTTGCCTAATGATCTCCTTCCCCTTTTATAGTCTTAGGCCTTGCTCACTACCATGGTCCAGAACCATAGAGAATCAATACCATGGACCCATCACTTCGGACGAGATACCATGGTCCAAAAACCAAGGACTAACTACCATGGACCGAAAAATAAGTTTTCCCACATATACACACTTTTTCTTGCATGAAAATGTGTGCATACGTATACGCACCTTTTGATCATTGATCCCACGTGTATACACGACTTGGTTAAGAGGAACCTGCGTATATCTCTTTTTCTTTCATTCTGAGAGCTTGAACTGTGATTTGTCATTTGAGTGAGTTGCCATCAAGGACAACACCTGTGTCATAGCACCAAACCTATGTCATAATGCCAACATATATAACAAGACAAAACCCTTAAGAAATAAGAAATGAATCTAACCATATCTTGTAATGCATTGGCAGGAATTGCCACTCCTCAAACTCTCAAGATAGAAGGACATATCAATAAGAAAAACGTAATAGTGTTGATTGATTTAGGTAGTACCCATAATTTTATTCATTGTAAGATAACCAAGGAATTGAATTTCTTCCTATAACCAACACCAGAGTGTCAAGTGCTGGTTGTAAATGGAGGAACTATAAATTTCTCTAGAAAGTGCCATAATATCAAGCTAACCATCGGGGAATATGTATTAAATAGTCCAATGCTTTCCATTCCAATGGGCGGTGTTGATGTTGTACTAGGAGTTCAATGGTTACAATCTTTCGGTAAAATAACTTATATTTTTCAAGATATTTTCTTGAAATTTTTTTGGGAAGGAAAGGAAGTTGAATTAATGGGTATCATAAGGAAACCAAGAAATATAATGAACTCTAATGACATGAAAAATATTCTAAATAAAGAACAATGGGGCGTAATTTCACAATTATGCTTTGTAGAGATTCAAACATTGAAATAATCTATTTCTTCAGATCTCCAAAAAGTCTTGGACAATCATTCCAAAGCATTTGAGACTTCCAAAGGCCTCTCACCTATTCGTGATCATGATCATAATATTCATTTGGTTCTAGGAAGATTTCCTCCAAACATCAAGCCTTATAGATATCCCTATTCCCAAAAGAGTGAAATTGAACGTAAAGTTGTAGAAATGCTAGAGGCCAGTATAATTCAACCTAGTCAAATTTCTTTCTCTTCTTCAGTAGTATTGATGCATAATAAGGATGGATCATGGTGCATGTATCCAGATTATAAGGATTTCAACAAGCTCATCATTAAAGATAAATTTCCCATTCATTTCATTAATCAATGGTTGGATGAATTACATGGATCAATTTACTTCACCAAGTTGGATCTTCGTTCATGATATCATCAAATTAGAATGAAGATTGAAGATATTAAGAAAACAACATTTAGAACTCATGAGGGTCATTACGAACTTTTGGTCACACCTTTTGGCCTTACTAATCCACCTTCTACATTTCAAGGTTTGATGAATTCCATTTTCAAACCCTTCCTTTGAAAATTTGTGTTAGTATTTTTTGATGATATACTAATATACAACAAGTCTTTTAAGGATAATGTTGAACATGTTGATAGAGTGCTAAAACTATTGGAGGAGAAACAATTGTATGAAAAAACCTTCAAATGTTTCTTTGGATTATATGAAGTGGAATATCTAGGTCATATTGTATCTCATGATGATGTTAAAGTAGACCCTAACAAAATTAAATCCATTAAAGAATGGAAAATCCCCACAATCATAGAGCATCTTCGAGGATTTCTTAGGTTGATAGGGTATTATCGCAAGTTTGTTAATAATTATGGGAGAATAACAACACCTATAACAACATTACTGAAGAAAGATGATTTTTCTTGGACTCTAGAACCAACTAAGGCCTTTGAACATCTTAAAGAGGCAATGTTCCAAGTAATAGTCTTAGCTACACCAGACTTCACAAAAACTTTATTGTGGAATGTGATTCATCAGGAAATGGAATTGGTGTTGTTTTAATGAAATAAATAAGACCCATTGGTTTTGAAAGTCGTCCAATCAAAGGAAATTATTTTCACAAACCTTTTTATGAGAAGGAAATGTTGGAAATACTACATGCACTAAAGTAATGACAACCTTACCTAATTCGAAGACACTTCAAGGTAAAAAAATATGATGATAGTCTTAAATAATTTTTGGAACAAAGATTAGCTACACAAGAGCAAAAAAAGTGGGTCACAAAGATGTTGGGTTATGACTTTCAAATCATCAATTAAAAAAGTGAAGAAAATTGTTGTTGCAGATGCACTATCAAGAAAAGATGAGGATTTGGAAGGATGGATTTGTGCCATTTATATTATCCAACAAGATTTGATAATCAAATCAAGGGATGAACGGAAGAATGACGAAGAAATGTGGATACTCATTCAAAAGTTTCAGCAAGATCCCAATATATATAATACATTTAGCTGGAAAAGTGGTTCATTATGGTACAAATATTTTTTATATATTTGTACTAATTCCTAAATACAAAAAAAACATTCTTTTTGAATTGCACCCCTCTCCCTTAGGAAGGCACTTAGGATTTTTAAAAAATTACCACATGGTGAAGAAGGAATTTTTTTGGGAGGGCCTTAAAGCTGATATTCAAAACTTTGTGGAAAAATGTTTGGTTTTCCAACAAAATAAAGTTGAGACAGTTAAGACCCCTAGTCTGTTACAATCTTTAGCCATTCCAAGTCAACGTTGGGAGGAGATTTCAATGGATTTTATCACAGGTTTACGCAATTCCAAAGGAAAGAGTGTTATCATGGTGGTAATCAATAGACTTGCCAAGTATGCACTTTTTTGTGCATTATCTCATCCATTTAAAGCCAGTACATTTGATACTACATTTATGGAAACAATTCAAAATCTACATGGCAAGACAAAGATTATTTTAAGTGACAAAGATCACATTGTCACTGGAAATTTTTGGATGTAATTATTTTCTTATCTAGGTACTCAATTAGCTCATAGCTCATCTTATCATACTCAATCTTATGGGAAAATTGAGATAGTGAAGAAATGTTTGGAAGGATATATTTGTTGCTTTGTATCTAATAAACAAACACAATGGGTCAAGTGGTTACCTTTGGCTGAATGGTGGTATAGCACTTCCTTCCATACTGTAGCAAAACTGATCCTATTTATGGCCCTTTATTGATATCATCCACCATCCATCGCATCATATTTAAGATAAAATTATAAGGTTCAAGAAGTGGAAGATCACATCGAGCATCAACAACAAGTTCTCCAACTCTTAAAGGATAACCTCACTTTGGTGCAGAATTGAATGAAACAACAGGGATATCAACATCGCAACGAAAGGAGTTTTGATGTATATGATTGTGTATTTTTACAACTACAACCATACAAACAAATGTCCCTCAAACAAGTTAATAAGGATAATAAATTATCACCAAAGTATTATGGTCCTTAGAAGGTGTTGCAAAAGACTGGTACTATGGCATACAAATTGGAGCTTCTTGCATCTTCCCGAGTGCACCTAGTTTTCCATGTTTCATACTTAAATAAGGTTATAGGTGACAAGATCCCAGTTCAAACAATATTTCCAAAACTTGACGAGGAAGGAAAAATCATGTTGGAACCTAAAGCAGCCATAAAAGCAAGCCAAAATTTCCTTGCTTCACTAAACTGCACACCACGCTTCATTTATTGGCCAATCTGATTGATTCAAATTGTATATTGTTTATTTAATGATTTTAAACACTATTGATGATCTAGGTGGATATTAGTGGCCACCCACCTATTCCATTAGACCTCCTAGTCAGTTACATCTATTTCCTTGTTCATTTCAACATTTACCATTTTTAGCAGTTTTTCAGGTCTTGAATTTCCGGAGTAGTTTTGACCCCCTAAATGGTGTTTTTTTTTGGGTTTGCGATAGGCCCATAAACATAGGTAGGGGACTGTGGAAAAACTTGTAGTACTCAATGAGACCTTTCAAACAAGGTATCATACACAACAAACATATATAATATGACAAAGTTATGACCTGGGGAAGTTGGAGGCCCAACTAACCCCAACGAGGCCCATAAACTCTTCGTGTTACATCTCCTGGGGTTAGGGTTTTAGTTGTTTAGGGTTTATCATGTTTTCCAATAATAAATAGGCTCTTGAGCCTCATTGTAACATAGTTCAGAGGCATTCTTATTTCCATTCTGTTTGTAAGCATATTTCAGTATTTGATATTAATGAAATGAAGTGTTACTTCTGCTACATCTTTGTACTTATGGTCATATTATCTGTAAATTGTTTCATTCTTGTTTAAATTCATATCATTTGAATTGTTATAAAATTCTAAGTTTTTCTTAATCTTACCTTATAATAAAGGCTTTTATAAGGGGGAAACATTGTTATGTAGGATATTTGTCAGACATGATGCAAGGTTATATCTTAAGGTTAGGAATTGTCCAATTATGTCCCATTTAAAATTTCATTACCAAGAGTGTAATTTATTTGGCCTAGGAGTACATATTTGTTCTGACTGTGATCGTTTCCAGATATTATCAATTTCTATTCTGACATACTTGGATTTCAGTGTATAACATTTCCTTTATGTAATTACTATGCTATGTTTCATAAAATAGTTTTATATTTAGGCTAGAATAATCAGTATCACAAAACAAATTAAGTACATGTCTTGGTGTGCATATTCTTGCAAAACAGAAATTTATAAGTGAAAAATTAATGTTAATTATGAATAAAAAAGTAGTCTCAGAGTTAATTATAGATTGTTTAGTTAATTATTTTACATACTTTTGAATTACGATATGTTTACTTTGAACTTAAATAATTCTTCTTTAAATTTCATACAACATTCTAAGTTTTGCTTCAATGTGCATTATGTGGAAGTTGTGTATAACTTTTTTTCAGCTTGTTGTTGGGAAGAACAATTGTCCTTTTAATTTAGAGCAATAGTTTAAACTCTTCACATTAATTGTCAATTCGGGTAGGTTTTGTTATTGCAAGGATATTACACAAGATATATGTAAAGGAAAATGATGACTAGTGCTAATGAATATCAAACTCAATTATTGTAATCACACTCTCAACAAATCAACATTCTGGCTGTTGCACTCTCAAACCTTGTTCACTCTCTCAAGAAATAAATAAACAATGCAAAATAAAACCACTCTGTCACTCTTATTTAGAAAAGAAGACCAATTTTCGAAACCATTCTCTCAAAAAATGTCAAAACACACATTCAAATGAAATGAACAAACCATCAAACTATAACAAGATTTAAATAACTTTCACAATAACAAAGGGATTGGTGCAGGACCTATGTTGTTACACAATACAATGGTTAAAATGATGAAATCATTAAAGTATGAAAAATAATAATAATAATAGTAACAATACAGAACACACAAACTCTCCAATAGAAATGTATGGCACCACCAATGATTGATATTGTATTAATGAAACATACAAAATTACAATGCTGGTGCTCTCCCCCTCTATCATCATCTATCTTTTTCTATATGTCTATCATGCACATGTAGAGAGTACACCTCTTTATAATTTTATATTGCAATGATAAGATCATCATGAGAATATTTTGATTCTCATGTGATATAATTGAGAATACACATTAACATTTTGAAAAAAATTTCCAAGGTTAGGAAAATTTTGTAACAAATTTTCCAAATTACAATAATTATCAATATAAAATCCTAACTATTTCCACTGTGCTATCCATAAACTTCTCATTTGATAGTTTAACTATATTTTCACCAGATATTTTCCAAATTGATGTTCATAACTAATTGAAGGAGGTCAACGCGTATGAAATAGATCTTCATGTGTAACAAAATGCTCAATGAGTCCTTGTCCTATCCTTGGCAAGGAAAAACTGGCAAGTGTAATCTTGCAACATCATCTCAACATATCATAAACCCTATAACAACCAAATTGTAAGTTTACAAGAAAAATATCCTAAAACAATAGTTCGCATTCCAAATTAATAGTAGAATTGGATCATAAGGATGACATATTAAAAGGGACATACCGAAGTTGATAATGGTTTTTACAGTGGTAGAGTATGGTCTCGAGAAAAAAAATGGTAAAGAAAAAGTAGGAAAGTGAGTGCAAAAAGATTCCAATTTCACATCCCAATATCTCTCCGCAACTTAAGTATCTGCATGTCCATATTTGCATGATTCCATGTCCCAACATATCCATCCCGCTCTACTTCAACTATTAGTTCTTATGTAACAACAACATCTTCAAAACATTATTGTGGAAAAATGGTTTGGAATTATTCATATTGCTCTCGAAATTGAATACAAACCGAAATAATGGTTGGCCTTTGATAACCTGCTTCCTCTAGAACTTCTTTACATCCATCATGAAATATAATTGAGATTACTTCCACCACTTCAACCAGGGTTTCTAATCCATTTTTTTTTTCTAGACTGAAGTTTCCCTTCAACCATGGTAATTTGTTTCCTTAAACTATCATTTCCTCCCTTCAATTTATTAATTTACTGAACAAGGAGGTAAATTTTAGATTTACCTGGTAATGAGACATCTTCTTGTTCCTTTTTGACCTCCTCCTATTTCTATTTTTTCTCATATTCCTTTGATTTAGGTGGAACAACATGAACTTCAAGTTCTAGAGTATGTTGTTTTACAAATCATTCTTCTTTATTTCCATTCTATTGTCCCTCAGACTCCTTAGGTGGAACAACATGAACTTCAGGTTCCAGGGTATTTTGTTTTACAAATTATTCTTCTTTATTTTCATTATGTTGTCCCTCGAAATCCATTGGTTCTACTATATCAGTACATTCCTCATATATTGGGGTAGCTGACGGTGTAACAATTACCTTTACTCTCTTCTTGGGATTATTTCCACCCAATCACTTCTTCAATTTTCTTCTTTTCACCATGGTTTATGCATGAGTATATTTTTTAGATGCTTTCTTAGATTCCCAAGACATTTCTATTTTAGGAACCCCTACTTTAGTTGATGTTGTTCTAGGTGACCTTGTTTCAACAGTCTCTGCTTCATACCCTTCTTCCTGAATAGGGAATCAATGATAACTATCCCCAGATTGTCTAATGGATATATCTACATGTTCTTTAGTGCATGCTATTTTTTCTTTAACGTATGAACCAGCAAACGTTCTTATGGAACTCCATCTCTTAGGGTTTCTGCAAAGGGGTCTAGGAGGTGTAACCACACTTCTTTGTCTAGGAAGTGTAGGTACTCTAATTTTTCTGGGAGATGAAATTACTCTATCTTTTGTTGTTGTTTCAACACTTATCTCTCATTCTTCACCTTCTAGCTTCTTCACTTTTCTCTTTTTCACCTCGGTTTGTACAAGAGTAGATATTTCAAATACTTGCTTAGATTCCTTGGGCATTTCTATTTTAGGAATTCCTACTTTAGCTGATGTTGTTCCAAGTACTTTTGTTCCAATAGTCTCTACCTTGGGCCCTTCTTCCTTAATAGGGTATCCATGATAACTATCCTCATATTATCCACTAGAAATATCCATGGGTTCTTTAGTGCATGTTATTTTTCCTTCAGCTGATGTACCAATAGACATTCTTATGGAACTTTATCTCTTACTATTTCTGTGGCGGGGTCTATGAGGTGTAATTGCTCTTCTTTGTCTAGGAAGTTTAGATGTTTTACTTTGTCTAGGGGTGTAACTTCTCTATATTCTAGTGTTGTTTCAACACTTACCTCTTGTTCTTCACTTTCTGGCTTCTTCAATTTCCTCTTTTTCACCACAGTTTGTACAAGAGTAGATTTTTTAGATACTTCCTTATATTTCCGAGCATTTCTATTAAAGGAATCACTACTTTAGCTAACTTTATTCCAGGTGCCCTTGTTTCAATAGTCCCTGCCTTAGGCCCATCTTCCTCAATAGGGAATCCATGATAACTATCCTCAAATTTTCAATTGGATATATCCATAGGTTCTTTAGTGCATGATTTTTTTCCTTTAACAGATGTACCAACATATGTCCTTAGGGAAATCTATATCTTATTGTTTTTGTGACGAGGTATAAGAGGTGTAACTACTCTTTTTTGTCTAGGAAGAGTAGCTACTCTACTTTGTCTGGGAAGTGTAACTTCTCTATCTCCTTTTGTTGTTTCAACACTTACCTCTTTTTCTTCACTTTCACTTTCCTTTGTTTCAGTGGCTAGTGCATGTGAATTTTCCAATAAACTAGTCTATGTGCTTCCCTACTATTGCAGTGAATGAATTATGATCAAATTGATGAGAGAATGGTTGGTTAAGAAACTCTTTGGATGTTTCTATACACACCGCCTCTTCCATAGTTGTAAATATTTTAGAAAATGATAGGGAAATTTTATCAGTTGTCCATTATGAAGATGTGTCAATAACTAAAAATTGTAATTAAATATTATCCCAAAACATCCCTCACAAGTAATTAACTTCTAAATAAATAAATCCACATCATCCCAAGGGTGAGGAATGGATGTTCTGTCAATACCTCTCCCCTTACTCCTTACTTCCTCTCCTCAGAATAAAAATGTTTCCCTATCTATTGGAACTACTATTTTCTTAGAAAACCAAGGATCCCTTGTCTAAGATAAACCTGTCACGCTAGAAACAATGTCCTCTATAATAAAAATTATAAATCCTCTAACCCCTGAATTTTTCTCCTACAGATCCCGTGTGAATTCCATATCAATCTGTTCACTGAAATTGTGTAACTTCTGAAAGTAGAATAACCACCCTACATTCCTAAATATTTTTAGGGATTCTGGATGGTGTAGCAACCAATCAATGGAGCATGGTTCATGATGAACTACCACTCCTCCAATGGTTGTTTGAGGTAATGTTACTGCTCAGAGCTACTCAGAGATTGTTACAGGGTGACACTTGGTCAATACAAACACTTGGGTAGAGAATACCAGTCGAATAAAATTTGGCAATGGGTAGGGAATAATTAAGGTTACCCTTTCAATGAATTCAACCTTTCAATGATAAACGACAACTACTAGTAATTATTTCCAATTAGTCACATTAATTTTCACAAATGATAGCAACAGTAGGGGTGGAAGTGGGTAATTATTGATTTAGGATACGTGTTTTGTGCATCCACCAGATTGTAATTACCAAATTTGGCTTATTATACACTCCTCCCCCCAACTTAATTAAAAAAGTCGTCCTTAACAAGTATAATAGAAAAATTCATATCCAATGCCATAATGAGGAAAAAAATACAATGTTACATAGGAAGCTACAAAGGAATATAAAATGGACGCTAAAAATAATGCCATAACCAGGAGAAAAATAGGATAATAGGATGTTACACAGGAAGTTATACATGGAACTACATTGAGAGCTAAAGACGAGGCTAAACTGGGTAATAGATATGGGACTAAATGTCATCGACTTTCATTTCACCTGTCTATGATCGACATAAAAAATCCCAAATTTAGCACCACCCTAATAAGGAGCACAATTTTTTTCAAAAAGGTGGCGAAAAGTACACTAAAACAGTCAGTGGAAGCAAAAAAGGGAGCTAAAGAGGAAGTTAATCACAAGGATTTTTTGTAGTGATAGAGGAAAAAATTAAATATTGATTGGAAAGAAACTCACATTAGGATTCCTTAGATCATACTCTTCCCATTTTAGGGGTCCCTCATGATCTATATGTCTTTCAGTTATAGGTACCTAGTTTCCCCCCCCAAAAAAGTAGTCCTTGAAAAGGTGGTGGAGGTTATTTACCTAATATACTTCTATAGTAATACAATATGGTAGAATCAAGAGATAAATTTCTCTATGAAGTTAGGAAAATTTTCGAGCGATGGGAGTTCTTATAATGGTCTGTAAACTGATGTGGATATTTCATTGGACAAAGTTTCACAATAGATAAAATAAACTAAAATCTATACTGTGAGGGTTAAATTTCTTTAAATTCCAGATCTTTTAACGATTGATTTTTTTTCTTATGCGTGAAATATATCTATGTAAAATGTACGGAATAAAAAATACAATTACACACCATCCATAATGAACACAAATATTTTCTTTGGGAAATCCTTATAGGATAAAACCTAGCTAAAAGGTAAGGCTACTCTACTCTCTTTTGTTTGGTATGGAAATAATGCAAGTATAAAGGCAAAGGCACTCTTTGTGGAGTGACCTTAGACTTGTGGCTTGTTAGGCTTCTATTGAACACTATATCCCTCTATTTTTATGTCTAAATTTCTCTTCTCTACTATGAAATGAGATGCACAAGTGTAGAATGGAATCCCTGCTCCACCTAGTGACTTGATATATAACATAGCTTAATAGCCAATTAGGGGTTAGATTTGATTTATTTAAATCTCAAACATAGTTAAAAATTTGACCCTTATGGAGTCTTATTCATAGTCCATCTGTGTCTAATCCTTTTTTCATGAGTAATTGGGAATAATATGGCACCCTCTTGAACCATGGTGGTCAAACTGTAAAGTCAACTTTCAAGAGGTATACCTTTGTCATATGAACTTTGTTTAATGTATTTTTTTCACTATTGAAAAGGTATTTGAGTGTAGAGTAACACCAAGAGATCTTGAAAAAATGACAGCTATTGGATCCCCCAATTTTTTTTTGAAATTCCTCAAAATGTCCCTAGAAGGTTCTTGACCCCAATTCTCCAAACTAGAACCTACTAGTGAGAATGTCCCTACAAGTTGATTCCTTTAGTTTTTCCACTATAAAAGCATTGATATAGATGAAAAATAATGTAATGATATGATTCATGTCATGTATATTTACTCTTGTGGTAGATATGAGGGGTTCATAATGGGTTGGAAAAGAAGATCAATTTCTCTCATCGATAGTTGATCATTTAACTTAGGCTTGGGACTTTCTCTCTTCTCTCAAGAAATAGGAGTGGAAATTCAGGTTCCAAATGTCTACAATACTTATATCATCAAAACGACCTTCTATGAATCCTTTTTATATTCGGATTGGATGTTTCAAGGTAATATAACTTTAGGAAGGATATTAATTTTTCTTGGATGGCCTCAAAACTTCGGAATCCTTTTTCTCATGTGCATCCATTAACATACTACTTTGACAAAAAATTTGACCATATAGATTTATTCAATGTTGATCCTATCAAACAAAAATGAAATTGGAGGATCAAAATAATGAGGAATGATCGATATGCAAAACATTTAGACACATTTTTTGTATCTAAGTTTCTACTTGCAAAGGAGGAGAATTTGATCACTTCCAAATACTATTGGAGACAAAAACTATTATCAAAATAATTTCTACTATTAATTAATCTTAGTTAATTGGCCAAAGAATATTTTCTAAGTTTGGTTTAAGAACATTCGAAACCTTATGATGGGTGGTGGCCTGGATGCAAGTGTAATGGACAATCGTTCAAATCCAGAAATGATTTCTGCAAGTTCAGGTGGAACTTCTACTTGGATTTCCTTTGGAGTCTCAGTCATCTACCTCCAAACTTGGCTATTCTTCTAAATTAGCAGAACTGCTTAATTTTAACCGCAATATGACAAACCTTTCAATTGCCACGGAATAAAAAGAATTCAAACTTTTTGGTTAATTCCTTATCGCGTCTGCTTTTTCCTTAAACATTATCACACTAACTCTCCACCATTGATCTTACCATTCAATTCGACGATTGTTGGATCACTTTCTCAACAAAACTAATCGACGATCCTCCACTGTTAATCAAAGCACACTTGATCCAACGATTAACAACGATATCTGAAAGAGATCTTGTGCAATGTTTACCCACCTGATAAAGTGATTTTCTCTCTCCAACCGAGTGCTATGTGTCAGTCGATAAATGGAATTTCAAAAGATAGCTTACCACTTTTTCTTCACCCGATAAACAAATTTATTGATAAAATTGTTTTTCTTCCTTGACTAACGCGCAAGCTTATTGGCACACGATGATCGTTAGATCTATTGGATCTGTAGATCAAACGGTTCTAGACTCCTTTGGTTAACACGATTTTGTCAAGTTTTCTTTCTCCGTTCTTCCAAACTTAACACCTCTGCTACATTTAACTTGTCTCAAACCATATTCTCTACTGTTTTTAATTATAACCAAATTATTTCAAAACATAGAAAACGAAAGATTGGTGATGCAATACGGATTTTACATACTCTAATTCAGAAGTCAAACATGAAATCAATAGAACTTAGAGATATTTCGAAGGAATAAAATGCCTCCAGGATTGACCAATTATACACAAATACATCGAGATACAGTTTTTGTAACTTAATCTTATACTACCTTATCAAGCCAAATCAGTCAAAATCCCTTTACAATCATTCAAAACTTACATAAATACCATTTGATTCTAACAATCAGATTCTTAATCCATGGATCGAATTTTCCTAATTTTATACAATATGTAATCTAGTTGATATTCTCCTTGAGAATCTCAACTGAATATAAACATCTTGAATTAATTATAAAATCGCTCAATCCCTAAATCCTAGCTCAATATCCTATCTAGAAAACTTTGTAAATTGACAGCTAAAGGATCCCACTCCTTTGCTTATAATTTTTTTTTGTATTTTTGGAATAAATTCAAAGCCTTTTGTCTTCAAGCCTCATTCTCCTGCATTAGACTCCTAAGGAGAAAACTCTTCATGGGCTCCTGTCCATGAGCTCTTCTATAAAATTGCCTAACTTCTGTAGCATGGCATCTATCATCCAAGTAGCTTCAGCAATTGGTTGATCCTTCCATTTGACCAAATACTGAAAATACTCCCGTACTCTTGTCTTCTTCAACAATTTCTTATCCAAAATCCTCTCTGGATTCAATTCCTTTGCTATAGGTAACTGTTTTACTCAATCAATCTCTTGTTCTTCTTCGTCCTCTATTGTATCATTTGCATTTCCACTTTCATACCTATACAAATCAGTAACATTGAAAATTGGAGGTATTCCAATATCAGGGGGTAATTCAATTTCATATGCACTTGCAGAAAATTTCCTCAAGACTCTTCATGGTCCAATTTTCTTAAACTTTATCTTGTTATACTCCCTTTTTGGAAATATTTCCTTCCTTAGATGTGCTAAAACCAAATCTCCAAATTCAAAATTAACTTCTCTCTTCTTCAAATTTGCTCTGCTCTTGTATTTTATGTTGCTATCCTATAATTGTTGTTTTACATGTTCATGTATTACTTAAGCTTTTGTAGAAAAATATTCTCCTTTAGCACTTCTCATTTAATCTTTTCCCCAGTCTCTCAATTCATACACTCCCCTTGGGTGCATTCCATAAACTATACGACATGGACTCTGCCCTGCACTCCTATTAGGAGAATCATTATAAGCATATTCTGCCTATGCCAATACTTGAACCCACTATTTTGTATGTTCACCGGCAAGACTTCTCAAAAGATTACCAAAGTTTTTGTTTACAACTTTAGTTCGTCCATTAGTATGATGATGATAAGCAGAACTAAAACTTAATTTAATTCTAAGCTTCTTCCACAATGTCCTCCAGAAATGTCCAACAAATCTGGTGTCTCTGTCTGAAACTATGCTCTTAGGTAACCTATGTAATCTTACAATCTCTTTAAAAAATAGATTTGCAATGTGAGTAGCATTACTGGTTTTATAACATGGACTAAAATGTGCCATTTTTGAAAATCTGTCAACCACAACATAAACTGAATCATGTCCCCTTTGAGTTTTTGGTAAACCCAAAACAAATTCCATACTTAACATATCCCAAGGCCTATCTAGAATAGGTAATGGAACATACAAACCTATGTTTTGGCTCCTTCCCTTTGCATACTGACATACTTTACAATTTTTCACATACTTTTCCACTTTAGCTCTCAGCTTTGGCCAGAAATAAAACTGGTTCAACTACTCATAAGTCTTGTCTGCACCAAAATGCCCTCCCAGTCCACCATTATGTTTCTCCTAAATCAAATTTTCTCTCATAGAACAATTTGGTATGCACAGCTGATTTCTTTTAAACTACAGTCCCTCTTGCAGGAAATAATCCAGCCACTTGCTTCTATCTAACATAACAGGATTTCTACAAGCTTGAAATCCCTCTTTAAATTCTAGATCTTTCTCATATAACACTTTAAGAAAATCAAAACCCCACGCTTGAATTTGACTTTTTTGAACTACAATGCTTTTTCTACTTAAGGCATCTACTACTTTGATTGATTGACCAGTTATATGTTTTAACACAAAATTAAAACTTTGAAGGAATTCTACCCATTTTGCATGCTTCTCATTAAGTTTCAGTTGTTGCATAATGTACTGCAATGCATGGTTATCTGAATATAGTATGAACTCCTTGGACATCAAGCAATGTCTCCACTTCTTCAAAGACTACACCACTTCATAAAACTCCTTATCATAAGAAGAGTATTTCTTCTTTGACTCATTCAACTTTTCATTAAAATAAGCAACAGTCTTGTCCTCTTGACTCAAAACAACTCCAATGGCTTCTCTATTGGCATCACACTTCACTTGAAAAGGTTTATTAAAATCAGGAAAAATCAAAATAGGCTTCTCAGTAATCTTCCTCTTCAATAGCTAGAAGTTCTTTTCTACTTCAACAGTCCATTTAAATGGTTGTCTGTCCTTCTTTATTGTGTCAATAATTGAAGCATTGATCTTACTAAAATTCCTTATGAATTTCCTATAAAAACTAGCAAGATCGTGAAAAATTCTTACCTCAGAGACACTTCTTGGTGAAGGCCACTCTATGATTTCTTTTATCTTCTCTAGATCCATCATTAATCCATCAACAGAAATAACAAATCCCAAATACACCAACTCCTCCTTCATGAATGAACATGTCTTTAAATTTAACAGTAACTTCTCTTGTTGTAGCCTCTGCAAGACATAATTCAGATGCCTCACGTGTTCCTCTTTTGATCTGCTATAAACTAATATATCATCCAGATATACTATTACAAATTTACTAATAAATTCTCTCAAAAATCCATTCATGAGTCTTATAAATGTACTAGGGGCATTCGACAATCCAAAAGGCATTACCATCCATTCATACAATCCTTCATTGGTCTTAAAAGAATTTTTCCACTCATCTCCCTCTCTAATTCTGATTTGACTATAACCACTTTTTAAATCTAACTTTGTAAAATATCTAGCTCCACTCAAACAATCCATAAAATCTTTGATTCTAGGTAAAGGAAATCTGTACTTGATTTTTATCTTATTGATTGCTCTTGAATCAGTGCACATTCTCCAACCTCCATCTTTCTTTGGGCTCAACACTCTTGGCACTGTACAAGGACTCAAACTCTCTCTAATCAGTCCCTTGTCTAACAGTTCCTAAACCTGTTTCATGATCTCTTCATTCTCTGTGGGAGTCATCCTGTAAGCTGCTTTATTAGGTGGATTTTCTCCTGGAATAAAATCTATGTGATGACTGATTTTTCTAATGGGTGGTAACTCATCGGGAAAATCATCTACAATGATATCACAATAACTATCCAGCATCTCTTGAATTTCAATTAGTAAATCAAAAACTCTTGTGGAAGTAATTATTAACTTGGGTTTGCAAACCAATGCAAAACTTACCTCATCTTCTTCCATCTACTCCAGTAACTCCTTTCCACTTAGAAAAAGGGTCTTTGAATCAGTTTTCTTTGATGTATCCTCTTCTTCCATTGGCAGCAATGTATGATTAACACCATCTTTGCTAAATGTGTATGTGTTCTTCTTTCCATCATGCATAACTCCTCTTTCATACTACCAAGGTCTACCCAAAAATATATGACACACATCCATAGGAATCACATCGCACAGGATTTTGTCTCTGTATTTATCCAACTGCAACTCCACGTCACATTGCTCATTTACTACCAACTGATATCCACCACTTCTGAGGAGACCAAATTATCTATAATACCATTGTCTATTATCATCTGACAACACTTCCCTTGAACCTTACACACAGTCCTAAACAAGGTTTTTCTTTGTGCTGGTTCAACACTTTCCTTAGCTAGTTTTAACAAAAAATAATTGATTACAAAAGATTCCCCTTTCTCTGGTACATTCTCTTCTTCTATTACCTTTGTTGTTTCCTCTTCAGTTTTTGCAACAATTTCATTCCTCTGATTCATTCCTATATTTTCTGGGCACTCATAAGCTCTGTGTCCCATCCTGTTACATATGTAACATATGATTTCTCTTCCTCTACCTCTGCCTCCTCTTCCTCTGTAAAAACTCCCTCTACCACTTGCATCACCTCCTGTGAATGCATGCTAACTTAAGCTGCTGCTAGCTCCATCTCTAGGTGTTGTAGATCTTCCTCTACCACCTTGACTTCCCCTTCCTCGGAAAGTACCTCTATTTCTAGCATACTTCTTCCTCATGAGTTTTTCTTCAACCTTCAATACCATCTAATAAGCCTCTTCTACTATTTTAGGAGACAGTACGCTTATCTCATCTTGGATCTCAATTCTGAGACCATTCACATATCTTGCAACCTTCTCATCTGTATCTTGGATTTGTCCTGCTCTTATACTCACTTTGTAGAATTCCTCTATGTATTCCTTTACTATCGTAGACCTCTGTCTAAGATTCTGCATCTATCTAAATAATATTTACTGATAATCACTTGGAAAAACTTACTTTTCAGTTTTTCCATCATCCTGTCCCAATTCTTAATTTGTTTTTTTCCAAGTCTTCTTCTTTCTGCCTGCACTCCATCCCACCAAAGTGTTGCATTCCTTTTTAGTTTTGTGACAACAAACTTCACCTTCTTTCCTTCTTTTGTTTCTTCATAATCGAAGAATTTCTCCATGTCATTTATCCAGTCTATTAATTCCTCGGGGCTTAAGCTTCCTATGTAGATTGAAACTTCAAGTCTAGGATTAGATGTGGATCTCAATACTGACTTAAAGAATCTCATTTCAGGAGTTACATCTGCAGGTTCTTCTTCTTCTGAAACTTTAGCTTCAGGTTCACTGGCATCTCCAACATCTGCATCTCTTCCTATTTCCATTGCTTCCAATCTAGCTTGCATCTGTTGCATAGCTTCCAACACTTTAGAATTTGCAATGGGTCTTCCTCTTCTTCGACCACCATCTCTTCCTCCAACTCTAAAAGCCATGTTGGATTTCTTTTCCTGATCCTTGAGACCCTGTTCAGTGTCAGTAGGCTACTCTGATACCACAAATGGTGGCCTGGGTGGAGGTGTAATGGACAATCGTTCAAATCCAGAAATTATTTTTGCAAGTTTAGGTGGAACTTCTTCTTGTATTTCCTTTGGAGTCTCAGTCATCTACCTCCAAACTTGGATATTCTTCTAAATTAGTAGAACTGCTTAATTTTAACCTCAATATGACAAACCTTTCAATTGCCACGGAATCAAAAGAATTCAAACTTTTTGGTTAATTCCTTATCGCGTCCACTTTTTCCTTAAACATTATCACACTAACTCTCCACCATTGATCTTACCTTTCAATCTGATGGTTGTTGGTTCACCCACTCAACAAAACTAATCGGAGATCCTCCACCGTTAATCAATGCACACTTGATCCAATGGTTAACAACGATATCAAATGGAGATATTGCATGAAGTTTACCCACTCGATAAAGTGGTTTTCTCTCTCCACCCGAGTGCTACGTGTCGGTCGAGAAATGGAATCACTTGGAATTTCGAAAGACATCTTACCACTTTTTCTTCACTCCATAAAAATCTTTACTAATAAAACCACTTTTCTTCCTTGACTAATGCACGAGCTTATTGGCAAGTGATGACCATTAGATCTATTGGATCTATAGACCAGATGGTTCTAGACTCCTTTGGTTCACACGATTTTGTCAGGTTTTCTTTCTCTGGTCTGCCAAACTTAATACCTCCGCTACATTTAACTTATCTCAAACCATATTCTGCACTGTTTTTAATCATAACCAAATTATTTCAAAACACAGAAAACGCAAGATTGGTGATGCAATACGGATTTTACATACTCTAATTCAAAAGTCAAATAGGAAATCAACAGAACTTAGAGATATTTAGAAGGAATAAAATGCCTCTGGGATTGACCAATTATACACAAATACATCGAGATACAGTTTTTGTAACTTAATCTTATACTACCTTATCAAGCCAAATCAGTCAAAATCCCTTTACAATCATTCAAAACTTACATAAATACCATTTCATGCTAACAATCAGATTCTTAATTCATGGATCGAATTTTCCTAATTTTAGACAATATGTAATCTGGTTGATATTCTCCTTGAGAATATCAACTGAATCTAGACATCTTGAATTAATTATAAAATCACTCAATCCCTAAATCTCAGCTCAATATCCTATCTAGAAAACTTTGTAAATTGACAGCTAAAGGATCCCACTCCTTTGCTTATAAACGTTTTTTGTATTTTTGGAATAAATTCAAAGCCTTTTGTCTTCAAGCCTCATTCTCCTACATCAATGGGTTCCAAAGAGAATATATTGACCTCCAATTTGCTGCCAACTTGAAGAGTCTTAAGAAAGTATTGATACTTTGGTCACAATTAAAAAACATAAATATGGTAAGGCACCTTTTGAGATGGAAATAAATCTTGAGGCATTGTGTATAAAGGAGTTTATGGGTTTTCTAAATGAGAAAACAAGATTAGATAGTGTTACCTTTAGAATAAAGTAGGAATATCCTTGCAAAAACAAAACACATTGTTAACGGCTAAAATTCACACTCTTTTGCCATAGTAGGGATATGAGAACACAAAATCCTTTCACATTTTGTTAATTCTAGGATAACAACGACACCATGCAAGAAGTATAAAGCACTGAAGGGACCTTGGCCACACATTTGAGGATATTGCCAAGGATGGCCTTAATGATTTTGAGTATATTTACAAGGATGAAAGTTTGACCACCATAGTTGAGGTTAATAGGATGACTTCTTACGTTTTGAGATTTACTAATAATGAAGATAACATCAAGTTAATGGAAGAAGTATATATGAAATAATTATAGCTTGTTATATGTGTTAGGATAGGTTGAGTACCTTCCAAACTTGAATTTATAATAAAATTCAATTAGTTATATTCAATGAGGTGATCCTTCTTTTCATGTTCGAAGGGTCTATTCATCTTTTCGTTCTCCAACTTTATTTATCTACATTTATATTTACAGGAAAAAATATTGAAGGATTATGTCCAACATCCCCCCCAACCCACAAAGTCGAAGGGGTGTTTGTAACCCCAAGCATCATTCTAATTTTTTCAAAATTTTCTCTTCCAATTGCTTCCTTGAAGATGTCTACAATTTGCCCATTAATGGAACACTGTATTAAATGAATAGTCTTGGTCTCTATAATATCAAATCAAATGATAATTTTTGTTGATGTGTTTGGTTCAATGATGGAATTTAGGAATTTTTTCCAACATGATTGTAAAAGTACTGTCAATGAGGAGGGGAGTAGATTCATTTGTTTCTCATGCAAATCTTCAAGTGTTTTCCTGAGACACACAATATCCTTTGTTTCTTCTACAACTATCACATATTTTTTCTCTGTTGTTAAATATGTCCAGACTAACTATTTGCATGACATCTGAGGAACAAATATTAATCCATGAGTCACGTGATAGCTTGGAGTTATCACTCCATTTTCTTTGTCTCTATCAGTCTAACTCTTAATATCTAATCAAACTAAATTCACCCACCTGTGAATATTTTATTCCAAAGTCTCGATTTCCTTTCAAGTAATTCAAATCACTTTTTGTATCAGACCAATTTCTTCCAAAAAAAATTGAAATATATAGTCTGGTAGTTGTGAGGTAGACGAGATATCCCACAAGCTCTCTATACCTTGTTGCATACTTAAATTCACTCCCTTCTTTTGATGTGAGCTTTAGGTTATTTTCCATCAGAGTATATCAAGGTTTTCATTTGGTCATGGCAATCATGTTCATTAATACTCCAATGTAATTTTTGGAGAGGAATATATACTTTGTATGTTGAGTCACTTCAACACCGAAGTAGTAGTGAAAGCGTCTGCAAATATGTCATAGTAAATCCCTTATTCAACTCTTTCTTTAACGATGAAATATAATTTTTTGGTGTTCCCTATTATTAATAAATCATCTGCATATATCAAAATATATACAACAAGTTTCATCAAATTTCTTGAAAAACAAAGTTTCATCATCGAGATTAGAGAGTTTGAAAATCAATTGTAGAAGATTCTTAGCTAAAATTTCATACCAGCCTTAAAGTTCTTGTTTTAGGCCATATAAGGATTTGATAAGTTTACATACTTTTTTTTCTTTTCCCTTTAATACAAAACATTCTATTTGATACATGAAGACATTCTCTTTCAAGTCTCCATTCAAGAAAGAAATCTTCACATCCATTTGATTAAATTTCCATCGATTTAGAGCTACCAAGGGAAAGAGTCTCTAGATGGTGGCCCATTTTGATGTGGGGTTAAAATTTTCTTCATAATCAACACCCTATCTTTGTGCAAATACTTTTTCCAATATATTTGTTTTGTGCTTCTCAAGGGAACCATATGATTTGTAGTTGTTCTTGTAGACCCACTTGTAGCTAATTGGTTTGGTTCTGAATGGAGAGTCCACCAACTTCCATGTTTCATTTTTTATGGGAGCATTATACTCCCTATGTATTTATTATTTCCATTCATCATGGGAAACAACTTATTTAAACGAATTTGGTTCAAAGTTAGTAGATAATTTTAAGTCATGGTCATATGAAACATCCATATAACCTACATCACCTCCATCTTGTTTGGTGGATGTTCTAGTGCTTTTCCTTTCGGCCTCATTAACATGAACATTTTCAAGTTATTTGGTGAGCCATTTTGGAGGAAATTTTTAAGATGATCCAAGTTGATTCACATATTGAGATGGGGTTCCATCAAGGTTAAACCTTCCAATCCTCTCAATCACATCACTCAAAGGGTCTTCTTGATCTGAAGAAGTGGTTGGAACTTCATGAACGATCGATAATGTTTCAAAAGGAGATTCCTTAAAGTGATACAAGATAGTGATCCCCCCTTCATGATGTGGAGTCTCATTATCAGCTTCATGATATATTTTTGCATGGTTGAATCTATCCAAGTGATTAAGTTTCCACCATATAGTGTTGTCAATCTTGGAAGATTCAAGAAAAAATGCATTTGTAGAAAGAAGAAACTTCTTTTTTACCTCATTGTAGAGACAATATGCAATGGTGATATTTGAATACCCCAAGAAGATTCACTTTCCAGTCCTTACATAAATATTTCTTCTTTGTTCCTTAGGAATCAAGGCATAATAGGTGGAACCAAATACCCTAAGTTGTCTTACCGAAATAATGTGACCATACCACATTTCATAAGGAGTTTATTTCAGAGTATTGGGCATGCGTTATATTATTTGTAAGACTATCCACATGCACTATAAAATGCATGATGTGTAACAGGGGGCAAAAATTCCCCTAGAAAAAAGTATTTGTCTAGGTTTTTTTTTTCATTTGGTTTTGGAAATTTTGGATGCAAGGTTTTTTTAAAAGTGATTTTATGGTGAAGTGTTTTTTCCCATGGTTTTGGATATATATATATATATATTAATCCCAAAAGAACATAATAGCCTGCTTAACACATAACTATTAGTAAACCTTTGGGGGTCTACAACCCATCCTCCTCTTTGTAAACTAGGTCACAACGAGTTGGGGAGTGGGGGGTGGTTTGAACCTTGGATATCTTAGTATTCATAGAATTCATATTACTTCAATCACTAATTAAGTTCCCACCCAAGGACCATGGTTTTATAGTTTTGGTTGAGGAACTACAATTGTATTCTAATCCATGGTAAATGGATTGGTGCAGTTCATGGATGCCATGAGATATATATGTTGTATTCTAACACTATAAATACTCTCTCTCTCTCTCTCTCTCTCTCTCTCTCTCTCTCTCTATATATATATATATATATATATATATATTAAAAAAATATTGTTGGTTTTCTTGGTTTTAGGTTTCTAGGATAAAATATATGTTTATGTGTGTGCTTTCCCTTACATATTTCTATTTTATTAATAATATGTTTGCATCAATTAATTGTGTAGGGTTAAAACTGAAATTTGGTATCAAATAAATTTAAGTTTCAAGGGGAGACCTTTGTGTCCAAGGGGCTTGACTTATTCCTATGGTAGACCATGTTATAATGGGAGATCTGGGGAAGGTATTCTTATGGTGAAAGGAACTGGTCAGAAGTTCAAACATACAGGTCTAAAAATTCAATGGGCACAGTCTTGAGCTATGAAATTTCAAAATGGAATATTTTTTGGTGGATGGAGATTAGTGGATCACAATGAATCTGAGTTTTGCATTGATGGGGACATCAACAAAAGACTGGACCAAGTTGGACTGAAAGGAAAAGAGTACAATACAATTGTTTCTCTTAGATTTAGTATTACTAAATATTTCAGGAGAAGCTACAAAAAAGGATTTGTGGGAAAAACTATGTGCTTTGTAGAAGGAAATTCTAATTGGTTTATGTGTTTTGATTTCTATGAACATTGTTTATATGGGAAGAAAAATTGGGTAAGATTCTCTTATTTTCTATGAGGTCAGATGAAATATTATAGTTGGTGCATAGTGATTTTTTTGGACTTATGTTGGTTCCATCATTGGGTAAATATTTGTACCATTTCTAATTTGTAGATGAATTCTAGGTAAATCTGTGTGTAGTACAAAAGGCAAAAGAATACTCTATACACACATCGACAGAATAGAGTTGTAGAGTTGTAGAAAGGATGAATATGACAATGATGTGGAAAGCAAGGAGCATGCTTAGGTTCACAAAGTTAGGACACAAATTCTAGAAGTGGACATTACAATTTATTTGATAAATAGATCACCCTCATTAGCATTTGTTGGCATTATGATATACGTGTTGCCCTTGATGGCAACTCACTCAGAGGTATGATATAGGTGGCAACTCAATTAGATGACAGATCATAGTACAACAGGCCAAGAGAGAGGTATACATAGGTTAACCTTGATGAAAGTGCGTATACACGTGGATGAGCTTAACAAAAGACACGTATACATACACACGCAGGTTCACAGAAGGAAAAGTGCGTACATGTCGGAAAACTAAGGTTTGGTCCGTGGTATTTGGTCCATGATATTTTGGTATTGGTCCATGGTATTTGGTCCAAAGTGTTGACCCCAGGTATTGGGTCCAAGGTATTAGTTCTACATGGTTTTGGACCATGGTATTGAGAGAAGCCTAAACCTATATAAGGAGAACATAATCAGGCCAAGGGGAATAGAGGTGTGATGAATATTTGATGAAGGGTCTGAGATCTAGTATATTGGTTATGGGTTTGTGATCTGAATCAAGGAGGCTCCTATGTGGTTGATAAAGGTTGATGGACTGAGATCTTGAAGACTAAAATGTATTATCATTATATGGTATGATCATGAGTAGATCTGAGTACTGACGCACATTTTATCCTTTATATCTTATTGTTTGGGTACATCTGAGGTTGTAAATTGTAGAAAACGTAAAAGTAATTATCTTTAGATCTGTACGCAGGTTCTCTCTGGTGAAAGGGTGTATACACGCCGGTTTGACACAGTCAAGTAGTGTATACATTATGAGATTTGATGTTTCAGGTTGTTGTTGGTTCTAGTGGTTGAGTTATAGGCTCTGGTCTATGTTCTGGTAACTGTGTTTTGATGACGAGGTTTTAGTGATTCAGTATTGGGTGATTCAGAGATTGATGATGCAGGTATAGTTGATGATTGTATTACAGTGGTGATTGTTTTGTATTTATTGATCCAGTCTAAAAATTCATGAAACGTGGTCCCTGGATGAAAAAGAGAAGGTTGTAACCTTCTATAGGCCAGCACCTACGAACTAGTACATCAGCTAGTACAAGGGCTAAGGGGGTTGTAGCTCCCTTCCAAGAGAGTTTGGAAAACGAGAGAAGGTTGTAGCTTTCTACAAGTAGCAACCTGCGTACTGGTATATGACAGCACTAGTACAGAATCATTGTAGAAAGAAGTTTCTAATTAAAGGAAGATAGAGACGAATTGCAACAAGTGGTTTTCACCCACATTGGGTTTCCACCTTACATGATGGTGTTCATGTGTGCTACTTATGTGTGATGATCTGTTCTATTTTATTGCTCCTGTTTACTGTTCATATGGTTAATAATGTTTTGATGCACTCATGAAGGATCGACTAACTGAATCATAAGTTTACTAGATATACACTTGTTTCATTACACACAGTTGCATATACACGCGGGTTGACTTAACTGAAGTAGCATATGTGAATCTTAATATGGAAATGAAAAAGTTATATTGATTTGAATACTGATTCACCCCCCCCCCCTCAGTATTATTTCCAACAATTGGTATCAGAGCAGGCCCTTCAGAAGAAGCTTGATCGCTTGAAGGAAGATCCATCATAATGGGTAGTCAAGAAAGAGAGGCATCCATCAGGCCACCAATCTTTGATGGGAGCAACTTTGTCCACTGGAAGATAAGAACCACAACATATCTGCAGTCGCTTGGAATGAATGTTTGGGGAATCGTGGAAGGAGGATACACATATCCATCAACAATTCCTACAGATACAGCAGAGAGAAAGCAATATGAACATAATGCCAAAGCGGTTACTGTCTTATTGGGAAGTTTGTCACAATCAGAATTTGTCAAGGTCATGTAGTTCAAATCAGCCAAAGAAATATGGGACAAAATAATTCTAAGCTACGAAGGAGATGAACAGGTAAAATGAGCAAAGCTTCAAACCCTCAGAATACAGTATGAAAATCTTAAGATGCATAGTAATGAAAGCATAGCTAATTACTTCCTGTGTATAAATGAGATTGTCAATTGTATGAGGAATATAGGTGAAGAATTTAAGGAAGTTTTCTTAGTTGAAAAGATTTTAAGATCCCTGTCTGCTAAATTTTATTCCAAAGTGTCTGCCATAGAAGAAAAGAAGGATCTGCAGAAAATCACTATGATGCAGCTTCACAGAATCTTAACTGCTTATGAGATGAGAAAAGGAGGACCATCAGATATGAGAGAAGCCGCATTCGAAGCATCAACAAATGAATCAGGATACATTTCAGAAGGAGAAGATGAGGTAAATTTTGTCAAGAATCTTGAACAGGGATCTGGAAGGTTCAAAGGTAAGCTACCTTTCAAATGCTTTTCATGTGGTAGAGTTGGTCACTACGCTGCTAGATGCCCTCATAATAAAGGAAAGATGTCTAAAGAAGGTAATAGAAGTTATTATACCCATGTTAAAAGTAATGACTCATTCAATAGTGATGAAGACATTAGACTTCTCATGGCACATGAAAATAAGGATGTAGAAACAAAAGAAGTTACCAGATTAAAGGAACAATTGGAGTCAGTAACCAGAGTAAGGGAGCAATTGCAGGATGTAGTAAAAGATTAGAGCATAACAATTCAAAGACTTGAATCAAAGATCCTCTCTCTAAAAGAAGATCTTAAAGAATCAAAGAAGCAGAATAGAGGAGCTCTTGAAGAACAAGAACATGAAGTGATCGAATTAAGGCAACAAGTGGAAGAAGGAAGAAAAATTGAAGAAAACATAAGGAAGAAGTATCTGGAAAAGGAAGAACAACATCAGGTTGAGGTAAATATCTTAAAAAGTAAATTAGAAGGAAAGGATAAACTTTTACGATTTCAAGATAGTACTAAGATTTTGGATGAAATTCTTGTCAGTCAAAGATCCCCTACTATCAAAACTGGTCTTGGCTTTTATTAATCTGTTGAAGGTGAATCTAGCTCACAAGGTGAGGCAAGAAACTCTAATGAGAATTCTAAAATTCTCAACAAGGAGATGAGAGGACAACCTCCTCAACAGCCAAGGAAAGAAAATCCTCAAAGAAAATCCTTTACTCCTAACTATGAAAGTGATAGACGATTATTCCCTGCATTGAATAATGTTGAATGTTATGTATGTCATAATCTTGGACATGTTGCAGCCAGATGCAGAAGTAGAATGGTTCAAGACTGTCACACAAGGTCATCACATTCCAGGTACTTCAAAGGATATTGTTTTGCTTGCAATATGTTTGGCCACAAAGCAATTGATTGCAGTTGAAGGAACATGAAACATGTAAGATGTTATGGATGTAACAAATTTGGACATAAAGCAAGGGAATGTAGGAGTAAAATTCAAACTCCAAAGCAAGAGGATTATACATCATCACAATTCCAGGAATTGAAGAAAACAGAATTAGAGACAGAAAGGTGTGACATAACTCAGTTAGCTGACATAACAAACACAGGGGAAACTAAAAGTGTAGACCTTCAGTATTCCATCTTGCATACACTAATATAATGAAGATAAGTCATGTATATACATGAGCTAGAGGCTGCAGAGTCACGTATATGGAGCTCAGAAGAAAAAGGCAGCAAAACAGACTCAGGAAATGGTTCAGTCATGGTACATGATGGTTGGCACAGGCTCAGGGGGAGAATATACTTCAAATAATGCATTGTTGGCATTATGGTTAGAAGCCATTGGTGATGATGCTTATGTGGCTAAATGATACATCTTTCTGGTTGATCAAAAGAATGGTATTGCAGGTTATAGGACTGGATGCTGATGCTTATGGTGCAGATCATATATGGTGTATGATGGTGGCTAATGATTATCATGGTCTTGAATGGATTGCTGGTCTTTGTTATAAAGACCTTGCATGTGCTGAGGGGGAGCATGGATGGATTGGTACATCTTGGCATATAAAAAGGGGGAGCTCAATCAGAGATTTGAACAGGTACTTAGGGGGAGTATGGATAACAGAAGGTATATCAAGGAAGAGAACAACTTGGTCTACCCTTTGCCCTTGATGTCAAAGGGGGAGAGTCACTTGGTGTGGTGGTTGCCATCAAGTCCAAAGGGGGAGATTGTTGGAATTATGATACAGGTGTTGTCCTTGATGGAAACTCACTCAGAGGTATGATACAGGTGGCAACTCAATCAGATGACATATCATAGTATAGCACATCAAGAGAGAGGCATACGTAGGTTAACCTTGATGAATGTGCATATACACACAGATGAGCTTAACAAAAGATGCGTATATGTACACACATAGGTTCATAGAAGGAAAGGCACATACATGTCGAAAAACTAAGTTTTGGTCCATAGTATTTGGTCCATGGTATTCTAGTATTGGTCCATGGTATTTGGTCCGAAGTGTTGACCCTAGGTATTGGGTCCAAGGTGTTGGTTCTACATGGTTTTGGACCATGGTATTGAGAGAGCCTAAACCTATATAAGGAGAACATCATTAGGCCAAGGGGAATAGAGGTGTGATGAATATTTGATGAAGGGTGTGAGATCTAGTATACTGGTTATGGGTTTGTGATCTGAATCAAGGAGCCTCCTATGCGGTTGATAAAGGTTGATGGACTGGGATCTTGAAGACTAACATGTATTGTCATTATATGGTATGATCATGAGTAGATCTGAGTACTGATGCACGTTTTATCCTTTATATCTTATTGTCTGGGTACATCTCAAGTTGGAAATTGCAGCGAAGGTAAAAGTAATTATCTTTAGATCTGTACGCGGGTTCTCTCTGGTGAAAGGGCGTATACATGCCAGTTTGACACATTCAAGTAGAGTATACATTATGAGATTTGATGTTTCAGGTTGTTTTTGGTTCTAATGATTGAGTTTTGGGCTCTAGTCTGTGTTATGGTAACTGTGTTTTGATGACAGGGTTTCAGTGATTCAGAGATTGATGATGCAGGTATAGTTGATGATTGTATTACAGTGGTGATTGTTTTGTATTTATGGATCCAGTCTGAAAATTTATGAAACGTGGTCCCTGGAAGAAAAAGAGAAGGTTGTAACCTTCTATAGGCCAGCACCTACGTACTAGTACATTGGCTAGTACAAGAGCTAAGGGGGTTGTAGCTCCCTTATAGGAGAGTGCAGAAAACGAGAGAAGGTTGTAGCTTTCTACAGGTAGCAGCCTGCGTACTGGCATATGTATAGAATCAAAAAGAAGTTTCTAATTAAAGGAAGATATAGATGAATCGCAGCAGGTGGTTTTCACCCACATTGGGTTTCCACCTTACATCATGGTGTTCATGTGTGCTACTTGTGGGTGATGATCTGTTCTATTTTACTTCTCTTGTTTACTATTCATATGGTTATTAATGTTCTGATGCACTCATGAAGGATCAACTAACTGAATCATAAGTTTACTGGATATACGCTTGTTTCATTACACACAGTTGCATATACACGCAGTTTGAGTTAACTGAAGTAATGTATGTGAATCTTAATATGGAAATGAAAAAGTTATATTGATTTGATAATACTGATTCACCCCCCCCCTCTCAGTATTATTTCCAACAGCATTGGATGAAAGGACTCCACATGAAGCATTGATTGGTAGAAAACATTATCTTCTTAGTGTATTTGTGATTCTATGTACAGCTTCCAAAGGATAATATGAGTAAGTTGGATAATAAATAAAAAAGTGTACCTTTATTGGTTAAAAAGTTGGTTTGGAAAGTTATAAGCTTTGGAACTCAAAAACTAAGAAGGTTGTGTATACTTGAGATTTGGTATTTAGATAATTCAAATATGTTTTCAAAAAAAACTTCGTACCAAGCTATAAATATGTAGAAAATATAGTGTTTTAATTAAAGGATGATGAATCAAACTCTACAAAAGAACATGAATTAGAAGAAGAGCCACAAAATTTGGCACTGAGGAGATTTTTTCGAGAAAGAAGGTGGCAATAAAGGTATACTCCACCTAATTTTTGTTCAAAATTTTCTTTGTTTAATTATCCTAGAATTCTTAGGGAGGTAGTGGATTTAAAGGATGAAAAAATGTAGAAAAAGGCCATGGTTGAAGAAATGACATCCTTGGACAAGAATGTAGCTTGGGGTCTAGTAGAGTTGCCAACTAGAAGAGATCACACTAGTAACAAATTGGCATTTAAAAAGACATTGAATGCAAAAGGTAGAGTGGAGAAATATAAAGCTCAATTAGTAGCAAAGGGTTGTTCCCAGGTAGATGGAATTGACATTGGTGATTTTCTTTCTCTTATTTCCAAGTTAACTTCTATTAGGTCTATTTTATATATTTATGTTTCTTTTGATATTGAAGTAGAACATATGGACACAAAGGAAACAATCCTACATGGGGATATAGAAGAGTAAATCTACATGAAATATCTAAAATACTTTGTTGTGAAAGGAAAGAAAGAGCTAGTATGTAGGCTGAAAAAATATCTATATGGGTTGAAGTGATCACCAAGGATGTGGTACAAAAAGATTGAAACTTATATACTTGGACATGGCTTCACAAGGAGAAACGTAGATCAATGAATATATTACAAATTATTTCATGATCTTGTTATTTATTTGGTCTTGATTGTAAATGATATGTTGTTGATTGTAAATCATAGGGAAACCATTTAGTAAGCGAAAAATAAATTGTCCTCTAAATCTGACATGAAGTAAATCGGTCCTAAAATTTTTATCTTGGGCATGGAAAATAAAAGAGATAAGGAAAACATGAAACTATAGTTAAGTTAGAGGAAGTATGTAGAGACTATTTTGAAGGTTTAATATGAACAAATGTAAAGAGGTAAATGTTCCTATTTTTGTAGGTGTAAAATTATCTACAAATTAGCTTCTCAAGACACAGAAAGAGGAAGAGGACATGCCCCATGTTCCATATGCTAGTGTACTTGTAGGCTTGATGTATGCAATGGTTGGTACTAGAGAAAAAATTGCATATGCACTAGGAGTATTTAGTAGATTTATGAAAAAACTAGGGAAGGAGCATTGTGAATCACTAAAGAGGGTTCTCAAGTTTTTGAATGGAACTACTAGATATGGTTTGTGCTATCAAGAAAGACTAGGATGTGATATAGTTTTGGACATACATGGCTTTGTTGATGAAGAATAGGTTGTGTTGGCATTATGGCTAAGTGTTGTCCTTGATGGAAATCCACTTGATAAATATCTTCTTGATTTCGTCTTTGCTATAATATGATGGTCACGGAACTAATGTAGATATCATGAATGTTGTTACAGGTATTTCAGAAATGAGGATTATGTTGGAAACCTTAGTACAAGTCTCACTTGAGAAAGATTGGGAATTGTGAAGCTTGAAAAGTATACACTACCCCTGTGAGGAAGAGTCACGTACATGCATAGGTTTTGTGAACAAAGATCGTGTACATAATTCGAACCATAGAAAACTAGATAGAAGGGGCTACTACGATGGTAATTTTCCATAGTAATTGTGGCAGAAATGTCCATCAATGAATACTAGCAACTTTACCAAAGGATTTTCCTAAGGTATTGGCAAAGGAAAATGATATATAATGATATGAATATTAAGGAGATAAGTGTGCAATGAAATATATTATTTGTGTGATCTTATTTGAAACAGGCATGCATCAGGGAGCAAGGAGAAGACTCAGATATGATAGATCTGAAAGTGTATTGAATACTAATGAATATACTTGATTAATCTGTTTATGTTTGTGAGATCTATCACGTATACATTCTAAGTAGAATTTGATCAAGGTTTGAATTGCTTCTTGATAATGATAGTTGATGATGTCTGTTCTATTTGCTATTGTCTATCAATGATGCTACAAAGTGTTGATCTATGATTAGTTGCTACTGTGACTCGGTATGTTAGTAATTCAGTGGGTGATGCAGTGATTTAGTTTCAACATTTAGTGAATTGAGATATGTATGCAGGTGTCATACATAATAAGAACATATATATGTAGGTATACTTCAGAACAATCACATATATATTATGAAGTTAATAATGATCAGGGTTTGCAGTGACAACACAATGTTTTTGTATTGGCTATATAGTATCAAATAGTGTGATTAATGAGTGAATGGTTGGATGTTTGACATGTGACAATATTATTTGGTATTGCATTGGTTGAGATTTTTTTCAATGATTGGTTTTCTTCATTATTCACTGGCTTGACGTTTCCGTGATTCAATTGGTTTATAGTGCTTCAGTGATTCAAATTTTGAGATTCAGTATTTTAGTTTGGCATATTGAGTTGGGCTTATTTTTGGTGTGTGTCTAGTGTGAAAATTTGATGAAATGTGGTATGTATGTTTTAATGATTGATTGACAGGTAGATCTAGTGTGAAACATTATGAAACATGGTCCACAAGGTGTTGAGGGTTGCAACATTTAGTGAGGGGGTAGGAGCTCTCTTCTGGTAGGAGTTGTTAAACGAGATTAGGGGGTTGTATCTCTCTTCCAGTAGGGGCTGGAAAATGAGTGGAGGTTTTAGCCTCTTGTAGGTGGGTGCCTGCATGTTTTTAAGAGTTTTCACTAGTACAAGATGTGAAACAAAATTTCTTTATATAATAAGAAAGATGAAAAATATGACAAAAAACATGGTATTCTCCCACATTGGTTTTCCACTTAAAATCCAAACGTTTATATGTGTTGATTTGTTTCTTATGTGCTATGATTTATCTATTATTTACTGCATAATGGATTGGTAATGAACTAATAATGCATTGATTAAGTTAAACATATGATGAAATTTCTTAAAACTAAGAAATATGAACATACATGGTTTTCATTAACTGAAGTCGCATACACAAATGGGCTGCATGAGTAACAATAACATACATAATTCTAAATGTGAAATTGGAAGTTAAACTGAATTTATAAATATTGATTCACCCCCCCAATATTTTTCCTGACAATTGGTATCATAGAAGGTCCCTCAAAAGAAGCTTGATCACTTAAAGGGAGATATGTCAAGATGAGCAATCAAGAGAGAGTGTCTTCTAACAATCCATCTTTGTTTATTGGAACTAAATTTATGTTTTGGAAATTTAGAATGATATCATATTTGCAGGCACTAGGAGCTGATGTATGGGATATTTTTGAATGTGGATATCAATACCGAACGTCCATCCCCTCAGATGATGGAGGAAAGAAACAATATGAGATAATGCAAAGGCTATAAATGTTATCTTGGGAGGTTTGGCTGAATCTAAGTTTGTGAAAGTCATGTAGTTGAGCACTACAAGGGCAATATAGGATAATATTATTCAAATCTATGATGGTGACTCTAAGGTTAAATGTGCTAAAATTCAAACATGTAGAATTGAATATGTCTCTTAGAATGCATAATGATGAAACCATTGCAACATTTTTTCTTAGAGTAGACACACAATGAAAGGTATTGGTTATGAAATAAAGGATACTTGTGTTGTTGAAAATATTTTGAGATCACTAACCCCAAAGGTTGATTCCAAATTCTCCGCCATTGAATATATGCAGGATTTGAAGAATCTCAACATAGAACAAATCCATGGGATATTGACAGCTGATAAGATGAGAAAAGGGGATATGTCAGATGCTATAGAAGCAACATTCAAAGCCACAAAAAAAGGGAAAGAAAAGGAAGTTCCTAAATATACAAGTTACGTTCAGATGAAGAAGAAGTGATTTTTATGAAGAAGATCCAAGTAGGAACTAGTAGGTTCAAAGGTAAGGTTCCTTTCAAATGCTTTTCCTATGGAAGAGTCTGTCATTATGATGTTAAGTGTACTTATAAATAAACTCACGAAAAATTAAAGAGTGTTTTAAAGAATAATGTCAAAAGAGGTTTTACTAGAAAGAGGCATTTTTATACTCATGAAGATAGTGAATTTTCTTCGAATAATGAGGATGACGATTCAAATCAAGATTTTCAATTACTTATGGAACTCAAAGAATAATGTGTATATGAGTGTGATTATGATGACTTTATGGATGCTCTAGAATAAATTAATAGACTCAGGGTCATAAACAACAACCAAGAGAAGGAAATTGATATGTATAAAGAAAATAACCTAGCTAAAGATATGTTTGGAGAGGCTAAATTAGTAGAAGAAACATTGAAGAAACAAGTCCAAGAAAGAGAAAAACATTGTGAAAATTTAGAACTTGAAGTTGTGGGTCTAGTAAAGGAACTTGAGAAAACAAAGGCTCTAAATATTATATTTTCTAAAGGAACTGAAACTTTAGAGGAGATCATTAAAGTTCAGTGTTCTCCACTAATTAAGAAAGGTCTTGGATAGAGCTCAAATCAAAATGGTGAAACATAATAACCTATAAAATATTTTGAAACAACTACAAAAAGCTATGTTAATGTTGTAATAGGAAGCAATCATCAAAATAATAAGACTCAACAAAAGAATGAAGGGTCAAACTATACTTAGGAAAAACAACCTTTCCATGAACAAAGGGCAAGCTACTAAAAAAGGTATTAGACTCCCACATATTTGTACTTCAATGGTCAAAGATTCACTTATAACAACTTTGGTCTCAACGTAGTGTATTTTGTTGCTTATAAAATGATTATGATTGGAGAAGCAAGAAAACAACATAATGCAAACAAGTCAAAGAAGTATCCTTATAATGCTTTCTCACTGCTTCAGAATGAAGTTGAATGTCCTATTTGCAATAAATTTGTTCATGAAGAAACTGAATGCAGAAGAAGGATGAATTGAACTTATCAACACGAGTAGAAGGCAAAACTTCCCAAGGTATGGAAAAAGAAAATTACTTCCTCTGAAATTCTTGGTCTAGCCTTGTATACAGGAGATCAAGAGAATATATGGTACATTGACAACGGTTGTTCAAAACATAAAAAGTTACAAAGATAATTCTTTTTCTTTCAATGAAATTAAGAAAGAAAATAATCTGACTATTGAGTCCCGATTTTTTCCATTTTTTATAATGTTCTAAGGCCTTGCTCCCCCCTATTTTGAACTCTTTTTGACCCTTCATGACTCTCCTTTTTCCATATCCTATGTGTTTTGACTAAATTGGTGTTGTGGGCTTTAAGATATGAAAATTACTCTAAAAAGTATCATTTCACTTTATTCTTGAGTATTTATGAAGTTAAATGATACCTAATCAAATTATCTACAACTTCAAGAGTGTTGACCGAATCCTATGCAGATCAACTATCTTCTGAAGCAGTTCTATGATTTCCTGCAGATAGGTCATGATTTCCTGCAGATTCATAGTTTTCCTATAGATATGTTGATTTCCTGTAATCGCTCTGATTTCCTGCAGCCATCTCGATGGTTGAGTATGTTCCGATTAGCCTCAAAGAGAACAGAAACATGATTTTTCAAGAAATCCATCTACATGGATGTTTTCCTATTGGCTGCCTCAAAATTGCCACCGAAACCACCCAAATCTTCAGACCTCTCATGGACGGCCATAGTGGGAAACAACCTCAGCAACCCAACGAGATCAGTTTGATCCATGCTTTCAGTCATGGATCAAACTCAGTATGCTTATTTTTATTGTCTTTTCCAGCTATTATTAGCAGATAGTTGCAGTATTTTAGTTTTCCTAATTCGGACAAGTTTATGCCTCTGTATTTGTATAAACACTTTTATGTTTCATTTGTACATGGAGGTTGATATACCAGACTTTGATACTACTATAATACTCATGTAAATTAATACAAATTTCATGTCTAGTTGATCTTGTTGTGCAAAATCCTTTAGCAGTTAAAGGAGTTATAAGGGAGGTCCCCCTTTACTCACAATTCCCATAGTTGTAGATTGCATTCTTGTAATTATTTTCATGAGTTGATCAAGTTATTACACAACTTTTGATTCCTCTTTTCTATTTTTTAGCAATACATGTGTGATGATTAAACGGTAAAACTTATGTGCTGAATATATTTGGAGTATTTGAGTAGGATTTAATCTTACATTTCAAATTGCTGAATTGATTTAATTGCTGTTTGATTAATCTATTATCTTTTTCTAATCAACATCAACAATTCTCAGAGCTTTAGAGGGATGATTAAATCCGCTCCATAGCCTTTGCTACTAAGTGATGATGGGAAAAAGGGATATATATAAGTTGTGTGTGTATGTGATTTTATTTAGGAAAACACTTAATGTATTAGCCTGCAAATATTTTTTGCAACATCTCACAAGGTTACCTACCCTTGGTTGATAATTTATGTCTGTCAAATTATAAGTCTATAATTTTCCCAAACATTTTGGAGTCATTTTGAGGGAGGTGCTAAGGTATGATACTAAAAGTATTTTAGTATGATTTCTTTTTGTTTTAGCCTTTCAGGACCGGGGGAGTCAAAGTGGTAAGATATGGGGTAAGGCCTACTCACCTGAAGAGATCATAATTCGCCAAAGCCATGCCCTGATTGTTTGCTAAGCAGAAGTTTTGATTTTTCTTTTTTAAATATGGGCCAATATAAATTAGTATTTTTAGTGGTGGTGTGAGCACCACTTCATTCACTAATAAACTGGTAGGGAAAAAGAAGTTTGTAAAGAACATGGGGGAATCTAAACCAAGGAATGGCAGTTCTGAATAGGGATCAACTGTTGGTACTAAGCAAATCAATACTCCACAATAGAGAAGAGTCCTTTTGACAAAGAATCCTCTATTTTTTCTCATCAATAATATCCTCTTATTAGGGGGACATCATCTTTTCTTAGTGGTCATCCTGAAGAGGAATTACTCTTCAACCCTATTCAAGAACTAGAGTTCCCGGCAGTTGACTCAGAAGGATCTATAGTTTACCATGGTCTGACTCCCTTTTCATTCAATATGGATCATTTAGAGGGTACTGGTAATGCAAGTGGGGAACATTAGAGGAAGGAAGAGGAACCATTTACGTTCTAATTTCTTATCAAATATTCTGCTAGGACACTCAGATGAAAAGAATTCCCCCCTTTTCTTTGCCTAATTTTCGTTGTACCTCTAGTGAAGATCTCAATGCTTTCTTATTTGAATTTGATGTATTGTGTAGGAGCTATGATTATTCTTCAAATGCTCAAAAGTTGAAGTTGTTTCCTGCCACATTAAAATATGCAGCTCTGAGATGGTTCATGGGAGTAACTGTAAATTCCATTTCGACATGGGATGACATGAAGAAGTTGTTCCTAAAAATGTGCCAGGATTATTGTAAAACCAAAGACATTAGGGAAGAAATATTTGGCATGATCCAGAAAGAGGAAGAAATCCTCGAAGACTTCCTAGAAAGATTCCAGTATAATTTGCAAAGATCCAAACTGAACCAGCTGAATAAGGAAACCCAGAGAACAATCCTACTAAGAGCCATAAGATCAGAATCTCTCAAAGTTTTGAACTTTATGGGAGAAGGTGATGTATCAAAATTAAGTTATGATGATGTGTGTGAGTTGTGCAAATGATACTCGAGGGGAAATTATAAGTTTGGAAAAGGATCAAGAGATACGTCTTCCCAATTCACTAAATCAGTCGTTGGGGTTGGAGTAACCAATGCTAAAATGGGAAACTTATATGAAATTTTTAAAACTAATATTCTTAACTCTTTGTCTTCACAGATAGATTTTTTTAGGCTAAGAAGAAGTAGGAGGAAGTGCATAAAGCATTGGTTGTGTTTTTCTCCAAGTGTAGAAAAAAACATCCCTTGAGGGAGTGTCCTGCAGACAATATAGAGGTATGTCGAATTTGTGAGGATGATCATTCTACTGATCAGTGTCCTTCTCTTCCATAAGTTAAAGCAACATAGCTAGTAGATTAGGAAGTTGTCAATGCACTCTATGCAATGACACCTCAAAATCCATGGTAGCCATGTCCTACATGTATGTCACAACAACATTCTCAATTTCCCTATGCCCAAAATCAAATGTGGAACATTCCAATGCCCTAGTAGCCCTAGCCTCCACAACAACATTGGTAGGGGTTTTTTCCTTACCCTACTACACTAAATTATCCCCCTCAAAACTTTTATTCACCACAACCCATGCCACAACAAATGGTTCAGCCACAACAACAACAACTTTAGTTGCCTACCCCACCAAATCAACCACGACCCACACAACTTCCTGCCCAACCAGTAACCAAACCCAACAATAAATTCATCCAATCTACTCACAATATTGGAGTGGCTAGCTATCCCACTTTTCCTACCTATTGTATTGCACCACAACCTCTACAAGAATTTTTTTTTCTTGTGCTGCAGAAATTTCTTGTGTCGCTACAGAAAATCAAACTTAGATCATGAAAAGTGGTGACTCAGCCTAGAAAATTTGAAGAGATTATAGAGGAAGACACTCTGGATACACCTGAAGTAGAAAACACACCAGAATCAACACAACAAACCGTTCCAAATTCATAAGAACCTTCATCGTCTCATACTGTCCAACCTTCTTTTCTTTAGAGGTTGGAGATGAAAAGAAACCATCCTAAGTTTGATCTTGTATCTAAAATGAGAAATGTATGCATTAAGATCCCATTACAGCAAGAAATTAAGGATATCCCTATTTATACCAAAATAATGAGGGAGCTATGTACCAAGAAACTAGGGAGACAAAAGAAGGAACCTTCTACAATTTAAGTAGGTGTAAAACTTGCAAGTCTTATGTCCACTGGATTTGTTACTGAGAAATATGCAAACCCTGGAATCCCTGTGGTTACCACATTTATCAATGGGTATCTGATAAGAAACACTCTAATCAATTTAGGTGCAACCATCAACTTCATCTCACATAGGATCCTTTGAATTAATTCCTACTCCTACCATGTTAGAATTAGCAGATAGCTCTAAGGTAAAGGCATAGAGTGTATTAGAAGACATTGTCATTTCACTGGATTCCTAGGAGTACCCTGCAGATTTCTATGTTCTTCAACCTAAGGCCAACTTGGTATGGTGTTACACAACATTTTTTACCGTCCCTGTACTCCCTGACTACGATCCTAGAGGACCTCTACAGTGTACCCGAAATGATTTCCCATCATGAAGAAACTCCTAGTATGTCCCTCTTCATGAGAAGAATAATTCCCCTTTGCATCATTTCCCAAGCATCTTCTTTCCATCCCAATTTACAAGACTGGAACTACTGACTAGTTTTCTCCTCACGCTGATTTACATATGTTAAAACTAGCCCTCGTGTCAATCGGATTGACTGAGCCCTTTTCCAGTCACCCCGGTCCTCTTTTGGAAGGTTTTTTTAGTAAGGAGCCAAAGATTTCATGTCTAGAAGCTTCGTAATGAAATTCTGGTAGATGGTTGGGCCAGATAGAGCTGAGGTAATCAATTTGGGCTCCTTTCCCCTATTAGGATGGAACAAACTCAAGAGATAAGACCTTCTCCCATGATGAGAGGAACCATCTCCCATCCATCCAAGCTATATAAACCTCTCTTTTTCCCAAGCAAAAGCTAGTTGGAGTTTTGGAGCAAGTGTGAATAATTAACAAGTTATTTATAAATTATAGCTTTCTCGTGTGTGTTTGAGGGAGAATAGTGTGATTTTGGTTTGGTTTGAGACTAGAGGGAAAGAGTCCTTAAGCTTCCATTTGTTGGGGCTATCCATGAAGTGCTAGCAGAAGTGTGGGAACTTGGATACATTGGAGGAGACCAACAATATCAAGGCACTAGTTGTAATCTCTTTTTTATTTATATTAATGCAACAATCGATTGATTTCTTGCATGAAGTGTCATTTTACATCTTTATGGCTTAATGTTCCTTGACCTATTTAGTAGGTTGAATACAATATTGCATGCTGTCACATTTTTTGTTGTTGTTGTTTTCTTGTTCAAGGTATTAGAAGGAAGGAAATGGAAGATAGTTGGAGTGAGGAAATAGGACCACCACCAAGTGGATATTATTCTAAGTGGTAGGCCCTCTTAATTGATTCTAGCTTAAGGAAATTTTCCATAAATTGTTTGATTCTGGGTAAACCTGCTCGCTCAGGCTAGAGGAATTGTTTGTGTCTGCACTGAGAATTTACCTACACCACAAATTGGTGACTCGACTGGGGAGCCAATCCTTCTGTTTGATTGATTGCCATTTTATGGTTTTGTGTGAACTTTTATATTATCAACGCTTTCCTTTAGTGTTCTCTGCTTTTCCTATTTTACTACTGTAAGCCTGAAATTTACAGTGCCAAGTCTGGTCTTAGCCTTTGAAAATTTTTATTTTTTTCCTTCAATCCTTGGTCAGCACATTTATTTTTCTGGTAGTTGCGTCGATCTAATTGTGCTAACCCCCTTTTGGCGCCTATTGTCAGTTAGACAGTAGCATCGATTTCTGTAGGTGAATATCAATGTTTCCCCTAAATCTCAACTAGTGTGTCTCACCCTCTTGATTTCTGCCTCTTAGCTTGTTCTGACTGTGTTCTCCCTGACTGGAAAGCTTCATTTAGCTTGGTTTGTGTGTTTGTTTGGTTTAGCCCATCCTCTGACATGTTAAGTCTGGCCCTATGTGAAGTTATTTTTTATTTTTTTCTTTGAATCCCTTGATCAATGGTACTTGTAGCCTGGCCAATCATGTCGATTAACCCATCAGTGCTAGTTGTAGTCTGGTCAGTCATGTCGGTCGTGCCGATCAATGCTAGTTGTCAGTTAGGTAGTCGTGTTGGCCTCTGAGTTAAGAAAAGATCATAATTTTATCCCATTCCAGTGCCAGTGTGTCTTGACCCTCAGGCTCTCTTCTTTTGCCTAGAAGTGACTAGGATGCTTTGTTTTATGGTTTTGATTGATTGATTGGCTTGAAGTTTCATTGCTTGATTTTTTGAGTTTGTTGGATGGCTTCTATGACCCTAGGGCATCTAGGTCAATTAATGTTCATATGTTTGCTTACTCATTATGTCAAGTTTCTGATTGGCTACTTCATTTAAGCCATCTTTCAGTCGCAAAATCTTCATTGCTTCATTTTCAATTGAATGAGTGAAAGAGTCTCATTTGTTCTATTATTTTGAGTGTCTCTTTCCTCTTTCTGAGCATAGATTACATTGGTTGGTTTGTCGATTGAATCATTTGTGTGTTTGGTTTGTGTGATTCAGGTAAGAAGTTTCTTTTAGTTTCATTTATCATGTTTTGGATTTGATCGATGCTTGTTGATTCAGAATTGTGAAAATTTTCATTAAAGTGCTTTATGTGAAAGATTCATTTTGCATTTTATGAAAAGAAGAACATCATTCTAGTTTACTTAAGCAAAAATATTGCATTAGTAGTGTCATTGAGAAGCTAGAATTGTATCATCATAGGATTTGGAAATGAAATGAACCTTCTTTTGTTGTTAAGGAAATATTACATGCATTTAGGACATGTATTAGTGAAATATTTCATTCTTTTATTGTTGCATTGATTGTGTGCTCTCTATCCCTGAACTAGTGTTAACTTTCATTGAAGAAAGATTTATTTTCTCATACAGCTACATATAGGAGTTTTCAGATGACAATGGTAGGGCCTTGAAATTGAAACCTAATTCAAGATCAACCGTTAAAATTTATTGAATTAACCTAAGGAAGCATTGAAAGTTAACACTCACATTTAGTGGTCTAGGCTAGAGACGTGTTTCGACATCCTTAAACCTAGAAGCTATCATTCGTTCTGGAATTAGATAGCGCTATTACAGACTTGTGCTCCTCATACCATTGTGTATATAAAGGGAGACCCCACTAAGTTTGCGATCCTTTATCTATTGGAAGCCGAGTCTACCACCTTGTAAATGTGATACACCAAACTTCGGGAGATTTCCTACCCATACTTCTCGGTTTGCCAGTAGGTATTCTATAGTTCATGGTTACCTAGTAATCCTTTATGCCTAGAGTACCCTGAGTAGTCATTTTTTATCTTTATTGACTCTTTAAATTTGAAAATATCATCGAGCACTTGTCATTTCAAGCTCATTAATTTCAAAAGAGACTAGAGTCGCCTTTCGTCCTTTTCTCGACTCTTAAAATATGAAAAGGAAAAGCTTTGTTTTAGTTTCTTAAAATTAACTGCCCACAAAATATTCTTGGTTAAAGTTATCTTCCTTAGTGTTTCTTTAAAAGTTGATTCCAATGGCAACATTCCAGAGTCTACCAGTCAAGAATTCCCCTTGGATGGGAATCTGTTTTTCCTACTTTGGGAAATGTTGGTGCTCCTTATATGGCAATGTTGTCCCTCCCTAGGTTAACCATTGGTTTACCTATCTGGTTATTTTTTACCTCGGTGGTCTCAAGTGTCCTGACCCCTACCCAACCATCTCCTTCATTTGAACCACATCATGTTGATTCTAAGGTTGACCTCTCACCTTCTTCCCTTATTTCTTCACCCTCCTCTTCGACTTCACCTAGTGAAAGTTTCAAATCCAGTAACCAAGAGGCTAAGAATAAGAATACAAAGACGAAGAAGAAAAAGACAGATAAGCGAGAGGCCAACCCTACAGTTGTTACTCCAAATGCACCTCCCATAGAAAAACCTTTCGATCCTCCACGAAAGGTAAAATTCCCTTGCAGACTATGTAAGGGAGACCATCTCCTTTGATATTGTCCTGACATTCCCAGAGTCTTAGAGGTATTTTCTCAAGGCTTGAATCGACCATCCCCATCGACCTATGGAGATCATGTCGATGCTACACCCTCGGCTAGCGATGGTAAGAAGAAAGGGAAGATTAGATTCCCCTGTAAGTTATGTGAAGGAGAGCATCTTCTTCACCTTTGTCCTCTTATGGATAAAGCTTCCAAAGTTTTGGAAAACCTTACAGCTCCTGAACCCCAACTTCATGTTGGTTATCAAAGGCTTTCTTCTAATCCTCTCCTAGTTGGTAAAGATATTAACTTGGATTCATCTCTTTCTTATCCTACTCTTCCTAAGCATAACTCTCTTGAGTCTATTGCTGAGCAACCATTGGTCAAAAAGAGTGTTGACTTGGCTCTACCTTAAGTTGTTCACTCTATTCTCGAAGAGAGTGGTGATCATACTGCTCATGTTCTTCTCATCTCCTTAGATTATCATGAGTTGAAGAGTGACCCTCCCATCTCAGTTGTTCAAGAGAGTCCTTCTCTTATTCCTGTAGAGCATGGAGGAAATCATATGATACCCCACCAAGTAGTTTTGTCCTTTCTTTTGATTGGAGTAAATTGACTTCTTTCTACCTTCCATCTTATGTGCCTTTCTAAATCACAGTACAATCCTATAATATGGTAGTACATGGCACTATATTAGTTGAAGGCGTGCCTGTTAGTTCTACTACTTGCCAAGCTTTGGGTTCCCCACAACTTATGCTTGTTACCCAGAATCTGTTGGCTTTCGACAAAGGAACCAGTCAACCCATAGGGATCCTTCCAATGTTCCCTATTACTTTGGGAGGAAATACCATTATAGACATGATCATAGTCCAAGATCCCTTAGATTTAAATCTTCTCCTTGGACGTGACTATGTTTATGTCATGGGAGCTCTTGTTTCTTCACTTTTCCATGTGGTTTGTTTTATGCGTGAAGGGGGAATTGTGACTACTGATCAATTGTCATTCATTGGTCACCAAGCACCTCCTTTGCAACCATCGTCCCCTATCATATCTTGTTTACAAGCAGTACCTTCCCCACCATAGGTCAATTATGTGGCTACCCGTTCCGTCTCTGCATTTGCTAATGATCACATAAATGGTATTTTACATTATGTACTGGGGGCATTAGAACCCAATCTGCCTTTAGTACCAAATGACATGTATTCCTCCCAGAGCATGGTTCTTCCATCTACTGAAGACCTCCTGGGAGCCATGTTCTCTTATGGGTCATGAAATGACATTGTGAGGATAGTTCTTGGTCTTGTGTGAACCTCATTAAAAAATGAGACAAGGAATATGAGGATAGTTCCTGGTCTTGTGTCAACCTCGTTAAAAGATGAAACAAAGTGTTGGAGCATGGTTCCTGGTCTTGTGTTAAGATCCTTAAAAAATGAAACAAGGAGTCCCAAGGATAGTTCTTTTATTGTGTCAACTGCATTAAAAAATGAAACAACTCCCTTTTCCAACTCGAGTCTTTGATTAAGATCTCGTACAATCCCAATCGAGTCTTTCCTAGATCTCAAAAGTGAACCCTCATTTCATCCACCTAGTTGAATGAAATGAAGCTTTGCGGGCATGTACTTTGAATTGAGTCATTATGCTGGGGTATGCAAACTTAACTCAAGCATAGTTTTACGTTTCATGTTTGTGTAAACACAAAACAAAATTCAAGCAGAGTTCTCCATGGTTCAAGATTGTGTAAAAATGAACCCACGCCCGATTTGCACCTCGTGGTTGTCATTTTTTAACAGCTACTCTCTACTAAATGAGTGTTGGTTCTTTCATTTCATCGCCAACATCTCTTTGGCCAATCATATGCTTTCACTTTGTTGTTTTTCCTTTCCTGAGGGACTATAGTGATGAGTGGTTTTATTAGCTAGCCTCTTGACCATTACATGCTTTGAGCAATTCCACCATTGCGAGAACTAGTTGCTGCCCTTTATACCACTTGTTCCTCCGGGACGAGTCACCTTTAAGCTCTTTTTTGACTCGTAAAAGGTGAAAATATTGTCGAGTATTTTTTCCCTTTTTGATCCGTAAAATATAATGAAAATGGGTGGTCCGCTTTCAAGCTCTTTTCCGACTCTTAAAACATGAAAATATTGCTAAGCCCTTATTGTTTTGAACTTGTTAAAGGTTTTCAAACATCGTTTACCCCTTTTTCGAGCTAGGATGCACTATTTATGAAAAAGGTACTGTTGAGCCTCAAAATTACTCTTTCCCTAGAAACTATTGTCATTCCTTTTCTTTTTTTTTTCCATAAGAAAGATGCATTCTCATCACTAATAAATGGTATACACTGTCTTTAGGAGGACATTTAGTGATTTATATGTTATGCTTTTTTATTTTTTGCTATTTGAATAAATTTTTGTGTATTATCTATGGAACGCATCCTATTCTGCAGCTAACCAACTTTTCGCAGCTACCTCCATGCTCTAACAGGTTCAAGGTGTCAGAAGGAGAAACTAGCCACATGGGCAACTTTGAAATCATCATGGCATGGACCCTATCCTATTCATTCAACCTAGGTCAATAAAGAAGATGGCATAAGACTACGGTCAATGGATAAGTGAGAAACAAGGAAACCGAGGATAATAGGACCCTGTTTCGTGGTTAATTAATGCGTTTCACAGTGATGGGAAGCATTATCCGGAGCAACTACCTGTACCTACGGGCTCCAACAACCACCTATACAAACGAATCCAATAGCCACCATGTCTTGGATTTATTTCTCCAACAGCCGAGAAAGAAATTCCGCATATTTGTCTTCTACATGTTTGGTTGTAGCATGCTTTTCTCCACAAACAGTTATATGATTTTTCTTATAAATACCTGTGTAAGGGACCAAAGAATTTAGTAATAGTTTTAATGTGAAATCGAAGTTCTATACTCTGTAATTTTTGGGCGTTCTGTCCCTGTTTTAATATGAGAAGACCACATGTTTTTATGAACATTTGAAGGAGTTTTCTTGGAGTTGATTGAGCAAGCGTAGCCTAATCAGTTGCAGAGGGCCTCTCCATTGAAGAAGGTTTCATTTTATTTATTTTTCTTCTTCTTGTTAACTGTGAATTCATCATTTTCTTTCTAAAACAGTGTTTATAATCATTTTCTTACTAACAGTGTTCATAATGTAATTTCTATCATTTTCTTACTAACAATGTTTATAATTTAGAGCAGTTTCCATTAGCTTGATTTCATTTTAGTTCTTATTAGTAGTTAGAAGATAGAACTCAATAGTGTAATCCTGTTTCTTCAATTAAAAACTAACCTTGTTTTAGGATGAGAGTGTTAGAGCCTAGATTGACCTCAGGCTGAAGGGAGGCAATTCTAGGGTAACCATAAACCATGCTTAACCTGGTAGCTAACCCTACCAGGTCGGGAGAGAGCTCTCTCCTTGTCAATCTCAGTCAAGATGACTGCAAATATGGATTTTAGGCTCGATATAGTAGCTCTAGGGTTTTTTTTTTGTTTTTGTTGGGTTTTGTTGCTGAATCAAATGGAGCAGGCAGCTTTGGGTCTGAGAAATCAAGTCAGGAATGCAGGGTGTTCTATGGGGCAAGGTAGGTAGGTGTTTTTGCACTTGGAATTGAGTGAGATGAGAGATATAAGACTGTTGAGGAGCTGAGGAGGGTATGCAAAGATCATGTATTCTCTTCAAACTGTAGAAAACATCAAAAACTAAATGGTTTCCCAAGGTAGAGCATTGTAACCAATGTATTCAACCTATCTATATTGATATTATTTAGCTAGAAGAATGAATAATATTGTGGCACACATAACACATGAGAAAAAATAATAATAGAAGAAGGAACTATGCAAAAACACTTTACCACAAGTATCCCAAAAAAATAGTTGCAAGTCCTGGCTTATTTCCTTACCAAACTGTTGTAAAGATGTACAATGTAGCTCAGAGCATCCAAGAGAGTCCAACCTTTGCTAATGACTAAAAAAATACATAATATAGACATCAAACCACCTATTCTATCCATCAGGGGTCAAATCCAAGAGATAAGGAACAAGAATATAGGCAGTGGAACAACTTGCCTCTATAAGCATGGAAACTGATTTCTCAAAATGATGAATCTACCCTCTAATGTCATTTTAAAATTACATTTACATAGCATAGCATCATTTACAATCATAAATTCATCCATGAAGAGGGAAAAAGTCAACTTGCAGAGAAACTAGGCGAAAACTGGATTTTTGGGCAAACTGGCTCTATGCATAGCGCCACTGGCTAGGTGCGTAGTGCCACTTCATAGCCACTTTTGGAGGCCTTCCCTTAACCAAATTGAGCCCAAGATAGCTCGTTGGAAAGGTCTTCCTATCCAATTTCTGGAACATCTTGAATTTTTGAATTTGGAGGCAATTTTCCCCCTCAAAAGTGACATATCCCAAGGCTTCTTCTGTGTGTCTAAAAAGAGGCAGAGAGGTCTTTGTTTGATAGTTTTTTGACCTTTTGGTGGCCAAGTTTTGCTCCAAAATTACTGAAATTTTCTAGGTTTTATTTTCTCATCATGCTGAATTTCGATATGTAAGCCATTTCTCCAAAAAGTCCTCCAGTGAAAAGCGTAGCACTGGTGGCGCTACGCACCTAGGGAAATTTTATGTGTTGGAAAATTTCAAAATTTCAAAATGACAAAAACTTATCAAAACTTGCCCAGATTTGGCACAAGGCACCACCATTAGTTGCTTTGATGGGCTAGTGAGGCTTCAGCCAAGATTTTCAACTTTTCTTGCTCCTTTTTGCTCCTTAAGGCCTTCCTCAACCTAGCCTTAAGCTTCTTGATTCTCGTATTGCAAATTTTGTTTTCGAGTCATATAATGATATGACATGTGCCGGAGCATTCTATTTTCCTTATTGGCCTTGTTGATCAGTATCTCAAGATGGATTTTTACCCTCTCAAGCTAAGTTTCCTGGTCATGTTCAATCTCTTTCTCAATGGAAGTCAAAGTGACATGGTCCTCTTTGTCATTTTGCTTCTTCAGTTTCAACATTTCAAGCTCCATTAGGCTTTGCTTATCCTCCAAATGTTTGTTCTCTTTCTTGTTCATCATCTATATCATCCTTGTGCATCTTCTCTTTGCCTTTTCTTTGCTGCTTATGTCTCTCCATGGAACTATCACTGAGTGTCTCTTCCTCATAGTCATATTCATTGTCTCTTTCCATTGTTTTCCCTTGGTTTTAAAAAATGTGATTATATATGAATGGTTTGTGGATAATACTATGGAATGGGATGAAGGAATGGAATGGGCAGATTGTATGGGGAGGGGTGTGGAAATGTATGTATGAACATGTTTTAGGGAGTTGAATAGGGTTTAGGGAGTGAGTAGGATAAAGTATGTAGGGTTTGGGAAATTTGTATGTGGGAATGGGATTTGGGGAAAATATATGAGGGAATGGGGTTTAGGAAATTTATATGAGGGAATGGGGTTTAGAGAACAACAAATGGATGAGATAGGAAAGTAATAAATGAGTGAGCTTTTAAATTTATGAGACAATTTAGTGAAAACTAAGGTTTTGACTTCATGAGTGAAATAGTCACCAAATATTTATGCAAAAACCATTTTCAACAAGAAAGGTAAATTTACTTACTTGCAAAGAGGTAACATGGAAAATTTTAGGCAAATTGGAGTGACTTGAAACGATTTGGGGCTTGGCTGCCAGGTGCGTAGCGCCAGTGAAAATTAACAAAGGAAAACCTTGCAAGATGCGTAGCGCCTTTTTACAGGACATTTTTGAAGGTCTTACATGTGTCAAAATTGGGCTTGTGATAGCTCAATGGAAAACTTGTCAAGTCTAATTTCCAGAACATCTTGAAGTTTTCAATTTGGAGTTCATTTTCCCTGTCAAAAGTCAAATATCCCAAGACTGGTCAAAATGTGCAGAATGAGGCTGCCTAAATGCAGAGTGCTATTGCAGTTAACTTTTGAAGGTATTCCTCAACTCCAAATTGATATCATGATAGTTCACTGGAAATATATTTGTGTCTACTTATTAGTTTACTAAACAAGCAAGTCACATTCCATCTAGGAGAAAAATTGATTTTACCAAGGTCATTCCAGAGGTGCAACAACCCTCTTGAGGCAAATGATGTTTTCGACATTTCTCCCAAACCATGAAACCTGTGTAAAAACTAAAAGAGGCTTTTCTTCTTGGGTCAATGTTGGACAAAAAACTCTCTCACTTTTTTCAAATTCATATTTTCTTGCTCAGAAACATAGTTTGAAGAAAAACCGTCCCTTATGTGTGGTGAATGGCTTGTTCCTTGGAATGATTTCGTGACAAATGATGGAGACCTAATGTTTGATGATATGAAATGGCCTCATACCTTCTGATATCCCTTATGCCTCCTCTGCTCAGGTATCTCTGATCCCATAGCTAACTCTAGCTCAGTGAGAGAGGAATTTAGGGTTTTAGTGCTTGTTTGTCTTTTGCTTTTGCAGGTGAATTGGTGCTTATAATGACTTGATTTTTTGAAGTGGTAGGTGCTTGGAAACATCATTATATGCTTAGGAGTAGCATTCATTATTGGCCACCTCATGCCCTTGCTGATCATTATTGGCATGTCATCATCAAATTTTGACCATGGTAGGACCCTAAATCCTAATGAGACCAAACCCTATGTAATTGATGGAATGAACTGCAAAATGAACATGAATCATGACTGAAAAGTATGGAAGTAGATCAGAAAATACATACCATGAGGGAAAAACTGAGGCAAACCCTAGCATCAGTGGATCCATGACCTATTGGAATGCAACCTCATCAAAATGAGACTCCTACTATGAAATGCAAAAGAGCAGATTTTGATCACTGATGGCAGTGTGAAGACACTGACACTAACATTGGCTCCATTGGGGATGGTAGCTCCTTTGGAGGTGCCAAGAACACCATAGAACAAGCAACCTTATCCATTGGGCATGGAGTCAAAAACTCAAACTGAAATTACATGACTGAACACTGATGACTCAAAGGAACAAACTGACTTGAAACTGACTCAATACTAAAAAACAACTGAAAAACTGGAAGATATGCTCAAAATGGAGCTTCTTCAATAAAACCTACTCTAACTATTCCATTCATCACCTGATCAAGTGAAATGAAACAACCAATGCAACCAAGTAAGTATTCTGGCTACTATTTGAATTCTCCGCAAGTGCTTCCTTATGAACAAGAAGAGAGAACTACTGAAAGGAAACTCCCATGAAAAATTGTAAATAGATCTGTTCAATAATATGGATTCTCTATCTGACTCTGAAAATACTGCATAAGGATCTTGAAATTCATGTGCATTGGGAATTAACTCATCCAATTGATTACTTTGCTTCTCCTCATACCATGAATGCAAACTTTCATCTAAGCTTTGTGACAAGACGCCTATTGAAAATGATAAAGAAACCAACTATTGCATCAAGTTTGTATCAATATTTGTTTCAAGCTCACAACTAGCTAATGGAGAAGGACTTTGACTGTATACATCATCCAACACATCAGCTATTGGATCATGAAAAACTTGAAAAGACAGTTGCAACCCATTTTCTATTGGTTCTAATGAGATTGCATGATTTTCTACAAGTTGTTCATCCTTTATTAAAGATGTACTATGCAAATTTCCCTTCAAAAACTGAAATGATTCAAAACAGAATGTTATAGAATCATCTTGCATCATTTGATCATATGTTCCAACTTCCAAGTATTCATCTGCAACCTGACATTCAATGGCATTCAGAGGCTGCAAATCTGGATATGAGAAGTCTTGAACAAGGATTTCATTGCCCTCTAGATGGTCCATATCAAAACTTATCGACAGTTGATTTCTAATTGCATGAAAGTTGTTTCTGATGAACTGAAACGAAGAAAAACAAAAAGGAAAATATCCTTCACTTACTTCAACATTTTCTGCACTTTCCTCCTCACTTCCATAGCTGATATGCAACGGTTGATCATTGTATTCAAGCTGAAAGTGAACTTCCTCCTTCCACAATCTAGCTGCTGATTTGTCGGCAAGACTAGCTTATGTTTGGAGAACATAATCATCATCATACTGATCAAACTTAGGGAAATCATCAATATAAAAAACATCATCAAGCATACATGTCATATCAATAGATCTCTCTTCTCCAGGTTGATCTATAGAACAATCATTATTAGATCTGTGACAACTGGGATAAGAAAGAGCAAAAAGCCTAATACTGACATCCTTTTCATCAAATTCAAAAAGGTCAAGAAAAGACTCAAAATTCAGTACATGTCTCTCAGCAATGATGTTGTCACATTCACCATCAAATCTTGGTAGATATAGGTAATGATTTTTAGGGAAAGCATGGAATATAGGAGGTAAAATGAGAGGCTTGTATGTATCTGGAATTTTACAAGGTGTAGGGGAATATACAAAAGATGTAGAATCAGTCTTGGTCTCTTGAGGCTCATCAGTTTGAAGACGGTCATCATATGATTCGGAAGAAGGGTCTTGATCAAGATCAAAGGCATGCAAACATTTTGTATTCATAATCTTCAAGGGGAAAGAATCAAATGCAGGTCTAGGATCTTTTCTCAAATACAGTATACTTTGTAAATATTTCTTCACATTCTCGGGAAACGAGAAGAAATAATTTATAACAATGAATACAATGTCTTGGATGAAATTCCAACTTAAATACCTGATCTTTCCATATTGTCCTTCCATATTTTTGCTGGTCAGGTTCATCCTCCAGTGGAGTCCTTGGATCTGTTCTCGAAACTTATTTCGAGTCGCCAAGTGAATGATTTCAGCCTTTTGGTGTCTGATCATTGTCCACCATCAACAATTAGATCTAAACTTGATACATTTTACTGAGGAACGTAAAACTATGTTCCTCAGTATGGTCGCCACTATGTTAGAGTCTAGTCACAGAATCCTTCATAACAGAAGCAATAGAGCTATTGAGACAAGGAGAAAGATGGTTTAAAAACAAGGAATTTCAAGGCGAATCTTGGAAAGTGATCCTTAGAAACCCAGGTATGGATGTTACAGTATTTAGGAAGGGAATTCCTATTTCAGCACTCAAGAACAAACGGGGTAATATGTTGTTGATATTGCAAAAATTCATTACATGTGAAAGAATATTTGGGTTTATGTATGTTTACCATATACGCTTATTAATTAATTTCATAGAAAATGGAACCATCAACCTTTACTTCTTCCTTCTAAACAATCTAAGAAGTATGGCTACAAATGTCCAAAAGAAAATTTAATCCATAGAAACAACTATGTATCATCGTTGATTAGTGAAAATACTAGTTGAATTCCATTTGAAAAGTATAGGGGATACCTGGGAAGATTTCTTGGTAAGAAATTTTTTCTAGGATGATCCAGAGTCACTTGAGGAGAGTCATGTTAAGAAAAATAGGAGGATAAATATCATAATTAACATTCAAAACAAATCTGGAACCTCCTCACAAAAGAATGATGCAGAGACAACTTCTAAACCAGAGCTTAGAAAGCAGACTAAACAGAAAGGAAAAATGAAAGAGAGAGCTGAAGAAATCAATGAAGACATTCTTGAACCTTCATCACCACAAGAAGATGAATAGTAACTCTGCAAAAGACTAACCAAGATTAGGGAGAAAATCAAGAAAAGGAAGGAGATAGGGAAGAGGAAGAAGGAAACAAGAGAGGAAACTATAAGCTTCCAAAACTTGAGAAGGAGCTTTACACTCTGATGTAAGGTGAGGAATGTAACATCAAAAGGAGCCCAATTCATAAACTTAGAGCAAGAAACCCCAGTTCAATCTCCTGACAGTATTCCACCTGAACATAGTCCACAAAACTCTCCTCCACAGAATTTTGAAGGCAGCCCAAGCAGAGCTTCTCCTAGAATAGATCCAGTACAGCAACAAGTCTATGACTACATAGAGTCATTAGAGAGGAAGAATACCTCAATTGATCCAAGATCCTCAACCAATCTAGAGCAACCTGTCAATCCACAATAACCTCTAACTAGCTCTCTCAAACAAGAAATCTTTGAGTTAGAGATTTTGAACATGCATATTCAAAAACAAAATGAAACCTTGAGGGAATAGAACAATCTGGATAAAGCCATTCATGACAACACAATGCTGCACCTAGGATTATGGTACAAGAAAAATAGCAAGATGAAGAGGAGAAATAGGAATTTGAGTAGAACACTTATCAACCTCAAATACAGACTTCTTATGAAGAAGGCCAGGATGGCAGTCAGTGCAAGGAGAAGTAAGAAAAGGAAGTTGGATGTGCTGGTAGAAGTGTCAGAATAGATGCAATAGGAGAAAGAAGTTCACATTTTTGAAAATTGCATGGGGACATGCAATTATTTTGTAGTGGGGGTATGTTAACCCTCAAAGTTACTCTTTCCCCAACAACTCTTCTTATTCTTTTTCTTTGTTTTTCCATAAGAAAGATGTATTCTCATCATTAATAATTGGTATGTATTGTCTTGAGGAGGACATTTAGTGATTTACATGCTACACCTTTTATGTTTCGCTGTTTGAATAATTTTTTGTATATTAGCTACGAAAATTAGCCTATTTTACAGCTAACCAGTTGTTCTGCAACTATCTCCATGCTCTAATAGGTTCCAGGTGTTAGAAGGAGAAACTAGCCACATGGGTAGCTTTGAAATCATCATGACATGGACCTTGTCCTATTCATTCAGCCCAGGTCAACAAAGAAGATGGCATAAGACTACAGTCAATGGATAAGTCAAACACAAAGAGACCGAGGGTAACAGGACTCTGTTTCATGGTTAATTAATGCATTTCACAGTGATGGAAAGCGTTATCTAGAGCAACTACCTATACCTATGGACTCCAACAGCCACCTGTACAAACGAATCCAATAGCCACCATGTATTAGATTTATTTCTCCAATAGACAAGGAACAAATTCCGCATATCTGTCTTCTACGTGTTTGGTTGTAGCATGCCTTTGTCCACAAACAGTTATATGATTTTTCTTATAAATACCTATGTAAGGGACCGAAGAATTTAGTAATAGTTTTAATGTGAAATCGAAGTTTTAGACTATGTAATTTTTGGGCGTTTTGTGTCCCTATTTTAATATGAGAAGACCACATGTCTTTATGAACAATTGAAGGAGTTTTCTTGGAGTTGATTGAGCAAGCGTAGCCTAATCAGTTGCGGAGTGCCCCTGCACTGAAGAAGGTTTCATTTTATTTATTTTTCTTCTTGTTAACTATGAATTCATCATTTTCTTTCTAAAATAGTGTTTATAATAATTTTCTTACTAACAGTGTTTATAATGCAATTTCTATCATTTTCTTACTAACATTGTTTATAATTTAGAGCAGTTTCCATTAGCTTGATTTCTTTTTTGTTCTTATCAGTAGTTAGAAGATAGAACTCAATAGTGTAATATTGTTTCTTCAGTTAAAAACTAACCTTGTTTTAGGATGAGAGTAGGATTAAAGAATGATAAGGACACATTGTTGGATAGTTTACTTCATTCACTGTTTTGCTAGTTTAAATTCTCAATTAAACTGATTAGTGTCATTTACTGTCTTTTCCATTTCATTTTTACTTTAAAATACTAACTCATAGTGTTAATGAATGTTTATGGAAAACCCTTCAAGTTGATAATTCATCCTTAATTAAGTGGTTGAACATTTCATCTATGCAATGAGTTATTTCTGTATCTTCGTATTTGCTTTCTCTTAGATTAATGAAGTACATAATTACTTAAAGTTCATCCCAATGAGACTTTCTCCAAAAATTGAGAGGCAGAGTAACCAAGTATTTCATTTAGTTTTATTTCTATAATTAGTTAGACATCAATTGAAAATTTCACTTTCAATTTTAATTCATTATTTGGAAATAATGGTAAAATAAGAATAGAAGCTTTGTTTTCATTTCTTTCTTAGCTCTGTTTTCACTTTTAGATTTTGAGCAGTCTTTAACAAAGTTAGATTTAATTTTGATAATTTACATTGTAAATCATTAGGAATTAAAAGACCAAAAACCCCTAAAACAACATAAAACATAAAAACAACGAAGTAAGAAGGGTTGGCTAGCACAAACAGTGCACTACACTTCATCAGTTTACGATACCTGGATTCATAATTTATGTAGAGAAATTTAGGACACTAAATTGACCAAATAGGTACTCCTTGAATGAAATGGTTAATCAGTTCTCTTGAGTATTTTTTTTTACCTTTTCGAGATCGAGAGACACAAATGTACGAAAAGGGACCATGTAGAGTTTTCTTTTCCATGTTTTTTTCAAACTCTCTAAACATGAAAATGATACCCAGTTACCCATTTTTTGGACTTGTTAAAACATTAAACGACATTGGATTCGTCGCCATGGTGAATGTGAGTTTCTCCTTCCTAGGGCTCATTAAACTTGATAGGTCGGATTCGTCCGAAGGATGAACTTACAGTTCAAGCATATGATATCCCCTTCAAGCTTGTGATAAAAAATAATTGGGTTACCTTCCAGAAATGGTGGGATGAAATTTGGAAATTCTATCAATCGTGTCGGCAACTCACTCTTGAACATGACACTTTCAGCTTTGTGTCGGGTTGGGATATCCTCCTTTTTATTTGACCTTCCTAGGTTGGGTCACTAATTTTATGCCTTCCATTTTATCTCTGCCACGTCATCATGACCACTGATCCTCTAGATCCAAAAGTTGCCAAACTCTGGAATTGTGTCACCGATACGTTCAAGAGTTAGTCCTTCTGCAGTTACACTTACTCCTGATTTTGATTCTTTATATCATATGAAATTGTTTGCATCCCTTTGTCTCATGTCGATGATGTGGGATACATTATGGCCCTCCTTCGACACGATTGCTTCTTTTTGACTTCAGGTCATTATCCAAGAAGCTAGCCGAGAGACTTCCTTCCAGCAACTTAGAGCTTGCATGCCCTAATGGCAAGTTCTTTGCACTCGATGACAAGTTCACATTATTAGATTTTGATCGAGTGATTTCATAGGTGTTCGACATCAGTTCCTTTATTCACATTCTGTGAACTGTGCTACCACTACCTTGAGAGCCATTTTCATTATTGGTGGTTTCCCTTGCACTTGTTAACGGTTCACATCATTGATCAGTAATCAAGCGACTTCCTAGCATGTTCGACTTCAACACATTCATTCACATGTTAGGATTTGTACTTTGATCGGGTCGTTTGGAGCGCAAGACCCTGGGCTAAAATTACACAAGTCCAGGATGCGAGGCGATGTGACATGATCATGTTGATATACATGTCTCTTTTAGATGGATGGCTGTGACCATACCTTGGTTTCATTATGATCCTTTCTATTGGATGGTTGTGCCCATACCTTAGATCCATTTACATGATCATTCTCTGTATGGCTATTTCCATACCACGATTCATGTATCATTATTTAGAGTTTTTAGTGATGTATATGTATCTATGATTTCTTGTAGGTTTTATGATGATGGACTCAAGTTCCTCGCTTCTGCTTATAAAGCATTTCTCCCCTCACTCTAGTTCGACCTTCATGTTGTAGGGGGCATCTATTACAGAACATTTTTTCAGCGTCTCTATACTCCCCATCTATGATCCTGGAGGACCTCTACAATGTACCTGACATGCTTTCCCATCATGAAGAAACTCCGAGTATGTCCCTCTTCATGAGTAGAATAATTTCCCTTTGCATCATTTCCCAAGTAGCTTCCTTCTATCCCAGTTTACAAGATCGATGCTACTAACTAGTTTTCTCCTCATGCCAATTTACAGAGGTTAAAACTAGCCCTCGTATCGATCAGATCGACTGAGCCCTTTTCCAGTCGTGCTAATCCTCTTTTGGAAGCTTTTTTAAAGAAGGAGCCAAAGTTTCCATGTCTAGAAGCTTCGTAAAGGAAGTCTGGTAGATGGTTGGGCCAGATAGAGCCGCGAAAATCAGTTTGGGCTCCTTTCCCCTATTAGTATGGAACAACCTCAAGAGATAATACCTTCTCCCATGATGAGAGGAACCATCTCTCATCCATCCAAGCTATATAAGCTTCTCTTTTTCCCAAGAATAAGCTAGTTGGAGTTTTGAAGCAAGTGTGAATAAACAGTAAGTCATTTATAGGTTATAGCCTTATAATGTGTGTTTGAGGGAGAATAGTGTGATTTTGGTTTGGTTTGAGACTAGAGGAAAAGAGGCCTTAAAATTCCATTTGTTGGGGCTATCCATGAAGTGCTAGCAGAAGTGTGGGAACCCAGATACGTCGAAGGAGACCAGCAACGTCAAGGCACCAGTTGTAATCTCTTTTTGATTTATATTAATGCACCTATTGATTGATTTCCTACATGAAGTGTCATTTTACATCCTTATGGCTTAATGTTATTTGACCTATTAAGTAGGTTGAATAAAATATTGTATGCTGTCACATTTGTTGTTTCTAATTTTAGACTTCTGTAATCCATATTAATAATAACAAAATATTTCAGAAAAAATCACATAGGAGTAATATCGTTGACGTGTTCCAAACCAACCAGTGTTGTTCATCTTTAGGACAAGATGATGAATCAGATCCAGGCAATGAAATAAATATATGAAGAGAGCAGCTAACTAATCGTTAGAAAAAACAACTAGTTTGACTAAGAATAATTAATTAATTATTTATTATTATTTTTTTTTTTTTTTAAGGTTCTTACCGAGATAAAATAAATAATTTTAAAATGCTATAATAAGAATATATATATATATATATATATATATATATAGATATATGTATGTATGTATGTATATATATGAATATAAAATATTTTGGAAAGTTTGAATTTTGAATAACATCAAATTAAATATATTTATATTATAAAAATTAATATTACTAAGGAGGTACTATTAGTGATTCGTATTTTAATAAATAAATGAACCAAGAGGGCAAAAGAAAAAAGGAAAAACTTTAGGAAGGAAACGGAAATAGGACCACCACCAAGTGGAATAGCATTCTAAGAGGTAGGCCCTCTTAATAGATTCTAGCTTAAGGAGATTTTCCATAGATTATTTATTTGTGGCTAGACCCACTCTCTCGGGCTAGAGGAATTGTTTGTGCCTGCACTAAGAATTTATTTGCACCATAGTGGGCATCCTTTGATCTAGGGGAGACCTTGGTTGGCTACGGCTAATGCCTACATAGGGTGTCGGTCTAGAAACATGACCATCGCTCAGGGGGCTAAAACTAAACACATCAAACTATACCCCCATCCCAAACCCATCCTAAAATCAGAAAATACCTATTGGTATGATGAAGAGCATAATTCAGAAGTTATTCACCCAGAATGGATAATAGCCCAAGCCATGAGCCTTAAGGAAAATTTAGAGGAAAATCTGATAAATTTTCATATTTCTAATTTTGATTTTTCACAACATTTAGAGGGATAGTCTTGTCCTAATATAGATATCATTACTAACATGCAGAACCCTTATAAATATAATACAACAGTTGAATTACATTCATCCCTATTATCTACATTTCCTACGTATTCAATGACTGAATATGAAGGTAAGGTAATTAAAATTTCTTCTGAAAAAACCCTAAATATCAATTCTTCCTTGACTCCTAAATAGGAGGAGAAATTAATTTAGACATTGAATGAATTTTCAGATACATGTGCTTGGGAATACATAGACATGAGGGGTATTCACCTAGATACATGCATCCATCATATCAACATAGAGGGAAATTCCAAGCCTATAAGACAACCACAAAGAAGAATGAACCCTACTTTAAGAGCAATTGTAAAAAATGAGTTGTAGAAATTGTTAAATGTAGGATTCATTTATCCTATTTCAGACAACCATTGGGTATCCCCACTGGTTATCATCCCTAAAAAGAATGGTAAATGGAAAATGTGTGTGTATTATAGGGAACTAAACAAAGTTACATTAAAACACCACTTTCCCTTGCCTTTTATAGACCAAGTGCTGGACACTTTAGCAGGGAAGAAGTATTTTTCTTTCCTAGATGGGTTCAATGGGTAACCCAAATTAGGATAGCCATAGAGGATCGGGAGATTAAAAGGGAGTTCGAAGTTTCCTTGGACATGCAGGCTACTACAGAAGGATTTTTTAGAAATTTACAAAGGTAGCATTACCATTGTTTAAATTATTGACCAAACAATCTGAATTTCATTGGAGTGATAAGTGTCAAGCTGCATTTGATATAGTCAAGGAAAAAAATTCTTTAGAACCTGTCTTGAGAGGTCTATATTGGAAATTACCCTTTCATATTTCAACTGGTGCCTATGATTTAGCTATAGGAGTAGTATTGGGCCAAAAGGAAAATCTCGTAACCCATGCTATATATTTTGTTAGTAAAAATTTAACTCTTGCAGAACTGAATTACACCGTAATTGAAAAAGAGTTCCTTGCTGTAATTTAAGCTATTAATAAGTTTAGAAATTACATCACTAGTTATGAAGTTTTTGTACATATTGATCATTCTTCTATTTGATATCTCATGAAAAAGAAAATCACTAAGGGAAATATTACTAAGTGGATTTTTCTGTTGCAGGAATTTGATATCACGGTATTGGACAGGCTGGGAAAAGAAACCAGGTAGCTGATTTCCTATCTAGGCTCAACCATGCAGGTGAGGATATTCCTATTAATGATAAATTTCTTGATGAGAATTTGTTTGATATTTCTATCAAAACACCTTGGTTCGCAGACATGGCCAATTATCTTGCTACAGGAAAGTTACCACCCTACTTCTCATCTAGTCTAAAAAAGAGAATTATTAGGAAAAGTGTTGATTACTCTTAGATAAAAGGAGACCTATTTTGTACTAAACCTAACTTGATTATTCACAGGTGTGTTAGAGAGAATTATATATATGATATCTTAAGAGCTTGTCACAATGAACCATGTGGAGGACATTTTGTAGATAAGCGGACAACCAATAAGATCCTCCGCATAGGTTACTATTGGACAAGTATTTTTAAAGATGCAAAGGAGTATGTTCGTAAATGTGACGATTGCTAGAGGATAGGGTGACCTATTCAAACTGATGAAATGCCTTTGCAGCCACAATTTCCCTTAGAACCATTCGAGAGGTGGGCTCTTGATTTTGTAGGGCCCATCAATCCTATGTCCAAAGGTAAGAAGTATATTTTAGTTTGTACAGATTATGTTACGAAGTGGATGGAAGCAAGGGCACTACCTAGAGAAACAAAGTGGTATAATTTCCTTTTTCTGATATTTTTTTGAGATTTGGGGTACGAAGGGAAATTGTTATTGACCAGAGTACTCAGTTTGTGTCAAAGCTTGTGTATGGAATTGTACAGAAATATCAGATTACTCATCATAAATCCACCCCTTACCATCCACAGGCCAATGGGCAGGTGGAATCAACAAATAAGGTGTTCGAAATAATCCTGACTAAGAAAGTGCAATTACATAAGAAGGATTGGTCTAATCGACTTTTTGATGCATTATGTGCCTACAAGATCACATGGAGAAACACCATTGGCTTCTCTTTGTATGATTTGGTGTATGGAAACCAAGTTTTACTGTTGATTGAATTTCAGATCAAAACTTTTAAGATGGTAGTAGATTTGGTCATAAACCTCGATGAAGCACAACGATAGAGAATCCTACATCTTAATGAGTTGGATGATATTAGGCGAGATGATTTTCAACATACGAATCTAATCCAACAACAAGCTAGATGGCATGACATATACATTAAGAAAAAGCAGTTCAAAGAGGGAGAGTGGGCATTGTTGTTTGATTCAAAATTTAAGAATTTTAAAGGGAAATTTAACACACATTGGCTTAGCCCCTATGAAATTGAAAAAGTTTTTGATAATGGATATTTCTAGGTCAAAAAAATTGATGATGGAAATGTTACCTTCTTAGTGAATGGGCACAGACTCAAACTATGTCAGAAGCCCTAATCTAAGGAGGAATTTGTGGAAGAAATTGCCAAGAAGAAAGAGCTGGAAATGGTGGAGAAGGGAATCATTCCTTTCACTACCTCTTCTTTATTTTCTTCCATAATAATCTAAGCTCAATGTGTTCCTTATTGTGCTCAGTAAACCATGAAAGGAATGTCTATTCATTATAGGTTTATTCCTTTTTCTAGACCCAATAGACTAATTACAGAAAAATAGCACCCTTGGAGTCTTCTTTTTTAGTATTTCAGACTTTTTAAAATTTAAATATGGCAAGCATGAATTGCCCTGAGCTCGTTAAAATCACAGGATAGTAGATCCTTTGGATCCTCGAAATAAATTTTTCCTTTCAATTAATTTTTTATTTACTCGTGTTGGACTAATGTGGGATCTCTTAAGGCCCTCCTTCCAACAATCTTGGCCCATCGACATTAGAAAATTATATGGGTTCAATATTAGAGACTTTTGATGCCTTGAAGCTTGTATAGCTCAATGATAGGCTATCTCGTCAACAACAATGGTGACTCATCATGGCTCCTTGAGTGTTGGATCCTATAGGGGGATCGAAAATAACTCATACATTCACATTAATAGGATGCATCAAAGGTATTGTTGTAGCATTTTTTGGTTTTGGTAATGTTAGCACTCAGAATTAACCTCAAGGCTGAGAAGACAAAATTCTGAGGTAACCATAGACAAAGCTTCGATCTGGCATCTAGCCCTACCAGACCAGAGAGGGCTCTCCCTTTGCCAACACAACGTGGCTACAATAAATGAAATCTTAAGCTAGCTATGGCGTGCGGGTATTTGTTTGAAAGTTTTTGGGTCGAAAACATCAAGAGAAAGGACCATTTGGGATATGGATTTGATTCCAGTTTTTTCCAGAAAACTAGGGGCAAAGTAAGTGTAATGTTCAGCCAAATCAAAGATTGTGAATGTAAGAAGAATAGGGGAGAAAGCCTGCTGCCCTGCAGGCATGAAATAGGGGATGGATCTACAGCAGCAACTTTAGATGAAAGAGAAGCATATGGTTACTCAATAGAGCATCTATCATGGGATGGATTCTGAAAAGATAACCACACACTTAACAACCTAATCATTATGAAAGGAGCATCATGGTATTGATGGATTTCAAACATTTCACTTAGAGAATGTTGTAACACAAAATCGCAAAAAAGACATAATGTGTAAATGAATTTACGAGGAAAACATATTGGACATTTAAGGACCGTGATGGATGCTAGGCTTAAAGGGTAAAAACTGCTTAATTAAAATGATATTCAACAAAACTTTATACAATCCAAAAGGCTCTTCCTTTTGCAAAAATCGAACCTCTATCTTTTAAAAATAATCCTATATATACTAAATCACAAATCTATTTTTTATTTCCTCAACATAGGAAATAAAAATTAAAATAAAAAATACAATTAATAATAAAATCCTATCATAAAACAATATTAAAACTAAACAAAATTGAATAAAACTCGCGTGAATTGTGGCAAATAGAGTTGCTTTGAAAACCAAAATCAATGAATTTTGGCCAAGATTTGCTTCCTTTAAGGGTGGAATTCCACAAAATCTACCATTTCACTGCCACCTTGCACTTGCCTGCATGAATTTTGGAGTTAGTTGATCAGCCTGTTGTTCTTGTTCTCCTAGAAAATGAAACTGAATATCTTCTTACTGATTTTGTAACCATTTGACAAACTGTTTTCACTTTTTCACTAGATGCTTTTGAAAATCTAGAAATGTTGGATTTTGAACATGATTCTCATCAACTGTTGAAAATATTGGGAATCAACTCCTAACTGACAAATATTATGCCCCCTGATCGCCATTTCTACCTCATTGTCCTCTCGATGAGCTTCCCAATACTTCATTTTAACTATAACCACCTGCTAAGGAAACAACAACATTAAGCGCATCGCCACTATCACTCTCAATCCAATCCAAGCCTTCTGCTTGTTACCAGTTCCCGTGCAGTCAAAATTTCCACTGCAGTCTCTACTCACTGAACCAGAACCAGCACCCTTAAATACCACTAGTCAAATACGATGAGTTCTCATATAAACTTTCCTGGATGCTACCACAAAATCACAAAAACTCCAGTCCAACCAAGTGGGACAATAGAAGTTGTTGTTCAAATAACATGTGGCTTTGTAATATTTTCAATTTCTACAACATTAGAACTTGTAAGTTCTATCCGTTTTTGTAAACGATGGGCGATGCATCCCAATGTTGAGTCCTATGTGCAGCGCCAAAGTGCTACACACAGCGCCATAGTCCAGAAGTGCAGTGCCACAACCAGAAGCGCAGTGCCACACTCTAGATTGGCTTGGCTTTCGATTTTTTACTTGTGTGTGTTGTTGTTGTGGTTGTAGGGGCGCGTGGAGTTTGAAGCTGAGTGTTTGAAATCATGAAGTTTGTAGTAGGCCAAATTTCATAATAGTAGGAACTTTAAAGGTGACTATGTTTGCTATAGTTGAAACAAGAACAATTTTTGAAAATGAGGTTACGCCCACAACAGTTGCTATGAGCTCTTTAGAGCCTCCCTTGGAGGGCCACCTTGTTTCAGTCACCATTATACTCTAAGTGACCTAAAGTTAATGGCTTCTAAAGAAAAGAAGAGAGCATCAAGTTGTGCATCAAACATATTAGTATACACAAGACCCATGTTTTGGTTAATGACACCATCATTAGGTCTGAACAAAGAATAGTCCAGGGACACCTTGCGAGGGGAATCTCTGTAGGCATAGTAGGGATTTGATCATAAAGGGAGATTGTGTGTGAGCAAGAAACTACAACAAGGGGCTAAGGAAAAATGCATATTTACTGTCAAATGCCCCTGTAGAGGGTGGAAATGATCTGGAAAGTATACTAAGTGCATGGGTGCTAGAAACCTTAATTTTTTTTTGGTCAAGTCTGGCTTTTTTTAGAGATGTCTGTACATTGCGCATTGCAGGAATGACAAGGGATGTAACATTAATTGTGCTCTCAGTCACTTCGGTTCCTACAACTATATATTTTATCATGGTGGCAGGGTAGTATGGCAATAGATTGTTAGTAACCCATGTGTCTGTCGTGCTCTAATACTGTGAAAATCCAAGCAAATCTAAATTGGGTATCCCAATAATGAGCTCAATGCCAGTGTGGGAAAACTTTTGAAGGACCTACACATTGGAGTCATAGATTATTATGTTTTTGAGAGCTATTGACTTCACTAGTTGGGCTACTTTATCTGGGGTTGGAAGGTCATCGCCTTCTCACCCATAGCAAACTCCCACCGTGCTTCCTCTTGTCAACCCTGCAAATGCCGAAGTTCGAGTAGCATACTCTGAAGCAGATAATGGTTCAACTGATAACTTTTACAACAAGCACAACTGACCAAAAGGAACATATGCAGGTAAATTGGGCACTTTGTACCATTGTATATATTCTTCTTTTCTTGATTCCTTGTTTTCATTTGATTTCTTCTTGATAACCTCAGAGGAGATTTTATCTACATCGAGAGATGGTTTGAAGGTTACTCCATCTGCCCCTTCATGGATTTCAAGAGCTTGTAGCGATGATGTTTCTTTTAAAATCAAATTAGAATCATCCTCTTTCAAAGAAGCATTTGCATCTTCCCTTCGTTGTCTGAACCAATCAAGTTGTTTCTGGACACCTAAGAGGAGCACGGATCTAGAGTCTCTCAAAAGAGTTTTGAACAGGACCTAGACCCAGTACCAATTGTTCACCTTCATTTTGCATTGCCTTTTGCAACCTTGGTTCCTCCATATTTGATCTATTAGCAACATGGAAATAGACCTCTAATGCTCTGTTCTCTCCTTCTCTATCACAATCCAGCCATGCTACTCATTATTTCTTGATGAGATATTAAAAAATGTTTATGATAGCCTTTATGGTTGATAAACATTCAAATGTTGTGCAACATAATTACTTTCATGAAACTGACATAATTCTCATCCACTGGTAACCCCGCAACACTGAAGCAACCTTGTGTTATAGACATATTTGGGCACTTCAACCCCAATATTATATGTCGATAAACTAGGGCTCTTCAACCCCTAAAAGATTTGTTTCATACCCAAAAAGAACATGGTCATCTAATTACATCATTCCCCAAAAGTTCCACCCGAAAAACCATCCAGAAATGGCCTAAATTGGACCATACTAACTACTACATTGGCCAGGTGCGATGCATACTGAGTGGTACACTACTCAGGTGCAATTCACACTGATTAGGCCTTCTATAGGGTGCGATGGGTGAGGATGGACAATGTCCGAGACAGTTTGCTAAGTGGATGCTCATGGGATCTTCTAGAAACTTCTCCTATGACACTTGCCTCTCTGAATTCACCCAGGGATGAGTAAGAGATCCAAGAAATCTCCAAGTGGAACCAAATGCAACAAGTGGAATGACACTAATAAAAAAACTAGGGATGACTCACACCCTTCCACACATCTATAAATGGATCCCTCATCTAAGAGATCTAGAGGTTGGAATATTGTAAGTTGCAAGGAAGTGCTAATAGTTTGTATTTGAGGAAAGAGAATTGTATTGTTGGTGTGATATTGCTATTTCATGAGGTGAAGAGGGATTGATGCTGGGAGGATGATGTCGGATCAGACAACTGGGTTGTAATTCTCCCTTCTATTTAATAAAGTTCTTAAAGTTTTCTTCCATATAATTTTGTACTTGTGAATGTTATCATTTGTGAATGCCATTGTATGCTCATTATGTATCTGATTTTGTAATGATTATGATATAATAGATCAAGATTCTTTGATAGTTCTTTGTTACTGTGTTTCTACAGGTACTCTCCAAGCAGGATAAGTACAGGGAGGAGTTGCAAGCTCTGTCAATGGGAGAGAGATCAAGCAAGGAGTTAAGCAGAAGTTCCAGGTTGGTTACTTTGTCTTTCTCTTATCTATTATGCATAGAAGAAATCATGAATTGCTTTAAACTGTTGTTTCTAGGGTAGCTGCCAAACCTAGAGGGCTAGTCGATCGAAAAGACACTAGTTTTCCCAGAAACAAAATGGCTAATCATACGCTTCCACTAGGTTGTTTACCATTTTGAGGAACAGTTGTGACGAGTGGCCTTGTTAGCCAACCTCCTCCTAGAAACGACCATGTTTTGAGAAGTTCCAAGCTTACCCGGAACCAATTTCTACCCTGAACACCACTCATTCCTCAAAATTGAGTCTCCTTTAAACCCTTTTCAGACTCGTTAAATATGAAAATATTGTCGAGCAATTGGCCTTTCCATCTCATTAAAGTGATTGGAAGTGCCAACTCTCTGGTATATTTTAATATTTTTCGGACCCGAGGGATTATCTCACGAAAAAGTTCGAGCGCTTGTCTTTTTCAGCTCGTTAAAGTGATAGAAAAAGTCATCCCTTTTGTATTATTTTATCCTTTTTCAGACTTAAGGGATTAACATATGAAAAAGAACTTCTGGAGTTTTCTTTTCATACCTTTTCAAACTCTCTAAACATGAAAAGGATCGAGTTATCCTTGTCGTTAAACTCGTTAAAACAATAGTGACAAACTTGTCCATTCTAGATGAGGCAGAGTCCCCTTTTCATCCCTTTTCAAAATCTCTAAACATGAAAAGGACCAAGTTATCTTTTTCATTAAACTCGCTAAAACAATAGAAACAAACTTGTCCATTCTAGACAAGACCGAGTTTCACTGTCACTAAACTCGTTAAAACACAGCGACAGGTTTACTTGAAGGGAAAATTATAGAACAAGCATATGTTATCCTCCTCAAGCTTGAAAAAAATAAAGAGGTACTGGTCAGCAATGACTGGGGAAAAAGGGAAGAAAACTTGAAGAAATTTATGGTAGCAGGTCGCTCTTGAACATAATACTTTCACTCCATTACCATTATTGAGTCGGGTTGGGTTATTCTGTTCACTAGTCATCTCACCATTGGTCTTTCACACCATCCATCTTTTGGGGTTAACACTACCAATCCATCTCAGTGTCACCGACATGTTCAAGAGAAGTCATTCCGTTGAGAAACCACAAACCCAGTTAATGCCTCATCCAATGCAATACCTTCAACCTTCATTTTTCATGACCGCTATTCCTGAACCTTGTGTCGTCAGATCGTTTTCACCTCCAAAAAAATCATTTTCTTTGTTTCGTGTCGTAGATGTGGGATATATTAAGGCCCTCCTACGATGAGTCACTTCTTGTTGACATCAACTCATTATCCAAGAAGTTGACTTAGAAACACCCCTTTTAGTACTTCGAAGCTTGCATGCCTCAATGGAAAGTTTCTCACTTCTAGCGATAGGTTGACATTAATGGCCTTCGACTGAAAGATTTTGCGTGGTGTTCAACATTGGATCATATATTCACACCACATGAATTGTACTGTAGTACCTTGAGGGTCATTATCATTATCGATGATTCCTCTCGCACCTGTTAACAGCTCACATTATTGGCTGGTAATCAGGCGATGTCTTTCCATGTTCGACTTCAGAACATCTCTTCACATGGATCAACTTGTACATCGGGTGAAGATTGAATGAGTTTGAAGACCCTAGATATAGTTTCATCCATCCAAGCTGTGATATATTTAGGGATATAAAAAACATCAAATGTACAAGAACACTGCACAGATGGTCATCCGGACCAAGGACGATGCCTCTACCTCTAAAAAATCACCAGTCTGCATATGCAGACGACTATCTATTCTATGTACATGAAATGAATTTATAAAGTTGAGCATGGGAATGCCCGCCTTAGCTAGATCATGAAAATTATATTATGATGATGTATTGTATTGTATCTTATACAGGTCACCTTCCAGTTCGAAACCTCGGATCGTCATGATAAAGCATTTCAGCCACATCAATATTTACGACTTCATGATTTAGGGGGCAACTGTTATAGAGATATTTGGGCATTTCAACCCCAATCTTATATGTCTATAAACTAGGGCTCTTCAAACCCTAAAAGAGTTGTTTCATACCCTAAAAGGACATGGTCATTTGATTACATCATTCCCCAAAAGTTCCACCTGAAAAACCATCCAGAAATGGCCTAAATTGGACCATACTGACTGCTACACTGGCCAGGTGTGATGCATACTGAGTGGTACACTGCTCAGGTGTGATGGATACTGATTAGGCCTTCTATAGGGTGTGATGGGCGAGGATGGACAAATGTCTGAGACAGTTTGCTAAGTGGATGCTCATCGGATCTTCTAGAAACTTCTCCTATGACACTTTCCTCTCTAAATTCGCCCAGGGATGAGTAAGAGATCCAAGAAATCTCCAAGTGGAACCAAATGCAACAAGTAGAATGAGACTAATAAAAAACCCAGAGATGGCCCACACCCTTGCACACATTTATAAATGGATCCCTCATCTAAGAGATCTAGAGGCTGGAATATTATAAATTGCAAGGAAGTGTTGATAGTTTGTATTTGAGGAAATAGCATTGTATTGTTGGTGTGATATTGCTATTTCATGAGGTTAAGATGGATTGATGCTGGGAGGATGATGCTGGATTAGAAAACTGGGTTGTAATTCTCCCTTCTATTTAATAAAGCTCTTCAAGTTTTCTTCCATATAATTGTGTACTTGTGAATGTTATCATTTGTGAATGCCATTGTATGCTCATTATGTATCTGATTCTGTAATGATTATGATATAATAAATCAAGATGCTTTGACGGTTCTTTGTTACTGTGTTTCTACATGTACTCTCCAAGTGGGATAAGTACGGGGAGGAGTTGCAAGATCTGTCAAGGGGGAGAGAGATAAAGCAAGGAGTTAAGTGGAAGTTCTAGGTTGGTTCCTTTGTCTTTCTCTTATCTATTATGCATAGAAGAAATCATGAATTGCTTTAAACTGTTGTTTCTAAGGTAGCTGCCAAACCTAGAGGGCTAGTCGATCGAAAAGGCACTAGTTTTCCCATAATCACCTTGATCATCTTCTTTGCACCGCAAGCCCTTCTGTATATAGTTTCAAAAGCATTTCTAGGTGAGATATTATCACTACAGACAAATACTTTGTTGCTGCTCAATTTAAACAACAGTTGTTTGGGACAACAGTTGTCTCATCAAATGAGTATCCATCTTCATTTGACCACATCTTCTGATCCAAGAACCTATTTTTGGAGTGTGATATACTGTTGCAAAGATATTTCCGAGATGCTTCTAATGGACACACTTATGACATGTTTTGTGTTGAAGATCATGTGCAAAACATATAATAAAACCAAACCTAGTAAGAGGTCCATTTTGATCATTGAAGGAAGGCTAAAGGACTGACTCTAATAGTGGCGCCATCGGGGATGGCAGCTCCTTGAAGGTGCCAAGAACTGTAGATATCTGGGAACTTTATATTAGTTCCACATACATTAGGAAATACGGTCAAACAACTGCAAACCCAAAACAACTTATACCAATCCATAAAACATACACATACTGCAAACTGTACATAGACAAATACCAAAAACTGAAATGATGCCTTGGGCAGCTTATTTATTTACAAATCTGCCCTACGCTGATGCAAAATTGATAGATCAAGTAATGTTGTAATGCCAGACCAACCAATCAAGTAACTGTGACAAGGATGTTGTTTAGAAGTGCTTGAACCAGGACACAAATGTAAATGCTGACAACCATCCATGCACAAACTGAATTTGGCTGTGTGGAAGACAATCAGACTTATCATTCAAACTAAAAAAATACTCCATATATGCCACAATAAGATCAAAGAAACAGACTATGTTTGCCTCCATAACTCCTCAACACAGACCTCCAAATGCAAACTATCAATGCAAACATCCACTTACAACCCTATCATTTCTTGTTTTGAAGGAGGGAGAGTTTCCAAGAACTTTTTGGGATCCCGAAATTCATGTGATTTAATTTGAACATCCAATAGTTCAATTTCCTTTTCTAATCTTTTAGAAACTAAACCAAGAAAACAATATTTACTTTCAGGTGTGAGTCAGATAGATTTCAAACTAAGAAACACTGATTTTGAAAAATTCTGATCAATCTGAAATTTTGCTAACTCATCCCTTAAAGTCAATAACATTTCACTAGATAACGGATTTGCCACATACCCTGTCATCGATGATTACCATCAACGTAGTGAAATCTAGATTGTTGGTAGTGAAGTCGAAGCTTAAGATCTTGAATAATTGAGTCATCAGGTAGATGATTTTAGCCTTCATATGTGTCTGATTGTTGTCCACCATCAGCAACCAGATCTGCAACTTGAACAATATTTCCCAGAGAAGCTCTGTCACCTCGTCCCCGACAATGGCGCCAATATGTTAGCACTTAGAATTAACCTCAAGGCTAAGAAGAGGCAATTCTGAGGTAACCACAGTCCAAGCTTCAATCTGGCATCTAGCCCTGCCAGACTAGAGAGGGCTCTCTCTTTGCCAACACAACGTGGCTGCAATAAATGAAATCTTAGCCTAGCTATGGAGTACGGGGATTTGTTTGAAAATTTTTGGGTCAAAAACAGCAAGAGAAAGGACCATTTGATCTATGGAGTTGATGCCAGTTTCTGCTAGCAAATTAGGAGCAAAGTAAGTTCAATGTTCAACCAGATCAAAGATTGTGAATGTAAGAAGAATAGGGGAGAAAGCCCGCTGCCCTGCAGGCATCAAAAAATGGATGGATCTGCAACAACAACTTTAGACGAAAGAGAAGCACAAGGTTACTCAACAGAGCATCTATCATGGGATGGATTCTAAAAATATAACCACACATTTAACAACATAATCATTATGAAAGGAGCATCATGGTATTGAAGGATTCCAAACATTTCACTTAGAGAATGTTGTAACAAAAAATAGCAGAAAATACATAATGTGTAAATGAATTTATGAGAAAAACATACTGGATATTTAAGCATCGTGATGGATCCTGGGCTTAAAGGGAAAAAATTGCTTTATTAAAATGATATTCAACAAAACTTTACACAGTCCAAATGCCTCTTCATTTTGCAAAAATTGAACCTCTATCTTTTAAAAATAATCCTATATATACTAAATTACAAATCTATTTTTTATTTCCTCAACATAGGAAATAAAAAATAAAATAAAAAATACAATTAATAATAAAATGCTATCATAAAACAATATTAAAACTAAACAATATTAAATAAAACTCTCGTGAACTATGGCAAATAGAGTTGTTTTGAAAACCAAAATCAGTGAACTTTGGTCAAGATCTACTTCCTTTAAGGGTGGAATTCCACAAAATCTGCCCTTCGACTGCCACCTTGCACCTCCCTGCACGAATTTTGGAGTTAGTTGATCAGCCTGTTGTTCTTATTCCCCCAGAAAATGGAACTGAAGATCTTCCTGCCAATTTTGTAACCATTTGACAAGCTATTTTCACTTTTTCACTAGATGCTTTTGAAAATCTAGAAATGTTGGATTTTGAACATGATTCTTATCGATTGTTGAAAATATTGGGAATCAACTCCTAACTGACAAATATTATGCCACTTGATCACCATTTCCACCTCACTGTCCTATAGATGAGCTTCCTAGGACTTCATTTAAGTATAACCACCTACTGAGGCAATAACAACATTAAGCCAAAATTAAGTGCAGTGCCACTATCACTCTCAATCCAATCCAAGCCTTCTACTTGTTAATAGTTCTCGTGCAATCAAAATTGCCACTGCAGTCTCTACTCGTTGAACCAGAACCAACATCCTCCAATCCCACTAGTCGAATATGACGAGTTCTCATATAAACTTTCCTAAATGCTACCACAAAATCGTAGAAACTCCACTCCAACCAAGTGGGACAATAGAAGTTGTTGTTCAAATAACATGTGGCTCTGCAATATTTTCAATTTCTATTGCATCAACACTTGTAAATTCTATCTGTTTTTGTATATGATGGGCGATGCCTCCCAATGCTGAGTAAAAGTAGGATGAGAGGGTTTACATATGGGCACCATTTTGATTTTTACATTTTGAAAACCCACTTTTCCAATGTTCTTTGCCTTTTTGAAAACCTTGTTTTTAATGCTTGATTCACTTTTGCTTTTGTAGGTGGATTAGCTCATGCTGACTTGATCTTTTGCAGTGTTTGTAGCTAGGCGGTATGGATTGATGCTTAGGAGTAGATAGGAATCAATATTACATATAGGAACATGAAATTACATCAGAGATGACAATAAAAACAAAATAATCTGTTTTCACCTCAAAGCATGTTTTGAGGTGAAAATTACATTAAGCTTTGAAAAGAATAACCTTTGACTTTCTAGATACTATGATTGAGTTTATTTGGCATCCTAATGTCTTTGTTGATCTTTATTGGAATTTAACATCAAATTTGACTATGTGGAAACCATAAAACCTAATGGGACGAAACCCTATGACCTAATGAAATGAAACTGCAGAATGAAAATGAACCATGACTGAAGACTATAGAAAAATGGATAAGCAAGTATATTTCATGAGGGAAAATTAAAGTGACCTCAACCATCAGTGGATCCATGACCTAATGGAGTGATTAAAATTTATAGTATGGGACTCTTACTATGCAAATGCAAAAGAGAAGATTTTGATCACTGATGTCAGTATGACAAGACTGACACTAACAGGTAAGTTAGAATCAATTAGCCAAAAAATGAAAATATTTTTCAAAAAAATGTTAAGTTAGGATATGGACAAAAAGAATATCGAATAAAAATGTGAGGAAATATTTTGATAAATATGTCCATATCAAAGAAAATGTTAGGATAGATGCCCTAAAAAATGAAGGCAAAAATAAAATGTTAGGTTAGAGAGAAAAGAAAAAAGTAATGAACTTTGAAAGTGTGCAAGTCCAAGTGCCACTACTTTTTACTTTATTATGAAAAATAATGTTTGTGTGCAGCTTGTCATAAATGCCACAACCCATGACAGTCAAATAGTTTAATATTGACTAGTTCATGCTTTAAATTTCATGTTTATGGTTAGAGAATAAAGATCTAGCCAAACTGTTTAATCTTGACAGATCAGTAATTAGTTAGAGAATAATAAAGAGCTCATCAGTTTAATATGAGCCTTTGGATGTTATCAGGTTAGAATTAGATAGTTTGCTTTTCAAAAGAAAAAGGAAATAAAGGGTCTGCTAGCCTAAATGCACCCAATTAAGTGAAGAAAAAAGGTTAGGGTAAGTAAAGGGTAGGTAGAAGAAAAGTTGCAGAAGTACAATGTTGATTAAGACATAAACACATTTATCATGCTTGATCATGTGTTGCAGTGTGCAGGAGCATTTATGAAGGTGAAAAGATGTTCACAAATTGATTTGGTTAACTTCTCCTCATTTCATTTCACCCTCCACTACATACTTATTAATTTCCTCATTTTCCCACATTTCTTGTTAAAATACCCTTTTCCCTTCATTTTCACCCTTTCCCTTGGTTTCACACCTTTCGTAGCAATATACCCTCCAGAGGTCATTTTTACCCAAAAACCCCTTTTTCCTAGTGTGAAACCCTTTCCCCTTGGAAAAAATCACTTTCCCCTTGTAATTTCCCTAAAAACCCATAAATATCCCTTATCTTAACTTTTGTTCCCCCCTTCACTTTATTTAACTTTAACTTCACCATACCCATAAAACCCCTTCTAACCCAAGTTTTATTAAAACCTCGCATTACTTAACAAACCTCTGCAAATTACCTTTTTCCTGATATAAGAACTCTTTTAACCCACCACCCTTGGTGTGGCTAAATAAACTCCACGATCGTTAACCTTGGTCCCACTCCATAAACCCGTGCATTATGTTTTAAGCCGCATATGCTTAAAGCCGTCTTATATCGTAAAATAATTACAAATACTTTGTAATTAACCCCTGGGCCCCACTAATCTCAGCGGTTGTTCCCTACGTGCATCTCCACCACGTGATAGACATCAGATCATCCGCTTCCAAATCCAACGACCCACAGTAATATCGTACGCTCCCTATCTCTGACCTTTACCCACCCGAGAGTACACGAAATTCGTGGTTTTGATTGGGCCCCTTGTGGTTATGTGGCAGGCCCACATTAACTCCCATGCCCTCAAAGAAAAACCACCCCATGGCCAAAAGCAGTGCGATGAGCCTCCGAAACCACTCCTCGTGTACGATAAAACCATTCACTGTTCACTTACCCCTTCCGCGCCAAATTTAAAAGGTTTCCCGTTTAAACGCTAAAACCCTCACTTTTGCTCTTTTCACCTGTTTACATAGTAAAACCTATTTAACCCTTCCTACGCCACCCTAAGCCTCTCCAACCTATTTTGACCTCCAATTATTGTCCAAATGCTGCCAGGAATTTGTCCATACACTATCCTATTCCCTGAAGCCATTACGACCCTCTCTGTCCGCCTGTGTTTTTTTAAATAATTGTTGTGTTTTGCAAACGATCATATAAAACTTGTTTGTTCCAGATTCACAAGGAAACGAATTAACCTTTATACAGTTATAGAACAATTATCATTTACACAGAGTAGAATTCATTTACACAATAATATTTAAAACAAAGAAGAAGTCCTTTAACAATGTAAACTTTGAAACGTGAACTGATACTGTTACCTGTTTTGTAGAGATAACAAAAAAGTGACCCGATTTTGAAAAGGGGTGATGCAGAACACACATGTTTTTTTTAGAGCATAGTTTTTGGCACTTTAATTTTTTTTCTGTACATTGCGTTTTAGAATGGTAGTGATTTTCATGCTGGTTTAAAAAAGTGGTTATTCTGCATCAGACCCTTTTTTTAAAAGACCTATTTTTTTACTTTAAATTTTCTAATGTATGAAATGTAAATAATTATTCATAAATTTAATAATTTTGGAAGTGGCTTTCTTCTTCATATTTTCTAGTTTTTATTTATTTATTTATTTTTAATTTTTTTTGCAGTGGGGTTTTTAGTGATTTGCATATTTAAAGAAGAAAGTCGATATTTTGCATTTTCGATATTCTACATATTTATACATCGTTAATTAAATTTTCAATCCACATGAAATAATTGTCTCTAAAAAAAATATATAAAAATATATATAAAAAATAAAAAATGTTAAAAAAAAATTATCTCATAAACCATAAAAGAATTTGGAGAAAAATAATATAATATATATATATATATATATATATATATATATATATATATATATGTAATTAAGTAAGTAAATATTGAGAAATTAAAAAAAAATATATTAGCAAAAACTAGGAAAAAAAATTAAAAAACTAGTAAAATTAATATTAAAAAAAAAAACAAAAAATGTAAAAAAAAATTATCTCACAAACCATAAAAGACTTTGGAAAAAAAAAACAAAATATAAATAAATATATATATATATATATATATATATATATATATATATATATATCTGATGATGATGATGATGATGATGATGATGATGATGATGATGATAATGGTGGTGGTGGTTAACGTCCGTTGAGACCAAATTGGTCTATCAGACCTACAATGTTCTTAGTTTTTAATTATTTGGCTCCTCGTCTTTCTTGGCGAGATTGGCGTTGTAGCTTTCTTTTTTTTCTCTACGATCTTCCAATTTCCTTTATCTTGCATCTCTTTCATCTCTTCTGGTTCTTGGGACATTGGTGTCTTAGCTTCGTGATCTATTGTGTTCGTCCTTTTGAAGATAGTCGGACAAGAAGTTTGGTCTAGGAGATCTACTTTGCTGTTAAATGAAGATTTATTTTGTGTGGTATTCGAATCCTCATAGCTGCTAATTTGTTGGGCGAGGCTTTCTCCCTACTTATCTTGAGAGTTGTTTCTTTCTTGCCCGATTTCTTGTGATTCAGAGTTTTCTCTAGAGTATTCTTCTTTGATGACAGTGTAGTGTTCTTTTTGTGTTCCTTCCCACCATGTAGATCTGTGGTGGTTTTTTCTAGCAGAATTTTTCTGGGAGGCTTTTGGGAAATTTTTGGCTAGATGGTCTGTCGCAAAGCAAGATCGACATCTAAAGAGGACACTTTCATAATCGAGTTTCTGGTTCCACACATAGTCTTTACTTGTTAGGTTTATTTCAGCTAGGAATCCGGCGCTGAAGTCCATTTCCACACAAATGCGTGCATAGGTGGTTCTGGCATACTCCTCTGTTTCTGGGCACCTGCAGTAAAATTTCCCAATTGCATTTCCAATGGCTTTTAGCGAGGAGAGATTCCAGAGATGCAAGGGTAGGCTTGGCAATCTCGCCCAAACTGGTGTTGAGGTTATGACTGCTGTAGAGGGATCGAATAATGGGTTCCATGGCTTCATGAATAGGCCTGATTTTTCCCAAAACCAAGGGCCGAAATCTAGAACACATTGTCTGCTTTCCGGATTTTCAAAATCTACTATAAAGAAACCCCTATCACAGGGGTAGATATTAATTTCATCAGAAATGACAGGCTTCCATACCTTTGAGATCCAATTGTGGAGAGCTGTCAGCCGCGGCAAAAAACCATTGAATCGGCAGATTAGGGCACTTTTGGAAAACTTCAAAGCCTCATCGAGTGAGGCTTGGACCACCTGGACAGTTGGAGCTGGGGCTTCACTGACGATATGGGCAGGAGCTTGCCCTCTAGAAGCGGATGAGCCAGTAGCTATTTTCGCGAAGCTGAGAGCCATATTTTACTTGCTCGTAGACCCCAGCCGCAGAGAAATAAGGCAGAAGATAAGATTAGATCTAGATCTAGCCGCAGAAGATTAGATCTAGAACCTAGCCGCCTAGATCTAGATCTAGCCGCAGAAGATTAGATCTAGAACACAAAATGTGCAAATAAACTTATTCACTCAAAATTTCAGATGCCGGTGATCTCACCTAAACAGTCAGTGCGGATCAGAATTATTAAGAACCAGATGCCCACTTAATGGATCAGGGTTACGAAGCGACACCACTATCAACTGCAGCAGCCGCAGCCGCACCCAGATTAGCAGCCGCAGTGCCGCACCCAGAATCGAACCGCAGTGTCGCAGAACCTATTACCCATGCGGTGAAGAGCCGCAGAACCTATTACCCACGCGGTGAAGAGCCGCAGAACCAATTATATATATATATATATATATATATATATATATATATATATATATATAAGTAAAAATAGAGAAATAAAAAAAAACATTAGAAAAAACTGGGAAAAAAATAAAAAAATAAAAATAAAAACAAACTAGTTTAAAAAAAATAGAAAATTAACGAAAAGAATTAAAAAACTAGTAAAATTAATATTAAGAAAAACAAAAATAAATTTAAATTATAAAAAAAAATACTTATTTTTTTATTAAAAAAAGAAAAAATGCAATTATTTTTTTATTAAACATACATATTTTTTATTAAAAAATGTTTTTATTAAATATTTATTAATAATTTAAAAAAAATTATTAAACATTTTTTTTTTAAATTCATTAAACAATTTTAATAAAAATTATTAAATTTTAATTTATTAAACAATTTTAATAAAAATTATATTACTAAAAAAATTTATTAAAAAATTTTAATAAAAATTAAATTTTTATTTTTTTTAATTTTGTTTTTATTAAAAATAAAATTTAAAAAAAAATTTGGCCCCCAGCCGCGCCACCACCGGGTGGCGGGTGGGTCATAGGAGGATTCCCAGAATCGCCCCACGGCCGGCCGAGAATCTGTGTGCCACGGCCCTCCTGCCGCCCGGTGGTGGCGCGGCCGGGGACCAAGGGTTTGCGTGCAGGCCCTGGCGCCTGGCCGCGCCACCATCGGGCGGTGGGAGGGCCGTGGGGCAATTACAAGAATCGCCCCACGGCCCTCCTGCCACCTAGTGGTGGCGCGACCGGGGGCCAAGTGTCTGTGTGTAGGCCCTGGGCCCCTGGCCATGCCACCATTGGGCGGCGGTAGGGTCATGGGGCGATTCCCCGAATCGCCCCATGGCTCTCCAGCCACCCGGTGGTGGCGCAGGCGGGGGCCGAGGGGCTGCGTGCAGGGCCTTGGCCCCCGGCCGCGCCACCACCGGGCGACAGGAGGGCCGTGGGGTGATTCCAGGAATTGCCCCACGGCCCTCCCGCTGCCTGATGGTGGCGCGGCCGAGGGCCAATTTTTTTTTAATAAAAACAAAATTTATAAAAAAGAAAAAATTAAAATTATTTTTTATTAAAATATTTTAATAAATTTTTTTAATAATTTAATTTTTATTAAATTGTTTAATAAATTAAAATTGAATAATTTTTATAAAAATTGTTTAATGATTTTTTTTTCAAATAAAAAAAATTACGTTTAAAAAAAATATATATTTAAATTTCTGTTTGTTTGTTTTTAAATAACTAATGTAAATTTAATAAAAAAAATATTTATTTTTTTATTTTTTTAAATCAAAAACACATTTTTTTTGTAAGTTGAAAATGTTTTAAATTATTTTTTTTTAATTGGAAAAGACCTATATTTTTTAAATTTCGATATTTTTTTAGTTTTTTTTTTTTTTCTAATAATTTGAGCTTATTTTTGACTTTTCAGTTTTTTCTAAATGCTTTTAATATTAATTTTACTAGTTTTTAATTTTATATTCTTTTGTTAATTTTCTATTTTTGTTTAATCTAGTATGTTTTTATTTTATTTTTTATTTTTTGCTAGTTTTTGTTAATGATTTTTTTAATCTTTCTATTTTTAATTAGTTAATTATATATATATATTTTAAATTTTTATGGTTTCTAAAACAATTTTTTTTTAGCATTTATTTATTTATTTTTTGTCTCATATATATATATATATATATATGTATTTTTACATTTATTTTTTTAAGTAATCATCATTTTAATATTAATTTCACTAGTTTTTATTTATTTTTGTCAATTTTCCATTTTTTTTTTTTAAATCTAGTTTGTTTTAAATTTTAAATTTTTATTTTTTTATTTTTTTGTTAATGTTTTTTTAATTTTTCTATTTTTACCTACTTAATTTTATAGTTTTTTTTAATGTGTTTTTTTTTTCTTTTCCCAAATTTTTTTATGGTTTACATATTTGTTTTTTTTTTCCATTTTTTTTTAAATGTTTTTTTACTATTTATTTGTTTAGTTTTTTAATTCTTATTTTTTATAGGTTAATTTTATTTTATTTTATTTATTTATTTATTTATTTTATGATTGGTTTTTATTTTTGATGTTTGATTTTTTTTTTGTTTTTTTTTTTTATTTTTTTTTATTTTTTTTTTATTTTTTTAGTATATATTTTTATTTATGTTTTGTTTTTTTTTGTGTGTTTTTTCGTTGTTTTAATTTTAATTTTAATTTTTATTATTATTATTTTTTGAAATTTTAATGTTTTTCGGAGTCATGATAAAATATTTTATGCTATTATTTCGAAATGTTGAAATTTCACTCTTGAAAAAAAAATTGTTACCCCAGCATCAACACTTTTCGTTTTGAGGGTGTTTTTTGGACAATTTTTGCACAAAAAATTGGTTTTCACTGCCATTTTTACAACATGTTGAAAATTTACCCTAGAAAAAAAAAGGTGTTATTCCAGCATCAACACTTTTCATTTTTAGCACTGCTTTTGATGTTTTTTTTTGGGTTTTTTGGCGAGAGTTCCCGTTTTGAGTTTATAGTTCCCATTTCAAAGTTTACATTGTTGTTTACACAGAAACAGTAAATGTTAAACAGATAAGGCAGATAAAAACATACAGTTAAAAGACAAATAGATGAAATATACAAAAAGATGATCAATATCAAATTACCATATGCTAAAGACATGTAAAAAACTAAATGATTTACTATTGAAATACACAGTAAAATCTTGAAATGTAAAACAAAAGTAAAAACCATAGTAAAGGATATTGACACGTTAACAAAGTCAAAGAGTATCAAATGAAAGTGTATCAGATGAAAGGTCGTAAGTAAAAATGGCATCCAGCGTGAAGACCAAACAACCAAGTAGCTTAAAGGGAAAAAGATCAAATACCAAAGCCAACATAACCTAAATAACAGGGACAACAAGTAGCAGTTCAATAGTTGTCTCTATCTTCTTGCATGAAGATATTTCCTTTTCCTTGAATAAATCTATTTTTGTAAGAATAGTTTAGGATATTTTCTTAGTTCTATTGTTGTATAAATAACTCTCCTCACAAGTTATTATGGTTTCATCATTGAACCAAGTTCACCATTGAACCAGGTTGACCATTGAACAAGAGTTGCACTCTTTATGAAGAATCTGTAAAAATTTGATGTACTTAGCTTTTCTAGACCCTTAATACAAAGAAAAGGATTTTGAATTCAGTTTTACATAATTTGTGCTTCCTGTAATTTTTTCAAGTGTTACACATTATGTTTTTCTTCATATTCTTATGTCTTACAGAGATACCTAGGTAGGAATAATTGTGTCTCAATATATTCCTATAAGCTTTTGAAGTGATAATCTATAAATAGAAGGGATTAATGAACTGTCTGTTTGATTAATTCCCTATGAATCAATAAATCATCAACATATTGTTGTAATCATAAGCATATTCTCTTGAACCTTCTGAACATCGGTCAGAGGTTTTCATACTTATGAATATCTAATTTTCTGTCTGAAAATTGTGATAATCATATTATTATTTTTTGTGCTCACCACTATTCAAGCTTTATCACTGTGTGAAATTTTATAGCAGCCCTCTCTTTTGGGATTAATATTATTCAAAAGGTTAGGAATTATAGTATTACATCTGTTTCATTCATTGGTCTTTCAAATTAAAACAAAAAAACCCCAAAACAATTATCTTAGATGCTCTAGCTTGATAGCTGACCATTATCAACTCAGAGGTACAACATCAGTCTAGCGTCATTTCCAGGGAATTGAATTCCATTAAGTTTTCTTGGAACAACGATTTTCATTCTATTCCTTTAAGGTGATTAAAGGTCTAGAAAGGTTAAAATCTTTCACCTGGCGACTTCACTAGCCCAAACTAGCACCTTTTAAGCACACCATATCTCATTTAGAATCTGACTTAGTTAATCCTCTGTCAGATCCTGAAAAACTTCTAAGAAAATCTAGTTCTAAAAGGAGAAATCAACCATCTTCTTCTTCCTCTTCAGCCTTGCAGTCTGAAGAGTTAGCATCATTTGATCCTTTTAGTAATATTCCATCTGATCCTAATTTGACACAAATACCTCCTAGGTTTTCTGAACTATTAGATAGGGGAGTTGATTTAGATTCAACTTTCCTCATTCATTCTTTTCAAAAGCATCTAGAACCCCCATTACCACCAGGATCATCTAAAACTGAGTTTGACTTGGGTGTTCATTTACCTGAATAGAAACCCACAAATTTCATATCCCCTACCACTTATTCATTCCCTTCCACTTCTGAACAACTTCAAGAGACCATCTCTGTATATACAAATCCACTCTTTGAAACAAAAGAGGATATTCATTAACAGGTCCAAAAGTTAGTTCTTAAGACTCCTTTAAAGTTATTCAAGAGATCCCCTCCTTCTTCACCTCCACATAGTCACACACCCCCTCAATCACCTTCTTCTTTCTCTTATTCATCTTCTTATTTTTCATCATCTTCTTCTTCATCCATACAAACACCTCATACACCAACTTCTACTATGGCATTCCAACCTATTGTATAGGCTAGATATGCAGCTTTAGTCTTACTTGCTAACCTCAATGCATTCCTAGCTAGATACTTGAAATACCTTCCTAGGTATAATGCAGAAGTTGGTCCCACTTCTAAGGACCATCTTCAAGCTTTTCTAGACTTTGTAGACAACATGAATATCAAACAAGAAAATGTTTACATGAGATTGTTTGTATAGTCACTTGAAGGAAATGTAAGGATCTGGTTTAGGGAGTTACATGTAAATTCCATTAGAAATTGGGAAGAGCTTACAAACATATTTAAAAGTGAAGAAAGATCCTCTTTACTTTCTGACTGAGTTTGAAGAACTTAAGACAAGGTTTGGTGAACCTGTATCAGATTTTATCAAAAGTTTCGATAAACTTTATCATAAGATTCCCCCTGATTGTAAACCCCATGTAGCAGCAGCTATGTCTAGGTTTTCTAAAGCCTTTGACGATGATTTTGTTGCAATGCTAAGAGAAATAACTTCAAGAACTCTTGAAGATATGCAAAAAAATGCTATAGAGGTGGAAGAAAATAGGTCTTCTTCAACTTCCTTGAAATTTAAAGAGGAAAAGGCCCAAAGAAAACTAAAATCTATTCAAGAAGCCTCTAGTTCCTCTAGTTCTTCTAATACTAGAACTGAAGATTCTAAAATAGATGAAATAACTTCTCTTCTTAGAAATTTATCTAATAGAATTCCGAAGATTGAGACTCAACCTAGTACAGTTCAACAAATATTTACTAGACCCCAAAATCAAAATCAAGGTCAGTATAGAAGGAATCCACTATTACAAATTCTTCAGAGACCTAGTAATGATCAGCAGGTTCCTACTCCTTTACTGATATATGACCAACAACCCGATGAAAATACTATGACTATTACTGAAGATATTTGTTATGTCCTTATAATACTAGTGATTCCCCCATTACTATTATTGTTCTATCCCTTATTGTTATTTGTGTGCCCCTATTGTCCCCATAGAATCCCTCTACTGTTATTTTTATGCCTTTATATTAATATTGTTAGGTCGGCTTGGTTATATTGTGACCCCTTAGACTCCTAAATATAGAAAGGAGGTTTTGTCATTTGAATCATCCAAGAATTGTTTATTTGTGTAATGTAAAGGAGGCTTCCCCCTCGAAGAGGCTAAATTCTAAGGCGTTGATCTATCTTTTATATCTTTTTGTGAGCTGGTTTCATAACATTTGGTATCAAAGCTTTGGATTTTAGGGTTTCACTGCTCCAAATATGTCATTGTGGAATTTTAACTATAACTTTTTTCTACGATGTTTCAGAAGCTAAAAGGAAAACCCATTTGAGATAAAATCGCGTTGAACCTCACATCAAAATTTCAGATCTTGTCTCACTATATTTGCGGAGATATGATCTAAAGAACTTAGGGTTTGTGAAAGTTCCAGAATTTCATCTAAAATAGGTCATCCTGGAATATTTGCTATAACTCTTTCACTAAAAAGTTGCAGAAGCTAAAAACAAAAACCGTTTGAGAAGAAATCGGTCTCAACCTTGGCTTTGAATTTCATACCCTATGTCCCTATATTTTCGGAGATATAATTTGAGGAAGTTAGGGTTTTTGCAGAACCCCAAATTACATTCCAAATAGGTCACCTTGGGAAAATCATCATAACTTTCGGTCTGAGCATCAGATTGAATTTTAGTCAGAAGTTATAGAAGGATTACAGACTTTAGTTTGCTTGGGTATCATTTTCAGAACCTAAGGTTGAAACAGTGACCCAAGGCACGTTGTACAATTTTGCTCTACTGAACTAGTCAATACTCAGGTCATCATGGGAGATTTGGCATAACTCTTCATTGGAGAATCCAACCTTGATAAAACTTGCACAGTTAGAATGATTACTCAGAGGGTTATCGCAGAAAGAAAGTTATGACCTGGGAGATCCGAAATTACAGAGATACATCAGATTCAATATCGAGCTCCTACAAAGTGAAAAAAAGTGTGTAGTTTTTTATTTTATTTTTGCATAAGGTTGGTTTGAAAAATTAGTTGAAGGAATTCAAAGGGCATAGTGAAGCATTATTATCAGTAATTGATGCCCCAAAGAAAGAAAATGGAAACACCTAGTAAGCAACCTGAAAGCTCTAGCATGGATCATGAGGAAGAGGAAGAAATGCAACATGATATATCAAAATTACCAGACCAAGTGCAACAAATTTCACTCGCTCAAAAAGTAACCGAAAATAAGATGGTTGGTTTAAAGAAAGACGTAGAAGCTAATATGGATGGTTTAAAGAAAGGCATGGAAGCTAAGATGGATGGTTTAAATAAAGGTGTAGAAGCTAAGATGAATGACACGGAAGCTAAGATGGATGGCGTGGAAGCTAAGATGGATGGCATGGAAGCTAAGATGGATAATTTAAAGAAAGGCATGGAAGATTTGAAAATAGATTTGACAAAGTTTCTACAAGAAATGCTTACTAATGGAGAAAGGGTAGTAAAGGAAACGCATGATGAGAACAAAATAAATGTTAATCATGATTTCATAGAATCTAACATTGGATTGAAGAACCACCATGTTCTAAAGATAGATATGAGGAAATTTGATGGAAAGGATCCTGGAACATGGATACTACAGATGGAGTAATTTTTCGATCTCCATAATGTGAAAAACACACAAAAGTTATGCAATGCAACTTTATATTTGGAACTAAATAAGTTTGTATGGTATCGTTAGCTTTGCACTCGTAAACAAATTGTCACTTGGGCTATTTTTACAGATGAAATGATAGCACATTATGAGGATACAAAAAGAAACACTTTTTTTAGCCAATTGATAAATCTCAAACAAAACGGTTCAATGATGGAGCACATTGAGGAATTCCAAAAATTGATCATAAGGGTAAAAGATATTCCAGAGGAGAATAGGATTGATGTGTTCATAGGCAATTTAAAAGGTAACATCCAACACGAGGTTTGCCTTTGGGAAACAGATTCATTGGAGAATGAATTCATGTTGGCAAGATAAATGGAAAGCAAAAATATGGCAACAAGGAAGCCTACCACTCACAATCATAAAGATGGAAGTGTTGCTTCCCCTAGCCATCCACAAGCTACAAGGTTGACACCACAACAATTGGAAGAAAAAAAAGCAAAAGGGCTTTGTTACAGTTGTGATAGAAAATACACTAAAGGTCATAAGTGTGCCAAGAAGAAATTATTTTACATAGATTATGAAGAGGAGGAAGAAAAGGAACAAGAAACATCAAAATAAGAGGATATACACCAGGAACAAACCCTAGAAAGAGAAAAAAATGGATCCGACCATATCTTATAATGCATTGGCTGGAATTATTACTCCTCAAACTATCAAGATAGAAGGGCATATCATGAAGAAAAGGGTAATAGTGTTGATTGATTTGGGAAGTACCCATAATTTTATTCATTGTAAGATAGCTAAGGAATCAAATTTATTCTTATATCTAACACCAAAGTGTCAAGTGATGGTTGCAAGTACAGGAACCATAAATTGCTTAGGAAAGTGCCATAATATCAAGCTATCCATGGGAGAATATGTATTGAATATCCCAATGCTTTCCATTCTAATGGGTGGTGCTGATGTTGTACTAGGAGTCTAATGGCTACAAACCTTGGGTACAATAGCTTTAAATTTTCAAGATCATTTCATAAAATTCTCTTCAGAAGGAAAGGAAGTTGAATTAAGGGGTATCGCAAGGAAAACAGGAAAGATAATCAGCTCTAATAGAATGTCAAAGCTTCTAAAGAAATACCAATGAGGCATAATTTCACAATTATGTTCACTAGAGGTTCCCACATCGAAATCATCCATTTCTCCAGATCTCCAAAAAGTCTTGGACAATCATTCGAAGGTATTTGAGACTTCCAAAGGCCTTCCACCTATTCATGTTCATGATCATGCTATTAATTTGATTCCAGGAAGTGTTCCTCCAAACATCAAGCCTGACAGATATCCCTATGTCCAAAAGAGTGAAATTGAATGTATGGTTGCAGAAATGATAGAGGTCGATGTAATTCAACCTAGTCAAAGTTCTTTCTTTGCTCCAGTAGTATTGGTTCACAAGAAGGATGGATCATGGCACATGTGTCTCGGTTATAGGTAGCTCAACAAGCTCACTATTAGAGATAAATTTCCCATTCTTGTCATTGATGAATTATTGGATGAATTGTATGGATCAATTTACTTCACCATGTTGGATATTTGTTCAAGATATCATCAAATTAGAATGAAAACTAAAGACATTCCAAAAACAAGATTTAGAACTCACAAGGGTCATTATGAATTTTTGGTCATGCCTTTTGGCCTTACTAATGCACCTTCTACATTTCAAGTTTTGATGAATTCCATTTTCAAACCCTTCCTTAGAAAATTTGTGTTAGTACTTTTTGATGATATACTAATCTACAACAAGTCTTGGAAGGATCATGTCCAACATGTTGACATGGTGCTCAAAATATTGGAGGAGAAACAATTATATGCAAAAATATCCAAATGTTTCTTTGGAGTACAAGAGGTGGAATATCTCGGTCATATTGTATCTCATGAAGGTGTTAAGGTAGACCCTAGCAAAATTAAAACCATTAAGGAATTGAAAATTCCCACATCCATAAAGTTGATCTATGAGGATTTCTCGTGTTGGTTGGGTATTATCGCAAGTTTGTAAGAATTGTGGGAGAATAGAAGCACCTCTAACAACATTATTGAAGAAAGATGCATTTCCATGGACTCCAGAAGCAACAAAGGCATTTGAACATCTTAAAGAGGCAATGTTCCAAGCACCAGTCTTAGCTGCACTGGACTTCACAAAAACCTTTATTTTGGAATATGATGCCTCGGGAAATGGAATTGGTGTTGTTTCAATGCAAGAAGAAAGACCCATTGATTTTGAAATTCATCCAATCAAAGGAAAGTATTTAAAAAAAGATATTTATGAGAACGAAATGTTGGCAATACTACATGCACTTAAGAAATAGTTACCCTACCTAATGGGGAGACACTTCAAGGTAAAAATAGATCATGATAGTCTTAAATACTTTTTAGAAAAAACATTATCTTCAGAAGAGCAACAAAAATGGGTCACAAAGAGTTATGACTTTGAAATCATATACAGAAAAGGGACGCAAAATGTTGTGGTAGATGCACTCTCAGGAAAGGATGAGGATGTGGAAGAATTTATTTGCGCCATTTCCATTATCCAGCCAGATTGGATAAACGAAGAAAGGGATGAACGAAAGAATGATGAGGATGTGTGGGTACTCATTCTAAAGATACAACAAGATCCCAGTACATCTGATACATTTAGCTGGAAAAATGATTCACTATGGTACAATGATTGGTTATATCTATGTAATAATTCCCAACTCAAACAAAATATTATTAGGGAATTGCACACATCTCCATGAGGAGGGTACTCAGGATTTCTAAAAACCTACCACAGGGTTAAGAAGGATTTTTTTTGGGATGGCCTTAAATCAGATATTCAAAATTTTATGGTGGAATGTTTGGTCTTCCAACAAAATAAAGTTGAAATAATTAAGACCCCAGGGCTATTACAACCTTTATCCATTCCAAGCCAATGTTGGGAGGAGGTTTTAATGGATTTTATCACAGGTTTACCCAAGTCCAAAGGAAAGAGTGTTATCATGGTGGTAGTTGACAGACTTACCAAGTATGCACACTTTTTTGCATTATTTCATCCATTTAAAGCGAGTACAATTTCTACTACATTTATGGAAACAATTCAAAAGCTACATGGAAACCCAAAGATTATTGTAAGTGACAGAGATTCCATTTTCACTGGAAATTTTTGGACAGAAATATTTTCTTGTATTGGTACTCAGTTAGCTCATAGCTCATCTTATCATCCTCAATCTGATCAGCAAACTAAGATAATAAAAAAATATTTGGAAGGATATCTACGTTTCTTTGTATCTAATAAATAGACATAATGGTTCAAATGGTTGCCTCTAGCTAAATGGTGGAATAACACTTCCTTCCATACTGCAACAAAAATGACCCCATTTATGGCATTTTATGAATATCATCCACCATCCATCACATCATATTTAAGATAAAATTATAAGGTTCAAGCAGTGGAAGATCACATTGAGCATCAACAACAAGTTCTCCAACTCTTAAAGGATAACCTCACCTTGGCACAGAATAGAATGAAACAACAGAAATATCAACATCGCAACGAAAGAAGTTTTGATGTAGGTGCTTGTGTATTCGTAAGGCTACAACCATATAAACAAATGTCCCTCAAGTAAGCTAAGAAGGATAATAAATTATCACCAAAGTATTATGGTCGGTATAAGGTCTTGCAAAATATAGGTACTATGGTATACAAATTGGAGCTTCCTGCAGCTTCCCGAGTGCACTAGTTTTCCATGTTTCATGCTTAAATAAGGTTATAGGTGACAAGCTTCCAGTTCAAACAATATTGCTAGAACTTGATGAGGAAAGAAAAATCATATTGGAACTTGAAGTAATCAAAGAAATAAGAACTTGATAGCTATGAAATCGATCAATTTCAGAGTATCTCATCAAGTGGAAGAACTTACCCGTTGAACATTCCACATGGGAGGATGAGAATTTTATATAGAAGCATCCAAAACTACTCAAGCGTTGAGGAAAACAATTTTTTGAAGGAGAGGGGCATGTTAGGTCCCTATAATACTAGTGATTCCCCCATTACTATTGTTTTTATATCCCTTATTGTTACTGTTGTGCCCCTATTGTCCCCATATTATTATTATTGTGCCCCATAGAATCCCCCTATTGTTATTTTTATGCCTTTATATTATTATTGTTAGGTCGGCTTGGTTATATTATGACCCCTTACACTCCTATATATAGAAATGAGGTTTTGTCATTTTAATCATCCAATAATTGTTCATTTGTGTAACGTAAAGGAGGTTTCCACCTCAAAGAGGCTGAATTATAAGGCGTTGATCTATCTTTTCTATATTTTTGTGAGCTCGTTTCATAACAATATCAATAACATGGATACTTGTTCTAATCAAAAAATTATCATTCCTCTCTCACAACAAAATCTGGTTCAAGAAGGTTAAGGATCCTCACAGGTTTCTAAATGCCATGCCTTCTCTGAATTTTTAATTGCAGAGTTGAACAAGAGATATGATCTTAGGCCTAGACCCATCCCTAGAAAACCTCCTAAGGAGACTCCAATAACTGAACCTCGTACCAAAGATGTTGAAACTAAAACAACTATTATTCGAACATTAAATAAATCATCCTATACTACTCAAAATGATAAAAATGCTTTGACTACATTTAATGTTGAAAAAGAGTTAGAAAGAGTTAAAATCCCAATTCCACTTTCAGAACTTTCCAAAAGTGGTGGGTATAAAAAGAAAGTCTCCAAATGGATACAAAACCTTGGTTGATGCTGAAAGTGATATAATAGTCTGTAAGATGAAAAACCAACAATTGTCTTTGGTCCTAGCTCAGATATGAGAGATGAGATAGTGCCTACTTTCTATGTAACTCTTAAGACAAATGATTCCATGTTATATAATTGTATGCTTGATTCTGTAGCACCACATAACCTCATGCCAAAAACTATCATGGACAATTTGAAACTTGACATAACTAGATCCTATCATGACTTGTACACCTTTGGTTCTAAAAGGGTGCCTTGCTTAAGATTGATTGAGGATTTAGTAGTCACCCTTGCCCAAATTCTAGTGAAAAGTGTAGTGCTTGATATAGTTGTCATGGATATCCCTCCTAAATTTGGAATGCTCCTTTCTAGGTCTTGATGTGCCAAATTAGGGGGAACTCTTCACATGGATATGTCTTATGCCACTATTCCAATTTATGGGGGAGAACAACTAAGGTTATATAGAGAGGTAAGATTTGTGCACACTATTTGCAAAATAGACTAGCTAAGGAACCATCCCATTTACGCAATTGATCAGGATTTTGGTTGCTTTCAACTCTCTTCAAACCAAATACATGAAACTAAAGTTAAAATAGGAGATGTAATTCAAAGTCCTGAACCAAATCAAATTGATGTCTGGAAACTATTTTTTGATGGTTCTTGTACAAAAGATGGAGCAAGAGCTGGGTTAGTTTTAATTTCCTAGAAAAAGAAAATATCACCCAATCATGCAAACTCAACTTCGAAGTTACCAATAATGTGGTTGAATATAAAGCTTTCCTTTTAGGACTCCAATTAGACAAAAGATTAAAGGTTCAAAACTTAAGTGTTTTTACTGATTCAAAACTTATTGTCAAACAAGTGAGAAATATTTGCCAGACTAAGAATCCTAGACTTAGGTCTTATCGAAATGAAGTTTTGGTTTCAGTTGAAAACTTCTTTGATGCTTTTAATTTGACTAATATTCCAAGAAATCTGAATATTCATGTAGATGCCTTAGCTGTTTCTACTAGTTCATTTAAAATTCCTAATCATACCAATGTACTCTATCAAATACAAGTCAAATATAGATCATCCTTCCCAGACAATCTAAAACATTGGCAAATATTTGAAGATGATGAAAATTTGAAATCTTTTCTGTAGGTTATAGATGATTTTTCAGTTCTACAAATTGATGAAGATAGAATAGAAATAAATGAAAATGATACTTCAAATTTCAATTCAAAAATTGTTGATCATGACATTATTCAATTGTCTAACAATTTTATTCCAAAAGACCTCATTCCTTCAAAAAATTTGTTTGATCAAAATGATGTCCTTCGAAACCCTCTATCCATTTCTTCACAAGATGACATAGAAGAAATTAATATTGGAACAAATGATGATATTAAAAACATCAAAATATGTGCATCTCTAGATCTTGAGATCAAAGCTCAATATCTTATGTTACTTCAAACTTATAAGGATGTTTTTGTATGGACATATGCTCATATAAAAACCTATGATACTTCATTAGTATAGCATAAGATTCCTTTAAGCTAGAAGCAGTTTCTTATCAACAGAAACTTAGGAGGATCAATCTAGCTCTTCTGCCAACTGTAGAAAAGGAAATTAAGAAAATTCTAGATGCCCAGATCATTATCCCTATTAGATATTCTAATTCAGTTGCAAATTTAGTTCCTGTTAGAAAGAAGAATGGAGAAATTAGACTCTGTGTGGACTTCAGAAATTTGAAAAATGAATCATCAAAGGATAACTATCCTTTACCCAAAATGGATCAGTGACTTCAAATGGCTTCATGAACACAAAGACTTTCTATGCTTGATGGTTTTTCAGGCTATAATCAGGTAAATGTTGATTCAGTAGACAGAGAGAAGACATCCTTTACTACATCCTAGGGTACATTCATGTATGCTAGGATGCGATTTGGCTTAACCAATGCTAGAGAAACATTTCAAAGAGCTATGGATGTAGCTTTTGTGGGTCAGGTAAATAAATTTATGGTCATTTATCTTGATGACATAATTGTTTTTTCTAAATCTGATCAAAAACATCTAAAGCACTTGATGAAGGTTTTTGATAGGTGTAGAAAATTCGGAATATCGTTGAATCCTAAAAAGTCTTTGTTTTCTATCAGAGAAGGAAAACTATTGGGCCATATAATTTCAAAAGAAGGAGTAGTGATTGATTCCAAGTGTGTGTCTACCATTGAAACATTGACCTTACCTAGAAACAAGAAGGAGATTCAAGCTTTTCTAGGAAAGATTAATTTTTTAAGGAGGTTCATCCCAAATTATGCTGAGATTGTAAAAGATATAACTGACATGCTCTGAAAGGATCATGAAGTTAAATGCACTATCTCTTCTAGGTATGCCTTTGATCATATCAAGAAATTTATCTCTGAAGCTCCCACCTTGGCCAACACTGATTACACTAAACCATTCATTATCTTTTCATTTGCCTCAGAAAGAACCCTTGTTGTTGTTCTACTACAAAAGAATGAAGATTCCCATGACCAACCCATAGCCTTTTTCAGTAAGGTTATGAGAGATGTCGAGCTTAAGTATGACATAATTGAGAAGCAAGTATATGCCCTTATTCAAGCCCCGAAGTCATTCAGGATGTATGTCCTACATTCTCCTATTACTGCTTATGTTCCTAACAGTGCTGTAAAAATTGTTTTAACTCAACCAGACACTGATGGAAAGAGAGGTAGACAGATCACTCAAATACTGGAGTTTGATCTAACTATAAAAACTACAAAGCTAGTAAAAGGCCAAGGGTTAGCTAAACTTATAGATGAATCCAACTGTAAAGTGTTCAGAATCAATTCTGTTTTAGAGGTACAAGGGAAGAATGCACAAGAACCTTCTCAAACTTCAGAAGGGTAGAGTCCACAAGAACCTTCTCAAACTTCAGATAAGAATAATCCACAAGAACCTTCTATCCTTGCAAAAGAGGAGAATCCACAAGAACCTTCCCTTCATCCTGAACAAAAGAATCCATAAGAACCTTTACCTTCAGATCAAATCACCCCTTTACACATTGATGATAATTTTTTGTTGTCAGATTGGTACCAAGACATTGTAAATTTCTTGATCCTTTTTGAATATCTAGCATCATTTTCCAAAAACCAGTGTAAAACACTCAAATTGAAAGAAGTCAAGTACTATATCATAAATGAAAATTTGTATTGGAAAGACCCTTTAAATATTTTGTTCTTATGTTTAACATAATCAAAAACTGAAGGAATAATTGATCACTTTCATATAGGATTTTGTGGAGGACATTATGCTTGGAGAGAAACATCATATAAGATATTAAGGAGAGGATTCTATTGGCCAACATTGTTCTTACAAGTAGGAGCAAAGGTCAGAGGTTGTGTTCCTTGTGAAATGTTTGTTGGTAAGAAAAAATTAGCAGATCTTCCACTGGTTCCATCAGTAGTCTAAGAACCTTTTAGCCAATGGGGATTAGATTTTATTGGAGAGGTTCATCCCACTTCAAGTAATTAGCATAGATGGATCATCACTACAATAGACTACTTCACTAAATGGGTGGAAGCAATTCCAGTGAGAAATGCTACTGATTCAGTAGTAATCAAATTTATTGAAGAGAACATCTTATGTAGATTTGGTTGCCCAACTTAAATTGTCATTGATAATGCAACAACTTTTTCTAGTGTTAAAATGATTGATTTTTTCAAGAAATATCAGATTTTGTTACATCATTCAACTCCATATTACCCACAAGGTAATGGCCTTACTGAATCTTCAAATAAAAGTCTAGTAAAGGTAATAAAAAAGACTAGCATATCATAAAAAGAGCTGGGACTCTCATTTAATTTATGCAGTATGGGAAAACAGAATTACTCCAAATAGATCTACTGGAAAATATCCTTTCCAGTTAGTTTATGGGAAATATGAAATCTTCCCTGCCAATTTGGCCTTCCTTGTTTTAAAATTCTTGTAGGATTCAACATATGAACCTGATGATTTTTCAAGGAGAATAAATCATATTATTGAAATAAATGAAAATAAAAATGAAGTTCAATACAAATTGAAAATGTATCAGAGTAAGATGAAGAGCTTGTTTGAAAGAAGAGCCAGGGAAAGGGACTTCAAGGAAGGTGATCTAGTTCTAAGATGGGATTCTAGGAGAGAAGAAAAGGGAAAACATGGCAAGTTTGACAACCTGTGGTTTGGACCTTTAGCAATTGATGAAGTAAAGGGAAACACCACTTTTGTTCTACAAAATCTTGAGAGGCCATATTCCACTTATCCTGTAAACGGAAGGTTTCTCAAACATTGCATTTAGTACTAAGAAGTTGAAGTAGATTCCATTACTACCATTGTAAAAATGTTGGTTTCTTTTACTTTTCAAGCTGTCGGTGTGTTTTTTAAAGAAAAAGACTCCATAGCTTGAGGAGATGGCACATGGATATGCAAGTTCTCTGCATTCTACAAGAGAAAGCAGTCCCCTGTTGGAGGCAATGTTCTAGCATTTTTTGGTTTTGGTAAGTTAGAATAAAATAGTCAAAAAATGAAAATATTTTTCAAAAAAATGTTAAGCTAGGATATGGACAAAAAGAATACTGAATAAAAATGTTAGGAAATATTTTGATAAATATGTCCATATCAAAGAAAATGTTAGGATAGATTCCGTAGAAAATGAAGTCAAAAATAAAATGTTAGGTTAGAGCGAAAAGAAAAAAGCAATAAACTCTAAAAGTGTGCAATTCCAAGTGCCACTACTTTTTACTTTATTATGAAAAATAATTGTTGTGTGAAACTTTTCGTAAATGCCACAACCCATGATAGTAAAATAGTTTAATCTTGACTAGTTCATACTTTAAATTTCATGTTTATAGTTAGAGAATAAAGATCTAGCTAAACTGTTTAATCTTGGCAGATCAATATTTAGTTAGAGAATAATAAGGAGCTCATCAGTTTAATCTGAGCCCTTGGATGTTATAAGGTTAGAATTAGATAGTTTTCTTTTCAAAAGAAAAAGGAAATAAAGGGTATGCTAGCCTAAATGCACCCAATTAAGTGAAGGCAAAAGGTTAGGGTAAGTAAAGGGTAGGTAGAAGAAAGGTTGCAGAAGTACGAAGTTGATTAAGGCATAAACTCATTTATCGTGCTTGTTCATGTGTTGCAGTGTGCAGGAGTAGTTATGAAGATGAAAATATGTTCACAAGTTGGTTTGGTTAAGTTCCCCTCATTTCATTTCACCCTCCACTACATACTTACTAATTTCCTCTTTTTCCCTCATTTCTTGTTAAAATACCCTTTTCCCTTCATTTTCACCCTTTCCCTTGGTTTCACACATTTTCCTAGCAATTTACCCTCCAGAGGTCATTTCTACCCAAAAACCCCTTTTTCTTATTGTGAAACTCTTTTCCCTTGGAAAAAACCATTTTCCCCTTGTAATTTCCCTAAAAACCCATAAATACCCCTTATCCTAACTTTTATTCCCCCTCCGCTTTATTTATCTTTAACTCCGCCATACCCATAAAACCCCTTTTAACCTAAGTTTTATTAAAACCTCGCATTACGTAACAAACCTTTGCAAATTACCTTTTTCCTGATATAAGAACTCTTTTAACCCACCACCCTTGGTGTGGCTAAATAAAACCTACCACTGTTAACCTTGGTCCCCCTCCATAAACCTATGCATTATGTTTTAACCCGCATATGCTTAAATCCCTCTTATATCGTAAAATAATTACAAATCCTTTGTAATTAACCCCTGGACCCCACTAATCTCAGTACTTGTTCCCTCTGTGCATCTCCACCACACGATAGCCATCAGATCATCGACTCCTAGATCCATTGACCCACAGCAATATCGTGCACTCCCGATCCCCGACTTTTACTCGCCTGAGAGCACGCGAAATTCGTGGTTTTTCTCGAGCTCCTTTTGGTTACATGGCAGTCCCACGTTAACTCGTGTTCCCTTGGAGAAAAACCACCCCACGGACAAAAGTAGTACGATGAGCCTCCGAAACCACTCCCTGCATACGATAAAACCATCCACTGTTCACTTAACCCCTCTATGCCAAATTTAAAAGGTTTCCAGTTTAAACGCCGAAACCCTCACTTTCGCTCTTTTCGCCCATTTACACAGTAAAGCTTGTTTAACTCTTCCTATGCCACCCTCAGCCTCTGCAATCTATTTGACCTATGATTACCATCCAAATGCTACTAGGACTCTGTCCATACACTATCCTGTTCCTTAAAGCCATTACATCCCTCTTTGTCCACCTGTGTTTTTCTTAAGAATTGTTGTGTTTTGCAAGTGATCATATAAGACTTGTTTGTTCTAGATTCATAAGGAAATGAATTCAAAACCCTTTATACAGTTAAAGGAAAATTATCATTTACACAAAGCATAAGTCATTTACACATTAATGGTTAAAACAAAGAAGAAAGCCTTTACACAGAGATAGTAAATGTTAAATAGAGAAGGAAGATAAAGACATACAGTTAAAAGAAAAACATATGAGAATATAAAACTACCATATGCTTTAGACATGTAAAAAACTAAATGATTTACTGTTGAAATACACAGTAAAAACTTGAAATGTACAACAAAAGTAAAAATCATAGTAAAGGATATTGACAGGTCAACAAGGTCAAAGAGTATTAGATGAAAGTGTATCAGATGAAAGGTCATAAGTAAATATGACATCTAGCATGAAGACCAAACAACCAAGAAGCTTAAAGGAAAAAATATCAAAGACCAAAAGCAACAGAATCTAAATAACAGGGACATCAAGCAGCAGTTCAATAGTTGTCTCTATCTTCTTGCATGAAAATGTTTCCTTTTCCTTGAATAAAACTATTTTTGTAAAAACAGTTTAGGATATTTGCTTAGTTCTACTATTGTATAAATAACTCTCCTTATGAGTTATTATAGGTTCATCATTGAACCAGGTTGACCATTGAAAGAGAGTTGCACTCTTGATGAAGAATCTGTAAACATTTTATGTACTTATCTTTTCTGGACCCTTAATACAAAGGAAAGGATTATGAATTCATTTTTACACAGTTTGTGTTTCCTGTAAGTTTTTCTAGTGTTACACATTATGTTTTTCTTCATATTCTTATGTCTTACAGAGATACCTAGGTAGGAATAATTGTGTCTCAATCTATTCGTATAAGCTTCTAAAGTGATAATCTATAAAGAGAAGGGATTAATGAACTGATTGTTTAATTAATTCCCTCTGAATCAATAAATCATCAACATCTTGTGTAAGCATATGCATATTCTCTTGAACCTTCTAAACATTGGTCAAAGGTTTTCATAATTATGAATATCTAATTTTCTATCTAAAAATTGTGATAATCATATTTTTTTTTTGTTTCTCCTCACCACTATTCAAGCTTTATCACTGTGTGAAATTTTATAGTAGCCCTCTGTTTTGGGATTAATATTATTCAAAAGGTTAGGCATTATAGTATTACATCTGTTTCATTCATTGGCCTTCCAAATTAAAACAAAAAACCCCCAAAACAATTATCTTAGATGCTCTGGCTTGATAGCTGACCATTATCAACTCAGAGGTACAACAGGTACCTTGGTCCTCACTTTCATTAGTGGTGATGGGCCTCACTTTGGTTAAAAACTGACCTAGATGGTTGGTATCCTGAGATTACTGTACATTCGACCTCAGCAACTATATCATATGCAGTAAATTGTACAAGAAAAGAGGAGAACATGGTTTCTTGTAGAAGGATTTCGTGCAGAGAGGTTTAGCAGTTGCATTTTCTGTTGAAAAGCAATTATTTTCTGATGAACAAATTTCTAGCAGAACATTTTCTTAAAGAATATGGAAAGTACTAATCATATTCATTATTAGTTTAGGCTACGTAATTGCACGATCTTGCATATGATATGGTTTCGAGGTGGTTTGTGATTCCAAAGTGAGTGCAGTTGTCACCCAAGGTACTCGACCGTTGTAAGGTAAGATCAAGTAGGTACGTTTGGTGTCAGAATAATTAAGGTAAAAAGGCAATGGTACGAAATTTTGAATTGCATGAATACAAGTCATGACCACCCTTGCGGAATAAGGCGGTGATGAGTCGTTGTGTCATAACACGAGTTCCCATTCCCAATTATTATTTCTATTATCTTACCAACATTTATCCCATAGAAAAGATCATGATGGAAATCATGGTCATGTTCCGCGTTGTTCAATGTTGCCTTATTACCCTACACCCTTCCTAAAATAAAAAAATTATTGTTATTATTCGGTTTCAATTATCTCGCTTGGTCTCAAAGGCATATCAATGAACTGATCGAACTTTGCTCTCTCCAATTCCTAGCCTCCACTGAACATGCGGCCCGCGGTCAGATTCGAACCTCAGGGTCCGACACTACTTGACGCTCACCCATAGAGTAAGAAGAGGTTGGAGAAGGCAGGATGGTTTCCTATGTTCTTAAATTTTAGCAGGCATAATTCAAAAGTGATGAAGTATTTTTCTCTAAATTTTAATGGATATAGGGCACAAGTGGGTAACATTAAGTTCAGATTGACGGAGGAACTGGTAGCCCGAGCTTGTGGAATTCTACAAGAATGAGAGCATTAGTTTAAAAACCAATGATTCAAAAAGGATAAGTGTGCACCCTTCCTCAGAAAAGAGCATGCAAACCCAGACTGAAGCGAGGGGATTCTGAAGGATTTTCTTGGAAGTAAGTACTAGTGTCTTTTGTTTCTCTTACAAAAGTATATCACCTGTGAAGGTTGCTTTGCATTAATTTTCCTCTTGCATATTCATCTCCTTGAACATTTCCGAGACATACCCTTGCATTTGCAATATTATCTTAGAATGTCTTTGTTGAAAATGTCTACTTCTGTTAAGGGGAGGGTGTCACATATAGAGACGAACCTCTATCATTATGGTCTTGTCAAAATTATCATGATAGAGGTTTTGAAGAAACAAAATAAAACATGGGAAGACTTTTTAGTGGAAAATTACTTTGTGGTTGATGAGAAAGAGCTCAATTTATAGGAAATCAAAGAGGCGGAACTAGCAGAGAAGCCGAGGAAGAAACCATGGACCTGTGGTTAGCTGATAGAGGAGATTAAGAAAGATGAGGAGCTGGTGGTAATCAAGGAAACTAAAGGGAAGAAGCCTAAGCTATCAAAAGGTACCCCTGCTCTTGCTATTCATTTTACGAGAAGCCAGGAAATGAAGCTAGAGATAAAGGAAACTCTAGAGGAGGAGGTACAACACATTGAAATTAAGAAGAATGGTAAGAAACCCCCAGGCTTGTCTAAGGGGATGAATTAAAGATCGAGTTAGCTATGTTCATTGACAAAGAAGTGTTGGAGACTACATATTTTCAAGATGCACAAGAAAGTGGGGAGAAAATAGTTGAAGGTTAGAGAGAGCGGGAAGAACCAAGTCTGCCTCAGTGCTCTTGAGGGCAACATGGGGATGAGGAAACATCTAAAAAGAAGTAGTCCCAGAAGGATATGGAGGAAGTTACCACCAGTATCACTAAGTCTAAATGGGTTCTTCAAAGGGGAAATGAAACTCTAAAACTTTTGTAGAAAGAACTGGAGGAGTGGAAAGAGAAGGATCAGAAGGCATGCCGAGTCATGAAGAAAAAACAAGTTCATATCAAGCACCTATACAAAAAGAATGAAGAATATTGAGGTAGGGTTCAAATATCTAAGTCCCTCAGGGAGACACTAGATCGCTTAGATAGAGTAGCTACAACATAGGGCACAAAATGAATTTGTCTTCTGATGTGCAATATTTTTGCTTGCATACGAGGCATGAAAGGAGCTAGGTGTGGGGGAGATGTTGAGTCCCTATTTTTTACATTTTCGATAATGTTCTAAGGCCTTTCTCCCCCTATTTTTAACTCTCGTTGACCCTTCATGACTCTCTTTTTTCCATATCCTATGTGTTTTGACCAAAAGGGTGATGCGGGCTTTAAGGTATGCAAGTTAGTTTAAAAAATATCATTTCACTTTATTCTTGAGTACTTTTGAAGTTAAGTGATACCTAATAGAATTATCTACAACTTCAAGGGTATTGACCGAATCCTATGCAGATCAACTTTCTTCCAAAGTAGTTCCGTGATTTCATACAGACAAGCCATGATTTCCTGCAGAGTCACTGATTTCCTGTAGATATGTCAATTTCCGGTAATCGCTTCAATTTCCTACAATGATCTTGATGGTTGGGTATGTTTTGGTCAGCCTCGAACAGAACAAAAACATGGGTTTTGTCGAGAAATTTGTCTACATGGATGTTGTCCTATTGGCTACCTCAAAATTTCCACCAAAGCCACCCAAATATTCAGACCTCTCATGGATGGTTGTAGTGGGAAACAACCTCGGCAACTCAATGAGATTAGTTTGATCCATGCTTTCAGTCATGGATCAAGCTCAGCATGCTTATTTTTATTTTCTTTTCCAGTTATTATTAGTAGATAGTTGCAGTATTTCAATTTCCTAATTTGGGCAAGTTTATGCCTCTGTATTTGTATAAAAAAATTTATGTTTCATTTGTAAAAGTAGGATGATATACCAGAATTTGATACTACTATAATACTAATTCAGATTAATACAAAGTTCATGTTCTGTTGATCTTTTTGTGTAAAATCCTTTAGAAGTTGAATGAGTTGTGAGTAAGGGAGGGCCCCCTTTACTCAAAACTCCCATAGTTGAAGATTGCATTCTTTTAATTATTTTCATGAGTTGATAGAGTTATTACACAACTTTTGATTCCTCTTTTCCAATTTGGAGTAGCACATGTGTTATGATTAAATGGTGAAACTTATGTGATGAATATATTTGGATTATTTGGGTAGGCTTTAATCTTACATTGCAAATAGCTGAATTGATTCAATTGTTGTTTGATTGATCTATTATTTTTTCTGATCAACATCAACAAATTTTCAAAGCTTTAGAGGGATGATTAAATCACTCCATGTCCTTTTCTGCTAAGTGTTGATCGAAAAAATGGATATTGAAGTTGTGTGTATGTGATTTCGTTTAGGAAAACACTTAAAATATTAGCTTGCATATATTTTGTGAAACATCTCGCAAGGTTAGCTACCCCTGGTTGATAATTTATGTATGTCAAATTATAAGTCTATAATTTGCCCAAACAATGACTTTTGGTAGTAATTCACCTGCTACTATTAAAGGAAAAGGATATGTGGTATTAAAAGAAAAGGTCAAGGATGAGAATGTATTATTTGTTGATGGGCTAAGACATAACTTGCTAAGTGTTAGTCAAATGTGTGATCAAGGGCACGGATTTATTTTTAGATCAAATAATTGCATTGTAAGTGTTAGGGTCCTATAAATATAGTGATCAAGGTATGATTATATAGCTATTTATCCCAATGGGATGTTGTAAATTATTTTTAATTTTAATTTTTTTAGTTGTTAAAAAGAAAAATAGAAAAAATAGAAACAACAAGAAAAGAAAAGAAAAAAAGAAAAAATAGAAAAAATAGGAAAAGAAGAAAAGAGAAGAAAAATAGAAAGAAAAATAGATAAAAATAAAGGGGAAAAGAGAAATATAAAAATAAATAAATAAAACAATAAATCCCCAAAGGGCGCTCCAGTTAAAATGTCACCTAAGTTGTTTTTTATCCTTAAATCTTCATTAAATTACCTAAAACATGTTTTAAATGTCAAATAAATGTCAACGGGATGTTTTTTCCTTTCGTAATAAAGTTATGGCACTTTTGGATGAATGAGATGGTCCTTGCCAAAAGCAACAATAGGGAACGATGTTTCAAGCCCCCTTGACCTTTTGAAGGTTAATGCAGTGGGTGGGGGGGGATCCGAAAAGTAGTTTGTTTGAAACTACCATAGACTACGTGGCTACCTGACTGGAATTTTGGGGGCCTCTTCTCCATTACCACTTACTACCTGACTCGCCCCCCCCCCCGCCCACCATCTCCTATTTTTATTTGCCCCCAATCCTGTTAGATCCCACTCCAATCATGCCATTCCACCACACCACTCCTGCTCCACTCATAGCATGCCAACGCATCCACCACCCCATTTCATTTTCCCATGTCACCTCACCCTCTTACGTCACATGACCATTGTCCAAATCTCCCGCCAACAGTCATGTAGACTTTTTTCATTAAACTCCCACAAACATTTAAATTTATTAATTGCGACACTCCAAAAACAATGATTTCACCATTGATATTCTTTCCCTTTTCACTTTAAAAACCTTTCCTTTCCCAACATTTATCCCTTTTCCATTTCATTTTATCAGTGCAGGTTCAGGCTCCGAGATCATTCAGTGCACCAATGCCTTCTCCAATTGGCATGCTCTTTTAGTACCAATTAAGCATAGATCGGGTAATCTCCTTTTGGGTCTTTATACAATCTGACATGTCGTCATATAAGGGAAAAGAGAAAATGGTGGTCGAGAGTCCAGTCCTACCCTATGTTCCCAATTTAAATGAGATGCCTTTAGTTGAAACACAATATAAGATAACATAAACTCAATGTGAATTTGATTTGTATGAACTTCATAATTGGGTGAAACATAAGTACTTAGATAATAGTGATGATTTAAGAATCTAGGAATCATTTCCACCTCAATTTTCCATTCCCTAGAGCCATAGTTTCCCAAAGTTCACTACATGGTGTCATATCAGGTACCTTCCCATCCTGAAAGTGGTAATTTCTCAAGACACTGAAAATCATGTTCTCCATTACCCCAGAAGCTATTTGTCAAGCCCTCTGGATTAATTCTCAGACTTATTTACACATTTTCCACTGATGCACTCATGGAAATATACAAAAATCTTACCTTCCCCTAGCAAGCCCATATTTTTGAATGTTTTCTGCCTAAAAATTTTGAATTGCCAAGAACAAATCCCCCATACTCTGCTTCTATTTTCCCTGAGATGTCAAGACAAGTTATTTTCATGGTTACTTTCTTATTAGGTTATCCCACAGACCAATGGGTAGATGAAGTAGTGTTAGGTTTCTTTTTATTATTTTTAGTTGGTCAGAAGCCATCACTCATTTTCAATTATAGTCAATACTTGTCAGATGTTATTCATGAGCAATTTCTAAAATTTAAGGCTAAAGATGCATTCAAACAGAAATCAATCTTAGTATATTTAATGCTATTTTATCAAGTAGATAGGTGAAATATCCAGTTACAGAAGATGGATGATCAAGGAAGTCCACTATTAGTCATTCACTAGACTTCTTTAGTTAGAAGGAATTCAAAAGATTATTCATTCAAAAATTTTGTAGATTATTTTTTACATACATCCTTGTGTCTTCTTAGCAGTGATATTATACCAAGGATTTCACCAGAGATCAAGAAGGTTTTTCATCTTACAGAACAAGTTAAATTTGGAGACTATTATCTCTACCAAAACTATACAGAGATTTGAATCTATGGGTGTGAGTTTCCTCCCTATAGATTACCAATATTTGTGTCAGTAATGATTTTTGCCTTGGAATACATTAGACATATGTTAAACATGGATGACATACATTTTGTATCAAGTAAAAGGAAGAAACAATTTAAATTGAAGGCACATGTTGGGACTTATATTGTAAATACCAGAGCAACATCAAAGGAAGTGGATGAAATACTAAAGAAAATGAAATTTAAGCTAAGCTTCACATGGTATTATGATCCATTAGGGATAATTTCAAGACTAAGAGTCAAGCAGAAGACCACACCATATGCACATACACCTAGGCCAAAGATAGAGTAGTATGCCAATCAGGAACAATGGATAGAGAACACACTACAGGAGGTTGAAGAGAAAATTGTCAGTCAATCATCTCTACAAACTCCTATTCCAAAGGATAAAGAAATCAAGAGACCAAGGGAAAGTATGTCCCCTATAGATTCAGAAGCTCAAGCTACAGACTTTCATGTTTTCAAGAGAAGAAATAAAGATCCAAAGACCAATACTAAGACTGATACTAGAAGTGATGCTTAGATAATACATATTCAAGAGGAATCCCCATAATAAAAGGGCCAATATGAGCAATCCACAATGGTTTTGACATGTATTCGAACTAATTCATTCCCATATGTTGAGGAGACAACTAAGTCACATAGGCCTTCTACATCTTAGATTGCAGTACAATAGAATATTTTTTCCATATACAGGGAGATCAAGAGAAAGAATGAAGCATTAAAGGATACACCATTTTCTGAGTTTTGGAAGAAAACTTCTACTATTCAACACGGGTTGTTGTCTGCACTTTATACTAAGAAGGGGTAGTTCCAGTTGGCCTTCTTGGAACAAACAATTCCAGTCCACAAAAGTGAAGAAGACTACAAAGCTTCAATTTTTTATTTTGATACCAAAGAGGTCAATGCAATCGATCAAATTGATTTTCATAAACGGGCAGGTGAAATGATCTATTCAACATTGAAAAGTTTAGCCATAGCTGCCTCAAAACTGCAGTCCTCCTTGAATAATATGCATTCACAACTAAAGATAAAGCAAATGTCATATTTGGCTAAATATACTAGAACCAAATCTTTGGAAGTTTAGCATTTAAGCTAGGACATCATCCTAGTAACATCAAAGGAGCTGAGGAGATAATTAAAAATAAAGATGTAGATATTTAAGATCTGAGGAAACAAATCAAGCTTCCAACCACAGAGCACCCTTAGGCCAAATAATTAACTAATTTGGAGATAGAAAAGGAAAAGAAGTTCAAATTAATAGTTGAACATAACGTTCATATTTAAAAAATGGAGGAAGACATGGATACACTGTTAAAAGAGGAGGAATGATTCACAGCTATAGGTACATCAACACAGTAAGAAGTATAGAAAATAACAGATACATTTAGTGCAGATTCTTCTGAAAATCTGGTCAAAACTTTGGGAGAACTATTAATAAAAAATAAGGAGAAATAGAGGTTAATGACAACATTGACATAAATGGAGGAAAAAAAATCAAAGATGATATGCATATCTGGAAGAAGTACAAAGGAATTTCAAATTAACTCAACAAATTGAAAAATATGAGAATGAATCTCTGACAACTCAAATGTTGGTATAGGCCAAGAAAAGTATATGACATAACATCAATGCAAATATTACCTAATTGTGGCCACTGTTTCAAATTATTTTTACGCAGGAGGAGCTAGTAAAAAGGGTGAAAACAATAGTTGAGCAAACAAAAGCTGAAATTGAGCACAGACCAAGGGAATCACACATAATTATTAATATGTTGAACTCCAATACTAGATATGAGTTAGACGATGTCTAGATTCAAGACAAAACATACAAATTTATGGAAGTAAAGAGAGTTCTGACAAAGAAGAACCTCATGATACAACTAGAGAATAAATGCAAAGAATTGGAGTTACAGGTAAAAATATTTAACAAAAAATTAATGTATTGCAAGAGAAAGGAATTCCAGCTCTTAAAGCCTCTAATTGAAAATTGATTCACCAAGGTCAAAGGAACAATAATTGGAGAAGATTTCATGGAAGGACTACAAGATGACCTCTGCATTCAGTGTGAATTCCACCATATATTTCTCAATAAACCAACTTTTCATACATATACAAAAGTAGATGAGAGATTTCAGAACATGGTAAATTTCTCCATTCCTAGTGAAGAGCGGTGGGATAAATTGTTGGAGCTCATTGAATAAAGGTAACATGAAAACTACAAATTAGGGAGCAGGAAAATAGAATAAGCAAAAAAGTAGCTACAGTTAGCAACAATTCTCCTTAAAGTCTGAATAGAACATCAGAAATAGTCCAAATTTCCTGTTACTTAGTTCTATTTTTGAAATATCCACATTAGTTTAGTAGATATTATTTTGAAGTCCAAATTAATTCAAGGCAAACTCTATAAATATTTTGTAAAAATATGTAGAAAGGGTTGGATTATGCAAGAAGGAAATATTTTTTTTGTGATTGTAAGCATTGAAATATATTTTGAAGTAATTGATTCAATAATACACGGGTAGTTTGGTTTCAAGATTCTTGTGTCAAGTAAATGGTGATGTTTCCCTCTTTGTAAATCAATTTTTCTTTCAAGTTTCACATGGATTTCCTTTGTTGATTGTTGCAAGAAGATTAAGAGTTGAATTTACTTATGGTACTCTGCTTTGGCTTGTTTAAACAATCTTAAATGTTTTATTTCTAATATTAAGTATAGAATTCATTTGTGTATTCTCCATATTTAATTGATCCTAATTCTTATTCATCTCATCCACACCACAACAACTCTACGAGATCCAGGAGTTTTCCTACCTCGCCTTGTTTCATCTCCTCTATTTATTCTAATTTATTACTGAAGTTTTTATGATTCCATGCCCAATGAAATTTTCTTTCATTTTACAACCAAAAACTTTAAAATATCCTATCATTTACCTTTCATACCTAGCATAAGATCTAAACACTAAGATTAAAAATCATACGAAGAGATCCCTCTATGAAGATGGAAGGGATAAACCCTAGCTTTAAAAGTGGTTTGTGATTACCTCCATAGTTTCCTTTTCAACCTAGGGAAACTACAAAGTGCTAACATTCTGGTGACCATACTGGGGATCATCCCTGGTAAGTTTGATCTCGAAATCTTAAACCTATTCCATGTGGGTGAAAGTTAGTTAGTATACCTTTAGGCTAAATTCTTCACCCAGAAGTTGTGATTTTACCTAGCTCTGACAAATTCCTTTGGAAATATGGCTCCTAAAAAGATTTATACTAGATCACATCTAGATCCTCATCCTCCTGAAGTTGTGAATGATCCTGAGAGTTTTATTAAGAAAAAGAATGAAAATGTCAAGTAAGAAATAACCCTTTTCTCAGGTCCCACTCACTCCCTGAAAGTTCTCCAACACTTGAGGATATTGATTCTGATCCGTCCTTTGAATTTAGTATTTTTAGAACGAACTTAGAAACGTTTGTCCTAGGAACAATCTTTGATGAATCCATTTTGAAACAATATATCTCAACGCAAAGGCCTATTATTTTATATTACGATAAATACATCGAAAAAAAGTTTGAAAAGCTTGAATATCTAGTAACTCAATTTAATCAGGCTACTCAAAAACCATTCATAGTTCAACAAATTGTTATTTCTTCTTATAATTCATAATTGACTTCCCCTTTGGTTTTCCATTTTTATACTATCCCCATCACATCTCTCATTCATACTCCTTTTATAGAAACTCAACAGGTTACAGTCCCACCTCCTTTATCACCTCTAACAGAAAGCACAACTATAGTTTCATCTTCCTCTCATATTCCAATCATGATAGCTTGTTATGCCACTTTGGTTCTGCAACAACCACTAGATGCTATGCCACTGAATTATTCACAATGTCTACCACAATTCGATGGCACTAGGCCCACTACAACTCAACAGCACATTGATAAGATGAATGATTTTGCAAATCTAGAAGATGTTGATGATGGTGATGTTCGAATAAGGTTGTTTGCTGAGAGTTTGACTGGTGAAGAAAGAAAATTCCATAGGGGATTAATAGCAGGCAATATTTCCAAATTACAACAATTTCATCAATTTTTTCTTTCTCATTGGGAGCCTAAAAAGAACCCACTTCAGATTCTTGCAAAAAATGAAAGTTTAAGAAGAGCTCCATGAGAGTTGGTTCAGTATTATTCATATAGATTTAACAACCTTTATAATTCAATTCCAATAGAAAAAAAAAACCCCTATGGGATTTTCTTTACTTTGATATCCAGATGGTTTTGATGCTCACATGGCCTATCAGTTGAGAGAAAAAAATCAACCACTTTAGAAGAGATGAAAAATAATACTATTAGTGTAGAGGCAAATTTGTTGGCCAAGAAAGAAAAATTGAGCGATGAAAAGAGAGTGACTATTAAAAAAGAACCTTGTTCATCATCACATGTGAAACTAGACACTCTAGTTAAAACTATCGAGGGAATGATTGAAATAATGACCTTGACAGATAAAGGTGCACCTAAAGAACCACAAGGGGGACCTTAGATTAGGAATCAAAATTTTAGAAGAAAACAACCCCAAATTAAATAAAGAGAGCCAAGAAACCTAACAGATCAACAACAAATTAGACCTCCTTTTTAAGAAAATTATGTTGAGGAAGAAAATGAGACAACAGATGATCCAGAAGAGAATCATATCAATCTCTTTGATGAAGGACAAATAGATAATGTTTTCTTGACCAAAGAGGAACAAGATTTGTTCTTATTAACATAACAATATGTAATGTATACAAAATTAGAAGATTACAAAAAGTGCTATCAGAATTCCGTTATGGAAGTACATAAACAATATAATCTGAGAAGTAAGAAAGTTGCAGCAAAACCTCCTAAAAAGATCCAAATTGATACACCTTCCACAAGTCAAGAAAAGGTTGACCCTCCAAAGGAAAACCCTAAAAAAAAGATACAACTTTTAAAGAGGAAGAAAAACCTCACGCTTCTTTTAACATTGAAAATTAATTGTCAAAGATTAGAATTACTATTCCTCTAGTTGAATTAATGAAAAAGGATGTATATAGAGGTCAAGTTATAAAAGCACTAAAGATAGAGGAGGGCAAAAATACTGTAAACATAAGTGATGATCAACCTAGATTGATATTTGGACTAGAATTTCAGGGAAAATCATAAGATGGTAATGTGGCACAATTTTATGTTAGTCTTAATATTCATGATTTCATTTTGCACAATTCCATGTTGTATTCAGGTCCTTCACATAATCTTATTCGCAAAGTGATTATGGAGGAACTCAGATTAGATATAACCAGACCATATAAAGATCTTTTCTCTTTTGATTCTGGTATGCTCCTATACCAATAGGTGTCATATTTCATGATTGACTTGATTAGCTCTGCAATATGTTCATAACCTTTTCTTGTTGCAAAGGTTTTCCATATTTTCAAAAAATCAAAAAATTTAAAAAAATGTAAAGAGGGTATACTCTAAAAGAAAAATCAAAGGGTAAAAAAAAAAAAAAATGGTCAAAAGAAAAAATGAAAAGAAATGAACCCCAAATAAAAAGGACCAGGAAAGTGTGCAAACCCAAATGCCACTACTATTTCATTTTCTGTAAATAAAGCATCATGTATAGCTTATTGAACTTTTTCCTCAATTGATGAATGGCAAAATAGCTTAATCTTGGCCAGTTCATGTTTGAATTTCCTGTTTTATAGATAGAGAATAAAAATCTGTCCAAACTGTTTGATCTTGGCAGATAAGTAGATAGGTAGAAAAGCTAAGGAGCTCAACTGATTAATCTGAGCCCTTGGAAGAAATAAGGGCAGACTTAGATAGGCTTATCATGCAAAGAAAAGAAAATTGATGAGGGTTTGCCAGTCCAAGTGCACCCAAAGAGAAAGAAGAAAAAATGTTAGGTACAATAGGGTGGGTAGGCAGTTTTGGTGTTGCAAAATGCGACTTGTGATTGATTTTGTCTCTCAAAATGTTCATCTTACTGTTATCACAAGTACCATGGCAGATTTCTGGATGCAGATCAAGCGAAGCATGACTAACTCCCCTTCTTACTTTCCCTAATCATTTACTAAATTCCCCGAGAGATATTAGGATCTTCTTGATATCCTGTAAACCACTTATCTCATTCCATTTCATAAATGGCCTAAGTGAATTCCTATTTTACTTAGGGAAATGGCCTCATTTCTTGTATAAATCCCTGTTTTTCCCCTTTTTCCTAAGTTTTGTAACATTATGCTTAGTGCGCATTCACTTTCAAAAGTTTCATATTAACAAATTAACATTTATTATATTAAATCCCTTCTAAATAAACCCCTTTGTGTATTATGTATTTATAATATAATCGTCAAAATGTTAAATATCCCGCCGGGGTTTACTATAACCATAGCACTGTTTTTGTTAGGGATTAATAAGTTCAATTGGAGCTTATTATGAACCCTTTCTGCCACATAAATCATGGAATAATTAACCATCCAGGTTAATTATAACCAAACCCCCAACCAATGATATTGCGCCCAAAAACATTAAAACCATTATATATTATATTGGGCTCCCGCGCATTAAACCACCTTCACCTCCATTGACCACCAACCATCAGATCAATGGCCTCGCATCCGACGGTTCAGATCTATATCGCACCCCCCTCCATCGCTGAAAGTTAACGCTCGGGAAACTGGCAGTTTCGCTCCCATACAGTGGACACACGTCACACTCCTGCTCTGCTTGCAGTCCCCCCGTTCCAAATCGCCCTAGCCCATAAGCGGTGCGGGGTAAACCGCTTACCACCCCCTGCTAAACAACAAGATGTCCCATCGCTCTGACGTCATTCGCCCAATAAGTGCTAAAAGATCCTCGCCAACCTTAATTTCGTTAAAAAATGATGAAATATTATTTTCATTGTAGTTCTCTTTGTTCAAGCTCCTATGCAAAATAATGACTGGAGCCACTGTACCAGCTTTTAAACTGCCACCCGGCCGAAGAGACCATGGCAACACACTCTACAATCCTTCATTCAACATGCAATTACTTAATTTGTCTCCTTAATCCAAGCATTTATCCATTTTACTGGTAACCTTGTAAATTTCAGTTCTTCGCTGAAAAATTCTGCCTATGAAAACCAAATTCAAGTAAAAGCAGTTCGCAGCTGCCATAAAGGGACACCAAAACCACTGTTTAAAGTCTGTCCTTTCCATAGAAAGCCCAAATTCCAGTTTGAATACACAAGAACCAAACATGGAGGCCCCCCCAGCTCTAAACGTTGCACCCATCAATGCTCCCCACAAAGACTTAGATTATCTGCCTCTTGCAGACAAAGATTTTCAAATAAAGGACTTAACCACTGATTATAATCATCTTCAGGCCTTCTACCAAATTAGGGATAGTTATCTAAGCAACTCTAATATTTTTGGACCGTGGGAATCAAACCTTCCCATGTAGTTCCTTCCCTCAGTCCATGTTTTCCCAAACATCATTCACCAATGCTGTGCCAACTATGACCCTATCCATAGAGCAGTTATGTCACCTTCCCAAACTGTCATTTTTTCCATAACTGTTGAATCCACCAATGATATGATACGTTTCCATTCCACTGAGCCCCTTGCTCGTCTTTTCATGGGTTTTTTTACTTGAACAAGCATCTCAATTACCCAAGTCAAAGATAACCCGCATTGCTCAGATGTTCATGATACCAATGCACCAACCTAAAGGCCCTCCTCCTTATCTGTGCGCCTTTTTTACTGAAACTGGTAAACTCATTGTTGACATGATATCCTTGATCTTGGGATTTAGGTCCAGTGAATATGTGGATGATATCAACCTGGTTCTATTATCAACCTTTACTCCAGGACAACCCCCTGCTATCAACTATGACTATGCCACTTTTATTGCCAACAAAATCCATGATCAATTATAAATTTTGATAGAGAAGGAGTCTTCAAATACACATCTTTTATATACCATCTGTTGTTATATTATCAACCAGACAACTTTCCATTTCCCATCAGGAAATTAGACTCAAAATGAAATCAGAGGTCTGTGATATTTTGGAGCTCAGTCTTCCATGATACGTGTGAATCCCCTTATACTTATAGTGAATTCATTGACTTATTTGTACACCCAGCCTCCACTCTATTGATAGGAGCTCCTCCTCCTAGGATCACTGGTGATATGAAGAAGATTCTGCAAATTTCTAAACAGTACAGGATAGGTGACTAGTACCTATACCAAAATTACACAGAGATCAGAATGTATGGGTGTGAACTTTTCCCTTTTAAGTTGCCTAAATATGTGCCCATGAGGTTATTTGCATTAGAATATTTTAGGTAGATCATCAATGCATACTTAACCCACTTTTGTAATGTAAAGAAGAAGGCTCAGCTAAGAATCGAAAACCAGTTAGGCCCTTATGTTATCCATTATAGGGATGCGTGGGAAGATGTTGAAAAGATCTTAGAAGACCACCTTAGATTGAAGAAGATTTTTCAGTGGGTGTAATATGACCCATATAGTTTCATAAGTGACAGAAGGGTAAGAAACAACCTATCAGTGTATATACATCATAGGATCCTAGAAATTGAACAGTATGCAAATCAGGAAGAATGGGTAGAAGGGACCTTAATAGAAGAAATTAGTGAACAGGGAAAGATGGAAAAAGTTATGAAAGATCTTGAAAAAACCCTTGACCTGGACTCTTTTGGATAGGTATCTTTCAAGCTGCCTCAGCAATCAAGAGTTGGAACATCCTCTTCTGGAACTTCTCAACAGCCTGCACAGAAAACCAGTACATCAGTCATAGGGACTTCAAAGGGTAAAGAGGTAGATACCACAGAGCATCCTATAATGACAGATCAACCAGAAATGTCAAAAGAACAGAATCTGGGGCAAATTCCTCCAACCCAAACTACAGCACCAAAAATTCCAGCACTTCAAACTCCTCTAAATGAGGAAAGAAGCAAGAAGAGAGACAAAGAAGAGCCCACACCTATCAGTGGACCTGCTAAACAACCGGAGCAAAGAGACAAAGACTAAATCCTCTGTCATAGGAGGAAATTATTGAAGAAACGACAGATAGTCTAAGAGGTGAGAGGGTAGTCAGCCAATAGACTTCCCCAACGATAGAAACATCAACTAGCTCCCATAGGCAGGAGCTAGAAAGGTAGCACAGTGCAGAGGTGTCGTCCACCAAGCCACAAAGCAAACAAGCCTCATACATTAAGAAAACTTTCACAGAGATAAAGGCCAGGAATGATCCTGTGAGAATTGAAATCTATAATCAATACTTGAAAATGGCCCCCTCAACCCAGCAAATACTGATGTCTGCCTAGGACATTAAAGAACGCAAAATGTTAATGAGTTATTTAAGCCAAAGGTATAGCAACCCTAGTCGGCAGCAGATGACATCAGAACAAACTTGGAGGTCCTAGCCAAAGACATTCATCCACTGGACCAAATTGAACTTCACAAATAGACTGGGGAAATGGTTTATTCCACACTAACTGACAAAGCAATGTTGGTCCACCAGTTACAAAGTTCCTTAGACAACACAACAACTCAGTTGCATTGGGAGAAAGCTTCTTCTCTGACCAAGGATAACATAATCAATTCCTTAGAAGAGATCATCATGGAACTAGGACATGACCCCAAAGATGCTAAAGGCATAAAGGCACTAATCAAGAAGAAGGAAGAGGACATTGCTACCCCGAGGAAACAACTGAAGCTACCTCCTTCAAGGCACCCTCAGACTGCAGAAATCATAGAGCAGAAATTAGAGGAAGACATGATGGACCTACTCAGAAACTCAATGAAAGATTAATTGATAAGTAGGCACTCAAAAAAGCATTAAAAGAGATGCAGGGAGAGTCGACCTCCCAGCCACATGAGGTAATCCCTACAGTCACAACTACAGTCCCCTCAACAATTGGATTAACATTGGCCCCAAATGTCCCAGCAGTCACAACAGAGGTAATCACAGGTACATCATCAGCAGGAGCAGCACTAGACAACAATACTAATATGAGCACAGAAGAATTGATAAAGGCCATGGAAGAGTTGAGACTCCAAGTGTCAGAATTGAAACGAGTGAAAGAGCAATTGGCAAAAGTAGAAAAGAGTTATGATAAATCCAAAATAAGTGTGGTAGAGAAAATAAGAGAGGTTAAAGCATTAGAGAATAAAGTGAGAACATTAGAGAAGGATATCACTATGGATAAGCCTATGGCAGAAATCAAAGGAATTCTTTGGACCAACATCAATCAATCCATAAATAATGTTTGGCCATTTATCCAAGTTATTTATGAGCAGATTGACTTAGTGAATGCAACACATGGAGAAATTCAAAAATAAAGAGCTTTATTAGGACAAATGCCTGATCAAGCCAACCAGCTCATACATTTTTTGAATAACAGAAATAGGGAACAACTGGAACAACTCGGCATCCCAGACAGGACAAGCACGATTTTGGAAATCAAAAGAGTTCTAACCAAAAGAACTTTAATCCAGAATTTGGAAAGAAGATGCCAGGATATGCAAGTAGAAATTATTTCTTTCATGGAAAGGTTTACAATTTTGCAGGATAAAGTGCTAACAAGTATTTTAGGAAATAATGATCGATTAATGAAGCACATTGATTATGTACATAGATTGAACAAATATGCTGCTGATCAAGTTAGTTCATCGACAAGTGCTTCAGGAGTAAAGGCACTCCCCACAGGCCAAGTTCTCTACGATAACTTAGAGAACTTATTTTATATTAAGCATGAGGTAAAAAATATGTTTCATCTCCAGCCTAATTTTTTCAGATATACAGAGACTGATGAAACTCTAAGGAAACTTTAGAAGCATAAATTTCCAAAGCAACAATGGTGGGAAGAAATGTTGGGGATTTTGTAAATTTCTCTTAGGTAAAACATAGATTTTGGGCTATTTTCAATGATAAGATAAGCAGAGATAAATGAGGCTCAAGTGGGTCGAAGTGTATTTGATCAAGTTCCAAGAACATCCGACAAAGATGGAGTAGCCAGCACAGAGTATCAGTGGAAGACAACTATAAACCGACTCGCAGAACCTACCTCCAGTACATCCGATAAAGATGGAACAGCCAGCACAGCATCAGTTTATCCTTTCCCTGTTTTCGAGACTGTTTGTCTCTATCTTTTGTAAAAAAGGGATTAGTCATCACTAGATATTATCTCCATCAGATATTTTGTAAAGATATTTTGTATAAATACCCCCCCAAACGAAGTATTTGGGGTTGGTGGGCATTCCTAGACTCTGTTGTAATACTGAACTTTGGAATAAAGAACTGTTGGAACCATCTGTTGTCTGGCCTACTAGATGAGGAATTGATGCAGAAGACTTGTCACAGAATTCTTGAATCAAACTCCAGATCAATAAGTCCCCTATATCTCATGTTTTACAGTTTTCTTGTTTGCTATATCATCTGTGTTTCATAATCTGAATGGTAAAGAAAAGGATTAATTTAGAATTTGCTTAAACTACACTCTATTTTTAGTCTTTATTATTCTCTGTGTTTTCTTCAAAATTTGTTTAACAGATAATTCTTAATTTCTCCTGTTTATTGATTCTCACATATTGACTATTTGCTAAGGAATTCTTAACTGCTCCTTAACAGTAATCATCCATTTTCCATCTTTCAATATGTTGAAGGATTCTTAACTACCCTTCACCCATTTGAGTCCATTCCATCTGATTTCAGCCTAACTTTGCTCCAGGTTTGACTACCTTGCTTTGTGATACCATCCTCTGTTAAGAAACCAAATCCAGAAAGCCATCCTTCTTTGACTCCATCATGCCTAATGGACTGAACTATTCAGTTTGCCTCACTGTTCTATTGAATTCCACCATCCAAACCAAAACAAAAAACCCTTGAACTTCATAACTAACCTAACATATTTCAAAAAAAGGCTAAATCATAAAGAGATAGCCCTCTCTGGATGCAGATTGGCTAGAATCTGTATCTAAAAGATTGGTCTATGGTTACCTCAGTCGTATTCCCTTTCTTACAACTTTGGGAACAATAGATTCAAATATATTAATATGCTTAGGTTTAATCAAGGATTTACATGTAACCCTTTCCAAAATCCCAACAAAAGTGTAGTCATGGATATTTTTGTGGCTGATATACTTCCTAAATATGGAATTCTATTATCAAAATATTTGGGGGCAAAGTTACAGGGAACCTTTGCAGATGGATGTTACATATGAAACTATTCTCGTTTTCAGACAACAAAGGAGGTTGTACAAGGAGACTCTAATGAAATATATGGTAAGCAGTTAGGACAAACCTCATAATTACCCACTTCATTCTATACGTTCAGACATGGATTATTTCATTTTATATAATGACATATGTTTAGAGGAAGAAGTGTGAAATATGGAAAGTCAATCAAAGAAAACATAGGATGTGAAGTTAAATACTGAAAAGGAAGATGATGATGATGAAAGCCTATGGCATATGGATTTTTATGGAGCAGTCAACAAGGAAGGAGAAGGGGCTGGTGTATGGATCATAGACACAAATTTAAGAAGATCACAGACATATTCCTACAAGCTTGCTTTCCAATGCACCAACAATGTGGCTGAATATGAGGCACTTATTTTGGGGTTGCAGTTATTGAAGAGATCAAGAGCCAAAATAATTTCAATACATGGAGATTCATAACTCATCATAAATCAAATCAAAGGTAAGTATTCAACTAAGCATCCTAGATTAAGGGCATACAAAAATGATGTCTTAGATTTTTTGCAGTTTTTTCCAGAGTATCAGTTGTCTTTGATTCCTAGAAATCAAAATGTGTTTGTTGATGCATTGGATACATCAACAAGCACATATAAAATTCCTTTCCACCCAAATAATAAATATGAGATTTAGGTAAAACATAGACCTTCTAACTTGAATAACATAAGGTATTGACTAGTGTTCGACAATGAAAAATAGTAAGACAACTTTTTGAAATTAAAGGGGGAATTTGAAAATTTGCATATTGATATAGAAAGCATTGTTGAAGATGATGGACAATAAGATAATTTGAATCAAATCAGTGAGAATTTTGATGAACATGAATTAAAGGTTGAAGTCTTGTCATTAAAGGACATTGTAATACCCAGAGGTTTGGTACCACTTGAAGGATTAGTTGATTTTAATGATGTGGCTCAAAAGCCCAAAATTAAACCTGTGGGAGCCAAAGTGGAGGATTGTAATATAGGGACTAAATACCATCCAAATATTGTGAAAATTTCCAAGTATTTACCTCCTGAAGAGAAACATAAATACATTGATTTATTGATAGGATACTATGATGCTTTTGCTTGGGGATACGAAGATTGGAAGGTGTATGATACCGATATTATTCAACATACTATTCCTATCAAAGAGGATTGGAAACCTTTCAAACAGAAGCTAAGGAGAGTGAATCTCATTCCGTTACCTTTAATTTAAAAAGTGGAAAGAAATAATTTTGGTGCTAAGATTATTGTACCTGTTATCACTGAAAATGCTGTAGTTAAAATTTTTTTAGCCTGGCTTAAAGAGTGGGTGTTTTCGCAGCGCCTGAATTCTTTTCAGCAGTTTCGCAGCGCTACCTGTTTGAGTGGTTTCGTAGCGTGCTACGAAACTGGGGATTTGTTCGAGTTTTCATTGAAGGCCCAGACTTCAGGGGTTAAACCTTGTATTCAAATGCATGAGAAGGATGGAAGCGAATGATTAAAGTGAATTATTAACTGGAACTACATCAGCAATATAAATCAAGGTGGTAATGGAGAAGTGGCTCAAGGCTTTGCTGCCTTTTCTAATACACCGGTTGCTTATTCTGTTTCCTCTTAGTCTATCATTTCAATGTTCACATAATGGTTGAAGAATGATTTGTCACCTTAAATACTGGTATTTGTGAGGTCGCTTTGGAGATTACAAATTGGGATGTCATTAATTGTCTTCCAAATGAAAGAGTTCTTTAATTCATGGAGAATTCATTAGAGGGCCAGATGCTGCCAGCAGACTCAAAGCGGTTGTTTGAAAAGCATGTTGTTTCTTTAGTTCCTTTCATTCTAAATCTCATACTGAATGTATTCGTAGACTGGAAAGAAAGGCTATTGAAGGCTTTTACACGAGCATTTGCAGAGTGTAACTCAAGTTCGACAATGAAGCTCTTATACCTCTCGTCAATTGAAAACATGTTTTTTTCATGATGTACGAGATAAGTCTTCTTCTAGTGTTTCTAAGAGAAATGGTCAATTTGTTTCCGAAGCTATTATGGAAGCTGAGGCATGACAAACCCAACGCATCCAATGCTGTATTAAGGGTTCTTCTTCATATTGGTCGTTTTGCTCCTGTAGATTCTATGCTGCTTGCAGAATATACGAAATTACAGCCAGTGTTACAAATAGGCAGCGTTGTGTTTATTTTTGCAGGGGATCACGTTTTTTTTAACTGAGATACACAGCACCTCTTTAATGCACGTTGGTTCATTATTAACGCACATATTGAAGACATGAAAGTGCTCTTTTGAAATGCGGTGATCAATGCCAGGTGTCAAGTAGTTTTATAATATTTTGATTGCTACAAGACCGCCATTATTAGTGGCACAAGAGCTGGTATTAGATTAACTGGTGCCGTTAAAAGATAAGTGCGCATTAAACAAAAACAAAAGAAGGATGATGCCATTCCTAGAAAGAGAGGAAAAATCGTTGTCGTAAAGACAAGGAAGCACATGGCGGAGCTCGAAATAGCAGAATTTCCTTTGTCAAGGTGGATGGTATTATTTAGATATTGTCTTCTACAAACGTGGTAACGTGCCGGTTACATGCTCCAGCTGGCGACCAAGAAATTTCTCAAGCTCCACAGAAGTTTTGGAGTTTAAAGAATTACCAAAGCACAAGTTAAATTCAGAGGGAGATTGTAAATATTTCAAGAACCATGGCTCTCAGAAGATTTGCGCTACATTAGATTACATTTATCACACTGTTGATAAGTATGCTATTAGTTCTACACTCTGTAGCGGAAGTGTTAGGAGGGCGATGTGTATTTTGTGGATCAGGGTGCTCACATTGCATTAGATAATGGAATTGTGCGAGCCACCATATCAAAACCAGCGGGGATAATTACAGGCATACTATTATGGGTAAATCAACTATAATTCAGGAGGACAGCCATTCACAAAAGGTCTCTGAACAGCTGATATCAGCAGTGGTTCCATGCTGGTTAATGACTACTAAAGATCCTAAAAAGTTGTTGAAGGTTTTCGTCAATGCATTGCCACAAATGTCACAGCATCGCAGATTGGCTATCATGAAACATCTGCTAGGGGTTGTAGGTGAAGAAGCAAGTTTGCCTATCCTTCTGTTATTACTAATTGAGATGATGGTTTCAAGAACTTTAATATCCTCTCAGAAAGCACAAAATCTTGAAGGCATACCGTTGGATTCAAAGTGGGAAATTGAGTTTTCTGTACAACTGAGTGGGCAATACACATCTAGAATATGGCTTCCAGCTTTAGTTAAGCCTTTTGCAAGGAGCAAGAACAGATGTATATATTCTGGACCTACTTCAACCAGAGTGCAAAGGAGATGATTCATTTTTATGGACCTTACAAATTGAAGCTACAAGTTTTATTACAAATTACCTGAGAAATTCTGAATTGGCTTTTGAGCTTGAAATTGCACATGATCAGGCAGCTTTGCAGGAAGCACTAGGAGCTCTTATGGAACAAGTAGTCTTACAATTGCAGATTATTGATAGAAAAACTAAAAAACCAATTGTTCCTTCTGGTCTCAAGAATGATGCAAGAGAAGCTGCATATAGTTTATTGAATACTGTCACAAAACTGATGGTTCCATCAGCTTACTCTAAGGGCATCACATCCTTGTTGAAACACTCAGATGCAAATGTCTGCGAAAAGGCACTTCGATTGCTTTGTGAAAATTTGAAAGACAAGGTTGGGCTTGTACAACAGCCGAGAATGAAGAGGAAAATGGTTACCTTGCCAAATGCCCAATGGCATTCTTTAGGTGAGGAAAGTGATGAAGCATTCAAGGAAATGATCATGGAGATTGTTGAGTTACTTAAGAGATCCCCAGAAGATTCCTCTGTGAGAGCAAAAATTGCAGCAGTTGCCACATTAGATGTCCTGGCAAAGAAATTTGTAGGGAACTTTCCCAGTACCTTTAGTGACTGTCTTAGTCCTGTTGTTGCAAATCTCACAGCAAATGATGTAGCCCTTTCCTCAGGTTGCTTGCATTGCATAGCTTCTTTTGTTACTGAACTTGGGCCACAAGCATTGGCTCATCTTCCTCACATTATTAAATATATCCTTAAGAAGACATGGCAGGTTTGCTTGTCTTCATATAAAGAAGCAACAGTGTCTAAGATGGCAGACTTTGAAGGGAACACAGCTTCTGGGGGAGCCTTTTTGATCTCTGTTCTTAGTGTTTTAGAAGCAATTGTGCAGAAGCTGGGCGGGTTTTTGAATCCATACTTGGAAGAAATTGTACTGTTTGAGTTTGTTTTTAGGAAAAGCTATTGACATTAAAGCCTGGTAGCTAAACAGGATTATTTTCAAATTGTTGTTCATTTGTGGGAATGAAGAGACCATTAATAAATGTAGCACAGTGTTAGCAGAAAACCAGTGAGGAGGACTGTGTTTTTAAATCACACAGCAGTTTCGTAGCGCGCTACGAAACTGCTGTAGGTGATGTTTTCAATGCAAAATGAACAGTTTGACCAGGATTGTTAGAGGAGAGACACTTGTACATCAAGGCAGAATACAGCTCATTTGGAGACATGGTATGGTATTTGGTAGCAGCGTTCAAAGTTATTAAAGAGTTGGGAACATACTTCTACACTTTCGGAAAGTGTTGGGAGACAGAGACCGTTTAAATAGGATCACACCTTCTGGTCATTAAATGAGCCATCAGCGCTTTTAAGCATCCTAAATCAGCATCCATTGCACCTGTAGCTCAGCCATATCAGCTTAACTGAAGAAGGACAGCTGTCACAGCATTCAAGAAAGCATCAAGCCTAAGAGGAGAAATGAAAGTAGTGTTTTAGTTTAACTAGGACTTTATGTAATTACATACCAACATGTTTGTAATTAATGCAGTTAGTTAAAGGCATGTAGGAGTAGTTAATAGGAGATTCGAACTCATTCTAGAGGGAGAAAATGTATTCCTATATATGGTGAAAATTAGAATGTAATAGGGGTTGGACTGTATATACAAAAACAGAGTTTTTTTTGAGCATATGTAAAGACTGTTACAGTAATGGTAAAACAGGTTGTTTCTTCTCAAGATTCTCAATGGATCACTGTGTTCAAATGTGATGATGGTTTAGTTTCTTAATGTTCTTTTTACAGCCTTGTTATAGCACAATCCCTCAGAATTCATATTATATGCTCTGACTTCCTGTGTGTTTGGCAAGCTGTGGGTTTTGGTGAAGCATGTTTGAACATCACTCAGAATTCATTTTTAATGCTCTGACTTCCTGTATGTTTAGCAGGCTTTGATTTAGGTAAATTATGTTTGAACATCTGATGATGCAAAGAGCCTTGACTTCCATGAGATGACTGTGATTTTGTTTATTAACTGTGAGAGACTCCATAGCCCAATGAAGACTAATTTGATGTATGTCCAGCCAGCTATATTTTTATAAATGTGTGAAGAGTTAGCCCTCTATTGTTGTGATTAATTTTCTATCAAAAGCCTGTGAGAGAGCCCTCTCTGATTAGGAAGGCTAATTCCTAGTCTAAAGTCTGGTCTGAAACAGTTACATGAAACCTTGCTTGGTTGCAGCCCCTAGTACTGGTTTTGTGATAACAGTACCTTTGAGATTTTCTCAATGGTTATCAAATCTAGTACCTGTGAGGAAAAAGATTGGAGAAATAAGGTTATTTCTGGATTTTCGAAATCTTAATAAAGTTTCTCTTAAATATAATTACCCCTTACCAAAGATGGATCATATTCTATAGAGGGTAGTTGGTTCTAGTATAATTTCATTGCTTGATATTTTTTCAAGTTATAACTAGATTTTAGTGCATCCAGATGATCAAGACACAACAACTTTCACAACACCATGGGAAATTTTCATGTATGTAAATATTACTTTTGGGTTTATGAATGCAGGGGAAACTTTTCAGAGAAATATGGACATTTCTTTTACATATGAAAATGACAGGTTCATTGTGATATATCTGGATGAAATCACAATGTTTACTAAAATAGATGAAGATCATTTGTTTCATTTGAAAATAATTTTTGAGAAATGTAGAAAATTTGATATTTCCTTGTATCCAAAAAAGCCTCTTTTTGGTATGGAATAAGTTAAACTACCAGGTCATATAATTTCCAAAGATGGTATTAGAATTGACCCAAGTAGAATTGAGGCTATCATGAAAATTGATCCCCCAATAAATAAAAAGGAAGTACAATATTTCATTGGTATAATTAATTTTCTGAGGAGGTTTATCCCAAATTTAGTTGAAATATGAAGATTTATTACCAACATGTTAAGAAAGGACTGTGAAATAAAATGGACTGTGCACTATGTCTCAGCTTCCACTCACACAACAATGAATCCTCAAAACTATATCATCACACTCCTTTGTTCCATTAAGCTCACGCTTAGGTCATTCAGTCTTTCTCCATACACATCGTTGCCAACATTAGATTGTTGAACCTCTCCATGATCATTGTGTTAACCTCTCCATGATCTAATAATTGAAATATTTAATTGGGAACCCAATAAACATATCAAAATCTTGACTATTGGCACCCTTCAATGCGTTCACAATGAATACACCTTTGCTACATTAATCACAAAGACCAGATTAACACTCCACTAACACCATGAAAACAGTTCAACCACTAACTCACATTCATTATGTTTTAAGACTAGATCAAACCATAACCATTTAAATTATTCTGTTCAAACCATTGGTAGACATCAAACCATTGGCTTAATGAGAAAATTAGATCCATATGTTGGAGAACAAAAGAAGAAGCTTCAACCAGATCCAAACCTTGGGAAATTCCATTATTTAAGCCCAAGGTATTTCCTTCACACCTGCAGGAAGTGTCACAAGCACAAAACTGTGAGGTTGGGAAGATTGTTGTGGACACAACATAAGAAGACTATGGCAGTAGGTCAGTTCTATTGGGTGACCATGAGAAGACTGCAACAATCTCTGTTATGCTTAAAAACATGAAAACCATATTTCCCAACACTGAAACCTCTTGCACAAAGCCACCTTAAATAATCATGCCAGTAACTTGCTGATCTCTACAACACTTGAATCAAGTCATGCACAAGGTCTCTAACATGTTTCAATCAATGCCAAGTTTACTAAATCCATGGTTGATATCAATTCCAACACCATCATTTCTAACACAAGTGTCATATGTCGTTGGAAATATTCCTAAGAGGACTATCCAACCTAATACTTTTCATGTCCTTTTGAACAAGTTAATTTTAGAAAAAAATCGACATCAAATATAGGTTACTCAGTAAAAACCAAGTTGTTATAAGCTCCCCCTAATCTCGACATCATTTAACATCAATGACTATATTTGACATCAATTGCAACAATTTCCAACTAGATCAACATCCATTTACCTTAGATTATAGCACAATTGTAGTTCCTTAACTATAACTAAAAATCCATGGGAAAAACCACCATCTTACACAAAATTTCTTTTATCAAAATCATGTGCTCAAAAATACCAAAAACATATGCAAAAAAACCACCCAAAAAAAATTTGGTGATGGAAGTGACCTCCCTGTTGTGCATTGTGCATTGCACAACGTATGGAGATATCCATGCAAATAACATAATACATACCCAACATTATCCCACTTTCTATTTTATTTTCACATATGGGGGTGTAAGAGTACATGATCAACAATTTAGGGCAATAATGCACATTGTTTCTCTACACCAATATAACTTCGCAGTGCTCACATATTTTGTTAATGAATGTGCAACATTATTCAAAGTATCGAATTTTCCCAGTAGCACCTTCTTGTCTTAAATGATATCTCCCACCAAGTGATATTATAAATCAATATGCTTTGTCCTTGAATGGTAAGTTTGTCTCTTTTCCAAATATTTCACTCTTACTGTCACAATCTATCTTTACAACTTTTGTACCAACCGAATACTTGAACGCAATCTTTTTAACCATAATGCTTCCTTTCTTGCATGAGTGGTTGGAACTTATTTAGCTTATGCATTTGTTAATTTCACTAAATATTGTCTTTTAATAATCCAACTAATTTCTCTTCCAAATAATTTAAACACGTACCAACTTATAACTCTTCTATGATCTAATCTCCAACCGGTTAGGAAAAATACTGAGAGACGGGGTGAATCGGTGTTTTTACATTCACTTTTACATCCAATTTCAGATTCAAAAGTTTGTACGCTACTTTTATTCATGCAACCCACATGTGTATGTGACTTTAGTGAATGAAAACTGCATATTTCAAATTACTTAATTTTCAAAACTTCCATCAGATGTTTAACTTAATCATTGCATTATTAGTTCATTGGCCTTCTATGCTTGTTCTTTTGCTTCTTGCATGGATGTTGATTCTTATTTTTGTCATTGGTACTAGCTTCTCCAATAGCTTTTTATTTTCTTGTAGATGCTTGAGAACTAGTTTTGAACCTTTCTAATTCCTTCCTTGCAGAAACTGCTTCAGCTTTCAATTTTTGGCACTCATCCTCAAACTCCTTATATTGTTTCGTCATTCCATTTTCATTTTTTCTTCCTCCTTCTAACTGAATTTTTAGATCTGAAATTTATTCCCTGAAGGCACACTCTTTTTCATCAAAAATATGTAGCAATATTCATTGATCCTTATTTTCAATTGTCAATCTTTGGATCTCTACTTCTAGGAAGTTTATCTTTGATTGCTCTTCATCTTTGTTACTGATATCTTTTTGCTATCTCTCAAGATTGATGCTTGATCTATCATTGCTATCACTAGGGATTTCATCTTCTTCTTCTAAGTGATTGGTACTTCCATATTATTCTTATGAGGAGGCTTGATTTACCACTATAATTTATCTATAAAATTTTGTGGATATTCCACTGGACAGTTTGTCACAACAAATTTAATAATATTATGTTAAAACTCTAAAAAGTCTACACTATTATAGTTTATTAAACTTTAAGATCTGTGGATTTAACTGTAATTAGTGCATGCATGTGAATGAAATTATGCATAAAAGTAGAAAATGATAAAATAAGCACACACACACACAAGACACAAGATATGCTCTCTGGGAAACCTTTTCGGGTGAAAACCCAACTGGAAGGTGTGGTCACTTCGCTCTCTTTCTTTGTCTAGAAATATGGCTACAAGTACAAATAAAAAATGCATGTGGCTTTTGGGATGCTACATTGCATAGATCCTCTATGTGTTCTCTACCTCCTATCTCTCCTACCTATATTTTCTCAGTTGTGGAACAAAATTCTCTCGAAAGAATGGAATGCCTCTTCCTCCTAGTGGCCCAATTATAACATAGCCCTATATCCTACTAGTGGTTAAGTTTAACTACATCAACTCTTAAATAGAGTTACAAAATAGACCCTTCTATAGTCTTTTTATCATAAACATGTACCTAGCCCCTTTTCCATAAATAATGGGGCTGACATGGCATCCTCCTGAATTATAGGTGTGAAAACAGGAATGTCAACTTTTAAGTTGCATAACTTTTTCACATGGACTCTGATTGACGCACTTATTGTACTGTTGTAAAGGTATTTGTGTGTAGAATAACATGAAAAGGTGCATGATAAAGAAACAAATTTTTACCAACAAAAAATGTCATATGATGCCTCAAAATGCTCCCTAAAGGTTTCAGACCTCATTTCACCAAACTAGGTCCCGCTAGTAAAAATAGTCCCGTGAGCTGATTCCTCCACTTTTTCCACTCCAAATTGATCAACATGGATGAAAAAAAATATAACGATGTAATTCAGATCACACCTCTCCATTTTGGGAGGCTTTTGGTCCCCAAAATCTTTTACTGAATGAGGTGAGGAAATATTTCCTCCACCTTCTCTCTAGTGTACCTTTTAGCTTTTCGTGGAAGTTTTCCCTTCAACCCAACCTTCCAAAGTTCATGCTACACCTGTCTCATAGTTCTAGACACCTTCTAGAAAATTGTATCTTCTATAAACTTTCCTTGAGTGTCCAGTGCCAAAACCTCCATAGAAGGTAGGACCTATTCCTCTTCCTGATCTAGCATGGAAGGCTTTATCACCCACCTTTTCCAGTATCTCAAAGGGACCATACCATAGATCCTTGATTTTCTTACCAAGCCCGTGAAACCTCTCCTTGTTTAGCTGTAGCCATAATTTGTCTCCCACCTTGAATGATTTATCTGTTCTGTGCTGATCATGCACAACCTTATACTTCTCCTGCAACATCTGTAGTTTTTTTGTATTGTTGGATGGATTTACCTGATATTTTTTATAGTTTTTTCAGCCTTCAAAGCATCTCCTATAAGATATTCCCTCACCCATCCTTTCTTCCCATATGCAATTTTTGGCCAATTTAATGTCTTTAAATTTTCAATCATAAATTGTCAACTAGGGTATGTGTACTAATGATGTAGAGGTGCACTATATGTGCTAGAAGTTATTCCTTATGCCGTTATGTTCTTGTTAGAGTATAAACTTAAGATTAGTATGGAGATGGTGTCATTGATTATCTTAATGTCTCAATCCCTAAAGTTATTAGCTAATTTCTTAAGAGTTATTCTATATTGAGTTAGTTTATGGATGATATGAGAGTGATTCTAAATTCTACTTGTATTAGATTATTTTGGATTTTTTTTTGTCTTAAATCTTTATGTTGCAACTTTGATTTGCTAAGTGCAAGAGAAATTTATTCTATCAAACTGTAAAGAAGTATTGTCTGAATTCAATGGTTAAGGAGAAGAATCTCACACTTTTACTTATTCAATTTCAATCAAACAAGATATTTTGAACAACATCTACACTATGAAGTAAACACAATTGGACTACACTAGATAAAAAGAAAATGAAATAACCATGTTGTACCAGATAAAAACGAATGTAAATAGCATATTAAACTAGGTATAAAGCAGATGGAAGTACTCAAGCATATACCGATTCACTGGCGAACTCATCATATTGCATTTCTCACACAAAAACAGAGTATTCAAGGAATGAAGAGTAATCTAATTGAAATTGGTTAAAGACCTATCACTCATCGTAGGGGGGCCTCCACAGGTCAGTACAAAATCTCCAATCAACGCAGCACATACACACATAAAACCAGTTCTATTGCAAATGAAAATTAGCAAAATGTTTCAAAATTACATCATCTAGCGCGCACCAAATCACAGTGCGGCCATAGTTTTTATAAAATGTCTTTGGCATAACAGTCATGAGCCATTTAAGCCTAAATATATTTATTCTAACTAACTATATCACTAAACCTTTGATTTTCTATTCTGAAAGAAAATCGATAAGGTTTTGATGAAACTCAGATTTTGTTCTCGTGACAATCCTGTGGTTCACTTTGGGGTTTGACCATGATATCCTGCACTCATCTCAATGAGCTGGTTCAAGGGGATAGGAAGGGATCCATGAGGGGACCATTCCTTATCCATCTGTATCCTTTTTTGCTGACATGGAGATTTTGAACCTTGTAAAAAATGGAGACAACTGCAGAAATATGGATTAGCTGCGGAAACAGACCAATTCTGTAGCCAATTGAATTCTTTAACAAAACAATAGGGTATATATTCAAACATGAAGAAGAAGACATATTATTGCTTACCTTTATCAAAACCTTGTGGATATGGCATTATTTAGGTGGTAAATATAGGAAAAGAGAGGAAACATAGGCAAAAAGTGGTGTCATGGTAAGACAATCTTCGGACTCTACATTCCCCCAAGTTGGAGGTTTTGTATGTCCTCATACACTTCATCATTGTCAGTCACTCACGCCTTCTATTCATCGCCTCCAGGTTTCACTATTTTCTTCTTTTTGGCAACTACTATCATCCTAGCTTTTCTCATGAGAATTTTGTATTTTAAGTTGATAATCTCTCTTTGAATTACCATATTTTACTTCTTCATCTTTTGTTCTTTTTATACCACAAGCTCAAATGAAGGATGAGATTGTCACTTTTTGCAATATGGATCTCACTTTGTGCCTTCAATGCTTGATTCTCATTCTTGAGATACATGTTCAATGTTTCTAATTCAAAAATCACTTGCTTTAAAATGTTTGAGGTTGAGTTTTCATGTGGTTCATTTAACTGCTTACTCTCTTCTCCAGGACTCTGAATTGTTTCCTTAGTTGTTGTCTCTTTTCTCTCCAACGAATTTATATAGTCATATATCTCCTGCTGAACAGGGTCACCACCCGAACTATGTATGAAGCTTCTTAGAGGTGAGTTGCAAGGTGGTGGTGATACTCTCGGTGATGACTCTGGTGACCCTTTTGGAGAACTTTCAGGGTTTTGAGTTGGTTCATTCTCAATTGGCTCATTTCCCTCGAGATCCATGTATTCTGTAGCTTTTGATATTGTCTGGTGGACTGTGCTCAAAATTGTGCTCCTCCTCAATCCTGAGGTTTGTAATCCTTGTACTTTTCTTCTTTTAATATCTGATTTTTCTTTTTGAGAAAGGGTCCTAGTTTGTGGTATTTCCTTTTCTCTTTTGCTAACTTTCTTCCTTATAAGATTCCCCTTTCTCATCCTTTGTAATATTTCTACTATGGGCAGCTCTTCTTTTGATAATTCTGGGTAAGTCTGGGTTTGTTGCTCTTTTACCCCTTCTATGGTTCTCTTCCTTCCTCTGAGGGTCCTACTGTTGCTGGCTTTTTTTGGGGATCTTTCTTCAAAATGGTTCTTAACCACGAAACTCTCCCAGCTATCCTCTATACTCCGAAGATGCAACTCAACCAATATCTTTATCAGGCCATGATGATACATGGTGTTTACTATAAACTGAATTCTATTTTAAATGTTTGTCAACGTTTTCTTGAGACTATTTAAGAGAAATTAAGGAAGATTCATCTGGTGATCTTCAAGAAAATGCATCATCATCCTAACATGGTAAAAATACATATACCTAAACATACCCTCACAGGTGAAATTTTTTTGAAGTATAAGCAATAAATTTCTCCATTTTCTCTTAAGGGTTGTGTTGGGAATACCTTTCTTGAAGATAGTGGTGTCCATATTTGGAATTTTGAGGAAGACCTTCCAATATTCTCCATTAATTGCCCTATTCTTGAACCATTTTTCCCTACTTCTTGGTAATTCTGTAGCCTCTGTGATCATGGACTCTGTTATGGTTATCTTAATGTCCTATTTCGACTTTAGTTCCATCAAATGAGCACACAAATTTCTTGGTCGCTTCCTTGTGAAAACCATTGAATTTTTCAATGAAGTGCAACCATTGTTTCTTTTGCAGTAGCTCCTTGGTCTGAGGGTATCCCTCCAAGAATTTCTTCCCTGTTGGCTCAGTTCGAACAATTATCCCCATTATGGAGGATGCTTTGCCTCAAAGACTTGCTACCTTGACAAGACAATGGTGTTGGTATGGTTTTGCTAAGTGGCAGAAGGATGGAGTGGATATGAAAGTTCAGAGGAGTGTAAGAACAGGTGGATTATAATAAGGGTTATAGGAATGAATTGGACTATTAGGTAGATTTAAAATGGTGATTTGGTAATTACTTCAATGGATTTGGAATTAGGATGTGACATGACTTTAAGTGGTAGCTTATGATATTTTGTTAAGTAGACATCACCCTTAAGTTACAATGATTTCATTTTATTTTTTGATAGCACTATGTCTTCTTAGTCATATGCAATATATCAATCCCTCTTGCTAAATTAAAGTAGCACATACCTTTGATCCACTTTTTCTAACCTTGTTTGTTGTTCTGAGATCTCCTACAAGTACTTTGCTTTGTCAGTTGTCCTTCAATTCAAATCACCAATTGTCCTTATAAGCTAAAAACAATTATTAGGCCGAAGAAACTTGTCATAGCCACAGTAACTTGTCCAAGCTGCAGAAAGTTGATGATTTTGTAGATGAGAAAGAAAAATTTTTTAATACAGGAACTTTATTATTTTCTTTTTGAAAGGAAAATTTGGAGTGCCAACAAAAATTGGTTTTCACTCTAAATTTTCCGTATAAACCTACCAACAACATGTTGGTTTTCATGTTTATACTTTATTATTATTATTATTATTATTATTATATTATATGTATATATATGCATATATATACATATAATTTACTTATTATTTTTTATTTTTATTTTTTAGAGAGTAAACTGAGTAAAAATTTCTAAGGTGGAAAAGAAGAAGAATTCTTCTTGATAATTTTCAATTCTAAATTATCTTGGAACATTTTAACAAAGTCCTCTTTTGTCAATGGATTTTGGTACAATCTGAGTCAATGTCCATTTACTAATAGAGGAATTTTCTCTTCATTAATAGTCCTAATTCTATCTGCACCATTGTCAAAAAGACTTTCAACTTCATAAGGTCCAAGCCAGTGGGTTTTGGAATTTCCCTTGAAAATTCTTGAAATTTGAATCAAAGAGTAATGCCCAATCTCCTGGATGAAATTTCCTTTCCTTAATGTACTTATCATTCCATCTACATCTTTATTGTTGAACTAGGCTAGTTCTCTAGAAGGCTTCTTGTATGATTTCATCAATTTCATTTAGTTGTCTCATTCTTTGCTTCTATGCTTATGATAAGTCAAGATCTAACTGGACTGATGTCTTATAGGTCTGGATCTGGAAATCTATTGGAAGTAAGACTTACTTCCCATAAACAAGTTCATAGGGAGTATGTCATGTCATATTTCTTCATGTAGTTCTGTAGGCCCATAAAGTTTCTAGAATCTTTTCCACCCAATCCTTCCTATGTAGATATATAGTCTTGGTAAGGATAGCTTCAATAACATTATTTGTGGACTCAACTTGTCCATTGGCTTGCGGATGGTATGGAGTGGACTTCTAATGTTTGATTTTGTATTGATCCAAAAGCTTCTGCAATAATATGGATGTGAATTGTGTTCCTTGATCTGTTACAATTTCTCTTGGAACACCAAAACAAGTAAAAATATCCTAAAAAAAAATGAAACTACAATAGTTTCAGTAGAAAAAGGAAGAGCTTTAGCTTCTATCCATTGAGTGACATAATTAGTGCATACCAGAATACACTTCTTTTGCTTTGAAGGTGGGTTGATTGTTCCAACAAAATCTAGTGCCCACTTCTCAAATGGTTTGATGAGTACCTATGGTTGCAGTGGCATTTCATTTGAAGGAATGGGTTTTCCCATTCTTTGACAACTGTCACGTCTTTTAACATATTCTTTGGTGTCCCTAAAAATGGAAGGCCAATAATATCCCAAAAGAAAGATTGTGTAAGCAGCCCTTCTGTCAAAAATATGTCCCCCACATGGCTCATCGTGGTAAGATTTAAGTATTTATGGTATTTCATCCTCTAGAACACATATTCTGATGATAAGATGTGGTCCTGTTTTATATAACTCTTCATGTATCCATGAATAAGATGTGCTATTGTGGACTATTCTTCTCTTTTCTCTAGGAGATAAATGAAATGGAATTTTTCCTGTTGAAAAATAGTTAGCAATATTTGCATACCAAGGTGATTTAGTAGATGCTGCAAAAAGATATTCATTAGGAAATCTATCCTCTATGGGTTGATCATTATTTTAATTTTGTATTCTAGATAAAAAGTCAGAAATTGTATTCTATTTGCCTGGCCTATCTAGAATGGTTATGTTGAATTATTGTAACGGTAAGAGCCATCTAGTTATTCTCCCATTATTGACTGGTTTATTCATTAGGTATCTAATGGCAGAATGATCTGTGTCAACAAAAGTTTCATAGCCAGTTATGTAATGTCTGAATTTGTTAATGGCATGAACTACAACTAAAAGATCTTTTTCCAGTCATAATGTAATTTAACTCTACAAGATTTAAATTTTTACTGGTATAATAGATTGCATAAGGAGTAAGATACTTTTGTCCCAACATAGCTCCTAAGACTGAATCTGAAGCATCTGTTGAGATATGGAAAGGCAATGTCCAGTTAGGTCCTTTTAAGGTAGGTGCTTCAGAAAGTATCTTTTTCAAAGTTTCAAAGGCAGCTTGACATTCAAAATACCAATTGAATTCACATTCCTTGGTGAGAAATGTAAAGAGTGGGGATGCAATTTTTGTGAAGTTTTCTATGAATCTTCTATAATATCCAATAAAGCCGAGAAAAATTCTAAGATATTTTTGACAACTTGGCACTGATAACTTAGAAATGACTTCAACTTTAGATGAGTCTACCTTGATTCCATCTCCTGAAATATGATGACCTAAAAAAATTCCTTCATTAAAAATCATGAAACATTTTTCATGGCTTAATGAGAGATTTGTTTCTTCACATATTATTAATATTTTTTCCAAATTTTCTAGTACTTCATTGAAAGAATCTCCATAAACTATGAAATCATCCATGTACACTTCCACACAATCATGAATAAGATAAGAGAAAATTCTTAGGCCTGCTCTTTGGAATCTTGCTAGAGAATTGCATAATCCAAAGGGAAGTACTCGGTAAGAATAAGTTCCCCATGGACAAGTGAACATGGTTTTATCTTGATCTTCAGGGGCTACCTAAATTTGGTTATATCCACTGAACCTGTCCAAGAAGGAAAAATATTTTTTTCCTGCTAATGTGTCTAAGTCCTGATCTAGAAAAGGTAGCGAGAAGTGGTCTTTTAATGTTGATTTATTTAGTTCCCTGTAATCGATGCATACTCTCCATTTTCCATTTTTTTGAAGAACGATTACTAGGTGTGAAAACCACTAACTGTCAGATATTGGATAGATGAAATTTACATTTAACAATTTCTGCAACTCCTCCTTAACAATTTTTTTTTTTTTTAATTTGGGTTCATTCTTTGTTGAGGCTGTCTAACTGATCTTACATTCTATTCATTGTAGATATTATATATGCGAGTTTTAGGATCAATCCCTCTCACGTCAATGTATTCCCATGCAAAAGAAGAATAATGTTTCTGTAAAATTTCTATCAATTGATTCGTTTGCTCTTCTTCCAGGTTTTCATTGACATTCAAGGTTTTTCGTGGAAAGATTTATATCAAGGAATTTCCAATGTTTTCCATGGAGAGAAATGATACTTGTTTAGATGAGAGATACTCATTATGACTATGATCATAATGTGAGGAAGACTCATTATTTTCTAGTAAATTTAGAATTTGGCCTTCCTTGTTTACTTGTTCAGTAGTGAAAATAGGTTGTATATCTTCTTCATCTTCTATCAATTCTTCAGTTTCTGTATCTATTGTTGTTCTTGTAGAAGGATATAATATAAATTTCTTTGTAGAATTTCCATTTGAGATAAACATGTCACCTAATCTACAACCGATGAAAGCATCAACTATAGCTAACCAAGGTCTTCCTAGGATTAATGGATATCCTCCTAAATTAATCTTGGGCGTTAAGACAATGAAATCAACAGGATATTCCCAAGAATCTAAGGATACACAAACAACCTCCAACACACCATCAGGTTTAATCACAGACCTATCTACTAATTGCAATAAGGTTGGTGTGTATTGAAGGTTAGGAAGCTTAAGTGTGTCCATAACATGTTTGCTCATTATGTTTATGATTGTTCCTAGATCAATTAGTGTGTTTGGTATTTTAGTTCCATTGATGTGAATTTACAATGAGGCTTCCTGGATCTAAGTATTTTTGAATTGTCGTCTTCCCCATCATAATGTCTACAATTTTTCTAACTAACTCAATTCTTTTTATGCTTTTTCTTCTTCTCCATGATATTTGTGTACTTAGTTCCTTAATTGATTTTGAAAAAATTAGTATTTATTTTATGGCTTGTACAAATATTTTTCAATTCATCCATCATATTGTAATCAGGTAAGATAATTTGTTTTTCTACTCCTTCAACAATTTTCAACCATTCGGGGAAAGGTGGTGTAATTGATATCGAGGGTTATTCTATAATGGGAGTGTTTATCGGAACTTCTTCTGTTTGTTTATTCCCCTTCTGAGGGAGAGAGGTCTCCCCTTCTTCTGATTCATTTTTGTGTTTCTGAAGACTGGATCTTGTTTCTTGAATGACAATAGGGGATTTTCTTGGTAATACTCTTCCAGACCTTAATTGGACATTATTAAGTCTAGTGGAGTTATTACATAAGTTTGAGGATTCTACCCCTCCATGTTTTACACTGGTTTTTGTGGTATTTTATTATTAGTATTTGGAAGTGGTTGAGTGGGTAATTGATTTAGTTTTTGTGGAAATGGTAGGGAGAGTTGTGGGTTTTGATTTTGAACTGGAATTTGTGGTAATTGGTTAGCTTGGGGAATTTGATTAGATGGTGGTATAAATTGTGGTGGAAGGTAAGATGGCGAGTATTTTTGATACTGATCATAGGATCCATACGAATTTTTCCATCCTTGATTCCAATGTTGTGACTATGGCTGAGCCCAAGTCTGCCAGGCTGAATTCCAATTATTTTGTGAAGACTGGGAAAATTGTTGTAGTCTAAATCCTTGTGATTGATTTGGTTGGGGATTTTTCCAAGGTATTTTGGCTATAAAGTAGAGAGGGTCTATTGGCTATGATATTCCTTCATCGTTAAACACAACCTTGAGACCTAGTAAGGATGGACATTCCTTCGTATCATGATTGTCTGCACATATGACACAAGTTTCTATGGATTGTTAATCTAAGGGACACTCTCTTAGAGTATGTTTCTTTCGAAATTTTGAAAAGAAGATAGATAATGTAACATTTTTAGAATTTTGCTTGTTTTGTATTTAAAGGGTGTCTAATGATCACTTAAACTCCCTAAAATATCTATTTTGAAGGTATCAAGCAAATTTTCTAATTCTTCCCTGCCAACTATCCTAGCTGCATATTTATTAATTCTTGACAAGATAGGGTCTCTAGGACTCCTTCCAACTCGTGCTGTACCCCTTGAGATATGTACACATAAATCACAAATATCTACAAATGGTAGTTGGGAAATATCTCCCTTCCCAGTTAGGTTAAGGAGATCGATCCAATCATCTTTAATAGCTCTGAGTAAGAGGGCTTTTAAGGTTTCTTCATCCAAAGTACCCATTTTTGCTCTTTTAACATTGTAAACAAACTTTTCTACTAAATATTCAAGATTTTCATCTTCTTTTTGTCTCATTTTTAAGACTTCATCTTTAAGGTTACTAGGCAAACAATAATCTCTATATTTACCTAATAAACCCTCTTTCATTTGTCCCCATGTTGTTATAGAATGCACTCCTAGACTCATGAACCATTTAATGTTGAGTCTTTTAATGTAGTAGGGAACAATTTTAACTTTTGAGCATCATGTAGATAGTCATGCGATCTGCATAATACTTAAAATTCTAAGAGAAATGTCTATGGGTCTTCGTTTATTTTTCCGTGGAAATTAGGAAGAATTGAGGGTGATATATTTTTCATTGTGAGGGTTGTATCTTCATCAAGAATAGGAAATCTAGAAGGATCTTGGTTTCCTCTGCCTCTACGCCCTCCTCTATTCCTATCTCCACCTCTACCTCTACCCCTTCCTCCAATCTTATTTTCCTCGCCATGGACATTGTGTACTTCTCCTTCCCCTTCTTCAACCATGATAGATTCTTCAACTAATATAGTGTTCTTCTAATCTTTCTAGTTCCTCTACCAATGGTTGTTCAAAATAAGTTTCGGATTCCTCTTCTTCACTAAGAACTTCTAATTTTTCTCCCAAATTTTTCTCACGAGTGGAGAATACAAAAATTACTCCTATAGTTGGGGATGTAGGATTTTCTTGAATTAAAGCTTTAGTAGAGGATGTGGGTGAATTTCTGGATTGGATTTCTAATTTTGAGATTTCAGGAAGCCTTTGTCAACCTATAAAAGGAATTCGAGATTGAGTAGGTGGTGTGCATTCTCGAAATCTATGTGAAGTGAGTGGAATTGTGGAAATTAAACATTTTCCTCATCCTACAAATATACCTATAGAGTCTTTATCCCTACACATATCATATTTTGAATTTTGAATTTTTAACTTCCATTTGTACTTCCCCGGCAATGATGCCAAAATGTTTGGCCAATTTAATGTCTTTAAATTGTCAATCATAAATTGTCAATCAGTGTACCTGTATTGATGAAGTACAAGTGTACTATATGTGCTAGAATTTATTCCTTATGTCATTATGCTCTTGTTAGGGTCTAAACTTAAGATTAGTATGGAGATGGTGTCATTGATTATATTAATGTCTTAATTCCTAAATTTATCAGCTAATTTCTTAAGAGTTATTCTCTATTGAATTAGTTTATGGATGATATGAGAGTGATTCTAAATTCTACTTGTGTTAGATTATTTTGGATTTTTTTTTTGTCTTGAATATTTATGCTGCAACTCTAATTCACTAAGTGAAAGAGAAATATATTCTATCAAACTGTAAAGAAGTACTGTCTGGATTCAATTGTTAAGGAGTAGACTCTCACACTTTTACTTATTCAATTTCATTCAAACAAGATATTCTAAACAACATCTACATTATGAAGTAAACACAATTGGACTACACTAGATAAAAAGAAAATGAATTAACCATGTTATACCAGATAAAAAGAAATGTAAATAACAAATTAAACTAGGTATAAAGTAGATGGAAGTACTCATTCATATAACGATTCACTGGTGAACTCATCATACTACATTTTTCACACAAAAACAAAGTATTCAAGGAATGAAAAGTAATATAATTGAAATTGGTTAAAGACCTATCACTGGTCGTAGGGGACCCTCCATTTATCAGTCTAAAACCTCCAATCAACACAGTGCATACACACATAAAACCAGTTCTATTGCAAACGTAACTTGGAAAACTGTTTCAAATTACATCATCCGACATGCACCAAATCATTGTGCGGCCATAGTTTTTATAACAAGTCTTTGGCATAACAATCATGAGTAATTTAAGCCTAAATATCTTTATTCTAACTAACTATATCACTGAACCTTCGATTTTCTATTCTAAAATCAAATCGATAAGGTTTCGATGAAACTCAGATTCTGTTTTGACAACAATCCTGTGGTTAACTTTGGGGTTTGATCGTGATATCCTGTGCTCATCTTGATGAACAAGTTCAAGGGGATAGGAATGGATCCACAAGGGGACCATTCATTATCCATCTGTATCCTTCATTGATGACTTGGATCTTCTGAACCTTGCAAACAATGGAGATAGCTGCAGAAATCTAGATTAGCTGCGGAAATAGACCAATTTTGTAGCCAATTGCATTCTTTAACAAAACAATACGATATATAGTCAAACATGAAGAAGAAGACATATTAATGCTTACCTTTATCAAAACCTTGTGTATATGGCATTATTGAGGTGGTAAATATAGGAAAAGAGAGGAAACATAGGGAAAACAGGGTGTCATGGTAAGAAAATCTTTGGACTCTACATGCAATATCCAAAGTGAATGTGGTAAATATAAAAAGCAGGTCTCAAATGGGGACTCTCATTTAGAAGTGTGGACTGCTATTTTATAATAATCTTGTATATATACTAGATCTTCATCCCAAGTATTTGGATGCTTCTAGTCATATCCCCTCAGAAGTTACACCAAAGTTCTGTTGACTACTTCTTTTTTCCTGTCCGTCTATGGATGGAATATTGTAGATATCTTCAACTTTGTGTCCATATTCTCCCACAATGTAGTCTAGAATGCACTAAGAATTCTTTTGTCCCTCTCTAAAATGATGCTGCTTGGTATCCCAAAGTGCGCCCAGACCTATCTAGAGAACAAGTTTTCTACTTCTTATATGCTGATGGTATTTTTACAGAGCATCAAAGCACACATATTTCTGAATTGGTCAACTACCACAAACAAGAAGTCATGTCCCTTCCTGGTTTTGGTAAACCTCCCACAAATTCTATGGAAATTCTTTCCCAAGGATGAGTAAGTACAAGTAAGGGATGACACAGACCATGTTTCCTATTGATAGGCTTGCTAGTACAACAAAGCATGCATCCTCTTATGAACCTAGCTACCTGGTCATGCATATTGGGCCAATACACATACCTATGCAAGTTAGTCATTTTCTTCCCTACACCAAAGTTCCCTACAACCTTGGAGGTGTGAGCCTCTCTAATCAGCTGCAAACACTCAAATTTAGGAACACATACCTTATCCAGCTAGTAGAGCAACCCATACTAGAGATGGTAGTCAATGGTATTGTTGCCATCATGCACATGACTCTAACTATAAAACTGCTGATACACCTCCTTGAATTCCTCATCTTTTGTATGAATCATGGTTGAATGACTAAAAGTTCATAAGAGTCCACAAAGTTATAATATTTTATGTGCATGTCCTTGAAATCATATCAACCAACTTGGTTTTGCTTCCCTTCTTATACTTGATCACCAAATGAAACTGGTGTAAAAACCCCATCCACTTATAATGCCTAGTCTGTTGTAGCTTTCTCTTGGCCTGCAGGCAATGTAATGACTAGCGATCTATGTGAATTATTGTCTCCTTTCCCATTAGATAGTGCTTCCACTTCTTAACAAATTGCACTATGGTATAGATCTCCTTGTCATATGTAGGGTAGTTAAGGACTTCCCCATGAAATACTTTAGAATAGTAGCATATAGGCCTTCCTCCTTGCTTCAAGACGACACCCATAACATACCCACTCACATTTGTCTCCACTTCGAAAGGTCGCTACAAGTTTGGTAATGCCATAACTGGTGCTTGAATATTCTTCTTCTTTAACTCCTCGAAAGCCCTCTGTCGAGATTTTTCCCACTGGAAACTCTTGCCACTTGTTGTTATGGCATGGAGCGGTGCTGCTACCGCTGAAAATGAGGCTATTAAATTCCTCGTGTATTGTGTTGCACCAATGAAACTCCTCACCTTAGAAACATTAGTAGGCACTGACCATTTCATGATGGCCTCTATTTCAGAAGGATATATCTTCAACTCTCTTCCAATGATCACATACCCTAGATAGACCAAGGACTGCTATGAAAACTTGCACTTCTTGAGACTTTCTAGCCATTGGTGCTTCTTTGATGTTTCCAGCACCTACGTCAAATGTGAACTATTCTCCTCCCAAGTAGCACTATATACTGGTATATCTTCCAGATAGACAATAACAAATGAATCTATAAAAGGGTGTAGTATATTATTCATTAATCTCATAAATGTAGATGGTGCATTACATAATTCAAATGGAATAACTAACCGCTCATATAAACATTGCCTAGTTTTGAAGGCAGTCTTCCATGTATCTTCTTCTTTGACTCGAACTTGATGATATCCAAACTTCAAGTCCATCTTGGTGAAATATTTTTCTTGCTGCAAATGATCTAGCAAATCATGTATCTTGGGTAGGGGATATTTGTTCTTCAGCGTGATTTTATTCAACACATTGTAATCCATGCACATCTGCCAAGTCCCATCCTTCTTTAGCATAATGATAATGGGTAACCCACATGCTGATATACTCGATCGAATGACACCCTGTTCCAGCAACCGCTTCAACTGTTTCTTGACCTCACTTTCTTCTATAGCAGACTATCTGTACAATCCAATACTTGGAGATCTCATGCTCCATTTCTCTCTTAGGTGGTAATTGTAGAAATTATGAAAATTCACTACAAATCTCGCTCTTATACCATGTAGAAAATTCTCTACAATTCCAACTCTATAGAAAATCCGCTTGTAGGTTAACCCGATAATGAAATATAAATCAAAGAAAAATACTATAGCCTACTTGTACTATCAAATTTTGCTTTGCAGAAGCTTAAAGATCAAGTTGAACACATATAAATAGAAGAAGAAGAATCAATGCACAATACACATGAAAATACTTTGGGGAAAGCCTCAGCGAAAAACCCCACTATCTGTATTATCATACAAGGTGGAAATACATAGAGATTATGCAAAGCCTTAGCTCTCACAGCTAGCCAGCTCTCAGTATAATCCTCATAGATAATCATAGTCAATCCTGGCTTCTCACAAGACTTCCTCTCTTCCCTCTAACCTCCTATTTCCTTGCATTGTTCCTCTGGGGTGATCTTCTCCAATCAAGTGGAAAACGGATCTCACACCCTTTCAGAACTGCGTAATCCTCAAGGAACTAATTCCTTCTGCATGCATGAGTTTTCTTTATAGGAAAACACATGCAACTGATAGTACACTATCCTTGTCTTTACTCTCAACTGAGTCTTTCTCAGAATATACATGGATGAGTTTCTGATGAGGGAATCTTTATTTAACTAGAGTACACTAGTTGAGTGCATGCATGCATTAACTGACTGTTAACTCACTATTAGTTCCTCAAACAGTTTGGAACTAATTTAACTGGACTTAAGTCAGTGAACTGAGTTAACTGATTACAATTCAAACATAACTCAATCTTATCTCCTTAATTTAAGGCTTATCTCCTTAATTTAATTGATAATTGTTGCATGACTTCATAAAGACTTATAACTTGAATTTATCCAACTAATTAATCCATAATGAATTAATTAATTATTACCAAGTAGCAGGTGAGACTAAATTCGATTTTAATTCACAATTTTAATTCAAGGACAATTAAAATTGGAATTTTTGGATTCTATTTTTATCATTTCTTGTTGCTAGTTTCAACATTTCCTCTCAACAAGAAAGGAATTCAAATCAATATTGGTCGTGAACCTTTGGAATGTTATGAATGCAACACTTCTCTCTAGTGTTTTTTCTCCAGCAACTCCAGAAACAAAAAAAACATTCAACCTGAATTAGTATGATGCATCTGTCATCAAAGTCTCTAACTGCTATTATCTTTGTCAACTGAAAACTTTGCGCTTCTGCCGAATCTGCCTTTCTGCACTATTGTCAATCCTTCTCTACGCTCTTCAATATCATACTACTCCAGCCTCTGCCACTTTGATCTCTGACTGCATCAATCCCACTGATTTCTCCCACTACTATGTACTTTGGGCTCCCATAGCAAGATACAATCCATGAGATAAAACCTCTCAATGGGCCCTGCCCAATTTCAGTCTTCTTGGGACTATCACTTCACATCGCCCCACCTCACACCTAGAGGTATGGATGCATGTGATCCCTTTGCCCACTTGGATCGAAATTTCCCCCTAATGGATGTATCATCATGAGTGGATCTCTTCACTCGGCTTCCTCTCTACTTCTCCAATTGTGGCTCCTCCACAATTGTCTGAGACTTCTTCTGGGACTGCATATTGAGAGGTAATTTACTCTCCCTCTCAACCGCCAAGTCTCTAACATTTTTCTTGCTCCTTAAGGCTTCACATGCATCTTGAACCTCAAGAGAATATAGGTTCTTAACTTGTGAACCAATCGGTTTCACCTGTCTCATGGTGATGTGTCTAAGGAAAACCTTTCCCTTACTAAAGACAACATTGTAGCCTTTGTCCTCCAACATCGCGGCCGATACCAAGTTCATCTTCAGTCCAAGCACATACTTCACATCTATCAAGGTGATAGGATCTCCATGCTCCCTATAAAAAGAAATCATGCCCACTCCTGAAACACTATACCTTTCATCGTCACCCATCTCTATGTGCATCTTGAGGTCTTTCTCCTCCAAGGTACCGAATAACTTTTTATCACCGGCCATGTGGAATGAGGCTCCACTATCAAGATACCAAACACAACCCATCATCGATGACACCATGCATGTGATGAGGGTAAAGTACATTTCGAACTGAGAGGCTAGTGCCTCACCTTTCGATCCTTCTGAGGATCCCTTCTTGGACTTCTTTGATGGGAAATTAGTCACATAATGGCCCATCTCATGACAATTAAAGCATCTCACTTTAGACCTGTCACTCTTCTTCCCTCCATGATAAGAAATCTATCTGGAATGGGAAGCCTTTCCCTTACTTTTCCTTGCCTTACTCGCTAAGGCCAGATTTTCTCCATCATCATCCTTGGATGAAGAACCATCTCGAGTGCTCCTCCTGATCTCCTCCTGCATCAGTTCTGACCATAGTTGTTCCCAATCTGGCAGTTTTTCTCTTCCATTCACAGAGTCCTGGTAGCTATTCCAACTCTTTGGAAGGCTAAGGAGAGTGAGGCTCACCATATCATCATTGGCAATAGTTATTTCCACACTTCTAAGCTCATCTTTGTAGGTGGTGAGCTTGTTCAGATATGTGGAAATAGTATGGCCCTTCTCCATCTTGATTCTTCAAAGCTTATCCTTGAGCGCCAATTTCCCCTGGTCGCTACTGTTCTGGTAGAGGTCCTTCAATGTCTTCCACATTGAGTATGGAGTATCCTTCCCATAGAGACTTGAGATAATATCATCTCGAACTCCCTCAAGGATGATCTATCTTGCCTTCACCACACACTTCTTCCACTCAGCCAACTCTTGTGCATTAGCTGAAGCTACCTTTCGGACATCTTGATCAATGAATTCCTTCAAGCCATTGTCTTCTAATACAACCTCCATTCTATCTTTCCATGCTATGAAATTCGAGCTACCTTCCAAGGTATACTCCAGTCTCAAGCCATAGAACGCCATTGGCCAACCTTGAAGTATGATAAGAATTCGATTTGCACCTACAACCCCAAACTTCAAACTTTGAATTCTCTTCTTTGTATACTATTCACAGCTCCGATAAACATGGCTCTGATACCATGTAGAATTTTCTCTACAAATCCAGCTTTGCAGAAAATCTGCTTGTAGGTTAACCCGATAATGCAATATAAATCAAAGAAAAATACTATAGCCTACTTCTACTATAAAAGTTTTCTTTACAGAAGCTTAAAGATCAAGCTGAACACATATAACTAGAAGAAGAAGAATCAATGCACAATAAACATGAAAATACTTTGGGGAAAGCCTCAGTTAAAACCCCCACCATCTGTATTACCATACAAGGTGGAAATACATAGAGATTATACAAAGCCTTAGCTCTCACAACTAACCATCTCTCAGTACAATCCTCACAGATGCTCACAAGAAATCCTGGCTTCTCACAAGCCTTCCTCTCTTCCCTCCAAGCTCCTATTTCCTTGTGTGGTTCCTCTGGGATGATCTTCTCCAATCAAGTGGAAAACTAATCTCACACACTGATCTCACACCCTGTCAGAACTGCGCAATCCTCAAGGAATTAATTTTTTTTTCATACATGAGTTTTCTTTATAGAAAAACACATGCAACTAATATTACACTCTCCTTGTCTTTAATCTCAATTGGGTCTTTCTCACAATAGACATGCATGAGTTTTTGATGAGGGAATCTTCAGTTAACTGGAGTACACTAGTTGAGTGCATGCATGCACCATCTGACCATTAACTCACCATTAGTTCCTCAAATAGTTTGGAACTAATTTAATTGTACTTAACTCAGCAAATTGAGTTAACTAATTACAACTCAAATATAACTCAATCTTATCTCTTTAATTTAAGGGATAACTCTTGCATGACTTCCGAAAGACTTCTAACTTGAATTTCTCCAACTAATTAATCCATAATGAATTAATTAATTATTTCCAAGTAGCTGGTGAGACTAAATTTGATTTTAATTCACCTTTTTAATTCAAGGACAAATTAAAATTGGAATTTCTAGATTCTATTTTTATAATCTCTTGTTGCTATTTTCAGTAGTAACCCTTTAGGCTCTCGGAACACATCCTCTTATGCATGTAACAACTCCAATTGTTATTTATGTTTCTTAATAGACCTTTTTAGAGATGCCTTACCTCTTATTGACTCCTCTTTAGATTGAAGTTGTATTAAAAACAATCAAACATACTTCTTGTTGGAACTAATCAATTTCCTGGCTTGGTTGGCACTTACCAGTGAAATGTTTGACTTTATTTTATGTTCATTGATGATGAAATATTTTCCATCCATGACGAGCCGATACTGGTTAGCTCTCCTCATGAATATTTCATCACACATGTACATGTATGGACTCCCAAACATGACTCCACATACATCAAGGCAACCACATCTAGATCTACTTCATCAATAAAATTAGCATCGATAGCAAATTTAATTTTGCATTGTCTTTTTACTTTCATCTATGCATCACTATTTACTAATCCCAGTGGATATGGGTTTGGATGATCTTGAACTTCCAGCCCCAACGTCTTGACCAACTCTACTGCAATGAGACTCTCCTGTAATCCTGAAACAAACAGAGCATCAATCTTTATCTTCTTGACCTATATCTTTCTATGGAAGAGTTTGGTCATTCTTTCTCTTCCTGTTGGTGAAGGATAATTAGTTTCACCTCCTTCCTCACTGATGTACAGATGATATTCTCATCCACATCCAAGATAATTTCAACTTGGTTTCTCGAATTAGTGGCCATGTGATTCTTCTTATTATTATAGTTCTTCATGGTCTTTGTGTTTAGCTCTATATGCAACTTCCAACACTTCGCCTCCATATGGTCATCAATGTTGCGGTGGTTGCTAGGATCTTTGAATTAGTTTGTTGTGGCAACCGTCTTTTTATATTTTCCCATTTTTTCTTCTTCTTCCCCCATTTAGAAGCTTCCTCTTTAGAAGTCTCCTATACACAAGGCTTGTCTACCAATTTGGGCTTGAAAAACATCACTTGCTCACATAGATGGTGGTGAGGACCACCAAAATACTTGAGGACTACATCTGGGTTCTTTGGAGATATACCCATTATTATAGCCATCTTTCTAAATTATGTGGTGTACTCCTGCATGCTTTGGCCCAAATTTTACCTACAGTAATGCCACCAGATCCAATTGTCCTCCACGTACCCAATGGGATAAAAATGTGACCTAATGAGGGTTTTGAAATCCTCCCACTTAGTCACTAGAGGTTATCCCTCCAACCTCAGGGTTTTTGTGTCGCTCTTCCACCAAGTCAGTGCATGGCCCTATAATTTCAACTGCACAAATGAGATTTTTGTCCCTTCCTTGATCTGATGGAGGCTGAAATTGTTGGCATTATGATACAAGTGTTGTCCTTGATGGCAACTCACACAGATGATAGATCATAGCGCAGTAGGCCAGTAGAAAAGAGTTGATGATCAGACTACAAAGGATGAAGAAAGAAGAGTATATACGCAGGTTCACTATATACCAAGTCACGTACATACACAGGTTATACGCAAGTTCAATATGTACCAAGTCACATATATACGCAGGTTCGCTATATACCAAGTAGGGTATACGTGTAGGATATACACGGTGGTTCACTATACACAAAGGTGTGTATACACGCGGGATTGCTGATCAAAAGTCGCGTATGCATATGCACGCACTTTCATGCATGGAAAAGGGCGTACATGTGGGAAAGCTTATTTTTGGGTCTGTGGTATTTAGACCTATGGTTTTGGACCTTGGTATTGAGTCCAAAGTGTTGAAACTAAGTATTGGGTCCCTAGTATTGGTTCTAAATGGTTTTGGACCATGGTATTGAGTAAGGCTTAAGACTATAAAAGGAGAAGAACATCATTAGGAAAATGCAATTGAGAAAGTCTTGAATATCTAATGAAGTATGAGATCCAGTATGCAGGTTATGGGTTCATGATGCTTTGCTTGATCTAAGCTAAGGAGGAATCTCAGCGGTTGATGGAGAACAAAGGATAGATCGGGGTCTAATGGCTTGGAATGAATCATCTCCATACAATTTGATCTTGTTTACTCTAGATCTGTATACTAACGCATGTAATGTTTTGTAAATGTTATGATCTAGGTATAACTCAAGTTTGGAATAGCTACAAATCATGAATGAATATTTATAGACTTATACGCTGGTTGACTATGATAAAAGCGTGTACATACGCAGGTTAGATACATCTAAGTAGTGTATACCATATGAGCTACGATCTTTGAAGTTATAGGTGTTTCTGGTTGTTGATGAGTTCTGATGACTATTTACTGGTGTCAATATTCTACATATTCAGATTGGTTGATTATGTTTAGCTTCAGTATTGATGGATGAGATCTATAATGGATCAAGACCAGAATGACTTATCTTTATGTGATCTGATGAACTAGATCTGGTTGCTAACACACATATTATCCTTGTATATGTAATAATCTGAGTATGTATGAAGTCAGGAAGTGCAACAAGTTATAAGTAAGTTATTGATGACATATATGCTGGTTCGCTTTGGTGAAGTTGCGTATACACGCTGGTTCGGCACTTCCAAGTAGCGTATGCACTCTGATGCATGATTTTTGATGATACAGTTGGTTATGAATATTGTTACAGAGTTCTGCTCTGTGTTCTGGTGACTGCATTTTGTTGACAGGGTTTTAGTGATTCAGTGATTGATGATGCTAATGTTGATTGATTGTGTGGTTCAATGATATTGATGGGTCCAGTATGAAAATTTGATGAAACATGGCCTTCAGATTATGGTGTTGTGCTTCAGGAGTATCCAGTCTGAAAATTTATGAAACGTGGTACCTGGAGGAAGAAAGAGAAGGCTATAGCCTTCTATAGGTCGGCACCTACGTACTAGTGCATCAGCTAGTACAAAAGCTAAGGGGGTGGTAGCTCCCTTCCAGTAGCAGCTGGAAAACGAGAAAGGTTGGAACATTTTAGTAGGCTGGCACCCACGTACTAGTAAATGGATTAGCTAGTACAAGAGCTAAGGGGGTGTAGCTCCCTTCCAGGAGAGTCTGGAGAATGAGAGAAGGTTGTAGCCTTCTACAGGTAGAAGCCTGCTTACTAGTATAAGACTACACCAGTATAGAACCAGAACCATTGTAAAAATAAGTTCTTATTAAAATAAGATAGAGATGACTTGCAGCAGGTGGTTTTCACCCACATTGAGTTTCCACCTTATATCATGGTGTTCATGTGTGCTTCTTATGTGTGATTATTTGTTCTATTTTACTGCTCATGTTTACTGTTTATATGGCTAATAATGTTCTGATGCACTCATTAAGGATCAACTAACGGAATCATAAGTTTACTGGATATACGCTTGTTGCACTACAAACAGTTGTGTATACACACGGTTTGCCTTAACTGAAGTAGCGCATATGAATCTTAATATGGAAATGAAAAAGTTATATTGATTTGATAATACTGATTCACCCCCCCCCCCCCCCTCTCAGTATTATTTCCAACAGAAATAAACTTCTATTTGCTGCAACCAATGGTTCAAATTCAAAGCATCGATATTGCTATGGTAAAACTTGATATCGCCTTTTGCTTCCATTTTGAACAAGGCTTGTTTTGCGATGCTCAAATTGGGTTGATATTTTTTGGGTTCTTTCTTCGGCTAGTTCTCCATGTCTTCCTGATCTCTTGATCCCCCTTCTAATTTTTCCTCTACATATGAACCCCCGTCTTCTTCAAATATACCCAACTTATTACTTAGGGTTTCCATTAGAAGTTTTACATTGTGGCTTATATCCGTGATTTGTTGTTCGAGCCACAAAAGCCTTACCTCTACAGGATCATGAGGTTCATTTACATATTCGTCGGCCATGATTAGGGTTTTACGATTTTCAACCCCTTGACTTATATACCCTACAAATATCCACAAATACCCAAAGAAACCTACTCTGATACAAAATGATTTGTAAATTTTCATGGATATTCCACTGGATAGTTTGTCATAATGTATATAATTATATTATGTTAAAAATCTGAAAATTCTACACTATTATAGTTTATTAAACTTTCAGATATGTGGATTTAACTATAATTAGTGCATGCATGCAAATGAAATTATGTAGAAAAGTAGAGAACAATAAAATAAGCATACACACACACAAGACACAATATATGCTCTATGGGAAACCCTTTCAAGAGGAAACCTAGCTGGAAGGTGAGGCCACTTCACTCTCTTTCTCTATCTAAAAATATGATTGCATGTACAGAGAAGTAATGTGTGTGTCATGTGGGTTGCTACAATGCACAGATCCTCTCTGTGTGCTCTACCTCCTATCTCTCTTGGCTATCTTTTCTCAGCTCTGGAGAAAAATTCTCTCGAAAGAATGGAATGCCTCTTCCTCCTAGTGGCTCGATTATAACACAACCCGATAGCCTACTAGTGGTTAAGTTTGACTACATCAAATCTTACATAAAGTTACAAAATAGACTCTTTTAGAGTCTTTGACATCACAAACACATAGCTAGCTCCTTTTCCATAAATAATGGGGCTGACACTGCATCGTCCCAAACTGTAGGTGTGAAAACAAGAAGGTGAACTTCTAAGAGGCATACATTTTTCATACGGACTCCAATTGACATGCTTCTTATGCCATTAGAGAGGTCTATGTGTGTAGAATAGCATGAAAAGTTGCAGGGATAAAGAGGCAAAGTTTTACCATAAAAAATTGTCATTTGATGCCTCAAAACACTCACAAAATGTTTCAGACCTCGTTTCACCAAACTGGGTTTTGCTGGTAAAAACGGTCCCGTGAACTGATTCCTCCACTTTTTCCACTTCAAAAGCATCAATATGGATTGGAAAAAATATAATGATCCAATTCGAATCAATAATATGTGTTGAATCCTTTCCATTTTTCTCCATCTCTGAAATCTGCAATTTTTCTCCAAGATACAAACTTTGCAACTTATCCAACATCTCTTTTGCAATCTCACAGTGTCTCACAAAAAGAATATCAGATTTCGAAATCCAATTCAAAATAATCATTTTATCTTTATCATTAAATTCATCTCTATCTCCATATTGTATTGAAAGAAAAATATTTTCATCAAGAGACAGAAAATATGAATCCAATTTCATCCTCCAAGTTATAAATTTACCTTCATGAAGTACTAGAACTCCTTTTTGATCCATTTCTAAAAATTTGCAAATTATACCAATACTCACATATCCACTCCCTAGCAATAAAGATGCAACTAAGAGCCAAACTTTGATACCAATGTTTGGAAACTACATCACTACTTGGGGGGGGGGGGTGTTTCCGAGAAAACTAATGTCTTTTCGACCTGCTAGTCCCACTAAGATTGGTATCTATCTTAGAAACACACAATCAAAGCAATTTTCAATTTCCTTTATGTATGATAGATAAGAGAGAAGCAAAGGGGACCAACCTAGATCTTCTGCTTGACTCCTTTCTTGATTTCTCTCTCCCTTGATAGAGCTTGCAACTCCTCTCCCACTTGTCCCGCTTTAGAGAATACCTTTAGAGACAAAGTAACAGAACACCATCAAAGCATATTGATTTATAATATCATAAACAATGCAGAAAAAGAAATACATTGACATACAATTGCATTCACAAATAACAAGATTCACAAATACACGATTGTATGGAGGAAAGCTCAAAGAACTTTATTAAAATATAAGGGAGAATTATAACCCAGCAGTCTGATCCAGCATCATCCTCCCAACATCAAAGCCCTCTTCACCTCATGAAAAGCAGGATCACCCAACAATGCAATGTCTCTTCTCAAAGATAAACCAACAACACTTCCTTACAAATTACAAAATTCCAGCCTCCAGATCTCTCAGATGAGGGATCCATTTATAGATGTTTGTAAGGGTGTGAGTCAGCTCTAGGTTTTTGATTAGTGTCATTCCACTTGTAGTTCTTGGTTCCACTTGGAGATTTCATTGATCTCTTACTCATCCCTAGGCGAATTCAGAGAGGCAAGTGTCATAGGATAAGTTTCTAGAAGATTCCATGAGCATCCACTTAGCAAACTGTCCCAGCCATTTGTCCATCCTCGCTCATCGCACCCTACAGAAGGCCTCTTCAGTATGCATCACACCTGGCTAGTGTAGGAGCTAGTATGCATCGTACCTTGATAGTGGAGCAGTCAGTATGGTCAAGTTTTGGCCAGTTCTGAGTGGTGTTTTAGGTGGAACTTCTGGGAAATGATGTAATCAGTTGACCATGATCCTTTAGGGTATCAAACAACACTTTTAGGGGTTAAAGAGACCTTGTTTTATCGACATATATGTTTAGGGTTGAAGTGCCCAAATATGTCTATAACAGTTGCCCCCTAAAGCATGAGATCGTAAATCTTTTGATGTCAGGTGAAATGCTTTATCATGAGGATCTGAGGTATTCGAACTGGAAGGTGACCTGTATAAGATACAATACAATACATCATCATCATATTTTTTTCACGATCTGGGTGAGGTGGGCATTCCCATGCTCAGCTTTATAAATTCATTTTCATGTACATAGGATAGATAATCATCTGTGGTTGCAGACAGGTGATTCTTTATATGTACAGTCATCATCCCTTAGCTTGGATGATCATCTGTGCAGCTTCTGTGTACATTTGATGTATTTATATTCCTGAATATATCACAACCTGGATGGATGAATCTGGATGCAGGGTGTTCAAACTCGTTCAATATTCGCCCGATGTACAAGTTGATCCATGTGAAAAGATGTCCTAAAGTCGAACATGGAAAGACATCGCCTGATTACTAGCCAATGATGTGAGCTATTAACAGGTGCGAGAGGAATCGCCGATAATGATAATGACCCTCAAGGTACTAAAGTACAATTCACTTGCTATGAATATATGATCCGATATCTAACACCACGTAAAATCTTTCGGTCGAAGGCCATTGATGTAAACCTATCGCCAGAAGTGAGAAACTTGCCATTGAGGCATGAAAGCTTCAAAGTACTGAAGGGGTTGTTTCTAAATCAACTTCTTGGATAATGAGCTGATGTCGACAAGAAGTTACTCGTCGTAGGAGGGCCTTGATGTATCCCACATCTACAACATGAAACGAAGCAAATGATTTTTCTGGAGGTGAAAACGATCTGATGATACAAGGTTCAAGAATGCCGATCATGAAAAATGGAAAGTGAAGGTATTGAAGTGGATGAGGCATTAACTAGATGGTGAATTCTCTGAATGACTTCTCTTGAACATATCAGTGACACTGAGATGGATTGGTAGCGTTAACACCAAAATATGGATGGTACGGAGGATCAGTGGTGATATGACTGGTGAACGAAATAACCCAACCTGACTCAATCGTGGTGATGGAGTGAAAGTGTCATGTTCAAGAGCGACCTACTACCAATAAAATTCTTCAAGTTTTCTCCCCGTTTTCCCCAGTTATTGCTGACCAGAACCTCTTTATTTTTTTCAAGCTTGAGGAGGATAACATATGCTTGTTCCATAATTTTCCCTTCGGGCAAACCCATCGCTATATTTTAGCGAGCCTAGTGACAATGAAACTCGTTCTTGTCTAGATGGACAAGTTTGTCGCTATTGTTTTAACGAGTTTAACGACAAGGATAACTCAGTCCTTTTCATGTTTAGAGAGTTTAAAAAGGGATGAAAAGGAAACTCCAGCAGTTATTTTTCATATCATAATCCCTTGAGTCCAAAAAAGATTAAAATAATACAAAAGGGATGAAAAGGAAAATCCAACAGTTATTTTTCATATCATAATCCCTTGAGTCCAAAAAAGATTAAAATAATACAAAAGGGATGACTTTTCCGATCACTTTAGCAAGCCGAAAAAGACAAGCACTCGATCGTTTTGTGGGATAATCCCTTAGGTCCAAAAAGATTAAAATACAGGAGGGATGGCACTTCCAATCACTTTAATGAGCTAGAGAGGTCAATTGTTCAATAAGTTTTTCATATTTAGTGAGTCCAAAAAGAGCTTAAAGTAGACTCGTTTTTTGAGGAACGAGTGGTGTTTAGGGTAGCAAACGGGTTCCGGGTAATCTTGGAACTAGTTCCAGGTAATCTTGAAACTTCTAAAAACATGGTGGTGTGAAGAGGTTGGCTAACAGGACCACTCATCGTAGCTATTCTTCAAAATGGTAAACAATCAAGTGGAAGCGTATGATCGGCCAAACGGATGGAGGTGATGGAAAGAACACAACCAAGGTTCGAAAGGTAGATAGAATGGCAATCCAAAAGGTTATTTACTGAAGGTGGGTTCATTTTTTAACGAGCTTGAACTGTGGGGGCACATATGCTCAATGGCAGGTTTATTTTTTAACGAGCTTGAACCTTGTGGAAACATTGCTCATACCAGTAGTCAAAGATGTCTCTCATTGGTAGGTTCATTTTTTAGTGAGCTTGAACTCTACGATAACATATGCTCATTGCCTTTTTATGTAGGCTATAAATGACCAAACTACAAAGCTAAAAATACTAAAAAGCTAAGGAACTACTGAGGTTTGGTAGGATGGTTTCATTAGCAGTTTAGACAAAACACTTCCTTTGCTTCATCCGCAACATAGACAAAGGTGAATGGTGGATCAAACCATTCACCTAACTAGGAAGTTGACATTATAAAAAGATAAAAAGCTAAAAAAAGAAATTGGTCACTTTTTGCTTGCATAAAAAGGTTTGCATGCCCCCAGGCATTAAGGAAAGGAGAGTCTCTAGGTAACCATATGGAAGTCACTGTGGTTAGGCAAGAAGTTTTCTGTCAGCGATTAGACCGAAACACTTCCTTGGCTTTGTCCCCAGCATGAGTGGACAAAAGTGAATGGTGTGAGATCACACTTCCAATCACATAACCTATAGGGAAACCTATCTTTTCACCTGGGTTCATCTAGATGGACAATGGTGCATGCCCCCTAAACTTTGTTACTTTCACCGGACTACTCGCCGCAATCAGGTGGATGGAATGAAGGTTGAATAGGCACTCTTGATGCAAAGAGACCATTTAGGGATGATGTTTGACTTGGTGCTGTGTTTGAATTGGGAAATGAAAGTTGGTCGATAAGCTGGACCATTTTGCCTTCATGCGGGAAACACATCACTCGAAAGAGTGTGGAAGCAATAACTTCCATGCTATATATATATAGTCATGTCCAAAAGGTAGATTGTAATCTAAAGGTCCTTGGACTACCATCATGTTCAAGTGAACGGTTTTCATTTTCAAAGTTATGGGCAACTTCAGAAGGATCCCTAATGGTTGACTGGTTCCTTTATTAAAGCCTGAAAAACGCTGTGTCACAGGCATAAGCGATGGTGAACCAAGCGCTTTCCAAGTAGTTGAGGAAAGGATACTCACTGAAGCCCCTTCATCTATGATAGTTCCAAACACAATCATTTTGTAAACTTGTACTATGATCCGGAATGGTACATTAGATGGAATGTGGGGTCCTGCTAGTTGATTCCAATCAAAGGAAATGACTAGACTGCTTGGAGGGGGTACCAGATAAATGACTGGATGAACCCCTTGAACTGGGGAATTTTCCTCCTACTGTAAAGGAATGGGTGGATTTCCCCCATGTTCATCAAACTTTGTATTAACAAAAAGAATTTGAACAGTATCGTTCTTATTCTCTTTAGAAATTGTATCATCTGAAGGTGGACCTTTTGAAGGCAAGCCTAGGTCGACTGCCATCTCGACCTGCTGACTTTGGTCTGGTATGAACTCAGAAGGTTCACTCTCAATGATAGGTGTTTCGACTGATGATTGCGTTACGTCAGTTGAATTTTAAACTAGCGAAGGAATTTATGGGAGTTCCTTGTATCCAAGTGGAATTCGTTGTGGTGAAGCAACATAGTTATGCAAGATTCTCTTGGTCTCATCCAAGAAAGGACAATGGGGAAGGCGATGGTCTCCTTAACATAATTTACATGGAATTTTGACCTTTCCTTTCTGTCCAGGAACTTCATTTTCACTAGTTGATGGTGTGCTATCAACATGATCACCAGAGGTTAATGACACCGGACGATGCGAACAGGGAGACCATTCTCTCAAGATCCGTAGAATGCAAGGAAAATCTCGATGAAAATGGTTTCTTTTTCAAATTAGACAAGAATATTTAGGAGATTTAATGTGTGTATTTTCACCAAATAATTCATTGTTGCCCCCTTGCTTAACTAACTTCTTCTTCTTCTTCTCCTTCCCTTTCTTCTTCTTCTCAGCCACTTGGTTACTAGTATCACTATTTTCACCAAGTGAAGAGGACGAAGGGGAGGGAGAAACAAACGAAGTAGAAGGTGAAGGGTCACTTTTGGTATCAACTAGTTGCTTATTCGATTGCTGAGGAATTACGATATTTTGAACGAGAAAGGTTGAGAATAGCCATACTGGCAGACCAATTGCAATTCCTAGAAGGGACAATGTGGCCATATACAGAGCACCAATATTTCCCCAAGAAAAAAATGGACTAGGATTCCCATCAAGAGGGATTCCTTGATTGGTGGACTCCATTATCTCAACCTAAGATCAATGAAGGAAGAGGGATGTTATTCTGAATTAAATACATTTTAATGACGCTTTGACACAACTTTGCTTTTTCAATTTTTAAGAGTTGAGAAAAATCTAAAGATGACTCTAGTTGCCTTCGATTTTTAATGAGCCTGAAGTGACAAGTGCTCAGATGGACCTTTTCTTTTAAGGAGTCAAAAAGGAACAAAAGTGACTACTATGGAAATCTAGACAGAGGGATTACCAAACCAATCGGAAAATTGCAAGATACACCTTGGTGGTAAATTAAAGAGAAATTACCAAGGACTTATGTACGGAAGTCAATCTTCCTGAATGTTGTGTTCAGTCCATTGTGAACGATAGGGTAGCAGACACGGCTTCCTAAGGATAAAGGATATCAACCCATTGTGGTCTCCCAATATATACTCGACGGTACGGGGAGAACAAGTCCGTACTAGCACTTGTCATATCAAATAGGAGGAATCACCCAACCTTCGATGAAAACGATAGTTACTAGATTTTACGACGCCAGAACACATCTCTAGCCTAGACCTCTATATGTGTTGCGTTAGGTTCCAAAGCATTCCTAAGTTCATTTGAGATTTATTTTAGAGTTGATCTTGTTTAGAAGTTTGTCTTTCAAGGTTCACCGTGTGATGTAGATGTAAAATTCCTAAATATGCAATCTAAAATGATAAACAATCGTTGTTTTCTTTTAGCAATGAAAATTCTAGCTACTAAGGAAAGAAGATTATGATTCTTTCAACAAAGAGCAAAGAGCACACACTAAATGCACTTTTTCTAAATCATTTTTCGCACATAGTCTAAATGCAAATGCAAATGCATGTATTTTTTTTTTGTTTCCTTAATGTGAGAATGCCAAAAAGGAAAACTAAGTATAGATCTGAACTATTTTCTTCAAAGCGACATTTCGACAATTTCTTTTCAAAATCAAAGGAAGACTAAATGACACTTTTCAATTTCAAATAGAAAACTATTTTCGACACTTCAAATATTAAAAACTCAAATCAAATACAATGACAAAAGTACAATCGACTATCTAGAGGAGGAAGACTTTATGACACTCTTCTTTTTTACTCAAAATGATAATTACAACACTTTTTGCACCAAAATGACAGTTTGATTTAAGCTACTTTTTGAGGAAGGATAGTAAATGATGGACAAATACATAAAAACATTTACTAATCCTAATCAATGGAGGCTAAACTATGTAAAGGAAGGAGGCTTCAACAATGAGATACTGATCATAAGTAGCAAAACAACTAAATAGAGCTGAAAACAAGGAGAAAAAACCCAAATTTCAAAGAGAGAAATAGTATTACTCAATCATCGCACCTAAGCTTCACAAAAACAGGGATGCATGTCACCTACTACACATGGGAGGTGCGATGCATACTGGTTTCCAGTTATAGATAGTGCAATGGGCCAGAGAGCGTAACTAAGGTGGGTTTTAGCTCAAATTTGCAGCTGAGTTCAGTGATTCAAGTTGAGCTACTATGAACAGTAAAGAACAAAGTACAAGGGTATGATCTTAGGAGGTTATTAAGCTACCACAAGGGTGTTTAGAATGCTTGTAAGTCAGATGTTTAGTTCATAAACTAACCCGAAAATTGACTGAAGCAACATTCATCTACTTTGCAATTGCATAGCAAGAGCAGTTCGAAGGCTATCTAGCTAACTTCTCTGGGTTTTTGGTTAGTGTCATTCCACTTGTAGTTATTGGTTCTACTTGAATATTTCATTGATCTCTTACTCATCCCTAGGTGAATTCAGAGAGGCAAGTGTCATAGGAGAAGTCTCTAGAAGATTCCATGAGCATCCACTTAGCAAACTATCTTAGCCATTTGTCCATTCTCGCTCATCGCACCCTACAAAAGGCCTCTTTAGTATGCATCACACCTAGCTAGTGTAGGAGCTAGTATGCATCGTATCTTGATAGTGGAGCAGTCAATATGGTCCAGTTTTGGCCAGTTCTGAGTGGTTTTTCAGGTGGAACGTTTGCGAAATGATGTAATCAGTTGACCATGATCCTTTAGGGTATGAAACAACACTTTTAGGGGTTAAAGATCCCTTGTTTTATCAACAAATATGATTGGGATTGAAGTGCCCAAATATGTCTATAACAGGGCGGGGTGAACCAGTAGTGAAGGGACTTATAATTTTTTCTCCAAATCATTACTCTTTAAAGATGCATAAAATGAAACACAAAAGCAGAGATCAGAGCATCAAATATAAACATGAAACCATGAAATAAATCAATAAAAAGGACATGGATATGTCTGGTGGAAAACCCTCTCCAGGGAAAACAATAACCTGTTGCTACTACACTGCTCAAATATTCATTATGCTAAGAAAATTCTTTCCATAGAGTTACAATCGACTACTACCAAATGGAGATCTCTTTCTCATGCGGATATTCGGACTAGAATCTGTTGGAAGCTATCATGACCAACGATCCTCCCTTGGTTACTCCTGAACTATCAATCGACTCTATAGGCTCCTATCTGCTAGAAGCCTCCATGACCAATGAGCCTTACCTAGTTTCTTCTAAACTATCCTACTACCACTAAATTTAGAAAACTACTCAATTATATTGAATTCACTGGAGTCCTCCATCTTCAATCCTCTATGTGGCTCTCATTTCATACATTTTCGTACTGGAACTAAAAACTTCTCAACATGAGCACTACAAAAACGTATCATCAAAGCACACAATCTAAAACCAAATCCACACAACAAACTTCAACACAATCTCACCAACACTGCAAAAAATAACATCATCAATTCATTGGTTAGAACCATCTGCAACAAATAAAAATTCTCACAACTTAATGCTACAATCAACCATTAAAATGGAGAACATGTTAGGAGAAAACATTCTCCAAACACACCTGCAAAAAAAACCCTATTTCACCTCCTCTCTTGCTGCACAAAATGTTGGCTGAAACATACATCAATTAATTGATGCAACACATGCAAACAACTTCATAAATTCTACATCATACAAATCTCACATCTTGCACACTCTCCCCAACTCTCACACTCACTCAACAAAACAAGAGAATCAACCATATAATCAATGAGATTCCTCTAATATATGGATGAACTGAGGTGCTCAACTCAATAATTACATAAAACTACAGAGCTCCACAAACTCTATTCATATGCTTGATTTGATCTAGATTCATATCATTGACTTGATTAAGCCAATAACTCCACTTCATAAGGAATATTTTGAATGTTAAGCACTTTCTAGAACATGGTTAAGGCTTCCCAACTAGGGAAAATTTTAAGGATAGAAGATTATCTTAAGTTTTAAAAACATTGGTGAATCTCACTAGTCCCTAATATGCAAAACATAAAATGTTTATTGATGTATCTAAAAAAGTATTCAAATTTATAATGTTTTTATATATACTCTCTCTATAATGTTGGTGATTTTTAAGGTAAAATAATTTGATATTGTAAAATTTGGACGAATAGTTTTTATAAAAATGGAAATTGGCGAATGTTTTTTTTTGGAAAAATCATGGAAAATTAGCCCACCTGTGAATATTAGCCCCTAAAATTTTCCATGTTCCCAACCTTTTTCAAAAAAATTCTGAACACGAACCATCACCAAAACACTTAATTTACCTGAGATGCATAAGGGATACAAAGAAATTCTAGCTGAATTATCCATTGCATGCATAAAACTACTTTATCTTGGTTGCAACCACATGCATAAGCTTATCTCCATGTTATTGGAGTCTTTCAATCCCATGTAAAATCCTAGCTCCATGTACTTCTGGTAGAGGATGGGAGAAAACCAATCAAATCCCCTTAGATCCTGCCCAAAATTTTTCTAGATTTTTACAAGCCTTTATAGTACCTTTGGAAGCCACTAACACGTCTTCAATACTTCACCAAGTCACTGCCACATCACCATCATCATCAAAAGTCAAACTAGGTTGATTTGGATGCCAACCAACAAATACACTAACAACTAGGCCATCAAATTTCTCTACAACAACTCCAACACCAGAGGTAACATCTCTAGCACCTATAGCATCATCTCCAACACCTGCAGTAGTAGCAGCATCAAGTCATCCAAATACCACCAACACCTGTAGAGCCACCTCCAAAATAATTAGTAGTGACATCACATGTAAAAAACCAACACAACACGTCTTAAATCCATCTCTAATCAGCCTCCAAATCACCTCAACTAAATCATGCCACAACCAAGTTGACATCAATGCCAACCAACAAAACTAGCCAGCTTAACATTGCAACAAACCAAACACTCATCACACATCATCATTGGATTGAAATAAGCATATGACAAGTAGTACCATGACCCTATTGACATCAATGCCAACAAGCTCCCCTTTTGGTATTGATGTTAACCTCAATTTGATTTCCAACATCTGAGGTTGAACTTCATACACTCCCCAAAATCTAAAGCTCCAACTCTGAAAATGGTCTCCAACAATCCAAATTCTCCCCCCCTTTGATATCAATGGAAAAAGGGCATACGAACGCTGAAGAAAAATTCCAATAATGTGTCGAATGAGAGAAATGTCTTATGTCATACTCAACATCATGTAGATGAAAACCAAGAAGTCTTTCCTACAAGATAAGCACATGAAACATGAAACTCTTCTCCCAACACCTCTAGCCAATACCATGCAGCCACTCAAACCAAACATGATCCACCTAAGTATGTAATGGGGATGCAAACACATTCTCTCTATTGTTGTAGCAACACATCTTTCTACTGCAATAAGCCTCCTTGCCAAGTTTAAGAGACGACTCTTCAAGAACTAGACTGCAACTAACTTTGGATAATGATATATAATGAAGTGCCATACATATACAATGCTTCATGGAGAAAAACATGGTTGTGACAAATACATAGGATTTACTTATGAATCCTCAATCAACCCTTCTATCACCAATCAATGTCACTATGGACCCAAGTTTACATCAAATACCCAATGTAATTGTTGGGTCCCTATAATACTAGTGATTGCCCCATTAATATTGTAGTTGAACCCCTTATTAATATTGTTGTGCCCCTATTATCCCCATATTGTTATTACTGTGCCCCATAGAATCCCTCTATTATTATTTTTGTGGCTTTATATTATTATTGTTAGGTCGGCTGGGTTATATTGTGACTTCCTTAAACTCCTATACATAGAAAGGAGGTTTTGTCATTTGAATCATCCAAGAATTGTTCATTTATGTAATGTAAAGGAGGTTTCCCCCTCGAAGAGGCTGAACTCTAAGGCGTTGATCTATCTTTTCTATCGTTTCTTGAGCTGGTTTCATAACATTTGGTATCAGAGCTTTGGATTCTAGGGTTTCGCTGCTCCAAACATGTCATCGTGGAATTTTCACTATAACTTTTCTTTTGCGACATTTCAAAAGCTTAAGAAAAAACCTATTTGAGAAGAAATCGCACTGAATCTCGAGTCTGAATATCAGATCTTTTCGTGCTATATTTATGGAGATATGAGCTCAGGAAGTTGGCCTTTGTGCAGACTCCTGAATTTCATTCCAAATAGGTGACCTGGGGAAAATAATCATAAATTTCTCTCTAAGCATCGGATTGAAATTTCATAGGAAGGTATAGAAAGAGGACAGAGTGTAGTTTCTTTTATATCTTTTTTAGAGCCAAAGGTCAAAACAGGGACATGTGGCACGTCGTACAAGTTTGCTCTACTGAACTGGTCTATAATCAAGTCACTGTGGGAGATTTGACATAACTCTTCCTTGGAGAATCCAATTGGGATCAGACTGGTGGCATTGGAAAGAGGACACAGAGGTCTACTACAGGTCGTAATTTTAGAATTGGATGATCCAAAATCACAGAGATACATCAGAGGCAATATCGAGCTCCTACAAAGTGAAAAAAAAGGTGTGTAGATTCTTTTAAATTTTTTCTTAAGATTGATTTGAAAATTTATTTTGAAGGAATTCAAAGGGCATAGTAGAGCATTATTATCGGTAATAGATGCCCCAAGGAAAGAAAATGCAAAGACCTAGTAAGCAACCTGAAATCCATTGCATGACTCATGAAGAAGAGGAAGAAATGCTACATGATATATCAAAATTACAAGAGAAAGTGCAACAAATGCCACGCTCACAAAAGCTAACAGAAGCTAAGATAAATGGCATGGAATCTAAGATAAAGGGCATGGAAGCTAAGATGGATGATTTGAAGATAGATTTGAAGACAAATTTGAAGACAGACATGGCATATTTGATGACAGATTTGAAAAATTTTCTACAAGAAATACTTACTAATGGTGAAAAGGTTGTAAAGGAAACTCATGATGCAAACAAAAGAAATGTTAATCATGATTTCATAGACTCTAATGTGGGATTTAAGACCCGCCATATTCCAAAAATCGATATGAGTAAGTTTGATGGCAAGGATCCCGCAACATGGATACTACAGGTGGAGAAATTTTTCGATCTCAATAATGTGCAAAACACACAAAAGGTACGTATTGCAACTTTATATTTGGAACCAAATCAGTTTGTGTGGTATCAATGGCTTTGCTCTCGTAAACAAATTATCACTTGGGCAATTTTTACGGAAGAATTGATAGCACATTATGAGGATACAAAAAGCAACACTTTTTTTAGCCAATTGATAAGTCTCAAACAAAATGGTTCAATAATGGAGCACATTGAGGAGTTCCAAAAATTGAACATAAGTGTAAAAAATATTCTAGAGGAGCATAGGATTGATGTGTTCATAGGGTCTTTAAAGGATAATATCCAACATGATGTTCGCCTTTGGGAACCTAATTCATTAGAGAAGGCATTCAGGTTAGCAAGAAAAATGGAAAGCAAAATTATGGCAACCATGAAGCATACCACTCACAACTATAAAGATGGAAGTGTTATTGCCCCTAGTCTTCCACAACCTATAAGGTTGACACCACAACAATTGGAAGAAAAAAGAGCAAAAGGGCTTTGTTACAGTTGTGATAGCAAATACACTAAAGGTCATAAGTGTGCTGAGAAGAAATTATTCTACATAGATTGCGAAGACGAAGAAGAAAAGGAGCAAGAAAGGTCAAAAGAAGAGGATATACTCCAAGAACAAAGCCTAGATAAAGAAGAAATGAATCCGACCATATCTTGTAATGCATTGGCTGGAATTACCACTCCTGAAACCATCAAGATAGAAGTAAAAATCAAGAAGAAAAAGGTAATAGTGTTGATTGATTCAGGAAGTACCCACAATTTTATTGATTGTAAGGTAGCAAAAGAATTGAATTGCTTCTTATATCTAGCACCAAAGTGTCAAGTGATGGTTGCAAATGGAGGAACAATAAATTGCTCTGGAAAGTGCCATAATATCAAGCTATTGATGAGAGAATATGTATTGACTAGTCCAATGCTTTCCATTCCAATGGGAGGTGCTGATGTTGTACTACGAGTCCAATGGCTACAATCCTTGGGTACAATAGCTTTTAATTTTCAAGAACTTTTCATGAAATTTTTTGTGGAAGGAAAGGAAGTTGAATTAAGGGGTATTGCATGGAAACCAGGAAAGATAATAAGCTATAACGGTATGACAAAGCTTCTAAAAAAGGAACAAAGGGGTGTAATTGCACAATTATGTTCTCTAGATGTTTCCAAATTGGAATCATCTATTTCTCCAGATCTCCAAAAGGCATTGAACAATCATTCGAAGGTATTTTAGACTCACAAAGGTCTCCCACCTATTCATGATCAGGATCATGCTATTCATATAATTCCAGGAATTGTTCCTCCAAACATCAGACCGTACAGATATCCCTATGCCCAAAAGAGTGAAATTGAACGTATGGTTGCAGAAATGCTAGAGGATGGTATAATTCAACCAAGTCAAAGTTCTTTCTCTGCTCCAGTAGTATTAGTGCACAAGAAGTGTGGATCATGGCACATGTGTCCGGATTATAGGGAGCCCAACAAGATCACTATTAAAGGTAAGTTTCCCATTCCTGTCATTGATGAATTACTGGATGAATTGCATGGATCAATTTACTTCACCAAGTTGGATCTTCGTTCAGGATATCATCAAATCAGAATGAATACTGAAGACATTCCGAGAACAACATTTACAACTCATGAGGGTCATTATGAATTTTTGGTCATGCCTTTTGGCCTTACCAATGCACCTTCAACATTTCAAGGTTTGATGAATTCCATTTTCAAACCATTCCTTAGAAAATTTGTGTTAGTATTTTTTGATGATATACTAATCTACAGTAAGTCTTGGAAGGATCATGTTGAACATGTTGAGAGGGTGCTACAACTATTGGAGGAGAAACAATTATATGCAAAAAGATCCAAATGTTTCTTTGGAGTACAAGAGGTGGAATATTTGGGTCATATTGTATCTCATGAAGGAGTTAAGTTAGACCCTAGCAAAATTAAAGCCATTAAGGAATGGAAAATCCCCACATCCATAAAGCATCTGCGAGGATTTCTTGGGTTGACAGGATATTATCGCAAGTCTGTTAATAATTATGGGAGAATAGAAACACCTCTAACAACATTATTGAAGAAAGATGCATTTTCATGGACTCCATAAGCAAAAAAGGCCTTCGAACATCTTAAAGAGGCAATGTGCCAAGCACCGGTCTTAGCTACACCAGACTTCACAAAAACCTTTATTGTGGAATGTGATGCTTCAGGAAATGGAATTGGTGTTGTTTTAATGCAAGATGAAAGACCCATTGCTTTTGAAAGTCATCCAATTAAGGGAAAGTTTTTACACAAAGCTATTTATAAGAAGGAAATGTTGGCAATACTCCATGCACTTAAGAAATGGTGACCCTACCTAATGGGAAGACACTTCAAGGTAAAAATAGATCATGATAGCCTTAAATACTTTTTAGAACAAAGATTATCCTCTGAAGAGCAACAAAGGTGGGTCACAAAGATGTTGGGTTATGACTTTGAAATCGTCTACAAAAAAGGGAAGAAAAATGTGGTGGCAGATGCAGTCTCAAGAAGGGGTGAGGACATGGAAGCATTGTTGTGCGCCATTTCTATTATCAAACCAGATTGGATAAACGAAGCAAGGGAGGAAGAGGAATGGAAGAATGACAAAGAAGTGTGGGCACTTATTCGAAAGTTACAACAAGATTCTAGTACGTCTGATACATTTAGCTGGAAAAATGATTCTTTATGGTACAAAGATCGCTTATACCTCTGTAATAATTCCCAACTAAAACAAAATATTCTTATGGAATTGCACACTTCTCCCTTAGGAGGGCACTCAGGATTTTTAAAAACTTACAACAGGGTTAAGAAGGAATTTTTTTGGGATGGCCTTAAATCGGATATTCAAAAGTTTGTGGTGGAATGTTTGATTTTCCAGCAAAATAAAGTTGAAAAAATTAAGACCCCGGGTCTATTACAACCTTTATCCATTCCAAGCCAACGTTGGGAGGAGGTTTTAATGGATTTTATCACAGGTTTACCCAAGTCTGAGGGAAAGAGTGTCGTCATGGTGGTAGTTGACATACTTACCAAGTATGCACACTTTTGTGCATTATCACATCCATTTAAAGCAAGTATAGTATCTACTGCATTTATGGAAACAATTCAAAAGCTACATGGAAACCCAAAGATTATTGTAAGTGACAGAGATCCCATTTTCACTGGAAATTTTTGGATAGAATTATTTTCTTTTCTTGGTACTCAGTTAGCTCATATCTCATCTTATCATCCTCAATCTCATGGGCAAACTGAGATAGTAAACAAATGTTTGGAAGGATATCTTCGTTGCTTTGTATCTGATAAACAGATACAATGGGTCAAATGGTTTCCTCGAGCTGAATGGTGGTATAACACTTCCTTCCATACAACAACAAAAGTGACCCCATTTATGCCACTTTATGGATATCAGCCACCATCCATCACATCATATTTAAGAGAAAATTCTAAGGTTCAAGAAGTGGAACATCACATTGAACATCAACAACAAGTCCTCCAACTCTTAAAGGATAACCTCGTGTTGGCACAGAAGAGAATGAAACAACGGGCAGATCAACATAGAAGTGAAAGAAGTTTTGATGTAGGTGATTGGGTATTCCTATGGCTACAACCATATAAGCAAATGTCCCTCAAGCAAGCTAAGAAGGATAATAAATTATCACCAAAGTATTATGGTCGATACAAGGTGTTGCAAAAGATTAGTACTATGGCATACAAATTGGAGCTTCCCGCAGCTTCTTGATTGCACCCAGTTTTCCATGTTTCATGTTTAAATAAGGTTATAGGCGACAAGCTCCCAGTTCAAACAATATTTCCAGAACTTGATGATGAAGGAAAAATTATATTGGAACCGGAAGTAGTCATAGAAACAAGAATTCGACAGCTACGAAATCGATCAATTTCAGAGTATATTATCAAGTGGAAAAACTTATCCACTGAAGATTCCACATGGTAGGATGAGAATTTTATACAGAAGCATCTATAACTACTCAAGCATTGAGGACAATACTTTTTTGAAGGAGAGGGGCATGTTGGGTCCCTATAATACTAGTGATTACCCCATTAGTATTGTAGTTGCACCCTTTATTAATATTGTTGTGCCCCTATTATCCCCATATTGTTATTACTGTGCCCCATAGAATCCCTTTATTGTTATTTTTGTGGCTTTATATTATTATTGTTAGTTCGGCTAGGTTATATTGTGACTCCTTAGACTCCTATATATAGAAAGGATGTTTTGTCATTTTAATCATACAAGAATTGTTCATTTATGTAATGTAAAGGAGGTTGCCCCCTCGAAGAGGTTGAATTCTAAGGCGTTGATCCTTTTTTTTATCTTTTCTTGAGTTGGTTTCATAACAGTAATGGCCTAAATAAATAATATACAAAATGAAACATGACTTGGACACCCTTTTATCTATACATAGCTAATGAAAAAACATACTAGACACCGTGGGTCTCTCTATGAGAAATATGCCAACAAGATGGAACAATAAAGGTACATGGATTTTACATATTCACATAAGTATGCTCTCATCTATGGATTCTCAATACAATAATATGACATAAAATTCTTGGTCTCCATGAGCAAAAGTGTATGCTTCATACAAAAACATCAATAAGAATGAAATACATGGTGTGTGCATCAAATCATAAGACCTACATGAGCAATGACATAAGCTCTCAATATGTATCAGCAACAATAGAAATACTATCCAAGACACATTCTATTGCATGGCCCCTCAACACCTTGGCCATCACTATCCCAACAATTAAGATCCTGTAGAAAAATAACGATAACCACTAGCAACCGCCATGATCCACATAGGCACTAGCAACAAAAAAACTTGGCAATGGCAACATATAAATATCTCATAGAAGAAGAATCATATACATCATGAATATCAATGGGGCTCAACAATAGGAAACATATAATAGCATAAACATAAATCCCAAGCAGCAAATCAATAAGAAACAACAACATCACTTGCATCATATGAACCAATACATCCAGTGAAATCAAGCAACAATATCAAAGCACTAATCAATGCATCAATAACAATGATAAATGATTTTTCAATATAGCACCATCAGCAACACATATTCATTTTCTCCTCAAACCATGTCTTCAACACACTCTCTCAGTGTATGAGCAGCAATATAAATCATCATGATCCAAACATATGAATATCCAACACATCATAGGCAACATCATAATCTCTCTTCATGCAACAACAATATATGATTCAGTGATCCAAATACATATCATCATCAACATGTATCATACATCCAGAAGTAAAAGACATAATAAATAATATGCATACTCTAGATGAACTAACTCTAACTCACCATTTGATATTCATGGCAGCAATACATTCATGAAAACACATGACATAAATATGATCTAGTAGTATGATCATCATCAATATACCAACTATGTCATGAAAAACATATGATTTTGCAGCTATATGGGGATAGCAACAAACTCCTTCATAGTGAGCATAATGCCAATGATTTGTAACTCTATTAGGAGGAAATGATGCTCCCCCTAAATTTGTGATCCTCCATCACAACTTGATCATGCACATAATATAACCATGCGGTTTCCATACCTCTAGAAACATTAATTATAAATTTAGCATGTAGCTACTCCTGAAACCATCAATAACAATATAGTTGATCCAACTATAATCAAAATGGAAAGAAATAGATCAAAAATAAAAATGCACTTCAAACCTCATGAACTCCCCCTGAACTCATGTATCTCCTACAATATGTAGATTTGTCTTCATGTAGACTTAAATATATGGTTGCACATCCAAGAATTTACATCCAGATCATGATGCAACCATATGCTCCCCGTGAGACCATGGAGGCCTGAGTTTCTTATGGGAGTTTCTTGCTACTCTTTTCTCCTCCAAACTTTCATCTACTGATCCTTCTTCTTCTTGTGTGGTTGGCCTTGCATATTATCCTCTCTCTAATTGGATCTCCTGTAACACATGGGCAACTTGCAATCCTTGGCCTTATGGACAATATTTTCAAACATAAAACATCTTATGTAACCAAGAATTGAAGAATAGTATGATATATTTCATTGATCTAATTTCTATTCCTTCCATGTGCCCTACAATTAATAGCCCTGTGGCCAAAATCATTGCATGAGAAACAATAACCATAAAAGGGACTATTATACCTAACAGATGGAGATCTTATTTTCATGAATTATTGAGATTGCACCTCCTTTGGTTGCTCCTTTTGGTGAGAGAGTTTGATCTCTCAATTTCTACAAATTGTTGCAATATGTCCATGTATTCCATAATTATAACATATTCCAATTCTACTCTTGTTTTTTGGCCCTTTTTGGGCATGGAATCCCTCCCAAGGCATGGTTTGGGGCTCAAAGACGATGTTTTGATCCAATCTTGTTGTAAAGCTCTGTGAATTGTGATCGCAAAGTGTGAAAAGTATGATAGAGTCACAGGGTTGTCCACCCTAGTTTTGTAATGTAATGTCAGCTAAATAGACCTACCCATAGTCTGTGAACCATGGGATTGTATAAATAGAGTGAGGCTCTAGGGAGAAGAATAACAAGTCTAAGGAAGAGAGTCTAAGTGACTAAGTGAAGTGCATCTTTGGGTCATACAGTAGGAGAAGTCTTTGCCGCTGGGTGCGCAAAGGCCTATTAGTTCGAATCTGAGTGCACAGACCCCTGCAGCTAAGTGCGCAGGGCGAAGGCAAGTCTGTAATCAAAGAAGGAATTAATAAAGAGAAGTTTTATCATAATTTTGTGTATCTGTTCTTGGGTTAATTCATGTTTGATATAATTTGCAAATATACTATTTATTTACTACGCGCACCTGTATGAATGGTTTATGTTTTCAAGTATAACTTAAAGCATACAAGTAGGCTAAAATAATCAACTAACAATGGAATACTAGTAAGATCTTGGGTAATAATGTAGAGCGTGATGCTCAGCCCCGGGGTAGGGATGCGCAAAGGCAGGAGATTAGGCTATGAGGTAAGGGAAATTGCGTGAATCAACTTGCGAGCAGGGTCAAACTGCGGACCACTTGAACTCATTAGACATCTCTAGGGTGCAGAAAAATGGTTCTAGCACCCTCCCATACTACTTCGGGTGAGACCTCAGTCCACGCTTCACGGACTATTGCCGAAAGGTCTAGTAGTACTGTGATTTGTTTTGATAACTTAACTTTGAACATGGGTCAGGCCCCAATAAGCCAACAAATGGTTTTGTTGCTGGGAACGAGATCTGCATAAGAGATGTATGATGTCATATCACTGGAATCCGACAAAGAAAGGAATTGAAGAGTGGTTGGACAGAAAGATTCACGAGTTCGTAGTGCAAGAAAATAGGTATCCATGGTTATCAAAGGAAGAGTTGTTAGATTGCTACTTATATACGAAAATCCATGAAATTTTCTTTGAATCCTTCCCCTCCGAGTTGTATGAGTGGATCGTGAAGCTAGTAGATAGTTAAGGAAGTTGTAGGCTCGGCAAACCTATTGTGTGGACTCCATAGTTGTTGTGTAGACTGGAAGCATCGGAAGATAAAATCGTGCACGATGTGGACCATTGGCTCGATTGAATTATAGGAGGATTTATCACTGAGTTCACAGTAGATACTTCAGTCAGCTATAGTGAGGCAGAACGATGTTTCCTCAAAGGACCGCAAGGTAAGTACGTTAAATCTTTGAACATTTGGATTAAAATGCTACTATGTGAAAATCAAGTTATGTGAATAAATTAATGTTTAGGGCTACGCAGAGTGGGAAGATCTACAGAAATGAAGGTAGCGAAGAACTAGAGTCTAGCCCCTTGATTTCACCTCCATGGGAAAGCGAGGAAGAGCTCGTGAAACTTTCACTAAGAAGTGTGATCAGTTTGATAAAGCAGCGAATTGCACACATACCACCCCCACCTACACCACCACCTGTTTCACCATCGTCACCCCCATCTTTTCCCACATCACCTCTGCCACCACCATAGTTCAACATGGCGAGCGCAATAAATTTCCTGCTGTTCAAAGGAGTAGGGAACGAAGATCCAGACCAGTTTTGGTTTGTGGTAAACATTGTATGGAAAGTGCAAGGAGTCACGGATGAAAATATAAAAAAGCAATGTTGGTCAGTGCCTTGCAGGATCGCGCACTAACATGGTACATTAAGTATTCCAATGACAATCCAAATGCAGGGATCGCGGATATCCAAGCTACCCTAAACAAGGAAGTTAGCAGGCCAAAATCAGAGACACAGTCAATTATTGGATTTAAGGAAATCATGATGCTTCTAGTTGAGACCCCCTTGGGAGCTAGATCGAAGGCTGAAGTGTATGATTCGTGAAGCCAACATGACCTTGATGGATGGGAAACATCGGCCATGGTTTGTAGCATCACTAACGCCACATCTAAGGAATGCATTGTCACAACAGAAGTTATCCACTTAGGCCAAGGCCTTGGATATCGAAATGAGAGTGCATGAGACCCTGATACAGGGTCTTAACCTAGGAGTCCACCAGAGCCACGTGCAGTTGAAAAACTTGTGCCTTGATATGTAGAGTTTGAAACAAGATAAGACGGCTCGCCCAGAAGAATGCGAGGAGGTATGGTGCATAAAGTATAAAGGATAGGGACATGACAAGAACCATTGTCCAATATTGGTAAACTACCTGGTGGGAGGAGGACTAATGACATTGAGACCAGAGGCACAAAGTAGGACCAAGCACGACACCTACATTATGGTGCGTGATTTATCAGATAGGAGGAAAGCATGCTACATATAACTGCCATCTATTACAGAAGTATACGTAGACAACGCAACAGTTGTTCTTTAGTTTCTATAGGTCAGTAGGCCACGATGAGTGCACCTCTAGAAGTTATGAGTTAATGATCGATCGGACTCCTAACTACAGAGTTCAGACCAAAACACAGGCCTTTGATCAAAATGCAGGGATGGAGCACACTAGGTTTCAGGGGCACGGATGAGGTCGAGGTGGAATGGGACAAGGAAGGGGTCACAAACAGTTGATCTATTAAAATTGTGGAAGGCTAGGGCATTATGCCCATGATTGTACAAATCCAACAAGACCATCATGCTTATATTGTACCTAGTTTGATCATGAGACAGAGGACTGTCGCAGGCTGATAGCGACGTTGCACGATAAAGGAGCACTCCAACCTCCCACAATTTAGATTCTGCAAATGATGAGGTCTGAGCTACGCGAGGAAGACCCGAATGTAAATATCATGCTTCGAAGTGCTATCACGATAGGAGATGACAAAGGCAAGCAGCCTGAAGAGAGTGCCTGGGTTCGTAAGGCTCCAACAAAGGAACCAGAATTTGATTTGGATCGCACTAAGGAGACATTCATGGAAGCTAAGAAGAGCTTCGCAGAGGCCTCCACTTCAGGTAGTAAAGACAAACTAGAATCGGAAATGGACCCATCAATGCTCACTACCTTTTGGATACATGTATGAAGTTTTTGCACAATAACAAAGCTATGAAGGGGCTGTAAGAACTCATAACTAGATGTACTGGGACTGTGCTCGGAGAACCGCGCATAGTCCGGAAGCTCAGAAGGAACACGACGCAAACAGGAATGAAGATGGGATTCACCGCGAAGATTGGGGAATATGAAATGGATCAAGTGATTTTGGATCTAGGATCAGACACGAACGTCCTGCCAAAGCAGGCATGGGAGCACATGGGCAGACCCATGTTGCAATGGTCTCCTATTCAATTGTGAATGGGGAACCAGCAAAAGATCCTACCTGTGGGGAGATTGCAGGGAATAATGGCGGATATCGAAGCTGCGATGTGCTTGCAAATTTCAAAGTGATATAAATTTTTGATGACATCAATCCCTATCCCATGCTATTGGGAATAGATTGGGCCAGTGACATGAATGGAGTGATAAATCTAAAGAAGCGTAAGATTATTTTTGAGAAAAATTCATTATACGTTGTGGTACTGTTAGACCCTACAGAAGGATCGCGCTACATAGAGTCGGTGCGTGACAATGACAACGACAATGATTTGGACTGTATTTACAAGATAACCACATGGGAATAGGACTGGGTGAATCCAACAGTGGATGGCAGGATTTCATGGGAGCACAAAATCTCCTACACCTTAGATTCAGATGAGGAAATAAAACAATGGCAGAACTGGTTACATGAGGTAATGACGCTCAATTGCAACATGATGATAAGATCACTGCGCTACGTGGAAATAGATAATATATCTACCTATGTATGATGGGTTGACAGAGGTGGATGATTTCCTAAACAAATTTGAAAGAGAAGTGCTAAAACAGCAACGGTTCAATGCTCTGAAATGGTTAATGCACGCTACACCCGCAAGGTGGTGGGGTACGCATCAAAGAAGTTATGAAGACTGGTGGGAATGTAGAAGGATGATGCACCTACAATTTGGGAAGCCTCAGATGTAGATAAAGATCGAGCATGATAGATGAAAAAACCTGCGCGCCCACCTTTCCAGATGGGTAAAGACGTATGGTGCGCAACCTGCACGAGCAAAAACCATCCTCACGATAGGAAACATGCCCGACAAAAAGGAATGGGCATGAAGAGGGTGCAAACAACAAGCAAGAAGTATGATAAGACTGAGAATGCAGAAGGTTATCCACGTGGAAGCCTTTGACAAAGTATGTGAAGCATTGAATGCAGTCCACCATGTGAAGCGAACTAACTGGGACCTGCGCATACCTAGAGTACTATGGGCTTATAGGACAACGTGCAAGAAACTGACGGGAAAAACACCTTTCTAGTTAGTTTCTAGCGTGGAAGATGTCATGCCAATGGAGTATATTGTACCTAGTCTATGCATAGTAGTGCTCATAGGTACGATAGACTGCAAAGCTCTGGAAGAAAGCCTAGCACAATTAGAAGAACTTAGTGCTGTTGAATGACAGTAAGTTTGAAAAATTTTCGGGAAAGTTCAGAATGAATTGGCTGGGACCATACATGGTTAAGGAGGTCACAGATGGAGGTGCGGTCCAGCTAGTCAAACTAAATGGAGAACCTTTCCCAGGCAAAGTGAATGGTAGCCGCTTGAAGCCCTACACGGGTGGGCCGACTATCTGACTAGCTAGCAGAAGCACAGTCTTCATGCTCCAAGGATCCAAACAAAGGCGCGAGACTATAAAAGTATGGAGCAGATACTGGTACAAATGTATTGTAGCAGTTTGGACACAGAGGTCTCGGGGTAGCATATGCAGCAGATCTAGCAAGTAGCAGCTCAGCGTGCTACTGACCTCTATGCAGTTTGAGAACAGTTGGAGGGACTTCGTGCAAAGATCGTTGTGCCAACATAGTGACTCAAGAGCAAGTCACAATGTTTGTGCTGGGGGCCTATTGAGCATGGAATCCCCCCCAAGGCATGGTTTGGGTCTCAAAGCCCAACTTTTGACCCAATCTTGTTGTAAAGCTCCCCGAATTATAGGCGCGGAGTGTGAAAAGTATGATAGAGTCACAGGGTTGTCTGCCCTAGTTTTGTAATGTAATTCCAGCTAGATAGACCTACTTGTATAAATAGAGCGAGGCTCTAGGGAGAAGAATAAAAAGTCTAAGGAAGAGAGTCTAAGTGACTAAGTAAAGTGTGTCTTTGGGTCGTAGAGTAGGAGAAGGCTCTGCAACTAAGTGTGCAAAGGCCTAGTAGTCCACAACTGAGTGCATGGATCCCTGCAGCTGAGTGTGTAGGGCGGAGTCGAGTCTGTAACGAAAGAAGGAATTAATAAAGAGAAGTTTTATCATAATTCTATATATCTATTCTTGGGTTAATGCATGTTTGATATAATTTGCAAATATACTATTTATTTACTACGCGCACCTGTATGAATGGCTTATGTTTTTAATTATAACTTAGAGCACACAAGTAGGCTAAAATAATTAACTAACAGTGGAATACTAGTAAGATCTTGGGGAATAACACAGAGCGCGATGCTCAGCCCCGGGGTAGGGCTGCGCGAAGGCAGTAGATCGAGCTGCGAGGTAAGGGAAAGTGCATGAAGCAACTTACACGTAGGGTCGAACCGTGTACCACTTGAACTCGTCAGACATCTCCAGGGTGTGGAAACCTGGTTCTAGCACCCTCCCATAGTACTTTGGGTGAGACCTCAGTCCGCGCTCTACGGACTGTTGTCGAAAGGGCCAGTAGTACCAAGATTTCTTTGACTAACTTAACTCTGAACTTGGGTCAGGCCCCAATAAGCCAAAAACCTTCTACGCCTGTTGTTCTTATTCTTGCTTGGTTTTTGATTCTTATTTTTCTCACTTCTACTAGGTGCTCTGATAATTTCTTATTTTCTTTTAGATGCGTGAGCACTAGTTTTGAACCTTTCTAATTCCTTCCTTGCAAAAATTGCTCTAGCCTTCAATTTTTCGTACTCATCCTCTAGCTCCTTATACTATTTTCTCATTCCATTTTCGATTATTCTTCCTTCTTCCAGCTCAGTTTTCAGATCTGAAATTTCTTCCTTGAAGGCACACTCTTTTTCATCAAAAATTTGTGCCAACATTCATTGATCATTATTTTTAGTTGCAAGTCTTTTGATCTCATCTTCGAGGTCCATTATCTTTGATTTCTCTTCATCTTTGTTGTTGATCTCATTTTGTTGTCTCTCAAGATTGATGCTTCATCTATTTTTTTTATCACTAGGGATTTCATCTTCTTCTTCTAAGAGTTTGCTACTTCCATCTTCTTCTTCTAAGAGATTGGTATTTCCATATTCTTCTTGTGAGGAGGCTCGATTTACCACTGTAATATGTGATGAATCCTTTCCATTTTTCTCCATCTCTGAATGTTGCAATTTTCCTCCAAGATATGAACTTTGCAACCTTTCCAACATCTCTTTTTCAATCTCACAGTGTCTCACAAAAAGAATGTCCTATTCGAAATCCCATTAAAAATAATCCCTTTAGCTTTATCATTAAATTCATCTCTAACTTCATATTCTACTGACATAAAAATATTTTCATCAAGAGACAGAAAATATGAATCCAATTTCATCCTCCAAGTTGCAAATTTACCTTCGTGAAGTACTATAATTCCTTGTTGATCCATTCTAGAAAATTTGTAAACTTCTTCCAAAATTCCCATATCTACTCTCGAGAAATTACGCTACAATTCAGAGATCGACTCTGATACAAATTGTTGGAAACTATATCACTAATGATAGGGCGGGGTTGTGGGGGGCGTGAATCAATAGTGAAGGAACTTATAATTTCTTCTCCAAATTATTACTCTTTAATCATGCATAAACTGAAACACAAAAGGAGAGATCATATCATCAAATATAGACATTAAACCATGAAAGAAATCAATAGAAAGGATAAATATATGTCTAGTGGAAAACCCTCTCCAAGGAAAAAACCACCCACTATTTTTGTGCCTCTCAAATATTCATTATGCTAAGAAAATTCATTACATAGAGTTACAACTGGCAACTATCAAATGGAGATCTCTTTCTCATGTGAATATATAGACTACCATCTGCTGGAAGCCACCATGACAATTGATCCTCACCTGATTACTCTTGAACTTTCAATCAACTCTAAAGATTCCTATTTTCTAGAAGCCAACACAACCAACGAGCCTCACCCAGTTTCTTCCGAACTATCCAACTACCATTGGATTGATAAAATTTCTCATTTATATTGAATTCACCACAGTCCTCCAACTTCACTCCTCTATATGGTTCCCATTTAATACATTTTCATACTGGAACTGAGAAATACTCAACATGATCACTACAATAACGTATCATCAAGGCACACAATAAAAAACCAAATCCACACCATAAACTGCAACATAATCTCACCAACATTGCATACGATAATTTGATTAACTCATCATCTAGAACCCTCTTTGCAATAAGTAAAACTACTCACATTTCACTCAAATAATAAATTGGAGAACATGTTAGGAGAAAACATTCTCCAAATAAACCTACAAAGAAACTCTATTTCACCTCCTTTCTTGTTGCACAAAATGCTAGCTAAATCATACCTTAGCTAATTGCTACAACACCTACAAACAACTTCAGAATTTCTACAATATACAACTCTCAAAGCTTTCAAACTCTTCTCCACTCTCACATTCACTCAACATACTAAGAGAATCAACCATAGGATGAACCAAGGTGCTCAACTCAATAATTACCTAGAACTACTAAGGTCCACAAACTTTTTTCATATGCTTGATTTGAATTGGATTCAACTCATTAACTTGATCAAGCCACTAACTCCACTTCGTAACAAATATTTTCAATGTTAATCACTTTCTAAAGCATAGTTAAGGCTTCTTTATCATTTTCATAAAATTTCTAAACATGAATCATCTCCAAAACACTTAATTTACCTGATATGTATGAGGAATCCAAAGAAATTCTAGCTAAATTGTCAACTGCATGCGTAAAACTATTTGATCTAGGTTGTAACTACATGCACAGGCTTGTCTCCATGTGGTTGGATCCTTTAAACCACATGCAAAATCCTCTCTCCATGCGTTTGGGGTAGAGGATGGGAAAAAACCAGTCAAATCCCCTTAGATCTTGCCCAAACTTCTTCCATAGCTTGACAAGCCTGTGTAGGACCTCTAGAAGCCACTGACACCTCCTCAATACTTCACCAAGTCACTGCCACATCACCATCATCATCATATGTCAAACTAGGTTAATATGGATTCCAACTAAAAAATACGCTAACACCTATGCCATCAACCTTCTCTACAACAACTCAAACACCTGTAGTAACATATCTAGCACCTGTAGCAGCATCTACAACACTTGAAGTAATAACATCAAGTCATCCAACTACCTCCAACACCTATAGAGGAACCTCGAACACAAGTAGTAAAAACATCACTTGTAACAAACCAACACAACATGTCCTGAAGCCATCTCTACTCAACCTCCAAATAACCTCTACTAAATCATGCGAGACCAAGTTGAAATCAATGCCAAACAACAAAACCAACTAGCTCAACATTGCAGCAAACTAAACACTCATCACACATCATTATTGGATTTACATACACATATGACAAGTAGCACCATGACCCTGTTGACATCAATGCCAACACTACAATTCCAACAACCCACACCAAAAATAAGCCCAAACCAATATGCCAAAATGAAATACTAAATCTCGAAACATGAATCACTAAAGCACTATAAATCACTTAAACATCAAGCCACTAAATATTGAAGTAAACTAATAACTGAACTGGATCTCAAATAATGCAATCAAATTAAATCAATGCAATACCTAATAATATTATCACATGTCAACCATTCAACCATTCACTGATTAATCACACTTTTGGATACTAGAAAGTCATTACAAAAATAATGTGTTGTCACTACAAACCCTGATCATTTTAACTTTAGAATATATATGTAATTGTTCTGAAGTATACCCGCATATATACACACTTACTCTGTATAACACTTGCGTATAGATTTGTTGTAGTACTCAACAACCCCCCCATTATAATTTATTTTAGCTATGTAATAAATAACGGGGACCCTTTTGAACTTTAATAAAATTATTTAGTCCTAATAAATATAATACTATTTTAAAAATTTTGTAAATAACCCTCTTTTATAAAGGTTTCATATATCAAAATTATATATCAGAAGACTCAAACCATGAAAATATTATTAAAACCTGATAGGCCTTTTGTTTCTTAAAATAATGTATATTGAATTAACTATATTAGATCATTCAAATATCATAACAATCCTTATAGTAAAGTTATGATAAAACAATCCTCGATTGAATTTCCCTGATATCTAAAGCATAAAATGGGCGCTTCCTTTATATTTAAATACTTCAAAGTAACATCGGCCCCACAACACTACCACCTCACATATCGAAGGTCTCAAATATTGTAACTTTCATTAAAGTGCCATATCAAAATCTCCAATGTCACAAACATCTGATACCCGATATCCCCGGTACTAAATGTTTTCGCTATTAACAAACTCTTTATAGCGTAATGTTCTGATGTATTACACTCCCGATACTTGATATCTTCGATATTCCTCCCCTATGATATCTAAACCCTCTAGTATTCTCACTTTACTTATATCGAGACTTTATATATCAGATGGCACATTTTAAATCCCTGATATTACAAAATGCCAATATCAAATCCCCGATATATCTGCCTGTCTACACTTATAACCATTTAATCTTTGATAAATATATATCAGAAGTCTCGGATACTGTAAGTTTTAGAGTAAAACCATGGGATTTATATGATAAAACTCCAATATGTTGATGTGTCCATCGCCCACGTGAATCCACATTTTTCATTTAATTTCCAAAGAGTGGAAAATTTATGATTCTCGAAGTTATAAAAAAAAATTCATTTCGAATTAATATTGTCATGATTCACCTTTTAAAGATAGAAATTTGTATGGAAATTCCATATTTGTGTAAAGATCTTTCAAGTGAGAGAATTATCACTTACTACTATGTTTTACATTGTAGGCCAATCTAGATAAACTGAATTTAGAAGATATGTTGAGGGTAACCAAAGCAAGAAAGAAACCGTTTGCTCAGCAACAACCAGTTGCTCCACCAATTGAAAATATTGACACACCAGGGCTATTTTTAGACACAGTTTGTTCTTTAGATGTTGGTAGTACTTCATGGGAGTATATTTATCAGTTATTAGAAGAAGAGGGACCAGGGTTACTCAAAGAACTATCACAACTAAATATTTCGCTACGGTTTCTAATACCACTTACAACGATGTTCCAAACTCATTTCTACACAAAATTACTGCTCATCCCAAGTTCCTACCCTACACAAATATGATTCGGTGGGTTGGGGAACATTTAAACATTGTAGACAAGAAATTCATAACAAAGAATGATACAATCATCAACTCTTCCATTGGTAGTGATTTCAGCTCTATGTATCATTTGCCTACTCCTTAGCATAAATATGAAAAACAGTTCATTGAGAAGTTCGTGAGTGGAATTGATCATCCATTAGAACCCATAAAGGATTGGAGGAGAGATCCCAATAAGCAGAAGCATGAGGAAAAGGGCATATATTTAAGAGACTCCCTTGCAGGACCTTATTGCCAAATTTTTGCCATGGTGTGTAGACTTTTCTCCTATCCTAATACTTAGAATTTCCCAGTTCAATGGACTCCTTTAATAGATTCTTCTTTGGAAGGATATATATTGGACTAGGGAAATATTTTATCTCATAACTTGGCAACTCACATTCTTGATTTTAGAAGAAAGCATATAGTTTAAAAAGTTATAATTCCCCCTTTTTATATGAGTGCATATGTTATGGATGCCCTGTTCTATAATATGAATTTTTCCACCATGGTAGGGAAATGGAATTTAGAGGATCCTACTCCTATTCACATATACAATAATATCCTCTAGTATTCTAAGTATCAACCCCATTTGTATAAGATCTACCAGGGTGTCATGTGTTGGCATTATGAGACAAGTGTTGTCCTTGATGGCAAATCACACAGATGACAAATCATAGTACAACAAGTCAGCAGTAAGGATTTGATGATCAGACTACAAGAATGAAGAGAAAATATATATACGCCGGTTCATCGTGACCAAGCCGTGTATACACGCGGGATAGAAATTACAAAGGTGTGTATGCGTATACATGCACTTTCATGCAAGGAAAAGCGCGTATATGTTGGAGAACTTACTTTTGGTCCATGGTAGTTAGTCCTTGGTATTTGAACCTATGGTTTTGGACCATAGTATCTCGTCAGATGTGTTGATCCCAAGTATTGGGTCCATGGTATTGGTTTGTTATGGTTTTGGACCATGGTATTGAGCAAGGCCTAAGACTATAAAAGGCGAAGAAGATCATTAGGCAAGTACATTTGAAAAGACTTGAATATCTGAAGAAGGATGAGATCCAGGGTTGATGATGCATTGCTTGATCTGAGCTAACGAGGGATCTCACCGGTTGATGGAGAACAAGATCTAAGGAGAGATCGGGATCAAATGGTTTGAAATGAACTATCTTTATATGGTTGATTATGCTTATTCTAGATCTGCATACTGACGCATGTAATGTTATAAGTATGACTAATGTCTGGCATAGCTGCAAAGTTATAAGAAAATATTTTTAGATCTATACACGGGTTGGCCTTGGAAAAGGCGCGTATGTATGCGGGTTTGATTCATCGTAGTAGCGTATACATTTTGAAGTTTGATGTTTGAATTTGCAGTTGGGTTTGATTGTTATTGCAGAGTTCTGTTGTCTGCTCTGTGTTCTGGTGACTGTGTTGTTGACAGGGTTTTTAGTGTTTCAGTGATTTAGAAATTGATGATGCTGGTTTTGATTGTTTTTTGCTTCAATGATATTTATGGGTCCAGTATGAAAATTTGATGAAATTTGGCCTTCAGATTATAGTGTTGTGCTTCAGGAGTATCCAGTCTGACAATGTATGAAATGTGGTCCCTGGAGGGTGAAAGGAGATTGTAGGTTGTCGCCTACGTACTAGTACATCAGCTAGTACAAGAGAAAAGAGGGTAGTAGCTCCCTTCCAGTAGCAGCTGGAGAACGAGTAAATATTGGAGCATTCAGTAGGCAGGCACCTATGTACTAGTAAATGGATCAGCTAGTACAAGAGCTAAGGGGGTTGTAGCTCCCATCCAGGAGAGTATGGAAAACGAGAGAGGGTTGTAGCCCTCTGTAGGTAGAATCCTGCATACTGGTAAAGGATTGCACCAGTACAAAATATTGTAACATGAATTATCTTATTGAAAGAAGATAGAGACGACTTGCAGCAGGTGGTTTTCACCCACATTTGGTTTCCACCTTATATCATGGTGTTTATGTGTGCTTCTTGTGTGTGATGATCTGTTCTGTTTTACTGCTCCTGCTTACTGTTCATATGGTTATTGAAGTTCTGATGCACTAACTAGAGATCAACATTCAGTGGATTAACTGAATCATAAGTATTTTGGATATACGCTAGTTGCTTTAGACTCAGTTGCGTATACACGCGGGTTCCCTTGAATGAAGTAGCGTATATGTATCTAAGTATGGAAATGAAAAAGTTTTATTGATCTGATAATACTGATTCACCCCCCCCCCTCAGTATTATTTCCAACAATTGGTATCAGAGCAGGTCCTTTGGTAAAAGCTTGATCGCTTGAAGGAGATTCGTGGAACTATGGGAAAGAAGCTTAAGAAGAAAGCACCTAAGGAGAAGAATAACTATGACAGTGGGAGAATCGATTGGGGATTAAGTGTAAGAAGCTCTTCAGATTCAGAATCAGATTCAGAATCATTTCAGAATGAAGATGAACTATCAGGTATGAATTTGCTATCCTCTGACGTTCCAGCTATCTATCCATTTGGAAAAGATGATGAAAGTGATAGCGAAACAACTGAATTTTCTCTTATGGGTGAACAAGAAAGATATCAAATAGAGGCAGAATTTAAAATACCTTCAGATAAAATCAGAGATCAACAAGATCTATTGAACAAAAGGGAATGCGACTTCAAAGAAGAAGCTACCAAACTAAAGGCCCAACTAGAGGAAGGAAACAAGGTAAGGAAGTTATTTAAGGACAAATATCAAAAGTTGCAGGATGAAGTAACTTCACTAGGAGATGAAGTCAATGAAAGAAGCACAACCATAAAGAAACTCAGAGATAGATCTAGTTACTATGAAAGTCTTGAAGCCACGATCTGCTCGCTAAAAGAAGATCTTGAAGAATCAAAGAAGCAGAATAAAGATCTACTCCAAGCTATTGAAAAACAGGTAAACGAAGTTATCAACTTAAAATATCAGATGGAATGTGCCGTCAGAATTCGTCAAATGCAGCAGGATCTGAATGAAGAACAATAAAAGGAGATTCTCAAACTAAGGCATCAGTTGGAAGAAGGAAGGAAAGCTGAAGAAGACATGAAGAAGCAATGTCTAGAAAAGAAAGAACAACTTCAAGTTGAGGTAAATATCTTGAAAGGTAAATTAGAAGAAAAGGATAAACTGTTATGATTTCAAGATAGTACTAAAGCCTTGGATGATATTCTTAGTAGTCAAAGGTCTCCTGCTATCAAGACTGGTCTTGGTTTTCCTGAAACTTCTGAAGGTGAATCTAGTAAGACAAGGGACTCTAATGCAAAATCTGAAATGCTCAAAAAGGAGATGGAAGGTCAATCTCATCATCAAGCAAGGAAAGAAATTCTTCAAAGAAAATCTTTTACTCCTAACTATGGAAGTAATAGTCGGCCATTTACTCATATGAATAATATTGAATGTTATGAATGTCATAATCTTGGACATGTTGCAGCTAGATGCAGAAGAAGAATGGTTCAAGATCATCACACAGAAAGATCATCACATTTCAGGTACTTTAATGGATATTTCTTTGCTTGCAATATGGTTGGTCACAGAGCTGTTGATTGCTACAGGAGGAATATGAAACATGTAAGATGCTATGCTTGTAACAAGCTTGGACATATAGCAAAGGAATGTAGGAACAAAGTACAGTCATCACACCAAATGGAGAAAACATCATCACACTTGAAGATATGGAAGAAGAAGGAAGTACAGTTAGAAAAAGGTGGCACAACAAAATGTACTCAAACACAACACAACACAGACATAACAGACTTAGAGGGAGCTGAAAGTATAAAACTTCAGTGTCCTGAATCTCATACGCAAGTTTCATAAAGAGAAGTCGCGTATATACGCGATTTAGACACTGTAAAGTCGCGTATATGCCAGTCTGAAGAAAAAGCAGTAGGAACGGGCTCAGAAAAAGTGTCTGATATGATTCAGTCCATTATTTGCTCTATTGGTTAATAGTTATAGTCTGTTGAGGATGTGTGGAAATGTCTTGATACTTGTAAGATGTTTAGAAGTATTTTGATCCTAACTTGATGATGATGATGTTTTGATGTTTATTGCTGATATATGCATGATCAGATCTAATAGTAAACAAATGGCACAGGTTGAGGGTGAGCATATGACTTTAATACTGCATTGTTGGCATTATGGTTAATAGTCCTTGGTGATGATGCTTATATGGCTAAATGATATATCTTGCTATGATGTGGTTATGAGTTGTCCATATCATATGATTCTTGGGGTTACATAGTTGATGTGAAGATCATATTTATGGATTGATTCTTAGATGGTGCATATATGATGCTTACATGGTGATCTTCATAAGGTCAAGGAGAAGTACAAAGCTTGAATACACATCTTCATTACTTGATGATGAGTCACTCATATGCTGTTGTCGTCATATGGATAAATATCATATAACTCAGTTATGATGTAGGATTCCTATAGTTCTTGGTGCTCATGTGGATGAGGATTGTTGATGTTGATGATATAAAGAAGCCTTGACAAATGATCTTGAGCTCAAGATACATAGTGCTGGATACATGCATGATTACTCAAAGTTGCATTGTTGGAGACATGATGATGATGAGTTCTACCTATATGATGATAGGTTGATACTTACATATGTTGATTGATGCAGATATTCCCAAGTGATGAAACATGGATGATCTTGATGGCTATGGTGTTTTACACATATGATAATGTGAGTGATTTTATGATGATGAGTTGTTATCTATCTACAGACATACCCTGTCATAGGACATTTACAGGTTGTTGATCTGGAATTGGTTGTACGCGAGTTTCATAAGGAGTATCCACGTATATACACAAGTTTCTGTGGATACAATCGCATATATGTTGGTTTGAATAAAATCGGTGGGCCAGACTCTAGGTGAGAAGAGTCTGATACGGGTCTGATAGAGACCATCTAGCACAGGTTTAGGGGGAGCAGATTAACTTCTAATAATGCGTTATTGGCATTACCTTAGAAGCTATTGGTTCGTGTACACAAGATGTTTTGGTTAGAACAGGTGTAGAAGGAGAACAGAAGGAAATCTTGGGTGCTGATCTGAATGATGATGGACAGATGCTGCTGCTATTAGTTATTGGTGACTTTCATAAGTCTTGTTCTAGATATTTCGTCTTGATGTCATGTATATCTTTTATGATGTCAAAGGTCATGTAACGGCCTATGTTGGTTTCCCCACTATGCCTGGGATGAATGATGTTATACTCTTGTATTATCATGTTTAAACCTTTGATATATCCCCACTTGGTCGGGAGATGGATGTATGGATGAGTCTTTGGTGATAGGAAGGTCATTTACGATAGAGTCATGTTTTTCTTGTAGAACATCTTTTAGTAGACCTTGCTTACTGTCAGGGGGAGCATGAATGACACACTTTAGCAGAGCAGAAAATTCAGCATGTACTTAGAGGGTGCATGGTTAGATTGGTACATCTTGGCATATACAAAGGTGGAGCTCATTCAGAGATTTCAGCAGGAACTCAGGGGGAGTATGGACAACAGAATGTTTATCAAGGAAAGAGAATATCTTGGTCCGCCCTTTGCCCTTGATGTCAAAGGGGGAGAGTGATTTGGTGTTGTTGCCATCAAGTCCAAAGGGGGAGATTGTTGGCATTGTGATTCATGTGTTGTACTTGATGGCAACCCACTCATAGAAGATCAACTCACTAGATGAATCTTCAGAAGAGATATCAGATGTGACTAAATGCATGGGTTGCAGGACAGCTCAAAGGAATCAAATGATAGTTCTAAGTGTGACAAGTTAGCTTTGCCATCAAGTCCAAAGGGGGAGATTGTTGGCATTATGAGACAAGTGTTGTCCTTGATGGCAAATCACACAGATGACAGATCATAGTACAGCAAGTCAGTAGCAAGGATTTGATGATTAGACTACAAGAATGAAGAGAAAATATATACACGTCGGTTCATCGTGACCAAGCTGCGTATACACACGGGATAGACGTTACAAAGGCACGTATGCGTATACACGCACTTTCATGCAAGGAAAAGCACGTATATGTTGGAGAACTTACTTTTGGTCCGTCGTAGTTAGTCCTTGGTATTTGAACCTATGGTTTTGGACCATAGTATCTCGTCAGATGTGTTGATCCCAAGTATTGGGTCCATGGTATTGGTTTGTTATGGTTTTGGACCATGGTATTGAGCAAGGCCTAAGACTATAAAAGGAGAAGAAGATCATTAGGCAAGTGCATTCGAAAAGACTTGAATATCTGAAGAAGGATGAGATCCAAGGTTGATGATGCATTGCTTGATCTAAGCTAAGGAGGGATCTCACCGATTGATGGAGAACAAGATCTAAGGAGAGATCGAGATCAAATGGTTTGAAATGAACTATTTTTATATGGTTGATTATGCTTATTCTAGATCTGCATACTGACGGATGTAATGTTATAAGTATGACTGATGTCTGGTATAGCTGCAAAGTTATAAGAAAATACTTTTAGATCTATATGCGGGTTGGCCTTGGAAAAGGCATGTATGTATGCGGGTTTGCTTCATCGTAGTAGCGTATACATTTTGAAGTTTGATGTTTGAAGTTGCAGTTGGGTCTGATTGTTATTGCAGAGTTCTGTTGTCTGCTCTGTGTTCTAGTGACTGTGTTGTTGACAGGGTTTTTAATGTTTCAGTGATTCAAAAATTGATGATGCTAGTTTTGATTGTTTTGTGCTTCAATGATATTTATGGGTCCAGTATGAAAATTCGATGAAACGTGGCCTTCAGATTATAGTTTTGTGCTTCAGGAGTATCCAGTCTGAAAATGTATGAAATGTGGTCCATGGAGGGTGAAAGGAGATTGTAGGTCGTCGCCTACGTACTAGTACATCAGCTAGTACAAGAGCAAAGGGGGTAGTAGCTCCCTTCCGGTAGCAGCTGGAGAATGAGTGAAGATTGGAACATTCAGTAGGCAGGCACCTACGTACTAGTAAATGGATCAGCTAGTACAAGAGCTAAGGGGGTTGTAGCTCCCATCCAGGAGAGTCTGGAAAACGAGAGAGGGTTGTAGCCCTCTGCAGGTAGAAGCCTGCGTACTGGTAAAGGACTGCACCAGTACAAAATATTGTAAAATGAATTATCTTATTGAAAGAAGATAGAGACGACTTGCAGCAGGTGGTTTTCACCCACATTGGGTTTCCACCTTATATCATGGTGTTCATGTGTGCTTCTTGTGTGTGATGATCTGTTCTGTTTTACTGCTCCTGCTTACTGTTCATATGGTTAATGAAGTTCTGATGCACTAACTAGAGATCAACATTTAATGGATTAACTGAATCATAAGTATTTTGGATATACGCTAGTCGCTTTAGACTCAGTTGCGTATACATGTGAGTTCCCTTGAATGACGTAGCGTATATGTATCTAAGTATGGAAATGAAATTTTTTTATTGATCTGATAATACAGATTCACCTACTCGCCCACCCCCCCGCTCTCAGTATTATTTCCAACATCATGTTGTTGATTCATCAAATTGTCTTTCACGAAAGGTCTCCTAACATTTACCTGGAAGTAGAGACAAATTTTCTCAAAGTTGGGAATTGATTTGGTGAAGAGTGGTTTACCTACATTTGGGTTTATGGAAGTCTAGCTAATCCATTTGTTTTTCCCCTGTATTCTTGATAAACTGCTAGCCCGTGAAATAGCCTACCAAACGGTAGGTAATGGAATTTCTAAAGTGCTCAAAGAATCCAATAAGAAATTATGGCCTACCTTTCCTTTCCATTGTTGTATGTTCACATTAGATAATTTAAAACATGCATCTATTGAGGTGAACTCTATTTTATATTTTAAGTTTTGTATTATCCCTAATAGGCAATATGATCCTCATGGAACTGCTAAAAATTTTGCTGCTCAATTAAGTGTAAGGACATTCTCTCATGAACCTAATCAATTTGATTATGTTTTTGAAAAATCTTCCACCTATGCCATAGGTTCCAAACAGATTTTAGAGAAGCTAGCTCCATAGGAAATTAATCAGTTTACACAATACATGGAAGCAAGGCTATACCATTTACCCTTGGATTTGTTTAAAATTCCATAGGAAAGCAAAGTTTAGGAAGCAGTTACAGTTATTTATTCTAAACAGACTATAAATATCCCTAATCCAAAAAAGACAGGGGCTTCTTCTTCTACCCAGATTGAGGGACAACTACCAAGTTCTAAGTTTGAGGAGATTTGGGAACACTGTACCTAGGCTATAAAAGGAAATAAACTTGATATTTTGAAGACTCCATCACAAGGTAAGATCTTAGACATTTCAAAGATTGTAGAGATAACCCTGATTACTATTGGGGCTTCTGACACACGTTTAGAGGTTGAAGATGTAGATATTATACCAATATTCCTGACCTCTGAGGTCATCTTAGGGGTTGAAGAGATTCCTCCTCTCGACATATTATACAATCCCAAACATAAGGTCTTGGTCAAAAGAAAAAGAAAGAAAAGAAATATTGATAAATCCCAAGCCTTAGTCCCTGAAAACATTGATTTTGAAGTATTATGGAAAGGTTCATAGAATACTCCTTGAGAGGAACTCGGAAGGCTCACACAGTTCACGGGAGATTATGCTTCTGCCACTATGGAAAAATCTATCGAGATTCAACAACTTCTAAAGGAAAAGTATAACATGATAATGTAATTGGAACAAGGCCTTGAGAATGAGAAGAAAATGATTCCTCAGCAATGGAAAGGACAACTTTTAGAGCTTCAAAATTATTTCAACGCCCTTAAAGTTCAATATGTCTCTGATTTAAATGCTCGAGATGCCTAGATTCAATAATTACAACAGAAGATTGAACAATTGAAAGTCAATCCTGAGTTGGAAGAATTTAAAAAGAAGTAGGAGAATTAAATACCCTCCTTTCTTAACAACAGGTCATTTACTGTTAGAAGTTAACTATGATTCAAAATTTGTGTCAAACATCCAATTCATTTGTAGACCAACTATCCGACTTGAGGACATATTTTTATGATATTGAGCAGAAGATTGTGGGATATATAAGATGGCAAGAAAGTGATAAAGGGATATCAATCGACCTACCAAGGATTGAATAATGACATAAGGATATAGTCTTCAAAGAATGGGAAATTTGCTTGAAACAAACAGAAAAAATGATATTCCACACAAGGGACATCTCCAATGACCTTATTGAAGTTATCAATGATAAATTATTTCACGAAAATCTTATTTCGGACTACCTTAAGGGGACTCTTCCCAATATTAAATTGTTAACTAATGCATGGTAGGATGTGTCAAAGAAAAGGGCCAAGAAGATTGAAAATATCTCTAAGATAGGCTTTGAATGCCATTGGAATTTCTTATTCAAGACTCATAGCCAATGGTAAAAGTTTAGATGTTAATCTAACACAACCACTCATATGTTGCTAGCACTCAAGGACGCTATATTTACTGGTAAAATGTGCATTCAACCATGGTCTCCACCTAAATTGATACCTATGATAGATATCTATGAACTGTGGCACGCATGGGAGGGTAATATTCTTCACAGTCTTAGCTCGGATGTTGTAACAAAATCTAAAATTGTCTTATAGTTGTATTTTAAGTATTGTTTGTTAAAACCACTTCATACTTTTATTCTTCTTTTCTATATATTTATTTTATTTGAAAACTATAATTTCCCTTCATTTTGAATGAAGAAGGGGTTCTGAATTTTGTAGAGAAAGCTTTTGTTTTCACTATTGTAACTCAAGTTATCTTAATAGAAAGCTAAACCAATATTGTTTTTCGCATGAGCAGAGATGCAATACATCAGGTACTATTATTTTTCTATTTTTCCTTTTCTTAAGAATTAAATGGTTGTTTGATTATGTTTATCATATATATGTTGTAAGCAGTCATACATCTTTCACTATTGATATGTGTGATTGAAATCATATGTTATATGCATAAACAACGATATCATATATGTGTAACGATTTAATCAACTAATTTAACTAATTATTTAATTAAATTAGTTATCATAAATTGCTTTAACCTCATATTAACTTGATAATATATATTTTCATGTTGTATGTGAGATTATCTTAAATCACACACACACACACACATATATAAGCTTTCCTGAGATGGATATAGATATAGATAAATAGTTAATTAAAATACTTCTTTATTATCAACTTTAATCACATCATAAATCTCACATCTATATACTTCATTCATTTTCTTATTTTATATGTAGGGAAATTGGTCCCATAAAATTTAGTCGGAGCCACTATCCCAAACAGAAAGGAATCTCCTCTAAGGTCCTGACAAGGTGTTTTTACCCGATGTTGAGGAAAACATTTCATGCCTTCAAAAAGATCTCAATTCACTTAATGTTGAAACTGAATCATTGCATCACCCACTAATTTACTAACATACTGAGTCACAGTAGCAATTAATCACATATCAACACTCTATAGCACCATCACTAATCAATATTCTAATCCACAACCAAATCAAACCAATCAACATTCCTAGACATAGATCATCATGATGAAGACATCAGTGAAAAGCAACAGAAAATAGAACAGAATCAATTCAAACCCTATTCAAATCCTATTTAGAATGTATACACGACTGTCTTTAATCATATCTATGTATATACACGCTTATCATGCATTAGACCTGCATATGTATTTCAACATAATGAACACTATAGCCTAAATGAGACATCAATCTAATTTTATTCTTTAAGAATATATACGGGACCTCTACCAGGAATATCTGTGTATGTACGCGACTATATAGAACCAAAATTACTTACATATCCTCAAATTAATGAAGAATACTTCATTACAAATCACCTATCAAATATAGGTCTGTGTGCACATATTTTCAAAGGCTACAAATCCTAGAAGATATATATTCATGATCATACCATCCCTATAGCTATGGATCTAACAAACATAAACAGATCAACCAATTATATTCATTAGTATTCAATGCACTTTCATATCTATCATATATGAGTCTTCTCCTTGCTCCCTGGTATGCACTTGTTTCAGATGAGATCACACATGAATAATCTATTTCATTTCCCACTTAGTTCCTTGATCTCCATCTCCTTATATAACTTTTTCCTTTGCTAATACCTTAGACAAATCCTTTGGTAAAGTAGTTAGTATTCGTTGATGGGATCAAATAGATGTTTATGACATAATTAATATGGGAAATTACCATGGTAGTAGCCCCTCGTATCCTGTTTTCCATGGTTGGATATTGTATGTGACCTTTGTTCATAGAACCTGCGTATGTACGTGACTCTTCTTCACAGGAGTCGTGTATACTTTTCAAATGTCACAATTCCCATATTTTCTCAAGTAAGACCTATACCAACGTTTCCAACATACTTCCTCATTTCTGAAATACCTATATCAACATTCATGTTATCTGCATTAGTTCCATGACCGTCATATTATAGCTAAATTGACACCAAGAACATATTTATCAATCAGGTTTCAATCAAGGACAACACATTATCCATAATTCCAACAACTTCCCCCTTTATACTTGATGGAAACTATTTTGGTGTTTGGAAATCACCTGCAAACACCAAGTCTTCTATCCCCCTTTGATATCAAAGGAAAAGGGCATAATTAGTCTAAATGAAGTTCCTTCCCTTGTAGCACATTGTAAGATTGACCTGCTGATATGAGTCACGAAATTTGCATACTAAAAATTCTCCCCCCTAAGCATATGATATCCCTTCTAAATATATACAATAAAATTAAAAGGATTTATTACTCAAATCCATGGCTATCCATAAATAAATATGACCTTTCCTATCACCAATGACTCTATGCTCCAAATGTTACATCAATCACCCAAAATAATGGGATTATATACATGACATGACTTTGGCCCAATAGCCCATATATGACTAAATTTGTAAGGATTACAACATGGGTCTTTCATGACCTTTACAAAAAGAGTCATACATGACATTCATGAGCAATAATCTCTGCTCTATGCAACATCTTTCCATAAACAATGATTTCAATAGTGAAGTATCTTGTGTATCAGAACCATGATACTCATCAGTAACCGTCATTCTCCAAATAAGCATTTGCATCATAATCATCTAACAACAACAACATAAAATAACAAGATAACAATGACATGAACATCCTCAAGATCAACATGAGGCGAAATAAACAATACCAAGCAATAGTAGTAGCAATAATAAAGTGTCATCTATAACTTCATCACATCTAATCTGAACAACCATGAGATGGTGACTGCAACATGTATATTTTTCAGTAGTGACAACAACAATAACCATATATCAATATCAACAAAAATGATATGAACTCATCATTGTCAACATAATGCAACAAGGAGCACTCAAGAAACCATTAGAAGCATAGAAGATTCCCCCCCTGAACTTGTGCTAACTTTTTATCATAAATTTTGATCGCAACATATATTTCTCACCATTCAAGAGATATATCAATAGTATTAATAAGACTTTGCAACAACTCAACATTCATGATGACCCAATATCCTAAGCAGCATAAGGGCATCACCAACATACTGCAACAAACCAAAGACAATAATGAATTAATGGAAATATATGAGCAACTCCTCTTGAATTTTCACCATTCATTTATCACCACACGAAACCATACATGATTGTCTACGTCAAAAAATGTGTGCATACGTGACTTTCATGCATAAGAATCGTGCATAAAATGTAAAATCATTATTTTTCATAATCAAAACTCCATTTGAACATGACATGTTTGTTCCTATTAAGATAGAAAAATTAACAGAGTGAAGAGGTAGGGATCATTCCTAACTTTTGTCTGAGATATTCAAAGGAATCATGTGGAAGAGGCTTGGTGAATAGATCTACAACTTGTTCCCTTGAAAGAATATATTCCAACTCGATTTTTTGTTAAAAAACTTTGTCTCTATGAAAATGGTATTTGATTGGGATGTGCTTTGTTTTTTAGTGCATGCTAGGATTTTTAGAGATACTTATGGAACTAGTGTTGTCAAAAATAATAGATATAGGCTGAGGAAAAGTGACTTGAATGTCTTGTACTATTTGGATCATCCATAGAAGTTGAGTACAATAAGCTGCAAAAGTAACATATTTAGATTTAGCATTTGATAAAGAAATAAAACTCTATTTCTTACTGAACCAAGAAAATAAGCGAGGTCCAAAATAGAATGCTCCTCCACTACTACTTTTGTGGTCATCAACATTACCTGCCCAATCTGCATCTATGTAAGCATGGAGTGAAAAATATTTTTTTTTGAGATATCATAGGCCAAGATCTTGATTTCCTTGCAAATACTTGAATATCCTCTTGACTTCTTTGAGATTTGTTTCCTTAGGATTTGCTTGGAATCATCTAACTATTCCAACTGCATGCATAATGTTTGGTCTTGTACTGGTAGGATAAATCAAGTTTCCAATCATAGATCTGTATTCGAGTTGATTAACTATAGGAGAGTCATCATTTTGGTTGAGATTGCATCCTGTTACCATTGGTGCACATACAATTTTGCAGTATTCCAATTCATATTTCTTCATAATATTCTTTAGATACTTGGTTTGAGAAAGTAAGATACCATCCTTATTTTGATGAACTTGAAGACTAATAAAGTATGTTAGCTCACCAACTAAAGACATTTAAATTTCTGTTGCATGGCTAAAGCAAATTCTTGACTCATAGATTCAACATTGCTTCCAAATATGATGTCATCAACATAAACCACAACTACCAAAAGTTTGTCATTTTCATATTTGATATATAGATTTCTATCTGCAACTCCTTTTGTAAATCCTTGTTTATGAAGATACCTATCGAGATGATAATACCATGCACGAGGATCATGTTTTAACCCATATAATGCCTTCTTAAGGACACAAACAAAATTTTTTATCATTTCCAAGTATGACTCCTTCAGGTTGTTCAATGTAAACTTCTTCTTTTAGGTCCCCATTTAAAAATTCAGATTTAGCATCCATTTGATATATCTTGAAGTTACAAAAACTAGAAAATGCAAGAAACATTCTTATGGATCCAAGTCTTGCTATAGCCACAAATGTCTCTTCAAATTTTATCCCTTCATGTTGAGCGTATCCTTTTCATATAATTCTTTCTTTGTTTCGTATTACTTCTCCATTTTCATTCAGTTTGTTTTTAATACCCATTTTTTCCCTGTTGTGGAGGTAAATCCTCTTTGCGGACAAAGACGATCCCTACTAGCCCAGACCGGGTCTAGCAACAATCACACAATGCTATCACACAAGTTCCTAATTGCAAATACAAAGTAGATGGTGAGAACCTACTTGGATTCCAACGCTAGTGTTCGTAGAAGAGATGTCGCCCTCGTTCCTTTGCCTTGGCCGGTCATAATCCCCACGATCTCCGTGATTGGACACCTGCACATGAAAAGAACAACACGAAAACAAGCATAAAATCTAGTAGATGCAATTATATATCAGTCAGAAAAGATATAACTCAACATCAAACATAAGACAATGAGAGTGGAACCATAATGATAGTCATCTATTATTAATAAGTAACAAAGAAGAATACAACCATTGTTCTGACGTCAAATCCTCCTTTGGCTGGGTGATCAGCTACAAAAGTCTTGCAAAGCTTGTTGGGATGAGGAACAAGCCTCTCTCTCTTTGGGTGACAAGAATCTCGTTACTTAGATTTGGCCTTATGGGTGCAAAGAAGGCTCTTGCAGCTTCAAACTCTCTATCACTATGCTGGGCCAGAACTACTGTAACTAGCTTGCTCAAGGAATAGAGGCAAGCTTTTATAGATAGAGAAGAAAAGGATAGGATCAACCACATTATTCATGGGATTGGCTTTATCACTTGGAAACTTCCATGAAAGGTGGAAAACCACTTTCCCTTCTATGGAGATCCGAAGCCAAACCATCCTAGCTCAACATAGATTCAGTTGGTGAATGGGTTGAAGAGAACCTTCGGGAGTTTGTTGGTTGCAAACTTTACTCAATTCGGTTGGCGCGACTGTGACTCTGAGACAGAGCACCAATAGCGTGCCCTTTTTAGAGGATTTCCCTCATTGGCACGGGCAGTGAACTGTGGACCCGCGCTAATGCAAAAAGAGTTGTTTTCATGAGTATTTTGCAGGAGATGTCTTTAGGGAAAATGAAGCTCATACTCAGAGGAATGTAATGCAAGTGGTTTCAGGTCATGTCACTTCTCATAGGTCCTGGAATGAGTCCTCCAGTGTACAGGTGAGGGGTAACAGGGACGGTGACAAATGGTGACAAATTGCTGTGTAAGAGATGCCCCCTAAAGCATGAGGCCCGAGAGAGAGAGGGGTGAAATTCTTTACAAGAACATGCGTGACTGAAAACACGGCCGCCGGAGAACCTACGTAAAGAAGTACAACTGATAGCTCAAGTACATGATGTATGTGGTATGGGCGCAACCATCCATAATAGAGTACATAACGATCTAGATCCAAGGTATGGACGTAGCCATCTAGAGAGGATCGATAAATAGACTCAGGCATGGTCGCAGCCATCCAGTGAACGAGTCATGTAATGATCATAATAAGCCACAAATCGCAGCCTGGATCCCAAGAGACAAAATCCAGGGTCTTGCACTCCATCTTGACCGGAACAGAGTACAAGTTCAAGCATGCGAATACATGAGTTGAAGTCAAACATGCATGAACATCGTCTGATTACCAGTCAATGATGAAAACTATTAACAGATGTGAGAGGTACCACCAATAATGACAATGGTCCTCAAGGTACTATAGGTACAATCTACGGCATGTGAAAACCTCTCGTCGAACACGAAGAACCTGCCATTGAGGCATGCAGGCTCCAAGGCACCGAAGGGAGTCTCTAAATCAGCTTCCTGGATAATGAGCTGAAGTCGACAGGAAGTGACCCTGATCAAAGGTGGGCCATAATGTTTCCCACATCATTGACACGAGACAGAGGAAAGATGTTGTGGTGATTCAGAATTATGTGAGATATCAGAGGGAGGTTGTAATTCTGCAGAGGTCAACTTCTCTTGAACATATCGGTGGCACGATAGTGGACTTGGCAGTATTTGACACCAAATGAGCAGAGGTCATGGTGACAAGGCAATGAGCAGATGAGAGGTCAAATAGGATAACCCAAACCCATGGAGGCTAGTGTAAAACAAGATGAGATGTCCCCACCCAGACACGAATGCAGACTAGTGCCATGTTCAAGAGCGACATACTGCCAACATGACAATGATTATGGATCCATTTTCCCCACCATTTCTGGCGAGTACCCCAGTTATTTTTAACAAGCTTGATGGGGATAGCATATGCTTGTGGGCGTCACTACGATAGAATCCGATGTCATTGAGTTTTAACGAGTCTGACAAAGGAAGAACTCGGCATCTTTTCATGTTTAGAGAGTCTGAAAAGACAACAGAAAAGTAAACTCCAGGGGGGTCCTTTTTCGTAAAGTTGTGTCTCTCGAGCCCGAAAAAGTATAAAACAATGCTCGAAAGAACCGCCCGACCATTACGATCGAGGAGTACTTTTCATGAGTAGTGATATTGATCTGAAAAAGTAAAAAAGCGATCAACATCACGTCATTTCGTAACCATTAACGAACCTGAAATGACAAGGGTCCGACGATCTTTTCGTTTTTACACGGTCGGAAAAGGGTTTAAAGACGACTGCCTCTTATTTATGTTTAACGAGTCAAGAGGGGAAACTCGGCAATCTTTTCATTTTTAGCGAGTCAGAAAAGAGCTGAAAGATGACTCCATAGTGACTTTTTCGTGTATTTACCGAGTCCGAAAAAGTATAAAATGCAACTCGTTTCACCATCGAAGTTGCAAAAAGGACCTGCCATAGCACCAAAAGCAAGAGTAAAATCCATTTTCGACCAAAAATATATTAAAATATTCAAAAAACAACTCTTTAACCCTAATTACAAGTCAAAAAGTCTATAAATATGGTGAAAATGTAAAAAACAAAATTACTTTTACCTTTTACCTTTTGCATAGTGGTAGTGGTCCATTTGGGGTGTAAACTTCGAGCAGCGATTATCGCCAATCCAGGCAACCATTTGAGATTCTGCCAGTTCCAGGTAAGAGGCGCTTCCTTTAGCTCCATTTCCATACTTGTTTTATGCATTTTGTTCCTAAATTGAGCCTCGGCAAGGGGGATTTTAAAATTTAGGGTTGCGCCCCATTGGCGCGGGTATCCGGCACGGGTCCGCGCCAATGGGGTGATTTACCCAAAGGTACCGCGCCATTTGCGCGACTGTTTTAGAAACAGTCGCGCCAACCGCGCGACCTAATTTTTTACTTAAATTTTCCCATCATTTTCGAAATTTGACTGGTTTGCAAGTCTACCAGGGTTTCATTAATGATTTATTCATCCTTGTGGGTGCAGGAAACAAGAAAAAATGGTGGTGGAATGGAAAGAAAGGGAGCATGATGCCATAGATGCCTTGGCCATAGCGGATGAGGGATGTATGAATGCTTTGAGAGAGTGTGGTCTCAAAAAGTTCTTCCTCACCTCTTATCTGCGATCTCAACCGGAGCTATTACAGTTCATAGTGGATGCTTCGGATGTTGATGACCAAGTATTCCGCTTACGGGATCAGACCTTAGAGCTGGACGTATCTGATGTGTACTTCATTACTGGGCTCTCACGGAGAGGGGCGAGCCCCATTTTGACCGGAAGCAGGCCTTCCGGGGAGAGGATAGGTGAAGTGAAGGCTCGTGTGTGCCCAGAGGCACAATTTGGGAAAAACAGTGCTAAGGTGGATATCGCCACCATCCATGACTTGGCTCTTAGAGTAATACTATTCACTATCACGTGTGCAGCTGGGGTACAGGCGCCCCATGAGGCAAGCAAGAATCATCTGTTACTAGCGACAGAATGCCTTAGCCCCACCATTTTTGACTGGGCTACAGCGGTGACTACAAATATCAAAAGGTAGCTTACAAAGTGTAAGCACGGGGGAGTGAAACAGTTCGGGTATGGCTCGATTGTGGTGTCATTATTCTTGGAACGATTGCCACTTTTTCAGTACCAGGGAGCTGTAGTGGCGGACCCATTGCTACGAGAGCCTAGGATGGCTCGCTGGGCAGCATTGATGCTCAGAGGAGGAGGGGGCCAACAGATGTCATGGAGGCTCGAGTTCTTCATATGGCTTCGCCATCAGCTGATCGTGGTAGAGGATTGGCCATACGCAGGAACCAACTTCATGGGGGATCCAGACCTCCCACTGCCAGAGGGGGAGGAGTGGGAAGAGGAGCTAGGTATGATCTTCTCTTTTTGGTGTTTTATGTATTTTCATTTTTTTTTGTCAATACATGCATGTTCTGATGACAATTGTATGTATATGCAGATGTGGGCCCGGAGCGACTAGCCGGCTTGTCTCCTATAGCGCGGAGAGACCAACCTGCAGCTGACCTTCAGGCAAGGGGAGCCGTGGGGGAAGAGCTAGTGTAGAATCTCGAGGGACTTACCCAAGGGATTCCAGGCTATGCTAGATTGGCGGACGTGCCCTTTTCATACTAGAGGCACACATTGGGGGTACCGACCCACATCCATCGTCTGTTGAGACGCTTGGTGGGCGCGGTGACGTGCTATCATGAGCACCACCACAAATAGACTCCTAAGCTTCTTTTATGCATATTTTTGAGGGACATGTTGTCCGAGGATGTATCAGGATGAACATGTATTATTTTTTGGGTTTTGTAATGCACGCGGTGCAAACATTATGACACACATATATATACATATGCCTATGGTTTATTATTGTGATTTTATGTGCTTACTTGTATAATGTTTTGATTATAAATTACGCAAATGTCTATCTAGTACATGATTGGCCAATGCATCAGATAATGTGTTTAATCGTCGTGGAATATGTTGATATGTGATAAAGTCAAAATTCCTTTCTAACAATTTAACACGTAAGTACAACCTTAAAATGTGACGGTCTCTGACGGAATATCGCCCATTGAGCTGACGGACAACAAGTTGAGAGTCTAGGTTAACAAGCAATGTACGAATACCGAGATTAATTGCCTCGGCTAATAATTCAATAACAGCGCTATATTCAGCAACATTGTTTGTAGTACGGCCTAAATAGACACCTTGAAGATCTATCAACTCACCGTGAGGATCGTAGATCACCCACGTCGCAGAGGACAAATTACGAGTGCTGCGGCAGGCACCATCAGCGAAACAAATGTAAGGTGCACCCGACATCTGCACAAGAAGAAAAAAGACACAATAAGGGGCAATCACGCTTTCACACCAAACCGAAAACATGAAAACTCACACACACACACACACACACGCATGAAGCGCATGAATCATGCATAGTACTTTTTCAAGTACAGCCCATTGCGAGGCTTATCAAGAGGATTACCTTCGTAGTCAACTAGCTCGTACGCCCCTTTTTGCAATACTCTCTTTACAATGTAAGGGCCTAGCCACATGGGCTCGAGCTTGCTTGCCCCCAGCTTGTCATTTTCTTGGTCATATAGCAGGACAAGGTCTCCCTCAACAAAGGAACGAGGATGAATGGTATGGTCAAAATGAGTTTTGAGTCTCTTCTTTTGAGCTTCGATGGCTAGGGAGGCTAAACGATGGGTCTCGTCTAACCGTTCGAGATAAAGAAGTCGTTCCTCTACCGGAGTAGTGTTGGGAAGAAACTCGACGACTATTTTCAACGAAGGAATTTCACATTCTATAGGAAGGGTAGCCTCCAGTCCATAAACTAGCTGAAATGGAGTGAAACCGGTGGCATCCTTCACAGAGGTCCGGTAGGCCCATAAGGCGGGAAACAACATCAGATGCCAATTAGACTTATGCATGTCAACAGTACGTTGAAGCATTGTAACCAAAATCTTGTTCACCGCTTCAACCTGGTCGTTAGATTGAGGATAGTACGGGGTCGAACTATCATGCCATAAACCTAGTTGGGTTGTCAATTCAGTCATCATGTGATTACGTAAATTCTTTCCATGATCTGTGACGATGCCTTGTGGAACTCCGAACCGCGTAATAACATGATTGAACAAAAACTGTGCCGTTGTATGACCATCTTCAGTTAATGTGGGCATCGCCTCAGCCCATTTTGTCAAGTAATCGACGACAACGATAATAAACCCATGCCCCCCGGCCGAGCGAGGCTTACAGGTTGTATAATCAATGCCCCATTTTGCAAAAGGTCCTATGGTCACTACAGGGTGTAGCGGGGCCTGTGGCGCACGCATCTTCCGTTGGTAAATCTGGCATGCATGGCATGAGTGGACAGCGACAATGCAATCATTAAAAATGGAGGGCCAGAAATAGCCAGCGCGAAGGATTTTTTGAGCTGTGGCATATCCGGACATATGGCCACCACAGGCACTAAAGTGGTAGTCATTCAGGACTTTCTCAGCCTCCTCGAGGGTAAGACATCGGCGAAGAACGGAGTCAACGCCGAGACGGTACAGGGTGTCCCCTATGATCTGATAGGGTTGAGATTGATGACGGATCCACCGCCGCGCATCTTTGGAGACAGTGGGGTGGAAAGAGGACGTTTGTAAATAAACAATAATATCCCCGTACCAGGGATCGAGGGTGCTGATCAGAAAAAGAGTTTCGTCCGGGATATGATCCTCTGAAAGAGAGGGTGCAGAAGGAGATGGAAAAGAACAGAGTAATTCAACAAAGACCAGAGACTTCTTTGACTTGGCAGTAGTAAATTCTAAGTCAAACTCTTGGAGGATTACGATCCACTTTGAGTATTTTCCCCCCATCAACTGACGCGACAAAATGTATGTCATTGGGTTGCAGTCAGATATCACGGTCGTGGTGCGCAACAGGATATAATGCCGGAAACGTTGGACGGCGCACACAGCGGCCAATGCCAACTTCTCAACGTAAGCGTAGCGAGTTTTCGTATCTAGGAGGTTGCGGCTGAGGTAATAGATAACATGCTCATTGTTGTCATCATCTTCCTACACTAGAACCATGCCGATAGTGGTATCGGCGGCAGCTAGATAGAGAGTATAATCACGATGGTAGTTCGGAGGTCTCAATAATGGAGCAGAGACAAGGAGGCCCTTGAGTCGCTCGAAAGACTCCTGAGCGATAGCATCCCAATGGAACGGTGTGTCTCACTTCAGTAATCGTGTGAAACCCTTAGCCACCTCGGCATAATTCAGAATGAATCGTCTGAGGAAATTTTCTTTGCCCTGCAAGCTCTGCAACTACTGCAAAGAAGTAGGGGGGGAAGATTCATAATGGCCTCGACTTTGAGGGGATCCAGACGGATGCTTTCTCGGGAGACGATAAACCTGAGTAGTCAGCCCGATTCAACGCAGAAGACACATTTGTGAGGATTGAGCCGAATACGGTAGTGTCGACAGCGGAGAAATATTTCGCGAAGATGGGAAGGATGGTCCCGACGCTTGACTGAATGAGCTGGAATATCATCCAGGTATGGCTATACAATGTGACGAATGTCATGAAAGGCATAGGACATTGCATGTTGGAAGGTAGCGCCGTCATTCTTTAAACCGAAAGGGAGCTTCTTATAGGCAAAAGTGCCCCAAGGACAGATAAAAGCCATCTTATGTTGATCAGCGGGTGCAATGTTTATCTGGTTATATCTAGAGAAACCGTCCATAAACGAGTAAATTTCGCTTCCTGCACACTCATCAATAAGCTGATCAATGAAGGGTGTAGGGAAGTTATCCTTAGGACAGGCGCGATTGATATCACGGTAATCAACACAGACTCGAATATTGCCCTGCTTTTTGCTCACAGGGACTATATTAGAAACCCAATCCATCAATGGAATGGGGTAAATGAAACCAGCCTTGAGAAGCTTTTCGACTTCTGCTTTGATGGTTGCAGCCTTTCGGGGGTGCACAGGGCGTAAGCGCTAACGAACAGTCTTAGCACCTGGATACGTAGGTATCTCGTGCACCACTATACTAGGGTCGATTTCGGGCATCTCTTCGTAGGACCAAGCAAAGACATCACGAAATTCGTGAAATAAGTCAGTGCAGAGTTGAACTTCCTCTGGAGTGCAAGTGACTCCAATATGAATGTGCTCGATAATTCCTGGTTTCACAGAGATGTCGATGGGTTGGGTTTGCGTAATGTTTCCCATATTGCCCTCAGAAGATACTTGGTAAATTTGAATAGGTGTTTGAAGGGGCGAGGATGGGATATATGAAGCAAACAGTTCGAGACATGCGATCATTTCCTGATGGGAAGGGAGAAAAGAAGAGCGGTGGTGATGATCTGACCAAGGGAGCTCTTCAAGAGACATGGTCTCTATGATGGTTTCATCGGAAGGAAATATTTCCTTTAATGGATCCGAAGTAGCATCATCTCGAAGCCAAGGGAAGTGAACATATGAGTCAGGAACACCGCTTGGAGGAGCAGGTTCAGGAGGGGGAGCCGATGCAACAATGATTTCGACGTAGTTGAGCTCGGCGGGACTCAACGGCATCATATCTCCCCAGGAGTCTATCTGATTAGCGGGAGGAAGAACCCACGGATCAGAACGTACGGAAATCATGTTAATAGGGGCAAGATTCAGAGGTGGAAGGGGAAAGACACCCATAAGAGCGGGATCCTTAAAGAGTCCGGCTCCCACACTCTCGAATGATTTAGAGGTATGCTCCACGAACGGCACATTAGCTTCGGAAGAAGAGGCGAAGAAGGAGAGCTGGTCCACCGTGACAATCTTCCCTTGATGAGGGAAATGAATGACATGGAAAAGGGAGAAAGTCACGGCTTGCATGGCGTAGGTCCAGCTATGTCCAAGGAGGAGGTTGTAGGTAAGATTAGCGTCGACAACTTCGACCTCCACTTCTATCGTCTTCCCTTCCAAGGAGATGGGCAAGCGTTGGAAGATACCATAAGGACGAGACTCTCTTCCATCAAAGGCTTCTAGCGTCGTAGGAGACTGGCTCAATGTTGGAGAACCCATAGCTGTCCAGCAAGCAATAGACATGATGCAAGTTGAGGCACCTTCATCAATGACTGTACGATGAATCGTCTTACCATTGATGACAACCTGTATAAGGAAAGTGATTTGGTGAGGTAGTCTCGGTGTATAGCCCTCGATATCAAAAGAAATCAGATCCGAGTCAGCCGGGTCTATGCCACCGATGGCCGATAGCAAGGACTTCCTCTGGGAGTGGCAGCTCTGGAGGACTTCTAGAGTGGACATAGTAGACGGAGCCTGGGCTAAGTCCTCAACAATGTTGTAGTGTTGAGCAGCACGAGCATTCGTGTTGTAAGAAGACTTCCGGAGTACCCGTTTTGGAGGGGGTCGGATCGTCGTCTCAGTGCTAGGTCTTTCGATGTGGAGTGGACCAAAACTGGATGGAGGAGCACTGGAGGGGACCTCCAGCTATTTCCTGGCATGAGATGGATATTCGTTCGCTCGAGTAGTGACATGGATGGGAATCGTTCCAGCCATGAAGACTTGAGAGCCGAATGAAGAAGAGGGTTGCGATGGATCTGCCACCATTTTATTTTGCTGAGAAGGGAAAGGTTCTTTAAGCACAGCAGGAGTCCCAGGAGCACCTTTCAATAATAGACTAACTTCGGACCGCCTGGGGTAGTCTTTAGTTTAGTGATCCTCATCACAGATAAGACAAGGATACTTAGGTTTACGTTTGGCTCCTTCCTCGGGTGGAGGTTTAGGGGAGTCCTGTTTGGGCTGTTCGGATTTATTCTTGGCTTTCCCTTTCTTTTTCCCTTTCGAGGATTTATCCACCGTGGTGGACTGAACGACGTTAACCTTGGAGGTACTTCCAGAATTAGACTGACCCTAAGAATCATTTCCATTAGAAGCATTCTGTTTTTGCTTCCCAGGGTTCGCGGATGATTTCTTTGAAGATGCGTTTACAGAGCCAATAACTCTGTCAACATATGGTTTTGGCAAAGCTTTGGATGTTCTGGGTCTCGGGGTGTCTGGAAAATAATCATATAAAGTACCTGACTGAGAATATACCAAGTCAAGGTACTGAGCACGCGCGATAGCTTGCTCTTCAGTTACACAAGCTCCCATGGCGATGTCTCGTGCAATTGCAGGGACAAAGGAATTCGTGAACCAATCGGTCAGGAGCTGATCAGGAATCTAGAATTTGATCAAGAGACGACGCCGTCTCCATTCATGTATATGATCCGATATATGCGTGGCCATGTCCTGTTTGAGAGATGTAAGGAAATGTGTCCCTGTCTCATACCGAATGGGTAACTAAAAATGAGTTAGGAATTCCATAGCCAGCGAGTTGAAGTCTTGAAATGTTCTGCGATTCAACTCAATATACCACTTAGCAACCGAGCCGGTGAGAGTCCTTTGGAAGAGGCGGAGCCGGATGGAGTCATCAAGCCATGAGTTGGATGAGCACCAAAGGTGATAGGTCATGACATGGGTTTGAGGGTCCTCACCAGCTTTGTCGTCGAATTTCGGGCAATCACTGGGTATCTTAGTCGGAACTGGTGGCTAATATGGATTATGAAGAATGGGATCATTCATCAATTTGGACACATCTGGAAGTTCCAACGTCGCTAAGAAGGGTAACTGAGGATTAAAGGACATTTGTGGCTGTGGAAGAGAGGTAGTACCAGGGTTCCAACCAGGTGGTGGTTGCCCCCACGGACTTTTTCCAGATGGACCTGGCCCATAAGGGTTCTGCCCATAGGGATTTTGTCCATATTCTGTCCATATGGATTCTGTCCATAAGGATTCTGCCCATATGCAGAAAGTTGACCCTGGGTCTGCCCCCCAGCACCCCATGGATTAGCAACTTGACCTGCAGGTGCAACATACTACTGCTGATAATTCTGGTAAGGAGTGACCTGCATCTGTTGATAATTTTGATAAGGGGTAAATTGATTTTTCCCCTGGGGTTGCTGGTACCCATACGTTTGCTGAGCTCCATACTTAGCCTGATAAGAAGGTTGCGCTTGGTAAGAAGGTTGGGGTCGTGGCCCACCTTGCATTTGATAACCAATTTGGGTTTGGGGCCTAGAAGGATGTCCTTGAACAGGTTGAGCTTGGACCATCTGGCCGGAAGGTTGGCCTAGTTGGGTTTGGGACGGACCCGTTTTCCTAGAAGGATGACTAAGCTGGGCAGTGGGTTGGCCTTGCTATGTAGAAAGCTGACCCGCTTGCCCAGAAGGATGACCAGGCTGAGCAGTGGGTTGGCCCTGTTGTATGTAAGGCTGCCCCCCTTGCCCAAAAGGATACCCCTGTTGGACTGCCGGTTGACCTTGTGGAATATAAGTTTGTCCAAATTGTCTAGAGGGATAACCCTACTGGATACCAGGTTGGCCTTGTTGGATGTAAGGTTGTCCTGATTGTCCAGACGGGTAACCTTGCTGGGTACCAGGTTGCCCCGGATAACCAGAAGGTTGACTCAGATAAGTAAACGATGGACCACCAGCGGCCGAAGGTTGTCCCTAATAGGCTTGTCCTTGTGGGCCCCAGATTGTCCTGGGTAAGGTTGGCCATAATATTGCTACCCTTGGGGGGTTTGCACATAAGATGGTTGGCCTTGGTTAGGCGGTCCTTGAAGCTGTGCAGGGATTGCTTGGCCTCCATGGAAAGAGTTGGTACTAGGGTCCCAAGCAATGGATAACGGTACCGAAACCTCAACGAAAGGTTGAGTAGGAAAGGGTTGAGAAAGTTGAAGGTATTGACCAGTAGAATCATAATAAAATAATGGACCTTGCACATTCGGATCCTGAACAGCTTGTCCAGAAGCATCATATGGCCCCCCTCTTGGAACGGGACTAGAAGAGGGTGGAGCACTTTGTGCAGGGTGGACAACTCTAGGCGAGAGTGCCGACTGGCCATTACTCACTTGACCGTGAGGGGGACCAGCACCACTGTTCAAGGTTGAAGACGCTGTTACAGTACTAACAACCGGAGTTGAATGCGCTACACAAACAGTTGGATTTGTCGGAACTGAAGTGACAGGTGTAGTGTGGACTTGTGAAACAAAAGATCCCGTGGTGGGAGTGATATGGGGATCCCACATAGTCGAAGCAGGAGTCCTGGCACTTACCCTATCCCTCAATGACTGGTAGCGTGGGGGGAGCGGAGAAGTAGCTGGGATGGGAGTGTCGATATTTGACAACACAGGTGTCTCACTCACTCTAGGATATGTCTCATCCATGCGAGAGGTAAACATTGGAGACAAAACACCAGGGGGGGTAAAAGGAATATCGTCCTCGTCAGGCTCCCAGATGGGGTTCCAATGAATTTCGTAACCTTCGTCGTCCGGAGCGCGAGAGTTGATCGGTTGGATACTCAGGATAACAGGAAGAGTATCACTTACAACCGGTACCTCAGGAGCAATGGAAGACGGAGACCCTTGATCAGTTGAAACGGGAGTCGACGGTTCAGCCAGGATGACAAACTTCAAACGAGACGTAGGGAAGTTCTAACGATAAAGGACCCTACTCAAACTAACACACCCAAGATCTAACCAAGTAATGTTTAGCGTGGCCAAATGAATTTTAAGACGCAAGGACACAACTTGACCTTTTCATGTTTTAAGAGTTGAGAAAAGGACAAAAAGGTGACTCTAGTTGCCTTCGAATGTTTTGTGAGCCCGAAGTGACAAACTGCTCAAGTGAGCCTTTTCTTTTAAGGAGTCCGAAAAGGATCAAAAGCGACTACTCTGGAGAACTAGGCAAAAGGGTTTACCAAACAAATCCGTAAAACTGCATATACACCTTGGCAATCATATGAAAATCAAGGACTTCCCGTACGGCAGTCAATCTTCCCGAATGTTGTGTTCGGTGCGTTACAGCTTGTAAGGCGGCAGACACGGCTTCCTATGGATAAAGGATGATAACCTAGTGGGGTCTCCCCTATATACGCGACGATACGTGGGAGCTCAAGTCCGTGCTAGACCACTATCGAGTCACAAAAGGAGGAATCACCCAACCGTAGTGTGAAACAACAGTGACTAGGTTTAACGACGCCGGAGCACGTCTCTAGCCTAGACCTCTATTTAGTGAGCGTTATGTTCCAATGTGTTTTTAAGTTCATTCAGTTCATTTTATGGTTGATCTTTAGTTAAGTTTCAGTTTCCAGGCCCTACCGTATGTGATCTCTCACAATTCCGTGAATGCAAGCTATATGCCAAAGAATATCATTTCGTTCGATGAATACTAACTACGAGAGAGTTGAGAATTTCTCAAACAAAATGACCACAATCAAGAAGCACTCTAATGCAGCTAATGACAAATAAACGAAACTTTCCTTGTTTTAAATCACTCAATTAATGAAAAGCTTCTAATTTCAATTAACTAATGCAACGCAAAAGAGATTATCATTTTTCTTTTCAATGGAAAAGTGCACTAAACAAATTTTGAGAGACAGTAACACCGAGAAAAAGATCAATTTCACTCAATGGAAACACAATCTAATCCCCAAAACACCAAAACAGTCCTTCAAACCAAGAAGAAAACACAAAGACCTCTATGAGCTATGTGATCTAAGCCCAAACGAAGCCAAGTGAAAACCAAGCGAAAAAGAAACAAATCACTTGAAAAAAGCTTTAACAACTACCGAGCAAATGCAAAAGGTAATCACAAAGTCGACTGGACGATCAAAGAACCCAAGACTCCTACGGAAGGCTCGATGCACCAAGCCACTAGATGCCCTAGGGCTAAAAGGTGTAATCGATAGAAAAAGGCAAACACCCGAAGGATGAAGGTCTAAAACCAGTCAAACCAGGATCAAACACACTCCAGTAATTGAAAAAGACACAGCAAGACACAAAATCCAAGCTCAGAGGGCTTAAGGACAAGCAAACTGAAAAGTTGACAGGCCTGGCGTGACTGTCAGGCAGCAACTCGTGCTTTTATAGGATTGGCGCGGGTTGTCTTTGATCAACTTGTGCCGATAGCACGACTGTAAGGCTAAAAAGCGCGTTAATCAAGTTTTCTAAATCAAAAACAAAAGCAAGCGACCCAGGGCTTGAAGACAGTATCTAGGCAAACCAGGAAGCAAGAAACAGCAAGAAATCCAACCCAGAAAGCTATCTAAGCAATCCAAGCAAGAAAAACCAAAGAGACAAGACAAACTCCAAGTTGTTTAGTCCATAAACCAAACCAGAGATTGACTGAAGTGGCATTGATCTACTTCACTAATGCAAAGCAATAGTGTTTCGAAGGCTACCTGGCCATACTTCAGGCTCCGTCTAAAGTTTACAAATCAAACAACAAGATCTCCCCAGCGGAGTCGCCAAATTGTTGTGGAGGTAAATCCTCTCTGCGGACAGAGACGATCCCTACTAGCCCAGACCGGGTCTAGCAACAATCACACAATGCTATCATGCAAGTTCCTAATTGCAAATACAAAGTAGATGGTGAGAACTTACTTGGATTCCAGCGCTAGTGTTCGTAGAAGAGATGTCGCCCTCGTTCCTTTGCCTTGGCCGGTCACGATCCCCACGATCTCCGTGATTGGACACCTGCACATACAAAGTACAACACGAAAACAAGCATAAAATCTAGTAGATGCAATTATATATCAGTCAGAAAAGATATAACTCAACATCAAACATAAGACAATGAGAGTGGAACCATAATGATAGTCATCTATTATTAACAAGTAACAAAGAAGAATACAACCATTGTTCTGACGTAAAATCCTCCTTTGGCTGGGTGATCAGCTACACAAGTCTTGCAAAGCTTGTTGGGATGAGGAACAAGCCTCTCTCTCTTTGGGTGACAAGAATCTCCTTACCTAGATTTGGCCTTAGGGGTGCAAAGAAGGCTCTTGCAGCTTCAAACTCTCTATCACTATGCTGGGGCCAGAACTACTGTAACTAGCTTGCTCAAGGCATAGAGGCAAGCTTTTATAGATAGAGAAGAAAGAGATAGGATCAACCACATTATTCATGGGATTGGCTTTATCACTTGGAAACTTCCATGAAAGGTGGCAAACCACTTTCCCTTCTTTGGAGATTCGAAGCCAAACCATCCTAGCTCAACATAGATTCAGTTGGTGAATGGGTTGAAGAGAACCTTCGGGAGTTTGTTGGTTGAAAACTTTACTCAATTCAGTTGGCGCGAGTCTGACTCTGAGACAGAGCGCCAATAGCGTGCCCTTTTTAGAGGATTTCCCTCATTGGCGCGGGCAGTGAACTGTGGACCCACGCTAATGCAAAAAGAGTTGTTTTCATGAGTATTTTGCAGGAGATGTCTTCAGGGCAAATGAAGCTCATACTCAGAGGAATGTAATGCAAGTGGTTTCAGGTCATGTCACTTCACACAGGTCCCAGAATTAGTCCTCTAGTGTACATGCGAGGGGTAATAGGGATGGTGACAAATGGTGACAAATTGTTGTGTAACATTCCCAATTACATTTTTATTGTGAGGCCTTGGTACAAGTTCCCATGTATGGTTTTTTTTTTATGTTTGATCAAGTTCTTCATTCATTTCCTTGACCCAACATTCATATTTGTTTTCTTGATTCATATTTTGAGGTTCAATTGTGGATAATAAGGCTAAGTGACTAGATGATCCAACAAAACTTATTCTAGTTTGTATTCCTACTTCTTTATCACCTAGAATTTGAGATTCAGGATGATTTTTTTGAACATACCTTGGAGTTTTTTTTGACACACCTGCATTTTCATTTCCTTCTTCTGGTTCTTCGCTTTCTTCTTCTCCTAAAATTCATTTTATTTTAGTAGGGAGTTGTTTGTCATTTGATTGTGCTTCTCTTTTGGTACTTGTGGATGCTTCATCAATCACAACATCTATACTTTCAAAAAAAGATTGGATCCTTGTATTATAACATTTATATCATTTTACTTTGGAAGAGTATCCAAGAAGGATTCCTTCATCAGCTCTAGATTCAAACTTTCCAAGATTATCATCATTTTTAATTATAAACCATTTTATTCCAAAGTTTCTAAAGTGTTTAAAAGTTGTAGGTTTACCATACAAGAGTTCATACGGAGTTTTATCATTGTTTACTCAAACATGTGATTTGTTAACTATATCCATGGTTGCATATACTACTTCTCCCTAGAAGGTGTGAGGTGTTCCTAACTAATAAAGCATGGCGTGCACCATTTGTTGAACTATTTTGTTCATTCTTTTTGCCACTCCATTTTGTTGAGGAGTTTTCTCTATGGAAAACTTATTTTTGATGCCATAATGCTCACAAAAATTGAAAAACACATCTGACATAAACTCACCTCCTCTATCATATATAAGGCATTTGATTCTTAATTCCTTGTCATTTTCCACCATAGCCTTGAATATTTTAATTTTTCCAAATGCTTCATCTTTATACTTTAATAAACCAACCCAACACATTCTTTTAAAGTCATGAATTCATTTCATGAAGTATTGTTCACCGCGAGGATACTTATTTATCATAGGTCCACATAAATTAGTGTGAGTAAGTTCAAGGGGTTTACCTGAAGTGAATTCTTTAGCTTTAAACTGAATTCTGGATTACATACCAAATTGGAATGATTTCAAATATTATTTTAAGGTGAAAATATGTCTGGTAAGTCATGAAATTCTCCATTCTTGCCTAATTTGTATAGTTGATAAAAACTAAGGTGTCCTAATCTTTTGAGTCAAAGCTAGCTTTCTTTATATTTTCTAAAAAAAAAATGTTCTTTCTCGACTTCTAGGATACAAAAATTGCATAGAGTTCTGGTTCCCTTGATTATTGTCTTACTTGTATCCAAATTTCTTATTGTTAGCACTCCGTAGTTTTCCTAGGTTGAAAAGGAAACTACACAGGGAACCACAACCCATTTTTAAAGAAACTGGGATCTAGCCCTTCCAGCTTCAGAGAGGACTCTCTCTATATGATTTTTAATATTAGTTTTTAGATATTAGGCTAGGTATGAAAGGTTAATGATAGGATTTATAAAGTTTTTGTTTGTAAAATGAAAGAAAAGTTCAATGGCCATGTAATCATAAAATATTCAGTAATCGATTAAAATAAACAGAGGAGTTGAAATAGGGCGAGGTAGGAAAACTCCTAGATATCGTAGAGTTGTTGTGGTGTGGATGAGATGAATAAGAATTAGGATCAATTAAATATAGAGCATACAAAGATGAATTCTATACTTAATATCATAAAGAAAACATTTAAGATTGTCTAAAAAAGCAAGAGCAGAGTACCATAAGTAAATTCAACTCTTAATCTGCTTGCAACAACTAGTAAGGAAAACCCATGTGAAATTTGAAAGAAAAACATATTTACAAAGAGAGAAACATCACCATTTGCTTGACACAAGAATCCTAAAACCAAATTGCCTCTATATTAATATATTGATTACTTCAAAATATATTTCACTGTTTACAATCAAATAATTATTTTTTTCTTGCATAATCCAACCCTTTCTAAATATTTTTAGAAAATAATTATAGAGTTTGTCTTGAATTAATTCGAACTTCAAAATAAAATTTATTAAAAAATAATATCTACTAAAATAATGTAGATATTTCAAAAGTAGAACTAAGTAATAGGAAATATGGACTATTTCTGATGTTTTGTTTAGACTTTGAGGAGAATTGTTGGTGACTGTAGCTAATTTTGTGCTTCTTTTGTTTACCTGCCCCTCAACTTGTAGTATTCATGTTTACCTTTATTCAATGAGCTCTAGCAATTGATCCCACCACTCTTCACTAGGTGTTAGTGCCAGTCTTACATGAGCTCTTACTGGGATTGGTTTGGTTAGATGTTTTGCACATGATATTAAGCACAAAACATGTCACAAATGTTTCCATTAGAAGAAGCTTAGAAAAATATTTCCAATGGTATATCACACTCTTGTAACCGGTTTCTGGATCATAAGATATGATCGAAATGAATGATTGATTCTTGGTTATGCATGTTTTGAGGTCAGTTGCTACACACAGGGACAAGTTTACTACAAATTCAGTTTGGACATGAATTTTACAAAAGTGAAAGAGGTTTTTGTCGATCACATACCAAATAACAAAAACCTCCTTCACTTTATGCAAATGTGCTATTATGTGGGAGATATGTAGTGATATTTGGAGCCTGCATTAAAACAAAGAAAATTTTTCATTTATTTTACTATAACTTTAGTCATTTTAGTGCGGTGCCATTTTACAACAGATGGAAAGTAATTTTACAAAACCCAAGGACATTTTTTTTAACCATGCACCATATAACAAAAAAAAAATCAGTTCATTCACAGGTGTCATGAATTGGGATATGTCACTAGATATTTACAACTCATTTTCACAGATTTAAATTTTTAATGATTTCCATTTTTAGAGATGATTTTGTGGCACAGATTACGAGAAACTGGAAATGAATTTCCAAACTTTGAGAGAGGTTTTTCTCCATAATGAACTTATCTACAAAAGTATCTTTCATTTTTTTAACAGGTGCTATGGTTTAGGAGATACAAGTTCATCTTCAACACCTATTTTCAGAAATTTGGTCCAAGTTTAATGTAACTAATTCTATTTTGAAGAAAATGGTTGAGGTCAATTCCATTAGTACAAGGATGAGAAAATGTATATATTTTATGAATTTCATAGTGTAGAGGTTGGATTTTTGTATCAGAGAGGATGTCTTGGCTTTGTGTAAATTTTTTCCTAAATATCATTTTAATAAAGCAGTCTTTTTCCCTTTGGATCTAGGATTCATCACAGTGCTGATGTTTAGTATGTTTTTCCTATAATTAATTTACACTATATTTTTTCTGCCTTGCAATAGCATTATCTAAGTGATATGTTAGGAATTCATCCGTAATGATGCTCCTTTCATGATGACTTTGTTGTTAGTTGTAATGGTTGTCTTAACAAAATTCATCCGTGGCTAGATGCTTTGTTGAGAAACCTTGTGATTCTCTTTCATGATTCATCCTTTGTCTAATACCTGCAGGGCAGTGGGCTTTCTCCCTTATACTTCTCACATTTACAATCTTCACTTGGCTAAACATGGCACTTGATTTGCCCCAAGTTTTCCGGCAAGAACTGACATTGATTCCATAGTCCAAATCATCATTTCTCTTGTTGTTTCGACCCAAAACAAATCCAATCAAATCCTCTGAGCTACTATACCTAGCCTAAAATCCATATTTGATTCAGTCACCTTGACTGAGTTTCACAAGGAGAGAGCCCTCTCCTAACCTGGTAGGGCTAGCTACCAGGTTAAGCATGGTTTGTGGTTATCCTAGGATTGCCTCCCTTCAGCCTCAGGTTGATCTAGGCTCTAACACTAGGAATGGATAAATTTACCATGTTCAAAAATCTCTCATCTACTTATGTATATGTCTAAGAAGTTGGCTTATTGAGAAATAGATGGTGGACTTCATACTGAATGTAGATGTCATGTTGTAGTCCTTCCAGGAGAGCTTCTCTAGTTATTATTCCTCTGACCTTGGTGAATTTGGAAGTATCTGCAACTATGTTGCATAATTGGTCTTTATAGTTTTATAATGGCATTATTTTTCCATTAGAGGCTTTCAAAGTTGTAAGTCCTTTCTCCTGCAATACATTAAATTTTTTGTTAAATCTTTTCACCTGTAACTCAAAATATTTGCATTTATTCTCCAGTTGTATCATGGGGTTATTCTTTGTCACAAATATATTTACTTCCATAATTGTGCTTGTTCTGTCTTCAATCTGGACTTCTTCTAAGTCATCTCTAGTCTTGGAGTTCAACATAATAATTATGTGTGCTTCCCCTCATCTGTGCTCAATTTCAGCTTTTGTTTGCTCAACTGTTGTCTCCTCCTGCTAAAAAATAATTTGAAATGATGGCCATAATTTTGTAATATTGGCATTGATGTTATGGCATATACTTTTCTTGGCCTCTAACAACATTTGAGTTATCAAATATTGATTCTCTTATTTTTTACCTTATTGAGTCAATTTGAAATTCCTATGTACTTTTGCCAGATATGCATTATCGACTTTGATTTTGTTTTCCTCTATCTTTGTTAATGTTGTCATCAACCTCTCTTTCTGCTTGTTTGTCATTGATATTTCTCCCAAAGCTTTGATTATATTTTCAGAATAATCTGCATTGGATGTCTCTGTTGTTTGTTGTACTTGCAACTCTTAATTGTTACTTTTTTTTAAAAGTTGCTCCATGTCTACCTCCATTTTATGAATCTAAATGTTATGTTCAACTATTAATTTGAACAAATTTTCCTTTTCTTTCTCCACATTAGTTACTTCTTTGGCCTGAGGGTTCTCTGTGGTTGGAAGCTTGAGTTGTTTCCTCGGACCTTGAACATCTGCATATTTATTTTTGATTATCTCCTCAACTACCTTAATGTTACTAGGATCATATCATAGTTTAATCACTAAATATTCCAAAGCTTTGGCTCTAGTATCATTGTCCAAAGATGACATTCACTTTATCTTTAGCTGTGAATGCATATTATTCAAGGAGGCCTATAGTTTTGAGGAAACCATTGCTGAACTTTCTAGTGTTGAATATATCATTTCAGCTACTTGTTTATGAAAATCAACTTGATTGATTGACTGGAACTTTTCGGTATCAATTGAAAAAAATGAAGCGTTTTAATCTTCTCCACTTTTGGGGATTGGAACTGTGGGTTCCAAGAAGGCCAATTAGAACTATCCCTTCTTAGTATCAAGTGCAGACAACAACCTGTATTGAGTAGTGTTATCGGGAAATCTAGTGTCTATGCAGAGCTGCTAGTCCCACTAAGACAGGTAGCTATCTTAGAAACAAACAGATTAAAGTAACTTGTTTTTCCTTTACGAGGGAGAGATGGGAAAGAAGTAGAGAGTACCAAACTCAGTCTTCCTCTTGGCTCCTTGCTTGTTTCCTTTCCCCTTTGACAGAATCTCACCATTACTTCCTTACTTGTCCAGCTTCAAAGAGAACCTGTAGATTCACAACAACATAATACCATCAAAGCATAGAGATCTTTCACTGTAAACAATATAGGATCAGATATATATTGGGCATACAAATGCACATAACAAACATAATATTCAGAGATACACAAGAATATGGAGGAAAACTCAAATAGCTTTATTAGTAAAATTCATAGAAGAGAGGATTACAACCACTTGGTCTGACCCAGCACCATCCTCCTAGCTTGAAAGCCCTCTTCACCTCAAACAAAGCAAGATCACCCAACAATGTCTTCAAAGAGAAACCAATAGCACCTCTTTGCAAATTACCAAATTCCAATGTTTGGATCTCTTGGATGAGGGATCCATTTATAGATATTTGCAGGGGGGTGAGTCAACTTCTAGGATTTTGATTAGTGTCATCTCTCTAATAGTTCCTGGTTCCACATGGAGATTTTAGATGTCTTACCCATCCCTACGAAAACTCAGAGAGGCAAGTGTCAAATGAGCAGTTTCTAGAAGATTCTCTGGGTTTCCACCTAGCAAAATACTTGTGCCATTTGCCTGCTCTCGCTCATCCCACCCTATGAAAGGGCTTTCCAATATGCATCACACTTTTTGCATGTGGAAGGTGAGATGCATCACACCTTTAGCACTGGGAAGTCTGTATGGTCCTGCTTTGACCAGTTCTGAGTAGATTTTCATGGAAAACTTCTGCAAGGTGATGTAATCAGCTGGCCTTGCTCCTTTAGGGTATGAAACAACACTTTTAGGGACTTAGAAGACCTTGGTTTATGGACATATGTGATTTGGGTTTCAGTGCCCAAATATTCCTATAATAGTTGCCCCCTAAAGCATGAGGTCATAAATCCTTTGATGTCGGGTGAAATGCTTTATAGTGAGGATCCAAGGTTTTTCGCACTGGAAGGTGACCTGTAATAAGATACAATACAATAAATTATCTTCATATTATTTTCATGATCTGGCTAAGGTGGGCATTCCCATGCTCGGATTGATAAATTCATTTTCATGTACATAGGACAGACAATCGTTTGTGTGCAAACTGATGATTCTGGTAGAGCCATCATCCCTTAGTTTGGATGATTATCTGTGCAGCAATGATGTACATTTGATGCCTTTATTTTCCTAAATATATCGCAGCCCGGATGGATGAAAATAGGTCGGGTGTCTTCAAAAATCGTTCAATCTTCACCTGAAGTACAAGTTGATCCATGTGAATAGGTGTCCTGATGTCGAACATGGAAAAACATCACCTGATTACCAGCCAATGATGTAAGTTGTTAACAGACGCGAGAGAAATCACTGATAATGATGATGACCCTCAAGGTACTACAATACAATTCACATGGTGTGAATACATGAGTTGATGTCAAACACCACGCAAAATCTTTCGGTCAAAGGCCATTAGTGTAAACCTGTCGCTGGAAGTGAGAAACTTGCCATTGAGGCATGCAAGCTTCAAAGTATTGGAAGGGTTGTCCCTAGGTTGGCTTCTTGGATAATGAGTTGATGTCGACAAGAAGTGACCCATCATAGGAGGGCATTAATGGATCCCACATCTATGACATGGAATAGAGCAAATGATTTTGTGGAGGTGAAAACGATCTGATGATACAAGGTTCAGGGTGGCGGTCATGAAAGAATGAAGCGTGAAGGTATTGTAGTGGATGAGATACAAGCTGGGTAGGTGAATTCTCTGAGCGATTTTTCTTGAAAATATCGATGACACTGAAATGGATTGGTAGCGTTAACCCCAAAAGTGGATGGTATGGTGTGTTAGTGCTTGAAATTTCACCTCAGGCTGAGAAAGGTAAACCTCAAGGCAACATCAAACCACTTAGCCTCATAGCTAGCCCTACGGGGCTGGAGAGGGCTCTCTCCGGTCTATCTCGGTGAAATCTTCAATGGATGAGATGACCAATAGGGTAACACTGATTTTAGGCTAGTAAACTGATCAAAAAGGTTGATTTGGGGTTTTTAGGGTTTTTGGTGGCAAATTGAGGGGATGGCAATTTTGGGTGCGGGGATTGGACACAGTTTCTGCAGGGGGTTCTTTGGGGCGAGATAGGAGACAGTATTGATGCCTTAGATTGAGGTGAATGGATGAGAAAGACAGGTGAGGAGCTAAGGAGAGCAAACAATAACTTTGAATTCTCCTTAAACAGTAGAAAACATTGAAATTAAACAAACTTAAAAGCAGAGCATGACAGTCATGAATTCTACTTTAACACTTCATTTGTTTAATGTGCAGAAGGAAAAGAAAGGATATGATTCACATAACACACTTACAAGTACATAGAGAAACACACCATCAATACATGTAACCACAAGAATCCCAAAAAGAACTGCAAAACCCTGGTCTTCCTTAGCCAAAAATTGCAGAGATACAGTGAATAATACAATGATAGCTTTTCCCTCAAGAGTCCAACCATGAAAATGAGCAAGAAAGTACATAATATAGATCATCTAACCTCTTTCCCTACCTCCATGGTTCGAGCTCACTATCCTAGGAGCTGTTTCAACCACTTCTAAACTAAGCACTACAAACTAGGCAGTCAAAACAACTTGCCTCTATAAGCTAGGAAACCAATTCATTCATTTAATTTTCACCTTTTTCATGAATGAATCTTCTAGAAGAGGTAAATAAGTGTAAAAGTGTCATAAAAGTACATTAATTAAATAAAAGAAGATAATAATCCACCCCAAAAAGTCAAACAGGGTCAAACTGCGTTTTTCTGAGCTGTACACTGAAATTTGGAGAAATTTGCCTGACGGGTCGCGCGTCTCTGCCTAACGGGTCGCGCGCCTTTGGGACAACTTTTGGGGCACTTTCAGGTGTCCAAATTGAGAAAGCGTAGGCGTGTTGGAAAGGTCTATGAGTATACTTTCCAACCCAACTAGAATTTCTGAATTTGGTGGTCATTTGCCCCTCCAAAATTGCAATCTCCCAAGACTGCTTTCTGTGTCTCAAAAATGTGGCAGAAAGTCATTTTTTGCTTGTTTTTTGACTTTCTGGAGGCCCAAAACTTCATAAAATCTCTTGTCCATGGATGAGCATATGTAACTTCTCATGAAAAATCTGGAAATGCTGAGTTTTTTCCAAATGGAGCTGCCAAGATGAAGGGTCGCGCGGGGGGTGAGACCCGTTAATGGAGAAAACCTGTAAATTGCCTGAAAAAACCAAAATTTACCCAAAATGCTCAAAATTTCTTGGGATTTGTGCTGTGGCTAGGCTATTTAGTGCCTTGGTCCTTCAGTAAAGCCTCAGCCAAGATATGGAGGGGATCGGGCCTCTTTCTCCTTTTTTGTGCCTTGGCCAACCGCCTTTGGAACACCTTCATCTTTGCCTTGCACACGTGCATCCGTGCCCAATAATGATTCTTCATGTTTCTCAGTAATTTCTTATCTTGGTTGGCCTTAGCCAACAGCCTCTCCAAATGAGCATTGAGCCGGATAAGCATAGCCTCTCGCTCAAAAATCTGATGTTTCAACTGTTTTGAAATGCTGTTTCAAGGGGACAAGTAGCACAAGGGAAATGTTAGGGAGGGGGACTTTTGAGGGGACTTAGGGAAAATATATGTAAGAGGGAATTTAGGGAAGAAATTATGACATATACAACATCACATAATCATAATATGCAAGGGTTTTATGGGAAGTAGGGTTTAGGGTTATGTTATTGATTTTTAGGGGTAGGGGTAGGGTTTTAGGGCTTTTAGTATTTTTGGTAGGGAGATTGGGTAAAAATGATAAGGGAGGTGATAACGGAATGTGGGGAAAAAGTGGGGACGAAAAGGATGACCTTGAGCACAGCAAAACAAAACCCTAGCTTTACTTGCACTTTGACCTTTTTAAGCACAATACACATGAATTTCCCATTTCATCTTGATGGCATTTGACACATCTTCCATGCTCATTTTTTCTTTACCAAGCAAAATCACCATGATTTAGAGGCCTACCTGAAGAAATTTAGGAGAAAGAAGTTGATTTGTGGATCACTGGAAAATTTCTGTAGGTGAATCTTGATGGGTCGCGCACACTTCCCAACGGGTCGCGCGCCCTCAATGGGTCGCACCAGTGTAATTTTTGCACTAGCAAAGGCACCCTGATGGGTCGCGCGCCAGGCTCAACGGGTCGCATTTTGAAGGAGGATTTTGGAGGTTTTCCCGGTGTTGAAATCAGGCACAGGATAGCTCGTTGGAAAGATCTTTGAGTCTACTTTCCAACCCAACTGGAATTTTTCAATGTGGAGTTCATTTGACCTGTCAAAAATCAAATCTCCCAAGACTGGTCAAAATGTGCCAAATGAGGCTTCCTCAAGGAAGAGTGCTGTTGCAGTCAACTTTTGAATGCCTTCCTCAACCCAAAATTGAGCTCATGATAGCTCATTGAAAATATCTTTGTGTCTAGTTATCATTTTATCCATAAAGAAAGTTATTTGACCAACCCGGCTAGGAGAAAACTTGAATTTCCCAAGGTCACTTTAGAGGTGCCTTTGATTCTCCTAATGCAATGGTATTTTTGACATTTCTCTCAAACCATGATGCTGGTGCAAAAAGTGAAAGAGGTTTTTCTTCCTTGTCATGCGTTGGACAGAAACCTCTCTTAGTTTCCCAAAATTCATCTTTTATTGCTCTGGAACATCATTTGAGTGCGACTTGTCCCGATGTGTGAAACAACGAATTTTGTCGAAATGGAGTGAAATGAAGGGGATAGGGGGCTTCTAAATTCTTGGGGAAATTTTTGGAAGTAGGGAGGAATGTTAGGAAGCAGGGGAAAGTGGAATCTCAGATATTTAGTGAGGGGAAGGGGTCCAAAACGGAAAAACACAGGCCAAACCTAGAAAATTGCCAGGTTGTAGCTAGAAACTAGGGTTTGTGCAAAAATGAGGAATTTGGCGGATCTAAGGGATGGGAAGTGTTTGATAAGGTAATTTAAGGATATGGGAAGGTGTATGAACATCAAGATACAAGTTTTTCCGATGATTTGACCGTCCAAGAGAGATTGCCTTCAAAACCCTAGGAGAGGGAAATGACCTTACCTAGGCGCAACTGAAGCATGGACAAGGTGTAAAAAGACTCATTAGACATTGAGATGATAATGAAAACCCTATGAATGATGATAGAATCAGCTGAATAGTGACATGGACCAACGTTTGGACAACTTTTAGAAGGAGTGAAGGCAAACCCTAGACCTAATGCCTAGTGACCAAATTTTGCTTGAAGACTCACTGAAATGACAAAATTTGACCTTGACACTTCAAAATCACTTTGTAAGAGCACGTTTGATCACTGGAGGAAGGCTGGAAAGACTGACACTAACATGGTGGACCAATGGCGATATGACCGGTGAACGGAATAACCCAACCCAACTCAATCATGGTGATGGAGTGAAAGTGTCATGTTCAAGAGCAACCTGCTACCAATAGAGTTTCTTCAAGTTTTCTTCCCAATTTCCCCAGTCATTTCTGACTAGTACCTCTTTATTTTTGTCAAGCTTGAGGAGGATAACATATGCTTGTTCTATAATTTTCCGTTTTGGAAAACCCATCGCTATGTTTTAATGAGCCTAGCAACAGTGAAACTCGCTCTTGTCTAAGTGGGCAATTTTGTCGCTATAGTTTTAACGATTCTAACGACAAGAATAACTCGGTACTTTTCAATTTTAGAGAGTCTGAAAAGAGACGGAAAGAAGACTCCAATATTCCTTTTTTGTAACATAATCCCTTAAGTCCGCAAAAGTATAAAACAATAGGAAAGAGATGTCTTTTCGATATTTTTAACGAGCTGAACAAGACAAACGCTCGATCTTTTTTTGTAATAATCCCTTAGGTCCAAAAAGATTAAAATCTAGAGGAGGGATAGCACTTCCAATCACTTTAACAAGCTGGAGAGGCCAATCGCTCGACAACTTTTTCATATTTTACGAGTTAGATGAAAAGAGCTTAAAGGAGACTCATTTTTTGAGGAACGAGTGATGTTTTCAGATAGAAGCTAGTTCCAGGAAAGGTTTGGAACTTTCCAGTCATGGCAGTGTAAAAAAGTGGCTAATAGGATCACTCTTCGCAGTTGTTCCTCAAAAGGGGTAAACAATCAAATGGAGGCGGATGATTGGCAACAACGGAGTGGAGGTGATGGTAAGAACATGACCAAGGCTCAAAAGCTGATGACAATGCATTCACAATGGTTATTTACCGGAGATGGGTTCATTTTTTAATGAGCTTAAACTCTGGTGGAACATATGCTCATTGCTAGGTTTAATTTTTAACGAGCTTGAACTTCGCGTAGAAATTCTCGTGATAATGGTCATTGATATTTGATTCACCGTTGACACTATGTTCTTTTGACGGTCGTACTACCTGTTCAATTGCTCCATCAAACTGATTAGAAATGAGGACATACACTTGAAAAATGAGTTAAAAATCTAATACCCTTCTTAAATTACGTGAAAAGTAATTTAAGAATAGTTTTTTACCCCTCATTTTACCATTCCATTTGGAGTTGTGACTGTTGGAGCTCTGGAGGCGATCCCATTGATGCAGCCACAATACATTTCACTTGGCCTACCAACACCGGCTGAGCCACGGATGTAGATATGGGTCAACCTTATGGCTAGACATGCTGGTCAACCACAGGCTTCATTCTCTGATGCATTCTTTGAGTGGTTCAACCGTCAGCAGATGGTTTATGCCAAGTATCCATATGCTGGGATGGATTTCTAGGGTGACCCAAATTTGGTACTGCCAGCTGGCGAGCAGTGGGGTGTCATAGGTAAAAATATTTGATGACATCTCTATTTATTTCTTTCATAATTTTCTCATGTTTTTTAAATGTTTATCAAGACTAATCAAAACTCATGTGATTATGCAGATATTGGGCCAGTACGACCAGCAACGTGTCTGAGAGGAGCAGCTGTCGTTCCAGTAGGAGAGGCTGTAGGGAGGGCCATTCTTCATGACCTGGATGTATCCGAGACCCTTGCAGTGTTGCAGGAGCGGATCGAGGGTCTCACTCTTGGTATTTCGGATGTGAGGATTGATGAGCTTCCTTTGAGATTACAGCGTCATACCGTTGGTGTACCGGCCCGATGGACCAGGCTCTTACGCATGATTGCACAGTTGTTGACTAGTTATCATGAGCGCCATTAGACTAGGGTGCCCCCTTGCATTCTGAGTTTTTGGATCATATGATTGATTTTGTCCTGGACGCAGAACACTATGTAAAAACTATAAACAGTATATATATATATATATATATTATTTTCGGAGCTTTATTTTGGTTAAGTTATATTGTCCTGATGTAGTTTATTGATAAAATGTTGTTCTTTTACAAATGTTGTAAATGTCTATCTAACACATAATTTGCTAATGAATCAGTTAATGTGTTTAAGTTTCTGGAAATATGTTGATATTGAATAGAATCGAACTGCCTTTCCAAAATCTTGACCCTTAGGAACATACGATAGATGGCTGGATTCCGAACGGAATAGACGCCTGTAAGTTGTAGAATGAGTAGTTGTGAGTCTAGCCTGTTGAAAAGTCAGCGTATGGCATGCGTGATGGCATCAGAGAGGAGTTCTATCAACATGCTATATTTAGCGATGTTTTTCATTGATTGACCAATACACACCCCTCTGAAACTCACTAACTCGCCGCTTGGATCAAGGATGGCCCAAGCTACAAAAGATAGGTTCCACGTACTACGACTTGCCCCATCGGCATATCCAACAAATGATTCCAATGGGTTCGACATCTGTAAAAAAATTCAAAAGTGGATTACCTAATCAAAACGATCACTCTTAACGAAAACAAAAACATAACAAAAGCATATGAAGAGGTTACCATGCTGAGTCAAGCATAGTAACGCTTAAGGTACAACCCGTTTCAGGGTTGCGATAGTGGAATCTCATCATAATCTACTAGCTCATAGGCTCCTTTTGCTAATACATGCTTAACAATATAGGGACCCATCCATAAAGATTGGAACTTACCTGCTCCCAATTTATCAGATTCCTGGTCATAGAGCAAGACGAGGACACCTTATGAGAAAACGTGGGGTTTGACATTCTTGTCAAATTGCGCTTTGACTCATTTCTTATGCGCTTCGTTAGCCAAGGCGGTGTCACGACGAGTTTCATCCAGTTGGATTAATTCTAAGAAACAAGCTTCTTCCTCTGAAGTTCTGGGGAGGAGGTCAACTGCGAGCTTGAGAGACGAAATCTCACACTAAACTGATAAGATCACTTCCAAGCCATACACCAGTTGAAAGGGAGTAAACCCGGTCGCATTTCTCACCGATGTCTGGTATGCCCACAAGGCTGAGTACAGGATTAGGTGCCAACTTCGTTTATGGACTCCAATCATCCTTTGCAGCATGCGTTTCAGGACTTTGTTGATCGCTTCAACTTGCCTGTTCGCTTGCGGATAATACAGAGTAGAGCTGTCATGGGACAGTCCTAATTTGGTAGCAAATTCAACCATCATGTGATTGTGAAAATGTGAACCATGATCTGTGACTATAGCTTGCGAGATGCTGAACATGGCGACTACATGATTGAAAAAGAAAAGAGCGGCTGTTTCGCCGCTGTTGTTTAATGTAGGCAGCGTCTCGACCCATTTCGTAAAATAGTCAACTGCGACTATGATGTACCCATGCCCCCGGCCGAGGTGGGGTTACATTGCATGAAATCTATGCCCCATCTGGCGAATGGCCCAATAACAACTACTGGCTGTAGAGGTGTGGGTGGTATTCTGGTTTTGCAGTCAAAGATTTGACAAGCATGGAAACTTCTGACTGCGGTTATGCAATCTTTGAACATTGTTGGCCAGAAGTATCCTGCTCGTAAAATATTTTTTGCCATATCATAACCAGATTGGTGCCCCCCACATGCGCCTGAATGACAATCATTCAGGACTTTTTCGGCCTCCTCATGGGTGAGGCACCTTCGCAGAATAGTATTGACACCACAACGGTATAGTGTATCACTAATGATCATGTAGTCTTTTGCTTGGTATCGAGTACGTTGTTGTTCTGAGCGAGAGGTATTAGACCTATATGTTTGGGTTTGGAGATAAATGATTATATCTCCATACCACGGATTGCTTGAAGATATCATAAACAAAGATTCATCCACGATTGTTGCTTTGGATGTTGAATTGTTGGATGATGATGGGAAATCACATAGTAACTCTGCAAATACTAAAGATTTATTTGATTTGGATTTTACAAATTCCAGATCAAACTCTTTCAAAATTGCTATCCATTTTGAATATTTTCCCCCAAGCAACTGTCGCGAAAAGATGTAAGTCACGGGGTTGAAATCTGACAAAAAGGTAGTTTTTCGAAAGAGAACATAGTGTCAAGATCTTTGTATTGCTTGAACAGCTGCGAGAGCTAGCTTTAAAACATATGAGTATTTTCTTTCTGTATCATTTAAGTTTCGACTTAAATAATAAATAGGATGTTCGATTCTGTTGCCTTATCGAACTAAAACCATTGCAATGGTTGTATCTGTTGTAGCCAAATACACGTTAAAGTCTCTTTGATAATCAGGAGCGTACATTAATGATGCTTTTATTAAGGATTCCTTCAGAGCATCAAAGGAAGCTTGTGCAACCTGATCCCAGTTGAAGGGTACTTATTTTTTCAAGAGACGTGAATAACCTTTAGCAAGTTCAGCATAATTCGGAATGAACCTCCTCAGAAAGTTTTCTTTCCCTTGGAGTTTCTGAATCTGAAGCAATATTGAAGGTGGAGGCAAATTGATGATTGCCTGAACCTTGCATGGGTCAAGATGAATTCCGTCCTTTGACACTACAAAGCCATGTAAATGACCAGAACTGATGCAAAACACACACTTGTGCGGATTGAGCCTTATTTTGTAGTGCTGGCAACGTAGAAATATTTCTCTCAAATGTTGTGGATGATATGTCCGCTTTTGCGAGTGAGCCGAAAGATCGTTGAGGTATGGTTGAACGATGTTCTTGATGTCGTGGAAGGCATAATTCATTGCCCTCTGAAAAGTTACCCCTGCATTCTTTAAACCAAAAGGGAGCTTACGGTATGCGAATGTGCCTTACGGACAGATAAATACAGTCTTTGACTGGTCCTGTGGGCAGATATTTATTTGATTATACCCGGAAAATCCATCCATAAACGAAAATATTTCACATCCAGCGCATTCATCAATTATCTAGTCGATGAAGGGTGTAGGGTAGTTTTCCTTTGGACAAGCTTGGTTCACATCCTTGTAATCGACGCACACTCTAATTGTTCCTTGCTTTTTCATCACAGGAACAATGTTTGATACCCAATCAGTTAGCAGAACTGGGTAAATGAAACCAGCATGGAGAAGTTTTTCAACTTCTGCTTTAATGGCAGCGGCCTTCTTTGGGTGCACCTGCCGAAGCCGTTGTCTTACTGGTTTGACATCTGGATACATCTTAATTCGGTGTTCAACTATGCTCGAGTCAATTCCTGGCATTTCTTCATATGACCATGCAAAAACATCTCTAAACTCGTGAAAGAGAGCGTAATATATTTCTAGTTCTGAAGAAGAACAAGATTTGCCAACATGAATATTTTCTACAATATTTGGTTTTGTCGAGATATTTATGGCAATAGTTTCTTCAATATTGGATAGATTTTTCTCGGAATCCACCGTATTTACAGTATTTGATAGAAAATAAAAAAATCATGGATGATTAAGGTCATTGGAGTAATCTTCGTTGTAATCCGGAAGATGGAAACGATGGTGGTAATCTCCCCATGGTGCCCCCTGTATGTTCATTGACTGAACAATTCCTTCGTCTGTAGAATGTACATGCGACCAAGGATTTGAAGAGGTACCATACTTCTTAGACCTATCTACCCAAATGCTTGATGAGCGTTCATTGGGGTTTTCCTCCCATGCCGAGAACATTGATTGCTACAATATTTCTATTGGGCTTGGAGGCAACACCTAGTGACGATCCATGCTAATATCATTTTCAGACATCTTTTGAATGGATGATACCATATTGTAGGTTCCCACTATTGCCACTTCTTCCATGTCGTTTGGAGGCAGTAGGGAAAAAGTACCCATCAATGTAGGGCCTTTTAGTAGGCCTACTCCGATATTTTGAAGTGACTAAGAGCTTCCGTGGATCATCGGAATGCTTCCCGTAACTTGTGAACTGTTTGGGAGGAATGTCTGTTGATCGATGATTGTAATTCCCACTTGGAAGGGAAATTCAATCTTTCTGAAGTATGTCGACATAATGGTAGCCATAGCATAAATCCAAGGCCTTCCCAGTAGGATGTTGTAGTCGAGGTTTCCATCAATAACTTCCACATCAATTTCTACTTTTTTCCCCCCAGTTCGACTTGTAAGTTACTTAAAATCCCGTATGGAGTGTATGTTTTTCCATCAAATGCTTTTAATGTTGTCGATGATCACAACAAGGTTGGTGAGCCTAAAGTTTTCCAGCAGCTCATTGACATAATGCATGTAGATGCCCCCTCATCAATAATTGTTCGATGAACAGCTTTGTTGAGGGCTTTCACTTGAATGAGGAAAGCGAGCTAAGCTGGTAACTACGGGTCATATACTTTATGATTAAATGCCACAAGATTGGAATCCGCTGGGTCAATCCCACTTATTGCTGATAGTAAAGCTTGCTTTTGGGAGGGGAAATTTTGCAGTACCTCAAGTGTTGACATAGCGAATAGCGATTGGGCCAGGTCCTCTACTATATTATAATTATGTGCTACTCTGGCATGAGGATTAAATGTTGATTTGCATACTACTCCCTTTGGCAGCTTTATCGTCAGCTAAGGAATGATTAGTGGCACAACTTCGGTCAAAGTTGTTGTCGAACTACTAGGTTGATCAGTAGCCTTGTTGTTCGACAGCTGTGGATTCCCGTAATCTTTATTCCTTGTCGATATCAAAGCATCATTTTGCTATTTTGAAATGGAAAGCATAAGGACTTGGGATGGGGAATCATTGTCACTAGCAACCACATTAGTTCCTGGGTTTGGAAACGGATCAGTCAATACCGCTGAGGTTTTTGAATTCTTAAAGAATTTCTTAACTTCGGCTTTATATGGACAATATTTCATCCAATGATCCTCATTGCATATGAGGCATGGCTGAGTGGGTTTATCTTCCCAGAAGGGTTTGCAGAAGATTTTTTAGGAGACGAATCATCCTGTTTCTTATTTTTTCTCTTCCCTTTCTTCTTGCCCCCTAGTTGCTTCGGTTCTTTTCCTTTATCAGTCGACACGGCATTAATCTCCGAGGCTAGAATTTATTTGAATTTTGATCAGAAATCTTACGGGCTTTCTTAGATGTAGCCTTTGTCAATTTCTTGCTCATCGTACCTATCACGCCATCGCCAACATGAGAGTCTTTGTTTGATTTAGGAGGAGGAGGAATGGAAAACTCTGGTCTGGGAGCATCGGGGATTTTGTCGTAGAGCGTTCTAGACTGAGTATAGATCAAGTCTAGATATTGTGCATGAGAAATAACTTGCTCTTCAGTGATGACCCCTCCCTTTGCCACATCTTCTGTAATGGAAGGTAATAATGACTTAATAAACCATTCAGCTAGCAGCTGATTAGGAACATATGTTTTCACCATTCTACGATGACATCGCCATTCATGAATATGATTGGATATGTGAGTGGCCGTCGTTTGCTTGAAATTGGTAAGAAGCTTTGTTCCTGTTTCATACCTTATTGGTAATTGAAAATGGGTTAAAAAGGTTGTGGCAAGGGTGCTAAAGTTATCGAATGAAGCTCTAGGCAACTCAATATACCATTATGCCGCCGAACTAGTTAATTTTTGCTAAAAAAGGTGAAGCCGAATCGAATCATCATTGAGAGTGTTGGATGAACACCACAGATGGAAGGTCATCACATGATTCGATGGGTCTTCACCTAGATTTCCATTAAATTTAGGAATATCCAACAGAAGTTTATGAGGAATTTCCGGCCACCAAGGGGCATAACCGATTGGATCGTTCGTTAGCCAATTTAGATCTAGTATATCTAGGGTCACCATGAAGGGCAACTGTTGGTTCAGGTTCAGTGAAGCATACCCAGGATAAGATGGGATCACTTGAGCAGTGGGTCTTTGCATACCAACATAATGCATTTGATGCTGATAACTTTGATAAGGTGGTTGGGCATAACCAATCTGAGACCATTGGTTATAACCGTTTTGAATATACAACTGCCCATTACCTGCAAATTTTTGCTACTCAAGTCCTTGGTAAGCTTGTTGGAATTGCGGTTGTTGATATTGCACCAGCCATGGTTGTGAAAGCATTTGTTGTTGTCCAATACTAGACATTTGACCAAGATGAGGGGTAATAGTACCCGTTTAATCCTAAGTCGCTCCAGTTAAGGAGCCACTAACTGGAGATTGTGGTTGTGTCGTAGAGACAAGAGGCTATTGTACAACAACCAGACAAACTTGAGGTTGGCATATAATGAGCAATGCTTGTACTTGCAACCCCATCAAAATAGCTGGTGTAGTAGGGATGTTCGACACAAGGAGACTCAGTTGCATTGAGAATACAACTCTTGGTTGTTGAGGCAGTATTGGCATCCAATCACTAGATGTGATTCCAATTTGACCTGTATTCGGTTGTGAACTCTCATATGGCAGGAATATAGTGCTCAAGGGAATGATTGGCCTTTGGATACTAGACTGCCCAAATTGATGTTGTGAAGGATCAATTTGTTGAGATTCAACATAAGATATTCCAGATACTATTCCGGATGAACAAATGAGAACAAACCATACTGTCGAAATAGTCCCTAGGTGGACTCCTTCTAGCGGTTGAGAGCTAGTTGGGATAGATGGTACACCAGAAAACATCGTCAGAGTGGTGGCAGGAGGTTCTGCTACCATTGTATCAAACGAGATAGTCCTAGATGTCGATGTTTGTCCAAACATATCGAGTCTATCCAAAAGACTTCCCAGTGCTTCTACAGGAACTTGTGATGAAGGGGTATTAACTTCTGAAGTAGAAGGGTATAGGTGGATCTCAATCCCAAAATGCGATGGAGTACTGGATGGAAGATCCTCCATAATCTCTTCTATAGCAATCAATCCAGGTGGAAGAGGCAGACCGTCAAGTCCGTAAAATATTTCTGGTGCTGAAGAAGGAATAGATTCTGCAGTCACAGATGTTGGAGGGGTAACACCTCTTGAATCAACCCTGGATGGAGCTGGTTCAAGGATAGAAGTGTTTACTATTACACTAGGATCAGTTCTGATGTCCTCTTGTAACTGTGGAAATTCTTCTGTAGAGGCGGGGATACCAGAAATGGTTGGAGTAACTAGAGTCTCAGAGGATGTTGAAACACCAATTTCAAGCAAACCAGGAGACTTTGACCTAGTTAAACGAGTTCGCTTGACCCGGAATGGTTTGGTTTCCGGAGTCAAAGATGGTCGACTCATCAGTCTCCGTGAACAATGGGGTTTTCATTGACTTTCTTCCATGATTGTGGATTTATTTGAACAACTCAAAATAAGAGAGGAAAATGTTATTCCATATTAAATGAATTTTAGACTCTTTGAAACAACTTGCTTTTTCACTTTTTAAGAGTCGAGAAAAAGCTAAAGATGACTCTAGTCGGCTTCAATTTTTAATGAGCCTGAAGTCACAAGTGCTCAGATGGACCTTTTCCTTTAAGGAGTCTGAAAAGGAACAAAAGAGACTACTTTGGAAATCTAGACAGAGGGATTACCAAACCAATCACAAAACTACAAAATACTTTTTATGGTACGATAGTCAATCTTCCTGAATGTTGTGTTTAGTGCATTGCAATCGATAGGGCAGCAGACACGACTTCCTAAGGATTAAGGATATAGCCTATTGTGGTCTCCCAATATATACTCGAAGGTACGTGGGAGCACAAGTCTGTACTGGCACTTATCGTCTCAAAGAGGAGGAATCACCCAACTTACGATGAAAGCGACAGTTACCAGGATTTATGATGCCGGAATACGTCTCTAGCGTAGACTTCTAGATGTTGTGCGTTAGGTTCCAAAGCATTTTTATGTTCATTAAATTTATTTTACAGTTGATCTTTCTTAAGAAATTTTCCTTTCAGGTTCACCACGTGATGTAGATATACAGTTCCTAAAATTCAACCTAAGATGATAAACAGTCATTTAATCTTCTTTTTGCAATGAAAGTCCTAGCTACAAAGGAAAGAAAAATGAAATCCTTTCAACATAGAGTAGAGAGCACACACTAGATGCACTATCCTAAATCAAAATCAACAAGCAGTCTAAATGAAAATGCACGTGCATGTATTTTTTTCCCACTTTCTTAATGTGTGAATGAAAAAAAGAATGCTAAATACAAATCTGAATTATTTCTTCTTTCAAGGTGACAATATTAACGATTTTCTTTTCAAAGAAAATGACAAGAAGGCAAGACGACACTTTGCGATTTTGAATTGAAAACTGATTTCAACACTTGAAATACTACTAATTCAGATCAAATACAAGAGTAACAGTGTAATCGACTATCAACAAGAGAAGTATTCTTTTCCTTGACTGAAAATGACACTTGCGACACTTCCAAATCAAGAGACGACAATTCGATTAAGCTAATTCTTTGTAAAAGAGAATTGTAAATGGTGCACAATACATAAAAACATTCACAATTCTTTGTACAATAGAGATTGGATGATGCAAAAAAGGGGGTTTCAATAGTGGTCTACTGATCACAGACAACAAATCTCCTGAATAGAACTGAAGACAGTGAAGAGAAAACCAAAATCTAGAAGCAGATCTAGTCTTGTCTGATCATCGCACCTGCAACATAGGGAAACAGGAATGCATCCCACTTACTGCACATAGGAGGTGTGATGCATCCAGATTTCCTAAAGGAGAGGGTGCGATGGTCAAAGAACGAGACTTTAACTTGGTTTTTGATCACAGTTTTCAGTTTAGTCCAGGGATTTAGGCCGAGCAAATGATAGTCAGTAACTACAAAGTATAGGGATGATCTAATGAGGTTACTCAAGCTACCTCTAAGGCACTTAGGATGTTTTCAAGTCACTTGTTCATTTCATAAAAAAACCCAGAGATTGACTGAAGCAGCGTTTATCTACTTTGCACTTGCATAGAAAATGTATTTCAAAGGCTAGCTGGCTTGACTTCAGGCTCTATTTGTGGTTTATGAATCAAAAAAATAGAGACAAGCAATCAAACTAACCTCTCCCTAGCGGAGTCGCCATTTTGTTATCAGGAAATATAGTGTCTATGTAGAGCTTCTAGTCCCACTAAGATGGGTAGCTATCTTAGAAACAAACATATTAAAGTCACTTGTTTTTCCTTTACGAGAGAGACATGGGAAAGAAGCAAAGAGTACCAACCTCAGTCTTCCACTTGGCTCCTTGCTTGTTTCCTTTCCCCTTTGACAGAATCTCGCCACTAATTCCTTACTTGTCCAGCTTCAAAGAGCACCTGTAGATTCACAGCAGCATAATACTATCAAAGCATAGAGATCTTTCACTGTAAACAATATAGGATCAGATATATATTGGCCATACAAATGCATATAACAAACATAATATTAAGAGATACACAAGAATATGGAGGAAAACTCAAATACCTTTATTAGTAAAAGTCATAGAAGAGAGGACGACAACCACTTGGTCTGACCCAGTGCCATCCTCCCAGCTTGAAAGCCCTCTTCACCTCACACAAAGCAAGATCACGCAATAATGTCTTCAAAGAGAAACCAACAACACCTCTTTGAAAATTACCAAATTCCAACCTTTGGATCTCTTGGATGAGGGATCCATTTATAGATATTTGTAAGGGGGTGAGTCAGCTTCTGGGATTTTGATTAGTGTATCTCTCTGATAGTTCCTGGTTCCACATGGAGATTTTAGATCTCTTACTCATCCCTGGACAAACTCAGAGAGGCAAGTGTCAAATGAGCAGTTTCTAGAAGATTCTCTCAGTTTCCACCTAGCAAATTGCTTGTGCCATTTGTCTTCTCTCGCTCATCGCACCCTATGAAAGGGCTTTCCAATATGCATCGCACTTTTTGCATGTGGCAGGTGAGATGCATCGCACCTTTAGCACTGGGCAGTCTGTATGGTCCTGCTTTGACCAATTTTGAGTGCATTTTCATGGAAAACTTCTGGGAGGTGATGTAATCAGTTGACCTTGCTCCTTTAGGGTGTGAAACAACACTTTTAGGGACTTAGAAGCCTTTGGTTTATGGACATATGTGATTGGGGTTGCAGTGCCCAAATATGTCTATAACAAGTAGTCACAATTTTCTTCCAGAAATATGAATATGTTGTAGCATTTAATGCATAATTCTTTCTCTTGATCTCTCTATATCTGGAAAAAATATTTTGTTGTGTTGCAACCTGAGATGTAGAAGACCTTGGTGTCTCAATTGTCTCCTCAACATAAAGGAGTGAAGTAGTGGGAATACCTGTCAAAACCATTGTGGCTTGCTCCTGTGAGCCCTTTTTCTTTTGTGGATTCCTCTTGAATATTTATTATCTGAGCATCACTTCTAGTATCAGTCTTAGTATTGGTCTGTGGATCCTTCTTTCTTCTCTTAAAAAGATGAAAGTCTACAACTTGAGCTTCTAAACATATAGGGGGCATGCTTTCCCTTAGTTTCTTGATTTCTTTATCCTTTGGAATAGGAGTTTGTAGAGATAATTGACTGAAAATCTTCTCTTCATCCTCCTGTATTATTTTCTCTGTCACCTGTTCCTAATTGACATATTTCTTTATCTTTGGCCTAGGTATATGTTCATATGGTGTGGTTTTCTGCTCGACTCTTAGTCTTGAAATTATCCCTAATGGATCATAGGATCATGTGAAGCTTAGCTTAAATTTAGTTTTCTTTATTATTTCATCCACTTCCTTTGTTGTTGTTATGGTATTTACAATATAATGCCCAACATGTGCCTTCAATTTAAATTGTGCTTATTTTTATTTGATACAGATGTAGGTCATCCATGTTTAACATCTATCTAATATATTCCATGTGGAATTTTCCAATAGATGCACAAGCTTCTGTAATCTACAAAAACAAGAGACAAGAATCTACTTCTACTCTTTACAGCAGAAGCCCATAAAGATCAATCAAAATAATAATCGACAAGTGGAATACAAATCAATGACACATAACATAATAAATATCCTCAGAAAGCCATAGCTCAAAACCCCACTATTTGTATTGCATTAATCAGAAATCCAAGATGATAATGCAATGCTTTTTCTCACAATAACAATCTCAACACTCAATAAAACCAATCTCCCATCTTGTGAGCAAGCTCAAGCCAAATCTAGGCCTTCTCTCTGCTCTCCAAGCCTCCTATTTCCTTGCGCCCTTGGTCAAATAATTTGGATAAATAAAATATTCTCTACTCAACCTTGAGCTTAACCTACACAACTATTTCCTATCCTCTGCCTGATGACTTCCTTTGGCCAATACTTAGCCATATTTCCAAGCCTCTAAGCTTTTAATTCTTTGCACAATTCCTGAGAGAAGTAACCTGTATTTAAAGGGAAATTCCTCAGTTCCTAAATGCGTGCACTATCAGTTAAACTTAGAAAAATCTAAAATAAATAGTACACTGTCCTTGCACTCTAGTCTCAACTGGTCTTTCTCAGAATTGACATGCATGAGTAACGATGGAATATTTAGTTAACTGGAGTAGCAATAGTTGAGTGCACTAATGCATCAATTGACTATTAACTCACTATTAGTTCCTCAAATAGTTTGGAACTAATTTAACTGGACTTAACTCAATAAACCGAGTTAACTAATTACCAGTCACACTTAACTCATCCTGGACCCCTACAATATAGGAAGAACATATACATGACTTTATAAAGACTTCCAACTCGAAATTCCTAAGTTAATTAAGTTAATAAAACTTAATTAACCATTTACAAGTTTCTATGAGAAAAGAATTACAATTTAATTCAAGGACAAATTAAATTGGAATTTCTCGATTCTATTTTTAACATTTCTTTTTGTTATTCTCAACACTCCCTCTCAACAAGAAAGGAATTCAACTTGATCCCAATCCTAAACCTTTGGAATGTTTTTCATACAACATTTCTCTCGAGTGGTGTAGCTCCAACAACTCTAGAAACAAAAAACATCCAACCTGAATCAGAATGATGCCTTTGTGATCAAAGTATCTGACTAGTATTGCCTCTGTTGACTGAAAACTCTATGCTTCTATTGACTCTTCCTTTCTACACTTGTTGTCAACCCTCTCTATGCTCTTCATTATGTGACTACTCTTGTCTCTGTCGCTTTGATCTCTGACTGCATGAATCCCGCTGATTCCTCCCACTACTATGTACTTTGGGATCTCGTAGCAAGGTATGATCTATGAGATAAAACCACTCAATAGACCCTGCCCAATTTCATCCCTCTTGGTACTATCACTTCAAATCACCCCACCTCACACCAGGAGGTATGACTGCATTTGATCCCTCTGCCCACTTGGCACGAAATTTCCCCCTACTCAAGGTCTCTACATCACTGGATGCCTCCACTCGGTCTTCTCTCGGCTTCTCCAATAGTGGCTTCTCCACAATTGTCTAAGACTGCTTCTTCTCTGCTTTAGTGTATCTCTCCACTTCGTCTCCTCTCAACTTCTCTAGTTGTGGCTGCTCTATAACTTCCTGAAGCCACTTCTAAGGCTTCTTCTCGGGCTACATGTTGAGAGGGAATTTACTCTCCCTAGTCTCTAAACTTTTCCTTTATCCTCAAGGCTTTGCATGGATATTGAACCTAAAGAGCATACAGGTTCTTGGCTAGCACACCAATCTATTTCATCTGTCTCACCATCACAAACTTTTCTAGAAAAAGAGATTATTTTAAATCAGCGATATCTCCCTCATTCGAACTGTGATTCGATCGATTTTTTTTTAAATTTGGGTATTTTATCATAAAGAATCCAAATATGATATTTATTTCTAAAAAAATTTCACATCTTCTCTACAAACCAACCCAAAATTCAAAACTTCAAAATGTCCTCTATTATATTGTTCTCAGCTCCGATACCATGCAAAATTTTCCTATAGATTCACAAGCTCATGTAATCTACTAAAATAAGAGACAAGAATCTACTTCTACTCTACAACGAAAGCCGATAAAGGTCAAGAAAAACAATAATTAACAAGAGGAAGACAAATCAATGAACATAGCACAATAAATATCCGCGGAAAACAATAACTCAAAACCCCACTATCTGTATTGCATTAATCAGAAATCCAATATACAATGCTTTTTCTGACAAGAAAAATCCCTGAACTCAGTATAAACAATCTCCCAGCTTGTGAGAAAGCTCAAGCCAAATCCAGGACTCTTCTATGTTCTCCAAGTCTCCCATTTTCTTGCGGCCTTGGTCAAAGAATTTGGATAAATACAATATGCTCTGCTCAAACTTGAACTTAACCTGCACAAGTATTTCCTATCCTCCACGTGATGACTTCCTTTGGCCAATACTTAGCCAAATTTCCAAGCCTCCAAGCATATAATTCTTTGCACAATTCCTGAGAGAATTAGCTTGTATTTAGAGGGAAATTCCTTAGTTTCTGAATGCATGAACTATCAATGCAACTTAGAAAAAACTAAAACAAATAGTACATTTTCCCTACACTCTGGTCTCAACTGGGTCTTTCTTAGAATTGACATGAATGAGTTTCTGATGAGGGAATATTCAGTTAACTAGAGTAGCACTAGTTGAGTGCACTAATGCATAAACTGAATATTAAATCACTATTAGTTCCTCAAATAGTTCAGAACTAATTTAACTGTACTTAACTCAATAAACTGGGTTAACTACATTCAACTCATCCTAAAACCCTATAATATAGGGAGAACGTATACATGACTTTAGAAAGACTTCCAACTCCAAATTCCTAAGTTAATTAAGTTAATTAAACTTAATTAACTATTTACAAGTTTCTATGAGAAAATAATTACAATTTATTTTACATTTTAATTGAAGGACAAATTAAATTGGAATTTATGGATTCTATTTTTAACATTTCTTGTTGCTATTCTCAACATTCCAAGGCAAAAATCCTTATTGGTACAAATACTAGTAATTTATAGGGAGGAAGCTCACACCCATAGATTCAAATCTTTGTATAGTTATGGTAGAGATAACAGTCTCCAACGTTATATTGTTTTGTAAGATGAAAAGCATTCTTGGTATTTGGTGAAATCCTTGGTATAATATCACTACTAAGAAGACACAAGGATGTATGTAAAAACTGATATACAAAATTGTTGAATGAATAATCTTCTAAATTCCTTCTAACTAAAGAAGTCCAGTGAATCACTGACAGTGGACTTACCTGATCATCCATATTTTGTAACTAGAACTTGAACCTGTCTGCTTTATAAAATAACATCAAATATAGTAAGACTGGTTGGTGTTTGAATGCACCTTCAACCTTAAATTTCAGAAATTTCTCATGAATAACATTTGACAAGTATTGACTGTAATTGAAAATGAGTGATGGCTTCTAACCAATTGAAAATACTGACAAGAAACCTAAAATTACTTCATATACACATTGTTCTGTGGGATAACCTAATAGGCATATAACCATGCAAATAACTTGTCTTGACATCTAAGGGAAAATAGGAGTAGAGTATGGGGGATTTGTTCTAGGAAATTTAGAATCCTCAGGCATAAAAAAATTAAAAAATATGGGCTCACTAAGGGAAGGTAATATTTTTGTATATTTCCATGAGTGCATCAGTGGAAAATGGGTGTAAAGAAGTTTGAGAATTAATATGAAGGGCTTGAAAAATAGATTCTGGATAATTGAGATCATGATTTCATTATTTTGAGCAATTACCACTTTTTGGATGAGGAGGTGCTTGAGATGACACCAGGTAGCGAACTCTGGGAAAATATGAGTCTGGGGAAAGGTAAATTGAGGTAGAAATGATTCCTATATGCTTAAATCATCACTATTATCTAAATACTTATGTTTTGCCCAATTATGAATCTCATACAAATAAAATTCACATTGAGTTTCTGTTATCTTATACAGTGTGTCAACTAAAGGCATCTAATTTAAATTGGGAACATAGGGTAGGAATGGAATCTCGACTTCCTTTTTCGCTTTTCCCTTATGTGACGACATTTCAGATTATAGAGAGGCCCAAAGGAAATTACCCGATCTATGCTTAATTGGTATTGAAAGAGGATGGCAATTGCAGAAGGCACTGGTGCACTGAATGATCTCTAAGCATGAACCTACACTAATATGATGAAATGGAAAATCGATAAATGGTTGGAAAGAAGATCAATGGTGAAATTACCATTTTTGAAGCGTCACAATGAATAAATTTAAATGTTGGCGAGAGTTTAATGACCAACATCTACATGACTATTGGCAGGATATTTGGCCAATTCTCATGTGACGTAGGGGGCGAGGTGACGTGGAAAAATGCAGTGGGGTGGCGAATGTGTTGGTGTGCTATGAGTGGAGCAGGAGTGGTGTGGTGGCATGGCATGATTAGAGTGGGAGCCAATGAGAACGGGGACAAATATAAACAGGAGATGGTTTTCGGCGGAGGTCGTGTGGTAAGTGGTAAGGGAGGAGAGACCCATGAAATGCCTATGGGGCCACCACATAGTCAATAGTAGTTTAAAAGAACATGCTTTTAAGACCCCCCCCCCCCAGCATTAACCTTTGGGAGGTCAGGGGGCCCAAAACATCGTTCCCTACCATTGCACAAGCACAATCTCATTCATCCAAAAGCGCTAGAACTTTACTACAAAAAGATAAAACATCTTGTCAATGTTTATTCGACATTTTAAACATATTTTCGCTAATTTAATGATGATTTAATGATAATCAAAACAACTTCAGTGAAATTTTGACTGGTGTGCCCTTTGGGGATTTATTTTTATATTTCTCTTTTCCCCTTTATGTTTATTTCTTTTTCGTTCTATTTTTTTTCTTTTTCTATTTTTATTTTTCTTTCTATTTTTCATTTTAACAACTAAACAAGTTAAAATGAAAAATATTTTACAACATCCCATTGCGATAAATAATTAGACAATCATACCTTGATCACTATATTTATAGAACCCTAACAGTGGCTCCAATGGGGACGACATCCTCCCTGTGACATGCCAAGAACATCGTAGACTAGTAGCCTTCTCCATTGGGAATTTATTGAACCTTCAAACAACTGAAAATGACTTGATTAACTGAAAACTCATTATATATGGTAGCAATTTGTTATACAATAATTTGTCACACTCCCTGTCTCATACCTTGAGTTGTCAAACTTTTCCAAAAATGTCACTAAGCGACAAAAGCTATGAATGAATTCACCATGAAAAACATTGATCAGAGCATCCCTAAAGAAAAGAAAAAGAAATTCAAGTAATTGTTATAGCATCATTTATCACCCTTGTATACTTGATGCTCTGAGTCATGGCCTTGGGAAACACTTTCCCCTTCATACTTGGTCCATTTACTAACAAAAATTATTTTAAATTCCATACGTGGCATTGCCCTTCAAAAAGCACTTGCACACGCGGGCCGAGCTATACCCAACCTGCATATATAATTTTAAATATTAACAAAAATATAAAATCCCTGTTTTATGGGCAGGGTTTATTGGTTATAACGGAAGCTCACCTACAGGAGCCTGTGGCCTAGTTGTATCCCAACTAAAACAACTGCTTCGTCGTGATATAAATACACCTCATGGGAAGGCCTAAAGGGAGAGAGAAATATAGGATGTTGATATTATATCCAATTGGTCGTTGATCAAGTCTGATCTATCCTTGTGCCTCCTGCACTCCTAGCTATAGGAAACCCATGTTTCCTCATGAAGATGTCCATCTCCTTTATATGGCAGCTATGTGTATGCATTTGAAAGAGGATTGTTGAGGCTTGGGCTGGACAGATCCGGAGGAAGGTTTCACTTGGAGCCATGGTCGAACCAGGTTGTATTCTTCCACATTCTTTGCAGGCATCAATAAAGAAGCTCTGTCTTATTCCTGATGTGATGATATTTATGCTTTAACTCATGTTATGATCTAATTATGTATGATCTCATATTTTATATGTATATGCTTATATGATCTAACATTCATATCTTGAACATGATTTGAACTACTGCTAGTATATATTCTTTTCTAGAATGAGCCACAGGTTTTGAAGCATTGGAGGAAGCAAAGGGTTTGGACCCTATGAGAACATCCTCAAACGTAGGACCTACGGGTACTATCCCTTCAACCCACTTTAGTATTTTAAGCATTAGGATTGCTTATTTGCTTGCTTCTTATTGGTGTATTCCCTTTGATCTATTGGGGTTCTCAACCCAAAACCTAGTGTGATTCATCTCGTAATAGAATTTGCGACTCCGCTGGGGAATACAATCTTGTATTTCCTTGTTTGGGTTGTTTGTCTCTTGATATGGGCCCTCTTATTTGGTTTCTTGGTTTTTCCAATATCTTTAACTTGTTTTCTATTTGGGAAAAAAGTCTGGTCTTCTCGATCAGGCCTGAATTTTTATTTTTCTTTGCTGCCTTAAGTGGTTTTTAATTCATAGAGTCGTGTACACACACGCTTTTGTCCAAAGAAACATGCGTATATGTGGGTTTCCTTGAGTAAAGTCGCATATACACGTATGTCTATCACTACACCGTCACATATACACACGTTTCTATCACGGCACAGTTGCGTATGCTTGGTTTTGAATGAATTTTTCAAATTCTAAGTCCAGTAAATGGTTTTCCCTAATTTTTATTGCTTCTGTTTATTCATTGATTGTATAGAAGAGTCTTGCTTCTTGCATACTTTCAGTTCCCTGTCTCTCTTTGTGGAAAAGCCTAGTCAACCTAGGGTTTGCTTTTTGGTGAATTGTTAGTTTTTGTGTTTGGGTTCAAGGCTTATCAGTGAATTTATTGGTTGTTCTGAGATTTTGGAACAGGGAATTGGTCTTAATTCACTTATAACCCATCTTTTACATTGCTTTGCCTTGAATTTTTGCAAGTTGATATATTTGGTTTTTTCTTGGTTTTTGAGAAAGTCCTTCTTGCAATCTTGAAAAGTTTTTGTTTGTCTTCTTGAAATCTTTCTTGTTTTCTGGAGTTTTTATGCTACCGTTTAAATCATTTTGTTTGAGTTTTCGGGGTCTTTTCACTTTAAGTCTCATTATATTAATGATTCCTATGGCTTGTGAAATTTGAGGTTCTTTATGCTTGAATATTAATCTTGAAGCCTTTAGTAGTTTTTGTTTTCTCAATAAATCTTTGTGCCCTTAATAAGAAAAAAGATAAAAGCATATTTTTTGTTTCCTTTCTTTTCCTTTTTGGTTTTGTTTTTGGTCTTCTTATCATTTTTGAGCAAGTGTGGAGTCCTTTCATTAGGTTGAATTGGCCTGATTTTGGGGAAAAGTTTTTGATTGAATTTGTTCCTCCTTTTTGTCCAGTTTTGGCCTCTTGATCTCTTTGAGAAACACATTTTATTGCTCTAAGAGAAATCCTTAGAATCTTGCATTAATAATTTTTAGTCTTTTTGTTGGTTTTGAGCGTGTGTTGTGAAAAATAAAATAAATTTTTTCTTTCTTAGTTTGTTCGTAGAACCTTGTAGAAATCTCTTTCATCGAAGAAAAAATATTTGCATATGCATGTAGCCAGGTTTTCTATTGCTTTTTTTCTTGCGTCAAATAACATCATAATTTACACTTCCATTTTTACTTGACATAAGAACAACCATTAAAATCAATCACTAAAACTAAAACAAACTAGAAGTTTTGATTTGTCATAGTTACAACAACTAGTATATGTCTTTTAGGTCCTTGGAATAGGTGTGTGGAGAGTTACCTCTCTAAGGCCACTCTGAATTTAAACATAGAATTTGATTCAAAGAGTGAAATCTAGTGTCATTAAGTTGTCCGGGAAAGCTCTTCTTTTCTGGGAGTTAAGCACGAGGGCGAGTGAAGGCATGGAAGAGATATACCGCTTCTCCTACTTGTTGGACTCCTCACCAAAGACTGTCTCGCCCAACTTCTGATACGAATTGGTGACCTTAGTTTCCATTCTAAAACACCATATAGGTGACTGTAGTGGGGAATACCCATGGTACCTAAGGTAGATGTTTTATCACTATCATTAGTACTTCTCGAGGGTGCCCTTGCGAAGATCGGGTACTTGCACTGGTAAAGTCTTTTGTTTTTGGGTTACCGTAATTGTTTCTGTTACCTTCACTGGTAGGCTTGGGCCGTAATTATCCCAAACTATCTTCAGAAGGTCCTAATCTTCACTATCTTGTATTTTGGTGTCCAATTTTAATCACTTGGAGCGGAAATACCTAAAAGTAGCTTGATTGGTTATATCTTTAGGGACATTTTAGTGAATTCTCTTTGTTCCTAGATTGCCATATATTTATAATTTTTTGAGCCTTTACAAGTTATATTAATAATTAAAAGTGGTTGATCGACCAATTCATCAGTCTAGAAGGCTTCATGGGCTCCCACGTATGAGTTCCGAGCCTTCTTCTAGAAGAGATAGGAGCAATTCTGCTGGTGATTTTCAATCAGTAGCAATAAACGCATTGGAGATTGACCCTCCACTTCAGGCTATAATTTCATAGGGTGGACCTAGTGTAAGTCATGATTTGGAGGGGAACACTCCAGTCCTTTCTAGGGTTCTCTTCCAGTTAGAAGACATAGTTGAGGTTGAAGAGATTCTTGAATCCTTTATGACACTTTCTTCACCTCTTCCTACCAATTACCTAGACATTCTATTATACATTGGGACCTCGACTCATAGGCTGGAAAGCCTTAGTTTTTATCATCCTTTTCCTTCAATGGCCTCTACCAGGAGTACACATATAGCGATCAGTGCTACCAGTGTGCATACTCCTCTTTCAGTTCAAGGAGGAGGTACTATTTCTATATCTACTATCACTCATAGTACTGCAATATTTGGCTCTACCTCCATTCCATATTTAAGTTGGGGCACCCAATATTTTGCTTCCCACATTAGTTCCTTCCCCTTTGGGATGCCTTCTAGTGAAATTAACTCAATTCCCCTAACTGTCTCGTTCACTTTTTCCACAACTATGGTGTCTATGGCTAGTTGTTCACCCTCTTTCCTAGGTTTTCCTTTTGGAAGTGGTCATATACCTCATTCTAACCCTTCTTTAGGATCAATCCCTTTCTCCACTCAAGGTCAAGGTTATAATCTGTTGAGATTGCAACAAGATGATGAAGCTTAATGAAAAGAGTCGCCTTCACTAAGTGGGCCTGCAGGCTATTTTTGGCGCAAGTCTATTTTTAGACTATGTCTATTTTTAGACATATGGATCATGTCTATGTTTATGGATGATTGATCAAGTTGGGAAAAATAGATGGACTTCTATTTTTGATGAAAGTGTGAGTGATCAAGTCTATTTTTAGACTGGCTGTCAAAAATAGAAAAGTCAAATATTATTATCTCACAATAATATTTGGACTATAAACTTAATCTTATTCTCTTGGAGCACTTCAGTTTGAGCTACGGAAGTGGCACATGCAGCTGTCAGAAGGAAATTTATTTTTCTTATGAGTCAGTTGAGTTGTTGCATGCATGACTTCAGTTAGAACTCAAGTGAGTTGAGTTTAGTGGACTGGAGGTACAGTTGATGGAGTTGTGTTCAGTTTAACTTAGTTAAACTGGTTGTAGTTAGTCTAACTGCAGATAGACTAATGATGAGTTGTTAAACTAATTATTAACTCATAATACAACTAAAGAATACATCAGTTAACTCAGTTGCATGTCAGTGCATGTTCAGTTCAACAGGGACAGGTGGTAGAGAATCAGATTGCTATTAGTTGTGACTATAGTTGTGCACCAGATCTTGCACAATCAAAGGATTGAGTATGCCAATGAGTTTGCTCACGTATTTGGCCCACATTTTAGCCTTTGCTCACGTCCACAAAGAGTGAGTGACTATTTTGCAGGTGAAAATCGAGTTTGGGAAGCAATTCTCATCAGTTCTTGAGCGGGTATTGAGCAGGGGAGGCAGGCAAGCAGTGGAAGAGATTTGGAGATCAGATCTGAGCTGTATTGTGTGTAACAGAGGTGGAGATACTTGTGAGAAGTATTATGCTGTGTAATGTTACATGACTCAATAATTAATATACAGATAGTGTGTGGTTTTTAGCGAGATGCTTTCCCCGTGATACATACTGTGTTAATGTGTGAATGCTCTTGATGTTTTATTGTTATTGATGCTGCTATATTCTTGATCAACGTAGAGGAGCTTATGTATTGTGTATGTTTTTCGCATTAGTACATGATCAGGATAATCTCCATTGAATATGTGTTAAATTATTCAAAATTTCTACATGGTATCAGAGCTAGATAATTGTAGAAAAAGTTTCTACATGGTATCAAAGCAGCTTGATTTGTAGAAGATATTTTTACAGGATATCAAGCGAGGGTTGATCGGAAGCAGTTGAGTTGGTTGCTGGTGGAATTCGAATTTGCAGCAGTGTTTTCTTGGTGACAACGCAGCAATGTCTTTCAATGGATTGCGATTGGAGTATGCTCTTGAGGGCAGCTCAAACTATATTGCATGGAAGGACAGGATGGAGGCAATATTGGATGATAACGGGCTGAAGGAATTCATAGATACGGATATCCCAAAGCCTACTGATGCTACTCAAGCTGATGCTTGGCAAAAGAAGATCGCAAAATGTCGAAGAATTCTGTTGTAGGGCGTGAAGGATCACATTGTGTCCAGCCTCCATGGAAAGGCTACTCCATATTTGATGTGGAAATCATTAACAGAATTATTCCAAAGCAAGAGCGATCAGAGGAAGCTGGCGCTCAAAGATAAACTCAGAAACATCAAATGCGAGAAGGGAGACAGTATTCCCAAGTATCTCACGAAGTTCACTCAGTGTCGAGATGAGCTGGGAAGTGTGGGGGTTACTGTCGATGATGAGGACTTGGTGAGCTTGGCTCTCCTTGGTCTTCCGAAGAGTTGGCATTCCTATCAGGACTCTGTCAATGGTCGGGAGAAGTTGCCAGGATGGGAAAGACTATGGTCAGATCTTGTGCAGGAGGAGATCAGGCGGAGTACCAGGGACGGATCTTCGTCAAAGGGAGCTGATGAAGAGAATTGTGCTTTGGCTGCCAAAGCAAAGAAAGGGAAGAGCAAGAAAGCTTCTCAGTCTGGTGTGAAAGGCAAGAAGCAGGATATGTCCAAAGTGAAGTGTTTTCACTGTCACCAGCATGGACACTATGCCACAAATTGTCCGCAGAAGAAGAAGAACAAGCAAGCTGCTGGATCTGCAGGGGGAGAGGCCTTAGCTTCTCAGTTTGAGCTTGATTTTTCATTGATCGCATGCTTGGTTTCAAGTGTGATGGGATCAGTGTGGTTCCTGGACAGTGGTGCGTCTTTTCACATGACGGGAGATAGAGATTTGTTCTCTGATCTGGAGGACAAAGATCTTGGAGTGCACATCGAGATGGGCGATGATGGTAGATACAGTGCGACCGGTATCGGTACCATTTCCTTTGAGAGGGAGTCTGGTAAACCCTTTGTATTGAAGGAAGTCATGCATGTTCCAGGATTGAAGAAGAATCTCATCTCAGTGGCGATGTTAGAAGACAAGGGGTATGATGTTGTTTTCAGCGAGGGAAAGGCCTTCCTGCGCAGCAAGACAACTGGTGAGACCCGGAAGATAGGGGTTCGAGTGAGGAACCTTTATCAGTTGCATGTAGATGGATGCGCAACAATGGCAGGCAAGGCAGAAGGATTGGTGAGCCGGGATGATGGCGAGTTGTGGCACAGGAGATTGGGTCACCTTCACCATGGAGCCTTGAAGATACTGCAGCAGATCACTACAGGGCTTCCTAAGGCACACTTGCGCAGTCAGATCAGTGCAAGGGGTGTACTTTGGGGAAGTTTGTGAAAGCCACCTTTCACGAGAAGGATAGTCGCGCCACGACGATCCTTGAGAGAATTCACACAGACGTGTGTGGACCTTTCTCAGTTGCTTCGACAGCAAAACACAGGTATTATGTTATTTTTGTTGATGATTTCTCTCGTAAGTGCTGGATCTTCTTCATGCAGAAGAAGAGCGAGACATATTCAAAGTTCTGTGAATTCAAAGCACTGGTCGAGAAGGAGTCGGGGAAGAAGGTGAAGGCTCTTAGGAGCGATAATGGTGGTGAATACATCTCGGACGAGTTCAAGGATTTCTGCAAGGCAGAAGGGATTCGTAGAGAGCTCATAGCTCCCCATAACCCACAGCAGAACGGGGTAGCTGAGCGGAAGAACAGAACGATTGTGGGTGCTGCACGGGCAATGTTGCATGATCAGGGCCTACCCCTTCACTTGTGGGCGGAAGCATGCAATACAGCAGTTTATGTGCAGAACCGTTGTCCTCATAGGATACTTGGCATGAGTACACCCGAGGAGGCTTATTCTGGTAAGAAGCCTGATCTTTCTCATTTGAGGATTTTTGGTGCTAACGTTTACATGCATGTGACGAAGGATGCCAGAAAGAAGTTGGAGCCGACTGCAGAGGTTGGGATATTTGTGGGGTACACTGATACGCCCCACAACTATCGTGTGTATTTGCCAGACAGTGGTAAAACTGTTGTGCAACGGGATATAAAATTTCAGGAGGAGAAAGCCATGAAGTGTTCGCTTGAGAGGGAGCTACACTTGCATGCAGATGAGGAGCTATGTCTATTTTTAGACATATGGATCATGTCTATGTTTATGGATGATTGATCAAGTTGGGAAAAATAGATGGACTTCTATTTTTGATGAAAGTGTGAGTGATCAAGTCTATTTTTAGACTAGCTGTCAAAAATAGAAAAGTCAAATATTATTATCTCACAATAATATTTGGACTATAAACTTAATCTTATTCTCTTGGAGCACTTCAGTTTGAGCTACGGAAGTGGCACATGCAGCTGTCAGAAGGAAATTCGTTTTTCTTATGAGTCAGTTGAGTTGTTGCATGCATGACTTCAGTTAGAACTCAAGTGAGTTGAGTTTAGTGGACTGGAGGTACAGTTGATGGAGTTGTGTTCAGTTTAACTTAGTTAAACTGGTTGTAGTTAGTCTAACTGCAGATAGACTAATGATGAGTTGTTAAACTAATTATTAACTCATAATACAACTAAAGAATACATCAGTTAACTCAGTTGCATGTCAGTGCATGTTCAGTTCAACAGGGACAGGTGGTAGAGAATCAGATTGCTATCAGTTGTGACTATAGTTGTGCACCAGATCTTGCACAATCAAAGGATTGAGTATGCCAATGAGTTTGCTCACGTATTTGGCCCACATTTTAGCCTTTGCTCACGTCCACAAAGAGTGAGTGACTATTTTGCAGGTGAAAATCGAGTTTGGGAAGCAATTCTCATCAGTTCTTGAGCAGGTATTGAGCAGGGGAGGCAGGCAAGCAGTGGAAGAGATTTGGAGATCAGATCTGAGCTGTATTGTGTGTAACAGAGGTGGAGATACTTGTGAGAAGTATTATGCTGTGTAATGTTACATGACTCAATCATTAATATACATATAGTGTGGGGTTTTTAGCGAGATGCTTTCCCCGTGATACATACTGTGTTAATGTGTGAATGCTCTTGATGTTTTATTGTTATTGATGCTGCTATATTCTTGATCAACGTAGAGGAGCTTATGTATTGTGTATGTTTTCCGCATTAGTACATGATCAGGATAATCTCCATTGAATATGTGTTAAATTATTCAAAATTTCTACATAATCCTTTTCAAGGATGGATTAACCCTACTTTTAGTGGTTTAGGAGTTGGGAATCCGTTTGCTTTTGGTCAATAGGGGAACATGCCTTACTCCTCTGTAAGTACCTTTCAGGGTTATTCTCACTTCGCCAATGCGTGGAACCCTTACCAAGGGATCTCCTCTCCATTTAATACTTCACTTGGGGGAAATTTTCTTGGTTATGGTAACCTTTCGGTAGGTGGTGGTCAAACTCCGAATTTTTCTGGATGACAAGGTTTTCCTTATGGTTCAGTTTCTTCTATGAACAATCATTGGAAACCTGGTGCCTCTATAAATATAGGATATTATTTTCAAAATGTTGGGAATCCTACTCATGGTGGGTGGAATTCTCAATCTCCTCGATGCTTACCATTCCTGGCAACCTTAAAGTTTCCAGATCTCTCAAAATAGACAAACTATCCCATCCAATATAATCTGGCATGGCCTCCGATTCCCACCAAACTTCCATCGGATATTCCAAAATTCGAAGGAAACTTTTGGAAGGATCCAGCTGACCATATAGCAACATTCCATTTATGGTGTTCATTTAACTCCCTAATTGACGATTCAATTAGGTTGAGATTGTTCTAACAAATGTTAACTGGAAATGATGCTAAGTGGTATATATAGCTTAGTGGGGTACCTTTGCTTCATTTGGTGAATTGGCTATTATTTTTTTGAACCATTTTCAATTGCCCATTAGATATGGTGATGGAACTGAGCTATTGGATAGTTTCCAACAAGATAAGGAAACTCACATTTTTTACCATATTCAGGAATGATGAAGAAGGAAGAGGCTCATCAAAGCCTATATTCCTAATGAATTCCTTCTCGAATGGTTTTTAAAACCTCTACAATCATAAATTTATAAGGAGTTATCACTCTCCAGGGTATTCACTGAAGAACATGCTATCTTTAGAGCCCATCAGTTAGAACTTGTATATTCTCAGTCTAGGATTCTTGAAAAGATTTTTCCTAATTCTCCTCGATCCAAGATCGAGTTAGCCAAACCGAAGCTAGGTCCCCATTCCGATGGGATATTCAGATCAATTGATAAGAGCATGACTAGTTTGTTAAGTCAATTACAACAGTTGTCTTTACAAACTACTTCTTCGATTCAGGCATCATCGTTAGTGCTTATGCCTTCTCAAACGTCAACTATTAACGCAGTCCAAACTTCTAACCATAAATGAAATCAACAATCCAATGGGAAGAAAAAGGGATGTGGTAGGAAGAAAGATAAGGATGGGAATGCTAATGCGAACAAACCTAGTAATAATAATGGGGAGGGTAAAAAGGAGTCCAAAAATAAAGTTAAGTTTCCTTGAAAATTGTGCAATGGAGACCATTTAACTCATCTTTGCCCCAAGATTCAAGATTCTTAACACTTGTTAGTGCAACAAGGTTCTTCTAACTCCTAGGCTATTCTGACTAACCCTTTTCCCTACGGACAAAAAACATTTGTTGGCACAAATGCTAATATTGGAACCGCCACAGGGGGAAACCAGGAAGGGGAAAATCCATTGAATGTATACATGATGAGCTCTCATGTTGATGTTGCTACAAGATCACATGATTATGGTGAAACAAAATCCTCTAAGGCTAAGGCCGCTCTTGATGTTCCAGAGTCACTCCATTTTGAGATGCCCATAGTTGAGCCTATACCTTGAATGCCGAAAGGCTCTGCAAAATGTACGATCATCAACCCTAATTCAAAGGCTACCCAGAACTACATCATTGTTGAAGATCTAGATCAAATTCCTTATGTGATGTCTGTGTTAGAGGTACTCTAGTCATGTCCATCATAAAGGATTACGCTGCTGACTACGATCGGGACAATAGATTCAAAAAACTCTCTTATTATTACATTTGACATGTCAAATATTAAGAAGAGACCACCTCATCACATGGATTTCCAGATTAAATCTACATATCAAAAGACCAATATCTTTTGAACTATAGTTGATGAGGGAGCTTCCACATGTGTCATGTCGATTTCATGTTAGAAAGCTATTAGATCTCCTCAAGATGTTCCTTCACCTACTCCCTTGACTGCATTTGATGGTAATTATAATAGGTTGCATGGAATTATTCTAGCCTTTCTTGTTTGTGTTGGGGGTAAGGTGGTCAATATCGAGGGGGAAATAGTTGATGTGAATTTGGATTATAACCTTCTATTGGGATGAAATTGGATTTATGAAATGGATGCCATTGTATCATCATTATTTCTCATCCTATGCTTTCCCCATGAAGCGAGAATTGTTACTATGTATCAGATGGATTATTCTACAAAAGAATCCAATGCATCGTCTGATTCTTTCGTTCCCTTAATGAACAATCCCAAGTAGCCTGTTGAGAATTTAGGAGTCATAATGTATTCCTTGTTGATGAGTATTTTTTATTTCCTTATCCTATTGCTCAAATAAATTCCATTTCATCATATAAGGCCCCTTCTTGAAGAGAGTTCTTCAGAACTCATTACTTTTTAGATCCTTGGCCCTTACACTTTTCTACAATGACATTAGAAGAAGAGAAAGTGGGTGGAATGGCATATCCCATGTCTGTAGCTGAAATTTCTTACCAATTTACAGTTAACATTGCATATTCTGATCATATTCCTCTTTCATTGGAGGATTTGGACAGAGATGTGGCTCTATCTTGGACTCTTGACTTTGCTTCTTCTATGGACTGCCTTGATACTTTTCTACCATCTGAGGAAGCAATCCTAGAAGCAATGGCAAGTATAGAAAGACTGTGGGATGATTTGCATCATTGGTCATATTTTCTCCTAGACTTTGATGAAGTAGAATCAAGTTTGTGTAGCCCTTTGTCAATTGATGGCGTTCACACAATTTTAAACCCTTTGGCTCCAACACAATTTTTTTACGAAGATAACATGTCTATCATTTTGGAAATGGGTTCGATGAACATCTCGAGGGATCCCAATATAATTGAGAATGTTTTCATCAAAGTTGAATGCTCCCCTAAAGCAATTCAGATTTATACCAATCTTTTTAAAGAGTTTCGTGATGTGTTTGATTGGTCTTATAAGGAAATTCTTGGAATTAATCCATCAATAGTCCAACATGAGATCAAGACTATGCAAATACGAAGCCTATAAGGCAAAAGCTTCGGCCGGTAAACCCTAAGAAAGTGTCAGCTATCAAAGCTGAGGTTGAGAAGCTGCTTAAGGGAGGGTTCATATATCCTATTCCATTGACTAAGTGGGTATCAAATCCAGTCCCAGTTGATAAACAAAAGGAACGATCTATTCATGAATAGACTTTAGGGATTTTAATAAGGCTTGTCCAAAAAATAATTTCCCCACACCTTCTATTGATCATATTATCGATGAATGTGTAGGAAATGAGATTTTCTCTTTCATGGACAGTTTCTCAATTTATAATAAATTTACTATCCATCCTGAAGATCAACATAAGATAAATGTTATCTACCCATGTGGTACCTTTGCATACAAAAAGATGCCTTTTGGCCTAAAAATGCTGGAGTGACTTTTCAACGAGCCATGTCCTATGCTTTCCATGATATCAAACATATCATTGAAGCTTATTTGGATGACCTAGCTACTCGTTCTCGAAGGAGAATTTATCATCCTCATCATCTTTGATTAATTTTGGAGTGATGTCATCATTATAAAATATGGTTGAATATGAATAAATGTGTTTTCTCTGTCACGTCTAGGCGGTTATTAGGATTCATAGTGTCTAATGAAGGGACTTGCGTAGATCCTTTCAAGGTTGAGCAATACTTCAATTGCCTCCCTTGTCTACCATATGTCAACTTCAAAGTCTCCACGGAAAGCCAATTTCTTGAGGAGATTTATCGTTAATTATTGTGAGATCACAAAGGGATTTATGAGATTGATGAAAAAAGGAGTTCCATTTATATGGGATGATTTCGCTCAGTGCTCATTCGATGCTTTGAAAAAAGGATTGATCTCTGATCCTTTACTGCTTCCACCCGATTAGAAGGGATATCCTCTTATATATTGCTACGAAAAAATCAACCATTGGTATGGTTCTAGTTCAGGAAGACGATGCTCTCCATGAGCACATGATTTATTATCTGAGTTGAGGCCTGGTAAGTCTTGAATTATGATACTCTACTATAGAGAAATTAGCTTTGGCAACTATTCAAGTTGTCCAACGACTTTGTCACTATATTCGTCTTAGAAAAACATTTTTCTTAATGGATGTAAACTGATTTCAGTTTGTTCTTAGTAGGTGAGTGATTGGGGGCAAATATAATAAATGGATTTTTATTTTACAAGAATTCGATCTCAATTTCGTGTCAGCCAAATCTAAGAAATCTTTAGTATTTGTGGAATTAATCTTAGAGTTGCATTGTGAAGAAGAAATTGTTTCTGAGGAACCATTCCCTGATGAACACCTTTTCCTTATTTCTTCCCAAGATCCTTGGTATGGAGATATTATAATATATCTTCAGACTTCAAAGTTTCCTCTCACTTTTTCAAAGGATGAGCGAAGGAAATTGTGTCACTTAGCTAAAAGTTATGTTATTATCAATGACACTTTATATCATTGCGGGGTTCATTCAATCCTTAGATTTTACTTAACCTTAGAAGAAGCTGAGTCAGTGCTGAATGATTTCTAGAGTGGACCTTGTAGTCGTCATCTATCTGGGCTTGCTACAACCCAAAAGATCTTGCGTGCAAGTTATTTTTGGCCTTTCATTTTCAAATATTGTGTTGAAGTGGTAAAATAATGCCATCCTTGTCAGCTTTATACTCATAAAATGCGCGCTCATCTAGCTCCGCTCTTTCCTGTTATTAAGGTCAGTCCATTCGGCAAACTGTCATAAGTATATTATTGTAGCAGTGGACTACTTTACTAAGTGGTCCAAAGTTATGCCCACGCTTATGAATGATGTTGAAACAACAACCCTATTTCTATTCAACCAAGTCATTTCTCATTTCAGTGTTCCAAAGGAGATTGTCACTGATCATGGCAGTTTTTTCCAGAACAAGATGATGGCTAAATCAGCTCTCAAGTTGGGTTTCCGGCAGGAGAATTCATGATCCAGGTGGATTTTGGTGGCCACTCACTTATCCCACTTGGACCCTCACCACTGTCTCTTTCAGTTTTTCAGTTTCCTTAATTGTAGCACAATTTACTATTTTTGGAAATTTTTTAGGTCCTGAACTTTCGGAGCCATTTTGAGGCCCTAAACGATGTTTCTTTGGGAAAATGGCAATTATTGTTTACTATGGAAATCATGCCAACAACTGTATTCCTTGGATAGATATTTCCAATGAGGTATCATATGCATCAAACAAAGATAATATGACCAAGTTATGACCCCGAGAAGTTGGTTGCCCAACTAACCCCAACGAGGCCCATAAACTCTTAGTGTTACATCTCCTCGGGTTAGGTTTTGGTTTTTTAGGGTTTTCTCTTATTGTTCAAAAATAAAAAAGGACCTTGAGCCTCATTGCAACATAGTTCAGAGGCATGTCGCCACCACATCTCTCCTCAGAGATAAGCTACCATTGCCCGAGCTATCTTATTTCCATTCTGTTTGTAACCATAGTTTAGTATTTTTATATTAATGAAATGAAGTGTTTTTCTGCTGCATATCTATGTTTACGATTATATATGTAATTTTTTGAGTTCTCGGACATCTCATTACTCGGTATGTCATACCGATACGCTGTGAAGATTGAGAAAAAGTTTAAACAAAAGAAGCGAGACTTTCAAACCGCTTATATGAAGCAATGGAAAGACCTCCCCAAACCATAGAGTAAGATACCATGCCAAGATGGGGTGACCCAAGACATGTCATCAAAGCCGCAAGAAAATCACACCACCACGAATTTAAAGAAGGATAGAGGAAGGTGGTGTGAGTTCCATAAGAGCGCCATTCACAACACAAGTGAGTGTCGGGACAAACAGTTGCACGTGGTCGAGTTGAAGGCTTCAAAATTAGATGCATGTTTTGACCCTGAGTTAGAACCCAAAAAGAGAAATGATAAAGGGAATCATATTATTGATGCAAAGTCCAGTGCCATTGTTGCCACCACCAAGATCCAGAAGAATGAGCCCGAAGATCCAAAGGAGCAGGAGCACCTTTTCCACTCACAAATGTGGGTGAAGAGTTTGCCGCTGCAATTCATTGTCGACAATTCCAGCCAAAAGAACCTCATTTCAATATAGGTCATGAAGCAGCTAGGCCTACTAAGCATACCACACCCACAACCGTACAACATCGGGTGGCTTCACCAAGGATGAGATCTCTGAGTTAGCTAGTAGTGTCATCTTCCCGACAACATCAAGCCATTCAAAGATGAGGTATTGTGTGATGTTGCTACTCTCGATGTTTGTGATGTATTATTAGAACAATGATACTTGTGGAAGCGACATGATTTATATGAGTCTAAACCTCGCTATTTGATTATTTCTTTGGGTAATACATTATACAAGATACCAGAGGTAGCCCCACCTACCACCACCTCTTTGATCTCTGCTAAGAAATGTAGCAAGTCCATCTCCCAGACTAGGAAATTTATTTTTGTTGTTGCGCACGGGATCCCCCAAGGGTAGTTTTAGGGCTAAGAGCCCATATTTTGGTCCAACTTTGTAATTACAATGTAAAGACTCCACATTTTGTGGGCTTGAAGCCCGTAGTTGTTAAAGAGTCATAGGGTTGTCCACCGTTATTTTGATAATGTAATGTCGGTTGTATAATATCTACCCATGGTCCACGGACCATGGAATTGTATAAATAGAGCAAAGCACTGAGTAGATAAAAAAATAAGTGAAGCATAATATAGAGATGGAATAAGGATGTATGCACGATAGCTTTGGAGTAGAAGTCTAAGTTTGGGTCATAGCATAGGTAGAGGCTCTACAGTTGAGTGCACAGAGGCCTAGTAGTCCGCAGCTAAGTGCGCAGGGTGAGTCGAGTCTATAATCATTTGGAATTATTAATAAATAGAAGTTTCTATCAATTTTGCATCTTTATTTCCTATTTTATGCATTTGTTATATTTGGTATGAATTTCACTTCTAATGATTATATGATGCGCGAATGTGTATAACTGTATTGGTTAAGTGAACGAAAGTTAGAATATTGTTTACGCGAAGGTAATTAAGATCTGTTAATAAGATAAGTAAGATACTTGGAGTAGTTTGGGAAACATCATAGTTTGCTTCCCTAGCGACGTGAAAGCATCTCAACCCCTGGTTATGGATGCACGAAAGACATTCGTAACAGATTGTGAAGGTAATGGAGGTTAGAATAGAGTGCAGAGTGACTTGTGTGAAGGCAAGGTCTAGTTGGAATAAAATGACATCACAACCATCTCAAGGGTGTAGAAACTTGGTTCCAGCATCCCCCCATACTGCTTCGAGTGAGACTTTAGTCTGTGCTCCATGGGCTGATGCCGAAAGGGCCATTAGTGTAGGGATTTGTTTGGCTAACTAATGTTGAACCTAGGTTAGACCCCCTTAAGCCAACAAATGGTTCTGTTTCCGGGACTGGAATCTGCATAGAGATGTGTGATGTCGTATCACTAGAATCCAACTAAGAAAGAAATTGAAGGTTGGTTGGACAAAAGAATTCACGAGTTCGCAGCATAGGAGAGTAGAAACCCGTGACTGTCAAAAGAAGAGTGGCTAGACAACTACCAGTATATAGAGATCAATGAAATATTTTTCGCATCCTTCCATATTGAGCTATACTAGTGGATCTTGAAGCTAGCAAATACCCAAGGAAGATGGAAGCTTGATGGTCCTATTATGCGGACCCCAGAGCTAGTAGAGAGATTGGAAGCATCAGGGGATAAGATCACGCGCGTCATTCATCATTGGCCCGATCGTATAATAGGAGGGTTTTTTATTGATTTCGCAGTTGAAACCTCAGTCAGCTATAGCGAGGCAGAGCGACGCTTTCTCAAAGGAACGTGAGGTAAGTACATAAATTCTTTTAATACTTGGATTAAAATGTTGTTGCGTAAAAATTGGGTTATGCAGTTACCTTGATGTTCTGGGTTACGCAAAGTAGAAAGGTTTATAGGAATGAAGGAAATAAGGGTCCAAAGAATAGCCCCGTGATTTCACCTCCACGAGGGGATGAGGAAGAGCTCGTGAAGTTCTCTCCACAAAGTTCTATTCACTTGATAAGACAAAGAATTTCACAAATACCACCTCCACCCACACCACCACTGGATTCATCTCCATCACCTCCATCTTCACTCGTACCAACTCCACCACCACTGCAATTTAGTATCGCAAACATAGTGAAGTTTCCTGTGTTCAAAGGTTTGGGAAATGAAGATCCAGACCAATTATGGTTTGTTGTAAGGGCTTTATGGGAAGTGCAAGGTGTTACAGATGACCATATAAAGAAAGCAACACTCATTAACACCCTGCAGGATCGCACACTAACCTGATATATTAAGTATTCCAAAGATAACCGAAATGCGAGTCATGGATATCCAAACAATTCTAAATAGAGAATTTAGCAGGCCTAAGTCTGAAGCGTAGTCGATTGTGGGATTCAAAGAGATCACGATGCTACCAGGCAAGACTCCTTGGGAACTAGATCATAGGTTGAAATGTACGATTCTCGAAGCCAATATGAATCTGACAGATGGATAGCATTGCGAGTGGCTTCTAGCCTCGCTACTACCACATTTAAGGAGTGTGCTATCACAGAAGAAGATAACAACTCAGGCAGAGGCTCTGGAGATTGCCATGAGACTACATGAGACCCTGATGCAAGATCCTAATCTGGGAGTTCAGCAGATTCACACGCAGCTAAAGAATTTGTTCCTTGAGATGCAAAGCTTGAAGTAGGATAGGACGGTTTGACCAGAAGTGCATGAAGAAGTATGGTGTGTGAAATGTAAGAGTCAGGGTCATGAAAAAGACCACTACCTGGTATTCACAAATTACCTTGCAGGAGGAGGACCGATGCCTCTAAGGCCAGAAGCTCAAGCACGACCTAGAGTGGTGCCTGCTTTATGGTGCACTATCTATCAAGTAGCCGGAAAGCATGCCACGAATAACTACCACTTGTTACATAAGTATACGCAAACTCTACAATAGTTGTTCTATAACTTTTGTAGGTCAGTGGGACATGACGAACGTACTTGTAGGAGCTATGAATTGATGATGGATAGAACTCCTGCCTATAAAGTTCAGGCCAAAATGCAACCCTTGACCAGAATGCAGGAATGGCGTGGACAAGATTTCAGTGGTAGAGAAGAGGCTGAGGTAGAGGAGGACCTGGTAGAAGTCAGGGACAATTGATTTACTTCAATTATGGAGGGCTAGGACACTATGCACATGATTGCACTAATCCAAAGCGCCCTTCATGAACGTATTTCACGTTGTTTGACCATGAGAAAGAAGATTGTCCTACATTGATAGTTAGATCCATGAAAAAGGAGCGCTACCCCCTCCCTCGGCTCAGAACCTGCAGATGATGAGTTCTGAGCAGCACGAGGAAGATCTAAATGTAAATATTATGCTCTGAAGTGGAATCACGATGGGATATGACAAAGGGAAACAACTAGAAGACAATACCTAGGTTCGCAAAGCCCCAGTGAAAGAAGCTGAGTTTGATTTGGAGCGTGCTCAAGAAACCTTTATGGAGGCTAAGAAGAGCTTCGTTGATGCCTCCACTTCAGGAAGCAAAGATAAACTGGAGCCGGTAATGGACCCATCCGTGCTAACAACTTTCTTGGAAAACTATATGAGGTTACTGCGCCACAGTAAGGTTGTGAAAAGGCTATAGGAACTTATCAATAGATGTGCTAGGACCGTGCCAGGAGAACCACGTGTAGTCCATAAGATCGAAAAGCATAAGACAAGGATAGGGCATGAAATGAGACTAACTGAGTAGATCAAAGAATATGAGATGGACCAAGTCATTATGGATTTTGGATCAGACACGAATGTTTTACCGAAACAGACATGGGAGCGAATGGGGAGACTTGCGCTGTAATGGTCTTTGATTTAGCTAAGGATGGTGAATCAACAAAAAATAATATCCATGGGGTGATTGCAGGGAATAATTGTGGATATTGAGGGAGCGAGTGCACTGGAAGATTTTGAAGTAATAGAGATTGTTGATGACAACAATCCTTACCCCGCGCCCTTAGGGATTGACTGGGCCACTGATATGAACAGGGTAATTAATCTGAAGAAGCGCAAGATGATCTTTGTGAAGAAGTCACTATGCGTAATAATACCCTCAGATCTTACTGAGGGATATCGCTATACAGAACCAGTCCGCAACTATGAGAGTGATGATCATTTGGACTACATCTACAAGATAAAAACATAAGACTAGGTGAATCCCACCATGGATGTATGTATTACATGGGAGGGAGAGAGTTCCTACACTTCGGATTCCGACGAAGAAGTAGAACGATGGTAGAATAGATTACACGAAGTAACTACGTTGAATTGTAACATGATGACCAAGTCGTTGTGCTGTGTGTCGACAGAAGTCAGAGGTCTGCCTACTTATGATGGTCTAAATGAGGTAGATACCTTCTTGGATGCATTCGAAATGGAGGTGCTGGAAAAGAAACGCTTCTAGGCCTTGGACTAGGTACTGTGCACTACACCCACAAGATGGTGGGGTGCGCACAAAGGAAGCTTTGATGATTGGTATGAATGTAGGAGAATGATGCGAGTACAATTTGGGAAGCCTAAGGTGTGACTGAAAGACAAGTATGATGGGCAGGATGATCCATGTGCGCATCTGGCCAAGTGGACGCAGGCCTGTGGAGAAAATCCAAAACCTGAGTAGGTGCACCTGTTATGTCATACCCTAGATGTTATACCAATGAACTGGTATATAGAAATAGAGCTCCGCCATGGGACAGGTGAATCGGCTATCCTGCGTGAAGGGTTCATGATGACCTTCAGTTTTGAGGATGGGTGGGACAATATTGATGAAACGTTACAAGAGGTAAAAGAAGCCATGTTTAGGATACCACAGGAGCTGGTAGACTTGATTCAGCTTGAATGGGCTTCTCAGCTGAGTCGCGTGATGGAATGTTATAATGTAACTGTTCAAGTGGAGGATGAGGATCCGCGGAATATTAACATTCTAGAAACAAAAATCCACAGTGAGGTTCACTGATCACAGATTAAGAACCCTGATATAACCACGTCAGTGAAAACTATGTAGGTAAACATTAGTACGGAGGCAGAATCCAAATTCGTGAAGATCAAAGACTACTAGGACAACGTGATGGTGGATAAGGTCACTAAATTACTCCACGAATATCAGGACTTATTCTTGACCAAGCTTACAGATGTGAAAGGAATAATCATAGATCTAGGATTGTTGAAGATGACGTTAAAGCTCGACGTGAAGCTAGTTAAGCAGACGTCTTACGGCTTAAATCTGAAATACAAGGAGAAGGTCCACGTACAACTAGACAAAATGCTCGCAACAAGCATCATTGAGCCTGTGGAAGAATCCTATTGGGTAAGCCCAATGATGTTACAAGAGAAGATGAAGAAGGATGAGATAAGGATATGCGTGGATCTTATAAATTTGAATGGTGTTTGTGTGCATGATCCATTCCCAACCCCGTTCACGAATGAAGTGTTGGAAAATGTAGGAGGTTAGGAAGCATATTCTTTCACTGACGGGTTCTCAAGGTACCACCAAATCAAAATCATGTTGGAGGATAGGAGCAAGAAAACCTTCACGACTGAGTGGGGTTGCTTTCAATATATTTTCATGCCATTTGGATTGAAGAATGCCCCTGCTATCTTTTCGTGCATGGTTGTTACGACATTCAAGGAATATATTCATAAGTTCTTGGAGGTCTATTTTGATGATTGGACTATATTTGGGTTAGTTAAGTGCCATGTAGTGAGCTTGTGCTTGATGCTGGATACCTGTCAAAGACACGAAATCATGCTCAATCTCAAGAAGTGTCTATTCCTCATTCCTTTTGGGAACCTATTGGGGCATGTGGTTTGCAGACAAGGGCTGATGGTAGACCCCATGAAGATCGCAGTGATTCTGAACTTCGAAGCGCTGAGAATTTTGAAACAGCTGCATGCCACTCTGGGCCATATGGGATATTACAGAAAGTTTATCAAAGGTTATGTGCAGATCATCGCGCCAATGGAAAAATTGTTGAACAAGGATGTCACGTTCTGCTGGAACGATGACTGTAAGAAAAGCCTTGATATATTGAAAGAAAATATGGTTATTGCGTTGATTCTAGTCTTCCCAAACTAGAAGAAATATTTCCATTTACATGTTGATGCATCATATACAGTGCCAGGGGTAGTACTGGCACAGGATGGTGGAGAAGGCTTGGATCACCCTATTGTGTTCGAAAGTTGCAGATTATCCAAAGTAGAGAAGAACTATTCCACCACTGACCATGAGGGACTAGCTATGGTATATGCGCTCCAAAAGTATCGAAACTACTTGCTAGGAGGCCACTTTAAGATGTATACAGATCAGTCCATGCTAAAGTACCTAGTCAATAAGCCTATGTTGGGGGGCCACATTTGCAGCTAGCTTTTATTGTTCCAAGAATATGATTTTGAAGTTGTTGTGAAGCTTGGATTATTGAAGAGGGGACCAGGTCACCTGTCACATATTGAGACAGGGGAGGAACTTGTTATTGCCTAAATCTACCTCAGGCTGAGAAAGGCAGGTCTAGGGTAACATCAAACCATGCTTAACCTGGTAGCTAGCCCTACCAGGTCGAGAGAGGGCTCTCTCCTTATCAATCTCAAAGAAAAAAATGGCAAGTAAGGCTTGAGTTGACTGGTATGAATACTAATTTTAGGCTAGGTATATGCTCAAAGGAATTTTGATTGATTTTAATGTTTGGTTGTTGGATCAAATGAGGAAGGCAGCTTTGGGTTCGGGAAATCAACACAGATTTGTAGAGGTTTCTGTGGGGAAAGGTAGGCAAGTGTTTTAGCACCTTGAAATGAATATGATGGTGAGTCTAGAGACTGGTGAGGAGATGGAGAGGGCATGCAAATGTCATGAATCCTCTTCAGACAGTAGAAAACATGTAAAACTAAATAAACCCTAAGGCATAGCACTGAAATACCAATGAATTCTACCTTTTACAGTTGATTCATTTAGTTATGCTGAAAGAGAGAGATGATGGCACACATAAACATAAGATCAAATAAATTACATAGAAGAAAACAATGCTACATCACATTACCACAAGAATCCCACAAAATGCTGCAAAACCCTGGTTTATTTCCTTGCCAAACTGCAAAAGTGATGTACAAAATAGCTCAATGCATCCACAAGAGTCCAACCTTAACAAATGACTAATAAAGTACAAGATATAGGCATAAAACCACCTATTCTAGCCATTAGGGGTCGAATCCATGACTCAAGGAGCTGTTTCAATAATATCTAAACTAGGAACTGAAAAATAGGCAGTGGAACAACTTGCCTCTAAAACTATGGAAACTGATTCATTCAATTCAAAACCACCTATAACTGATGTATCTACCTCCTTAAGTCAATTTTCATCATTTTTACATCAAAGTACGTCAATTTACATCATGAATTTTACCATGAGAGAGAAAAAGTCAAACTGATAGAAAACTAGGTGAAAATTTTGAGTTTTGAGCAAAATTGGCAAAATTTTCTCCTATGTGTAGCGTCGATGATTCTAAGCATAGTGCTTTTTCCAGGCTAGTTTTGGAACACTTTCGGAAGTCCAAATCAGGTGCAGGATAACTCATTGGAAAGCGTGGTGAGTCTAATTTCAGGTACAACTTGAATTTTTTTATTTTGAGTCCGTTGTTCCCTCCAAAATTGCAATCTCCCAAGACTGCTTCCTGTGTGGCAAAAAAGTGGCAGAGAGGGCATTTTTTGGGTGTTTTTGGCCCTTTTGGAGGTCCAAATATGTCAAAACTTCTCATCCATTTCTGAGCATGCATAAATTTTCATGGTGATTCAAAAAATGTAATTTTTTTTGCAAACGGAGGGCCCCATCAAAAGTGTAGCACCGGTGGCGCTACGCACCTGCTGAAAAAACCTGTTTTTTGCCTCAAAGATTCAAAAATGACAAAAACTTCACCAAATTTCTTGAAATTTGGCATGAGTGATATTTTTTATGTGCTATGCTGGGCCAATGATGCTTCATCCAATATCTTGTGCTTGTCTTGCTCTTTTTTTACTTTCAAGGCTCTCCTTAACTTAGCTTTTAGGCTTCTTATCCTTGTCTTGCAAATTTTGTTCCGGCCCAAATAGTGATAAACCATGTGGTGAAACATGTTTTTCTCCTTGTTAGCCTTGTCGAGTAGCTTCTTAAGGTGGATATTCACTCTTTCCAACCATGATTCTTGGTGAGCCTCTATTTCTTGCTTTAGTGAAGTTAGCTTGATTTTCCTTCTTTTTGCCAATTGCTGGTTTTCCCTTATGGTTTGCAGCTCCATGATTCTTTGTTTGTCCTCTAATTGCTTGTTCTATTGCTCAAGGTACTTAATGACCCATTTAGCCCTCTCAAGGTCAAGTGATAGGCTTTCGATCTCAGCTTCTTTCTCCTTGATGATCTCATCCTTGAGCTTTGAGCTTTGGGAGCCCAAATCAGTGTCCTCTTCCTCAATCAAAATGAAATCCCTGTCTTGGCCTTCAGAAGGCCCTTCATCATGCAATGGTTGCTTTCCTCTATCCTGTACCTGCTCTACTAAAGAAGAAGGCAAAGCCCCTTTCACCCGAGGTGAAGATAGCTTTTTCCTGTTATCTAGTGAAGAGAACAAGACCCCTTCCACCCCTGGTGGAGATAATACTCGTTTGGCAGCTGCAAATAGTCTCCTTGTGCCTTTCCCATAAGTAAAAAACACTGGAACACCTATAGTTTGAGTCTCATGAACATCTGGCTAATTTGAAGGCCCGCCTTCCTCTTGAAGCACAGATGGAGTCACCTGAGGGCTTTTGAAGACCTCATGTGCAATGAAAGTATCCCATGAAATATTCAGCAAGCTTACCTGATGCAAAACAAAAATTTTAATTAATGAGAAATGGTAAATGCTACTGAAATACTGAGGAAGAGGTTTCCTTTGCACATAATGAGCCATCTTCTCAATATTCCTGCATATAAAGTATGGAAGATTCATCATCCTCACTCTTGTGAAATGCATCAACAATCTGACATGGTATGTATATAGACGGGAAAACCTTCCCTCATAGGTGAAATATTTGGTGATGAGCTTCATGAGTGGAGCATAAGTATCTTGCAAGAATTTTAAAGTAAAGACCCTATTGATTTTCCTTCGATAACTAGCCTTGATGGAAGGCTCATAATATTCTCTGCCCACATGCTGCCCCTTATTCCACTGTTCACCCACATTAGGGATGCCTGTTGTTGCTGCTATGGTTTCAGGTGTCAAGTTCAAAGAGACACTGGCTAGGTTCACCTGGCCATTGTGAAGATGAAGAACAAATAACCCTGCAAGCTCATGGTGATATTGCACCCTCTCCACCATTTCACAAAACTGGTAACAAGACTGATGTTTGAAACAGGTTACTGCAAGAGGGCAAGCAAGTAACTCTGTAAGAGTGTTGGGCTCCTCCCAGATATGTTTTCCTCCTCTATGTGGTTTTCTGGGTGCATGAACCTCTTGGGAAGAATCACTAATAGTTTCATCATCCCTTTCATATGCTGAGTCTTTCTACATACTTGCAAATTTTGAGTGAAAAATGATGAGTATGAAGAGATTTTTAAGGTAGGAAGGTGAATAGGGTGACTGTTGTATTTCCTTTCGAGAAATGAGGGATTGACCGATAGTATAACTATAAATGAGGGTTTTGATGGTGGAGGGAATGGAATGAGGGAATAGGAAATAGGATTAGGGTTTTGGGAATGTATAGGGTTAATGTTTAGGAATAATGTATAGGGTTTAGGGTTTGGTAATAGGGAGTGAATGCCAATGATTTTGGGAGAGGGAAAGGGGAAGGAATTTAGGGAAATTTAGTGGCAAGGGAAGGGAATGGGGTGTGGAAGATAATCAAAGGGGAATTAACAGCAGAAAACAAAACCCTATGCAACTTTGGCAAGACAATTTTAGTGACAGCTAGGGTTTGTTTTTTAGACACATAAATCACCACCAAAGATGAAAAAATCCCTTGCTAGACCAGATGTGAGGCTTTACTTACTTGTCAAGAGGTTACTTGTGCATTTGGAGGTAGAGGAGGGCGATAAAATTTGATTTGGAGCTCAACCAGCAGATGCATAGCGCTGCCTCCCAGGTGCATAGCGCACTTTCTATGCGTAGCGCACGACCAAATTCCAGTTCAAAACCTGCGCCAGATGCGTAGTACCAGTGCCTAGATGCGTAGCGCCAGCAAATTTTCATGGTTTTTGCTTGATTTTGCCTCTTTCTCCCACAAACCTGATTTTCTCCTTTGGCTCACTCTTTTTGCACAGAATTAAGACTTTCAAACATAAAGAAGAACTTTATATCCCCTTGGTTTTAATTTTGTATTTACAAACACACTTTTCTAAAGTGTCTTCAGTTTGTTTTTAAAAGCTATGTTTTTCATTTTGCAATTTGACTCTTCTTGATCACTTGAAAAATTGATGCATTGATGTTTTTGTTTCTTGCAGTAGCTAGAGTTGGCAAGGTGACCAAGGGCAGTAGCTCTGAACTTATTACATATAAAAAAAACATTACATAAAATTTTGTACATAGAAATCAAAACTCTGTTTTCACCTCAAACAAAGTTTTCAGGTAAAAATCATTTATTGAGTATATCATCATTGAAATTTTTATTTTGTGAACTTATTAGACCTCCTCATGTGCCTTCTGACCATTTATTGAGCTTTTTGCTAACCATGGTGACAAAACCCTAGACCTAGTGAGACCTAAAACCCTAAAAATGATTTTGGTAAATGGAATGAAATAAAATGATAGTAAATGACCTAAACATGTGAAAATAAGCTAGCAAGTAAATAGCATGAGGGAAATTGACAATGAATCACTACCATTAGTTGATCCATCACCTAATGGAATGCAATTGATTGGATGGGACACCTAATATGCATGCAAAAAGAGAAATTTGATCACTGATGGAGGGAAAAGCAACCACGCAGAAGATTCTACACGCCGGGTTGTGGTGGCCAACCCTTCATCAAGATTCAAAAGCATATTGCAAGGAATGTGATGTATGTCAATGGATAGGAAGACCATCGTGGAGGGATGAAATTTCTTTGAATCCACAAATGACATTGCAACCTTTCAAAAAGTGGGAAATAGATTTTGTAGGACCTATTAAACCTCAAGGAAAGACATGTGTGAGGTATATTATCACTGCGACGGAGTATCTGACTCATTGGGAAGAAGTGTAGCTGGTGAAGGTTTGCATGGACATGACTGATGTACAATTTTTATTTGAACACTTATTGACGCGATTTGGATGTCCAAAGATCTTGATGAGCGATCATAGTACACAATTCTTGAACGAGATGATCATCACACTAACAGAGGAATTTTAGGTGTATCACTAGAAGAGCACACCTTATCACCCACAGGCTAACGAGACAGTGGAGGCATTCAAAAAAGTGCTTGAAAACGCATTGACCAAGGTATGCAATGCACAATGAAGTGATTGGGACCTGCACATACCTACAATGTTATGGGCTTATCGAACGACATGCAAGAAACTCACGGGACAGACACCTTTTAGGCTTGTCTATGGAGTGGAAGTCATAATGCCTATGGAATATATTGTGCCTAGTCTGTGCATAGTAGCGCTCACAGGTATGATGGATCATGGAGCCCTCGAGGAGAGGCTCATGCAGCTAGAAGAGCTCGAAGACGAATGATTTTTGGCAAGTTTTCACTAGTAGGTCCAAAAGCAGTGAAAAAAGGCTTGGCATGATCGACATATTAAGTTGCACACCTTTAAGGTGAATGATTTGGTATTGTTGCATGATAGTAAGTTTGATAAATTCCCAGGAAAGTTCAAGATGCACTGGTTAGGGTTGTATATTATTAAGGAAATTACCAATGGAGGCACCGTACAGTTGGTCAAGTTAAACGGAGAACCCTTCCAAGGAAATGTGAATGGCAGTGGCTTGAAGACATACACTAATGATCTAGAGATGTGACTATATGGAAGTGGCATAGTCTTAGTGCTCTAGGTAGCTGAAAGGAGGTAGGAGACTATAAACTACTCTACCTGAGAACTGTGCGATTTCAGGACTGCGTGCATTAGCGAAGTGTCACAAGGTTTGCGACAGTGCAAAGACAGTTGTGCTGCCACACAAGTCTACCAGAAGGTGACCATTACAGTCACTATTCATGATGTGATTATTGGTTTGAGGCCAAATGGAGCATGCGGTAGGCATTTAAGGTGAACTTTATGGGATAGATTCTTCAAAATATGTTGCCAATCTAGCATTAATGGACCGAATGTGGGGGGAACGGTTGAATTCAAATTCGAAAGGTGCTATAAATTACAAGTGGTTGTCCAGCAAACAACACTTGGCAATTTGAGAACTGAGTTGTTGCATGCTCAGGTATTCATGAACCAAGACTTATTCGATATTTTAAAAGCGAATTCGTTGTTTGAGCAATTACCAGAGACACTGAGAGAACTATGGAATAACACTGTGTTAGCACCTGAAGAAGCCATGGACATAGGAGTAATGGCAGCCGAGGAAGCCTCATAGGAAATTACGGAAGTAGAAACCCCATAGAGCACTGGAATAATTGTTGAGGTCCCTAAATCACCGCACACATCGAGACCTAAGAAGGACCAGCATGCCATGATATCAGTGTGCGTCTCACCCAAAAATCCACTAATGACCAAGCTGACATTGGAGGAAAAGAGGAAGGCCATTAATATGGAGGCCGATGAGGAGGAAGAGTTTGAAGAAATCCTGGTGGAGGAGGAGGATGTAGAGATGGAAGTCGAAACCCAGGGTGTGGACCCTATCACTAGGCTACCAGGATATGTTCCTCCATGCAAGGGTAAAGCTAAGGTTCCAAAGGATATATATGATAGCAAGAGATCTCTACAAACTCCCTTGCTCCCAAATGATTTTATGTTTAAAGGAGTGCACTTGGGATGGGTTCCCGTACTGAAATTTGAAGATTGGAACCTCTCGGACCACGAAAAGTTCTCACATTTAGGGATTGCGAAGCTAATGCACCAGAAGATAGATGTGCCATCTGGAATGATAGAGTTGGAGCTGCAAAAATGGATCAGAGGTGTTGACAAAGTAGGGTTGCTAAACATGCTCTGGGTTCCACATTACCATCGTGCCCTAGTGACCATTTTCATCATAAAACAGTTGCTCTACTTGGTGCATGATGGGTGCTTGTGGCTGGAAGAGCCCATCCCCATTAAAGACCATCTGATTCACTGGATAACACAACTCCCTTGTGCAGGGGAGGACCCAACAAACATTTTGGAGGGAAAAGGAGGCGAATTGGCCCTAGTGGAGGCAATGAAGAAAAAGTTTAAGCTGGAGAAGAAGAAGCAGCAAGGGTATGCCATCTCTAGCATAAACAACCTTGCAGTCAAGGTCACAACATAGATATTAGCAGGAAAAGTAATGCGAAAGTGTCACATGGATGAGGTGCTTGCGCCAGTGGTTGCACTAATAGCGCAATGCGCAGAAGGAGTCCAGTTCAACTGGGAAAACTGTCTATGCGGTGAGTTCCTTGTGAACTGTCGTGAGGTACAGGGGCAAGGAAAAACATTTCATTACACATGCCTCCTATTGTCGATAGTACTGGTGGCATGGGAGTTTCCCAAAGATAACCAGTTCTCATTGATCACGCAGGACCTTCAAGAGGCAACGAAGTACGCTTTGTTGTCGGCGACCAGGGACGCGCAAAGGATAAGGGAGAGCAAGATATTTTGGGTTCTTATGGAGATGAAAATATAGATGGGGATCTATCACAAGCCACGGTTATCACCCATAGTCTACGACAATATGCAGAGATTTGTAGAATTCAAAGCAGACTTCCACCATGTCTTCATTAGGGTATGGAAGGACCCTATGAAGACGTGGCATGAGTTACCATACTTAGCGACTGACAATTTAATTTTCACGGTCCTTGACTCTTGGCCTCTGGAGTGGCGTGCTCCATATGAATCCACAGTGGAAGCAAAGAAGTTTGTCGTGTAGCGGAAGAAAGAAGAGACAAAACCGCAGATGGCAGAATTGGCGGAAAAGTGTAGGAAATAAGAAGCAGTGGCTAAGGTGTAGAATTTCCCATTGTAGATCACCAGATAATGCAATATACTAAAGAAAAATACTTGATCTACTTCTACAAACAAACTTGTAGAAGCTTAATCAATTTTGAGCAAGATCATATAGAACACATATAATAGAGAATGAGAAATCAATCACACATGAACAAAGAATACTCTGGGGAAAGCCTCAGCTAAAAACCTCAATCTCTATGTTATCATACAAGTGGAAATATCTTTTGATTACACAAAGATTTAGCTCACAAGATATCCAGCTCTTAGTACAATCCCTCTGATGCTCATAGACAGTGAAAGGCTTCTCACAAACCTTATCCTCTACCGTCCAAGCCTCAAATTTCCTTGCACAGTTTCTCCTGGGGTCCAGTACTACCACCTGTGTGAATTCACCTCTCACACAACTCACCAATCTCAGAAATAACCACGCAATCCTGAAGGAGATAATTCCTTCTGCATGGATGAGTTTCCTATATAGGAAAAATCCTCCAATTGATAGTACACTATCCCTTCCTCTAATCTCAATTGGGTCTCTGACTGAACTGACACACATGAGTTATTTATAAGAGAATATTCAGTTATTTGAAGTGCAATAGTTACATGCATGCATGCATTAACTAACTGAGCTCACAATCAGTTCCACAAGCTGTTGGAACTAATCTAACATGACTTAACTCTGTTAACTGAGCTAACTAATTACAACTCAAACTACTACTCATCCTGATCACTTTAATTAAGGGATAACTTCCTCAATCAAAGGGGAAACTGTTGCATGTCTTCACATAGACTTCATGTTTGATTTTCTACAACTAATTAACTCAAGATGAATTAATTAATTATTTTTCAAATAGCTACTAAGATCAAATTCGAATTTTAATTCTCAATTTTAGTTTAGGGACTAACTAAAATTGGAATGTATCTCGAAATGCTATTTATAGAAATGATGTTTTTAGCATTTCTATTTTATCATTCCTTGTTGCTATATCCAATAGTGGTACCTGAAATGCAATTTATAGCAATGCTATTTATAGAATTTATATTTTTAGCATTTCTTGTTGTTGTTTTCAACACTCCCTCTCAACAAGAAATGAATTCAACACGAACCTGATCTTGAACCTTTGGAATGTTCTGCATGCAACATTTATCCCTAGTGTTGTTGCTATAGCAACTATAGAAACAAAAAAATATCCAACGTGAATCAGAATGATGCCTCTGTCATCAAAGACTCTGACTACTATTGCCTCTGTCGACTGAAAACTCTGCACCTCTATGCTCTTCAGTATCTGACTGCTCTAGCCTCTGTCACTTTGATCTCTAACTGCATCAACCACATTGATTCCTGTTGCTGCATCCGTGTTGCTGTTGCTCCTATCTCCTAGCATGCATCTGCACTGCACCTCCTCTCATCATGTTGCATCATGCTGCCCGATGTTGCACTGCAACTCAGTTACTGAGAAGTAAGTAACTGATCTCCCAATTGACCTCCTTGTTGGGCTAGAAACATCCTCTAATGTTGAAGCTTCCTTTTCCGCTTCATTCACATCTATCTCTACCCACTCAGTCAGTCCTGCTACTCCTCATCGGGGCTCCTGTAGCAAGGTCTAATCAAAGAGGTTGGGTACCGCAAAGATCCTACCCCTATTTCAGCCTTCATGGGACTGTCACTCCAGATTGCCCCACCTCCTACCTGGAGGTATGGATGCATGTGATCCCTCTGCCCACTTTGCTCTAAAGTCCCCGCTACTGGAGGTCTCTGCATGAGTGGATGCCTCCACTTGGTCTCCTCTCAACTTCTCCAGTTGTGTCTGCTCCACAACCTCTTGAAGCTACTTCACCAATTGTGGCTCCTCCATAATTGTCTGAGACTTCTTTTGGCACTGCATGTTGAGAGGTAATGTACTCTCCCTCTCAACCACCAAGTCTCCAACATTTTCCTTGCTCCTCAAGTCTTTGCATGCATCTTGAACCTCAAGAGCATACAGGTTCTTGACTCGCAAATCGATCTACTTCACCTATCTCGTGGTGATGTGTCTAAGGAAGACCTTTCCCTTACTGAATACTACATCATAGCCTTTGTCTTCCAGCCTCACAATCGATACCAAGTTCTTCTTCAGTCCTGGAACATACTTCACATCTATCAAGGTAATGCAAGCTCCATGCTCCCTCTGAAAAGAAATTGTGCCCACACTTGAAACACTATACTTTTCATCATTACCCATTGCTATGAGTATTTGAAGGTCTTTCTCCTCCAAGGTACTGAACAAACTCTTATCGCCGGTCATGTGGAATGAGGCTCCACTGTCAAGAAACCAACCACAACCCATCATCGATGAAATCATGCATGCGATGAGGGTAAATTCCAATTCAAACTATGAGGCCAATGTCTCACCTTCAAATCCTTCCTTGGATCCCATCTTGGATTTCTTCAATGGAAAATTTGTTACATAATGGCCCACCTCATGACAATGAAAGCATCGCACTTTCAATTTGTCAATCTTCTTCCCACCATGGGAAGAAATCGATTTGGGATGAGAATCCTTTTCCTTCCCTTTCTTTGCCTTACTCACTAAGGCAAAATTTTCTTCATCCTCCTTGGATGAAGAACCATCTCTAGTGCTTCTTCTTATTTCCTCCTACATCAGATCTGACCAAAGTCATTCCCAATCTGGCAGTTTCTCTCTTCCATTTACCGAGTCTTGGTAGCTATGCTAGCTCTTAGGAAGACCGAGGAGAGCAAGACTCACCATGTCATCATCGGTTGTCGTGATCCCTAAACTTCCAAGCTCATCCCTACAGGTGGTGAGCTTTTCTTTCAGTGCTAGCTTCCTCTGATCATTGTTGTTCTGACATAGATCCTTCAATGTTTTCCACATTGAAAATGGTGTCTCCTTCCCATGGAGACTCAAGACTATGTGGTCTTGAATTCCCTCTAGAAGAATCCTCCTCACTCTAGCCACACATTTCTTCCATTCTGCTATCACTCAGGTTGTCCCCCAGGTCGGAGTGAAGGGATATGGCCGAGGTAACCACAAACCAACTTTGGACTGCAGGTTCTAGCCCACTTGCAGTCAGAGAGGGCTCTCTCTTTATGATTTAGCTTTGTTGATGATGATTTTAGGCTAGCTATTGAGTTTAGGGATTTTTGTTTGTGTTTTGTTTGTGTTTTGGTGGGAAGATTGATGTTTTCAAGTAAAGAGGCAAGTGTAGTGTGAAAGTTTCAAACCATTGGGCATGGAGTCAAGGAAGTAAGACTGCTGGTGCGTTTTCTTGGTCACAAGAGGAATAAGGAGCAAGGTAGCTACACATGGAACAATTTTCCAAGTTTTAAAGGATGGAAAGAATGCTAAGGAAGGAGAGGCAATTAAGAATCTCTCAGTCAGCTTAACAGAGAAAAGTGGATGAGCTCTATCTAAGGGCAGTAAAGAATCCCTAGATAACTGTCAAACACATGTGAATTAGAGTAAATATGAGCCACAAGGAATTCATATTCATGTCCATTTCATTTTAGATGAAAAAACATAAAGAAATAGCAGAAATTGAGCCTAGAGTGCAGTTAAACAAGTTCTAAGCTAATCTTTCTTTTTGCTATTTAGATGGTGAAAAATGAAAACAGAGGTAAGAGGCACTTATTGATTCATGTTGCAGCACAAGAATTCCATCATTCAGTCTCCAGAGACCATTAACAACACATTAGGCAGTCATTCCTCCAATCTCTTCAACAATCTTTGATTAAAGAAAAGTATCAGACATACAGTGCGAGTCTCTAATGAAAAGTTATCAGTCAACCAACCCTTGAAACAATATAGAGGGTGGTATATATAGGGAAAAAATTCTCCAAAATTGATTATTATAGCTGTGACCTAAACAGGTCTGACAGTAAATGATTACTTTAACCTAAATTTATCATAAATAAATGCAAGAAAATATCTATGGGCTGCGCTGAGGGCAGCCGTATCAAAACTGAATTAATGCGTTGTCCTCGGTGTCTTGGTGCAGTGCTTCAACAATAACTGCACATGGACTTCTGCTCCATTGTAGTTCGGTGGCTTTAAGTGCTTTAGCTGTGATTTGAGAGCTGGGATGGGCTTACACCTCCTGATTTGACTCTGCTGGAGGCCAATCAATGCTGACCTACTTTGGGAACTGAAGATTTCCATTAAAAAATTTAACTAATACTCTTTGCCGCTTCATCTCTCCTATGATACTCTTTGACAAATGAATTGGGCTAGTTTCTCTCTTGTTGTGGGTCAAATCAAAACTTAATAGCCGTTGTTTGACCCTCTGTTTCCTTTAGCATCGTCTTTTGTTCATCTTTGCATGCCTCGTGAAGAAAAACGGGTCATTCGGCGCCTTTTAGGCTTGCTGGGGGCTACGCAATGAGGGATTTTCCACTTCGTCCCTTTTCCAGTAGCCATGCGCGATTAGCGCTAGGCGCATGAAAAACTGCCTCGGAATTTGAATCCGGGCTTCCTAAGCACGATTTTCGCCTTTCGCCTAAAAAATTGATGATGATGTCAGCATGACGTTAGCGGGTGGGACCATGGTACGGCGGATGACGTGGCAGGATGATGTCAGCAGGGTGACGTCAGCATGTATGGTGGATGAGGTGGCAGGGATGACTCAACAGGAGGCCGATGTTGTGCAGGTGATGTGGCATGGTGACGAGGCAGACACGTAGAACAGGATAGGTTACATGGGGCGCACGTACAGAAGGTGGAAAGCGGTTTCATCGGACCGCTTTCTGTACGGGGGCGGTATCCGTCAGAGCCCCTCCGATGCAATAGAAGGCGGACAAGTGTCTTTGGTACGGCGGAGAAACCGCCTCGCCATCGGAAGCTAACGGTCGAGCAGCGGGGCACCTCCGAAATCGCCGAGAGCCGTCGGATGGGGAGGGCCCGATCCGACGGTGGACGGAGCGCGGAGCTGGCGGGGGAATAATGGACGGGCGCGCGAATATTCGGTTTTTGATATAGCGCGGCGGGGAGGGTGAAAACTTAGGAAAATGCGGGTTTTCGTGGGTGTTAAACGAGCGGGGGTTGAATGTATATGAACAAAACTTTAGGATAAGGGCGAAGAAGTGGGTTTTGTAGGTTTAGGGTTAGGGGAAAAGGTTGTTAACATGACCAGGTGTCACACCAACTCCTGTTAGGACACGGATGGGTTCATGATAGTCCCAGGTGGACTATTATGTCCTAGAACTGATAAATACATAGCTATAGTGCTAGAGGGTGGGGTATGTATATAGGGGAGTTATTTAGCATAGATTTAGTAGGGGAAGGGGAAATAGATAGGGGGCTATATAATATAGTCAGGAGTTAATATGGAGATGATGAGAAAGTGCTAAAGTAAGGAACCTTAGGCCATTTTGGGGGAATAGAACTTTGTAACAGAAGAATGGAAATCCTTGAGTGAGGCAGATCTTCACCAAGGCCAATGATGTGGAAAATGATGACTAAGAGGCATCAAGCAGATCTTGATCTCTTCAAGGAAGTTAGTGAGTGATTTGGGGAATAAGAGGAAGGGGGAGTTAGTTATGTCCAGCTTGACTTCCTCCAGATGAAAAACTGCATCATGACTGTGATCTGAAAAGATATAACACTAAGAAACACAAATTTGATCATGAATCATCATTCTGCAACCTCAAAAACTACCTACCCAGCCTACCTTCCTAACATTTTTTCTTCTCTTTGGTTTGGGTGCACTTAGACTTGCAGACCCAGCTTTACAATTTTTTTTTCTTTTTTCTGTTCTCCTATCTAAGTCTACACTTATTTCTGTCAAGGGCCCAGATTAAGCAGTTGGGCTCCTTTGATTCTCTACCTATCTACAAATCTGCCAAGCTTAAGCGGTTTGGACAGATATCATTCTCTATATTCTAAAACAGGAAATTGAAACCTAGGGAGACCAAGTTTAAGCTGTTTGGCCCTCCCTTTTATAGAACATTCTTTTAGAAATGGTTAAGTCCTCAAAATTGGAATTCAGCAGTGGCATTTGGATTGGCACACTTTCATAGTATCTTCTTTAACCTCTTTTTGGAAATATGGAACACTGCAGCATGCAAAGTATGACATATTTGGCATGTAAAATGTCAATCATGAAAAATGAACACCTGTTGCAACAGGAGGCCAACACATTCCACCAATTCTTAGGCATTAGCAGCTACTGGCTTGGGGACTTCTTGATTAATGAAGTCCTTCAAATCGTTGTCCTCTAATACCACTTCCATGCGATCCTTCCAGGCTATATAATTCGAGTTTCCATCAAGGGCATACTCGAGCCTCAAAATGTTGAACGCCATTGGTGAAATTTGAGATGTGATAAGAATTCAAATTCCATAATCAAGAACTTCAAACTTCAAACGTATCCCTTATTTGTATACCGTTCTTCACTTTGATCACCTTTGCTTTGATACCATGTATAATTTCCCACTGTAGATCACCAAATAATGCAATATAATAAAGAAAAATAGTTGATCTACTTCTACAAACAAACTTGCGAAAGCTTAATTAATTTTGAGCAAGATCAAATAGAACACATATAACAGAGAATGAGAAATCAATCACACATGAACACAGAAGAATACTCTGGAGAAAGCCTCAGCTAAAAACCCTGATCTCTATATTATCATACAAGTGGAAATATCTCCGGATTACACAAAGCTTTAGCTCACAAGCTATCTAGATCTTAGTACAATCCCTCTGCTGCTCATAGATAGTTAAAGGCTTCTCACAAACCATCTCCTCTACCTTCCAAGCCTCCTATTTCCTTGCGCAGTTTCTCCTGGGTCCAATGCTACCACCTGTGTGAATTCACCTCTCACAAAACTCACCAAACTCAGAAATAACTACGCAATCCTGAAGGATATAACTCCTTCTGCATGGATGAGTTTCCTATATAGGAAAAATCCTCCAACTGATAGTACACTATCCCTTCCTCTGATCTCAACTGGGTCTTTGACTGAACTAACATGCTTGAGTTATTTATGAGAGAATATTCAGTTATCTAAAGTGCAGTAGTTACATGCATGCATGAATTAACTAATTGAACTCACAATCAGTTCCACAAATTGTTGGAACTAATCTAACTAGACTTAACTCAGTAAACTGAGCTAACTAATTACAACTCAAACTACAACTCATCCTGATCATTAATTAAGGGATAACTTCCTTAATTAAAGGGGAAACTGTTGCATGTCTTCACATAGACTTCATGTTTGATTTTCTACAACTAATTAACTCAAGATGAATTAATTAATTATTTTTCAAACAATTGCTAAGATCAAATTCGAATTTTAATGCTCATTTTTAGTTTAGGGACTAACTAAAATGGGAATGCATGTTGAAATTCTATTTATAGCAATGCTATTTTTAGATTTTATATTTTATCATTCCTTGTTGTTATATCCAACACTGATACCAAAAATGCTATTTATAGCATTTCTTGTTGCCATTTTGAACATAAGGCCCAGGTGGCGCGTCACGCTGCGAGGTTGGTAGAGCAACGGAAAATAGCAAAAGAAGAATGCGAAGGACAAAAGTCACCTTTGCCTCAACCAAAGGTCGATACAGAACAAGGTGGTGCGGACCCACAGACAATGTCCACCTAGCTAAAGCTTCCATGACCATGAGAGCAGGTAGGGCCGTGAAAGAAAACAAAGGCCTCGAAGACATCTTTCAACCCTATCACCCTCACTGAAGGGGATTTACATGATATCAACAAAATGGTGAGGGATGTCACCACAGAGGCCCTCCAACATTTTGAGGAATAACACCAGTTGGTATTGGGGGCTCTCTGGACACAAATACAAGAGTTGCAGGTGCACACTCCACAGGCTGGCATAGTGTCCACCAACCCCGCAATCAACACTTTAGCTATTGAGGAAATGTTGCGCACCAAGATGACCAACGCAATAGTGCTACTAGATGGAGCACTCATTACAGAGAATGAGGCCGACAAGCCTATGTTCAGCAGCTTGAAAGGGTCAGATTAAACATGGTTGTTCATCTCTATAAGCACCCAAAATATCTTGCTCTCCCTTATCCTCTGCGCATCCCTAGTCACCCACAACCAAGCATACTTCACTGCCTCTGGAAGGTCCTAGGCGATCGACAGAACTGGCTATCTTCGGGAAACTCCCATGCCACCAATACTATCAACAATAGGAGCCATGCGTAATGAATGTTTTTCCCTGCTCCTGTGCCTTGTAGCAGTTCGCGAGGAACTCACCACATAGATAGTTTGCCCAATTGAACTAGACTCCTTCTGCGCATTGCGTTTCTAGTGCAATGCACCACGGCGGTCACAACAACAATGGAGGCAATTGATAGTATAGTGTCATACTGCATGAATCTATTCGAACAAGCATTCAAGGTCCTCACCACCATGCAGGACGACCCAAACATAGAGTGCCTAGAGGTAGAGACGCGCGAGCTGAAACAAAAGTACGATGAGGTAAAAGGGACCATGTAGACAGTTTCCCTTACACAAAGTCTTGCAAGGATGCAGTAGGCAAAGGCGCTCAAGGAACAAGTGGATGCCACTCGACGCAAAGAAGCAGTCTTGAAAGCATGCCTATAACCATGGACTAATGAGGTGTATACAATTACAACATCCATTGAAGCAAAGCTCGCGCAACTGCAAGCAACTCAGGAGAGGATTCAATGCAGCAATTCAATAGCAACAGTCATCGAACAACGCATGGGGGAAGTTCAGTAGGCAGCAACTCAGTGCACTGCTGAACTTGCAGTGATCCAATTAGAGTTGGGAGGTCTTCGCGCTAAGATCTTCACACCTACAAAGTGACTCAAGGGTGAGTCACAATTTTTGTGTTAGGGGCATATTGGGCATGGGATCGCCCAAGGGTAGTTTTGGGGCTAAGAGCCCAGATTTTGGTCCAACTTTGTAATTACAATGTAAAGAATCTGCATTTTGTCGGCACAGAGCACATAGTTGTTAAAGAGTCATAGGGTTGTCAGCCCTTATTTTTATAATGTAATGTCAGTTGTAGAAGATTTATCCATGGTTTGTGGACCATGGAATATTATAAATAGAGAAAAGCTCTAAGTAGATAAAAAAAGAAGTGAAGCATAATACAAAGATGGAATAAGGATGTATGAGAGATAGATTTGGAGTAGAAGTCTAATTTTGGGTCATAGCGTAGGTAGAGGGTCTACAGCTGAGTGCACAAAGGCCTAGTAGTCCGCAGTTGAGTGCGTAGACCCCTGCAACTGAGTGCACAGGGTGAATCAAGTTTGTAATCATCTGGAAGTATTAATAAAGAGAAGTTTCTATCAATTCTACATCTTTATTTCCTATTTTATGCATCTGTTATATTGGATATGAATTTCACTTCTAATGCTTATATGATGTGCGAATGTGTATAACTGTATTGGTTAAGTGAATGCAAGATAGAATATCTGTTTACGCGAAGATAATTAAGATTTGTTAATAAGATAAGTAAGATACTCGGCTTAGTTTGGGAAACATCACAATTTGTTGCCCTAGCAGCGCGAAAGCATCTCAGCCCCTGATTAGGGTTGTACGAAAGCCATTGGTAATAGATCACAATGGCACTGAAGGTTAGAATAAAGCGTGAAGCGACCTGCGTGAAGGCAAGGTCTAGTTGGAATAAACCAACATCACAACCATCTCAAGGGTGTAGAAACTTGGTTCTAGTATTCCCCCATACTGCTTCGGGTGAGACTTCAGTCTGTGCTCCGCGGGCTGATGCTGAAAGGGCCAATAGTGTAGGGATTTGTTTGGCTAACTAATGCTGAACCTGGGTCAGGCCCCCTCAAGCCAAAATTCTTTCTGGTTCGCTCTCAAAGTAAGGGGAATATTGTAGACACATCCATGGCCCCCAGGAAGGGTTCCTCCATGTAGAAGAAGTAGGTGGATATGGTCATGAAACAATACATGAACATCTTCTCCTCACCCGTAGGGGTACCATTGCACTGTCAATTCAAGCATTCGTTTGATCTGACTCCCAGAGAAACTATACCTAACGGACCAATATATCGTTGTTGCATTGTGGAAAATTCCAAGTATAGCAGTGACATAATCAACATTGGGTGGCACAAAAGTTTCAGGTGAATGACAAAGTCTGGTTGCATTTGCAGAAATTATGCCTTACAAGAGCCCGTCAGAATCTCAGAGCACTTCGATATGGTTCTTACACCATTACCAAGATCGTGGGAAACAATTCTTTGGAGCACAACATTCCCCAATTCCTTGCCTTGCACCAAGTGTTCAATGTGGATTGCCTTCGACCATGCTTCCCATCATTACTAGACACATCAGAGATTGCAAAACGCCTCACAAGGGACCAAGTTCCGTAGAAGTTTCCCCATCTCATGGAGGAACTCAATGCAATGGATACCAATTCTTCGGGGAGTAATGATATAAATGGATGTTGGTGGCCACCCGCCTATCCCACTTGGATTTCCACCACTGTCTCTTTCAGTTTTTTAGTTTCCTTAATTGTGGCACAGTTTACTATTTTGGCAGTTTTTCAGGACCTAAAATTCTAGAGCCGTTTTGAGGCCCTGAATGATTTTTTTTTGGAAAAATGGAAATTAATGATTTCCATGGCAATCACAACAGTAGTTTTATTCCTTAGAGATATCTTTCCAATGAGGTATCATATGCGTCAAATGGATATAATATGACAAAGTTATGACCCCGGGGAGTTGGCTGCCCAACTAACCCCAATGGGGCCCATAAACTCTTGGTGTTACATCTCCTCGAGTTATGTTTTTGGCTGTTTAGGGTTTTTTCTTATTTTCAATCATAAAAAAGCTCTTGAGCCTCATTGTAACTCAATTCAAGGGCATGTAGCCACCACATATCTTCTCAGAGATAAGCTACCATCACTCGAGCTATCTTATTTCCATTATGTTTGTAAGCACATTTCAATATTTTTATATTAATGAAATGTAGTGTTTTTTGGCTACATCTATGTGTTTATGTTTATATCTGTAATTTGTTTCGTTCTTGTTTAAACCTAGATCAATTCATCTACTTACTATCCTCATACCAATGGTCAAGTGGAAGTCGTGAATAAATGCATAAAATTTATCATGCAAAGGATAATTAATAAAGTTCGATCCAATTGTCATATCATGTTATATCCTGCACTTTAGGCATATAAGATGTTGGATAAGAGCGCAATAGGATTCATTCCTTTTCAATTAGTTTATGGTTTCGAATCAATCCTCCCTATGGAATGTGAAATTCCTTCTCTTAAGTTAGTTGTAGAGCTTCTTCCAAACACTTCCAGTCTTAAATAATTCCTTGTTTATTTGTATCATCTTAATGAGAAAGTTCGAGATGCAACCATAATTAACGAAGCTCATAAAAAGAGAGTGAATATCTAATATAATAAGGTTGTACATTCTAGGTTTTTCTCTAAACATGACCTTGTCCTGGTGTATGACCAAGACAAAGACGCCTTGGGGGAAGTTAAGTTCAAACCCATGTGGTGTGGTCCTTTTATCGTTGAAAAGGTCTTGAAAAAAGGAGCTTATGAATTGGTTGATTTGGATGGAAATGACTTAGCATAGCCCAGAAATGGGCTCTATCTTAAGAAGTATTATGCCTAGGCTTCTGCCTAGAATTTCTTGGTTGTAGATATTGTATATATTTGTGTATATATGTATATAGGTTTCATAGTGATATCAATATTTTTTTATCGCTTTGACAGGTATCGATGCATGATCCAGTATACCTAGGGTTCACTGATGGTTCCAGTCGACATACCTGGAATTTGGCTTCTGCGGCTGGAGTGATTTACTATCCATCTGGTCAATTGTTGGTTTCAAGAGGCATATGTATCGACCATGCTTCAAACAATGTTGTTGAATATATTGTTGTTATTAGCTTACTATCCGAAGCAATATCTTTTGGTATTGATTTGTTAGTAGTATACTGGGATTCACAACTAGTGATGTCTGAGTTAAACAACATCTATCATGTGAGAGATCCCTATTTATATCGCCTATCTTTGAGAGTACGTTTATTACAAATTTCATTTAATTTTACCACATTTATTCATATTCCACGGTCATAAAACTAATTTGTTGATTCCATAGCTAATCAAGCATTATATTGGCATATTAATCATTCATCACATTAAAATAATAAATAATAAAAATCATATGTATATATGGTCGTCACATCAAGAAACCGTCTATATATATATAGAAGTTATATGTTCAAAATATTATACTAAATTGGGGAAAAATGTTCTACAAAATTAGGGCTTAAACCCTATCACGTCTATCAAAAATATCAGGACATATTAATCTAAATACATGGTCCCTACGTTGGATGCGCATCTCAGAAGAAGACAATGACAGTAGCTACCCATCGGAAAAGTCGTAGCCAATCTCATGGTACTCCTACCACGTGTCTCTGCATTGCCTCAGGTAGATCCTCTACTATTTCCATAGGTACATAGTGATTCAATCTCTCCAAGTTCCTATGTATGGCATGGAGAACTCTCTCAGTCTCAGTTGTGGCACCATCTGCATCTCTTCCACGATGACTATGCCTGGGTAGACCCTGCGGTCTTACCGGTTCCACATCTGTATGATGATCAAACATTTTTTTCAGAATTTTTGTCTCATGAAAATGAATTTCAATTCATAATTTTGAAATCTAAAAAAATCAAATAACATTAAAAATTTATTTTTTTTACCAATGGCACCCCATGCAGCACAGGGTGGAAGGACTAGATCTGGATCCCTTCTGAAATCCATGCCTGCATAAGGATATTCCTCAATGGCAATGATGTTTTCTTCCCACCAAAGGAAAATCTCATCATCAAATGCCATTCTAGGGACCTCCCCACCCCCTAGTCTCTTCATTAAGTCATCCCATCTACCTATCCATGGATCTCTTGGGCTGCTGATGGTGGAAGTCACTTTGGCTCAACGTCTTGGTAATCTCTCAAAGAAGAAAGTACAAAGAATAGTACCATACCCAAAATTTTTGGTATTACTCTTCTTGATGGAAGTAATTTGTTTTTTTGGATTGGTTAAGAGGGTTGTGCACCAGTCAAAAATTGTGGTAAGGAAATATATTGCTAAACTCATTTAACATAAGAAACTTGGTGCAATGAGGTTCCTCCTACCACCCTCACAATGGTAAAAAGGAGAATCCTTAGGGGAATCCTTTCCACGTGCTTGATTGGGATCTACTTCCTTACCTTCTCGGGGTTTCTGGGACAATAAATACAAATATAATCATCCATACTAAGGCTTCCTTAGGCCTTCCCTTGCAAATTGATTGGATCTCCTCTTTGGGAAAGCTCAGTAATGAAGTATATGTCTTATACTTCAATACACAGGAGAATCTGATCAATCATGAATGCATCTTCTTCTGGATCCTAGTTGTTGATGAGAATTTTCAACAACCTTGTATAGGTGTTCATATTTAGCATTTTGAAAAACCTCAACAATCCACATCCTCCCAGTGCATCTAGTGTTAATGGATCATTCATAACTTCATTATCTACTGTACTATGTTGTATTTCCTTCCAACTAATTGTTATAATATAGTTTCAAGTATTTTTTTTTTTAACAAAGTCGTCTACTTGTGTATTATAAAACATCAGTTCAGAAATCTAGTACAAAAAGGGACAGCTCCGAGAGCTGAGGTTCAAAATTGGGTGCGCAGACCCATAATCCTCAAAGCTTCTCTTGATTACACATAAAACTAAAAACCAACGGCTATATTGCCTGACGAACGAGCCTCCTAGCCAACTAAATTTACAATGCATAAGTATTATGGAGAGTGCTGTGTGACCGAGTCATCCGGGAGGTGTTCCCTCCTGCTTACTCTAGTTGAGGCTTCAGCCTGCTGGCTTTCGGTGAGGGAACGAAGGTGGTCTATGGCAGCTTCCATATGAATGCAGCGATCCTTTAAATCTTCGATCTCTTTCTTCCTTTTCTCCAGCTTTTTGCGTTTGGAGTTTCTGTCAGCGTGGTAATCCTCAGTCAGCTCCTTCACTTGCTTGTTCAGGGCATTGATCATGACTACATGTGCTTTGCACATGTGACACTCCTTGTTGTTGAAAATATTGCCCATAGAGTTTCTGGGCTGGGGCTGATTGGCAGGTTGATTGTGCTGCTCGGCCATCTTGTTTGGAACAGGTTCTACAGTGCCTCGAGAAGTTACAGGAGTTATGGAAGGCGTAAGGTTGTTGCTGCCGGGCCTGATCAGAAGAATGTCAACTGAATCCCAGAACGGATAGGGCGTCTTCGAACGGTGCTTGGTGTTAGAGAGAGCAGTGTGAGCGGAGGGAGTCTGATGTTTGCTGCCAACCGAGAGGAGCTCGGTGGGTCCTTTAACCCCGATACTGGTCTTGCAGCCTTGAAAGAGGCCTTTTGACCGCTGTCCCCGCCTCCAAAGAGCTCTTCGCCTCTGTCTCAGATTGCAATGGTTTGTGGAAGCGCTGAGAGGCTTGCTGTGATTTATAAGAGCGAAGCGGGCTTGCTCACGTTTGTAACATGGGGTGGTGAATCTGATCTTGGCTATCGTGAGATCCTCTGAGTTGATTTTTACCCGTCCTTGAGGTCTGAAGCCAGCATGGGCGTGATCACGCCCTCTGATTTTGTCTGAGGTGTACAATGATGAGTTCCTGCCTTTCCCTGCATTCCTCGATTCCGGAGGCCGATACTTTGTCCTATATCCCCAACTTCGGCAGTCGAGAAGGATATGGTTTGTAGAGGATCGAGTTTGCGCAGGCCAGCAGTGTTGAAGCGGATGCCTGAGGTGACTGTTAATCTGGTGCAAATGGATGGCATATTGACTATGGAATATCTTTGTCATAGAACTCATTGTTTTCCTTAACCTTACCCGTGGGTCTTCCCGTGGCCTTGTTGGCCAGCTCGTCCGCTGCCGAATTGAAGCTTCTTAGGACGTGCTTGTAGGTCACTTTGTTGATGCCCCTGGTTTGATCCATTATTCTTTCTTTGATTCTGTTTAAGGCAATTTGGTTGAAGTCTTTCCCAGTATTCATGGCTGCTATGAGAATTGCAGAGTCCCCTAACACTAAGAGATCATGAATGCCCAGCTTCAGGGCAATGGAGGTCCCCAATAGGAGGCTGTATGCTTCAGCCTTATTGTTCGACATGGTACCCAAACTCCACTCATAGGTGACGATTGTTTTCCCTTGAGGATCTCTAATTATTCCCCCTGCTCCAGCTTTGCCTGGGTTGTTTTTTGAGGCCCCGTCAAAGTGGAGCGTGGACCTCTTTTGCTTTTGGATCCAACTATTGACTTCCTCCTTTGTCCCTCTGAGTTTCCATTCCTTCTGCCCTGTTCCTTTTATTGGTTTGCTTTTTGTTTTTAGCTTGTGGTTGAATCTTCAGACCCATTCCTTCGCCCTCTCATCTGTGTAATCCGGGTCAGCATGATGGATCCCATTAGCTTCAATAGTCTCTGTTATGAGCGCAGTTGTTTTAGCCAGAATACTTGATACACTGGGTTTTTTGTCTTTGAATATACTTTCGTTCCTGGCTAACCATAATTGCCAGCAGAGGTTTGAAGGGATGCTGGTCCATAATCTCTTGGCGAGGGTCATGTTCTTGCTTGCATAAGGGAAGAGTTTCCCCCAACCTTTCTGAAGTAGAGAGACCTGATTGGGTAGATCCCCTATATCAAGAGGGCTAGTTATGAGTTTCCAGCAGGACGATGCTATTGGACACTCAATGAAGAGATGATTGATGTTTTCTTCCGCCTTCCTGCACATAAAACAAATTGAAGGACCCTGAATACCCTTTTTCCTAAGATTTTCTGCTGTTAGGATTTTGCCATGAAGCAAGGTCCAATTAAAAAGTTTGATCTTCGGAAGACTTTCAATTTTCCAAGCTGCCTTGTAGGATTGCCAATTGTTGGGTGCTGCTAGGTTTTGTAGCGCCTTGTAACCTTCTTTAACTGTGTAATTGCCTCCAGTTGGATCCCAAGCGTAACTATCCTCTCTCCCTCTGCTTGAAGGGGCTGCCCCTGCAAGAGATAGCTTAAGATCGTTCCATAGGTCGTCTAATTCTTCAGGAAGGTGCATATTTTTCCATCCTTTCCAGCTGTTTTGATCCCAAAGTGAGATGTCGAAGAGGGTTTTAAGGTTAGCTTCAGACATCCACAGCTGCAGTGGCCTCAGATTGATGGACTTTTCCTTGGCTTCCGAGCCCATTATTCTGTCCCTCCATATGCTGATATGTTTCCCATTACCTGGGACTTTAGAGATATGAGACTTGAGGAGAGGCAAGGTTTTTTTGATCAATTTCCACACAGGGGTGCATTGCCTTTCTGTGATTACATCAGAGAGGATGTTGCTATTGCTCCCACTCAGATATTTCTTTTTGAGAACCTCTGCCCACCAGGATCCCTTCTCTTTTAAGATTCTCCAGGTTAGTTTAAAGCCCATTGCCAAATTTGCCAGCCTGGGTACTCTAATTCCTAGTCCACCATTTTCTATGGGGAGGATGACCTTTTCCCATTTTACTAAACTGAATTTTTTCGTATCTTGCTTTCCTCCCTTCCAGAGGAAGCTTCTTAGGATCAGCTCCATATGCTTGTGAATGCTTGATGGGGTGAGGGTAATGGCAAATTGGTAGATAGGGAGGGCTGAAAGGATTGCTTTGATAAGGATTGTTCTACCCGCCAGATTGAGCCAATGCATCCCCCAACCCTGAAGTTTCCCTCTCAGCTTCTCAATTAGCTTGACCCAAACTTCGCTTTTGATTGTCTCTTTGGCCAGAGGCAGTCCTAAATACATAAAGTGGGACCAGCTTGATTGAGCTGGGATTTCCATAATTATAGAGATCCTTTGGGTTATGTATCTAGGAACATTCCAAGTATATATCATACATTTGTTGTTGTTTAATTTGCCCCCCGAGGCTTGGAGGAAGAGGTCCAGGATGGCCTTGAATCTCCTGGCCATGAGGCTTGAAGCACCGCCTATTAGAAGGGTGTCATCTGCAAATAGGGAGTGATTGATCCCTTTGGCTCCTCGGATGATGTCCACTCCTGTTATTTCCTTTAACCTTCGCTTGTTTTCCAAGTGCAAACTTAATGTCTCTGCCATGATGATATAGAGGAAGGGGGAAAGAGGACAGCCTTGCCTCAAGCCTCTTGTGCTCTTGAAGGCTCTGCATGGCCTACCATTGATTAAAGGAGCTGTCCAATTTTGGGAAACACATTCCATAACCCTGCTGATGAAATGCTCTGAAACCCCGAAGTTTGCAAGCACAGTCCTCAGAAATGTGTGGTTTACCCTGTCAAAGGCGTTCGCCATATCCAACTTAATTATCATACCCTTCTCATTTCTAGCAACACTGCTGTGTATCGCCTCCTGAACCAGAATTACATTATCTGTTATGTGTCTCTTGGGGAGAAATCCTCCTTGGTTGTCCGAGATGAGTGAGGGAAGGATTTTTTTCAGCCTATTTGCCAGAATCTTTGAGATGATTTTGTATGAGACATTGCATAATGAAATAGGTCTGAACCTGTCAAAGGATTGAGGGTTGGGCTCTTTTGGAATTAGAGCAAGATGCGAAGATTTGATACTGCTGCCCATTTTACTTTTTGAGTGGAAATTTCTCACCATTCTAAGGAAGTCTTTCTTGATGATATCCCAGTGTGTTTTGTAGAAGCTCACCGTGAAGCCATCCGGCCCGGGTGCTTTGTCGAGAGGCATGCTATTGATTGACCACTCAACCTCCTCTATTGAGATTTCTTTGTCCAGTTCACTGTTTTGGGCTTCTGTGACCTTCCTCTCAATGATGTTGGCGAAATCTGTGTTTTCCTGATAATGGGGATCAGCTGTGAGCAGAGATTGAAAGTGGTTTGAGGCAGCCTCCTTGATTTCCTCTTTATCCGTTAGCTCTTTCCCTTCAAACATTATCCTTTCAATGTTATTTCCAGCTCTCCTTACTTTGAGACAGTTATGGAAGAACGAGGTGTTTTTATCCCCAGAATTGAGCCAGAGACATCTTGACTTTTGCCTTAGCTCTTCCTCTTCTTTACGATGCTGAATGTACAGTGCTTTATACATCTCCCCTTCTTTCCTTTGGTCTTCTTCCGTTTCTTGGACTGCCTCTTTTTCCTGATTCCATTGCTCCAGTTTCATTTGCAATTCGTTTTTTGCCTTCCTTTCCTCCTTCACGTGATTCCTCGCCCAATTTTTTATGGCAACCCTTAGCAATTTGATCTTCGTTTCCCAAACGAAGTGCGGGGAGCCTGTTATCTCTGACCTCCAGATTTCTTTTATCATGGCTTTGAAATCTTCGTTGGCGTCCCAGACTTTGTTGTATTTGAATGGCAGCGGACCCAAATCTTCCTCTTTGTCTAGATACAACGCCACGGGTTTGTGATCAGAAATGAATCCCTGAATGATTGTGCTGTGAATCCTCGGAAAGTTGGCAGCTGCTCGCTCCTGAACGAGGATTCTATCAAGTCTTTCTTTGATATTGTTCCTGCCTGTCCTTTTATTTGACCATGTATAACGGCCATTTTGGGGAGGAATGTCTATGAACTTGTGAGTTTGTATGATATCCTCCAGTTTTTCTCTATATGGGTCAATGTAAAACTTCCCTCCTAGCTTCTCCTCTGCATTCCTTATTAAATTCAGGTCTCCTCCTAGGAAGATATTCCTCCCTTGGGTGATCTCAATATCTGCTGTCAAAGAGTCCCAACAATTAGCTTTGTCTCTGAAGTGTGGTGGTGCATACACGTTATAGATTGTGTATTCCTCCTTCAGATCTGTGCTTTGCATATCAATTCTAATCCACCATCTGTTTTGTTTGTTGTTTATGAGGTTCCAATTACTTTTTTTCCATATTACTCCTATACCTCCTGAGGCTCCTAATGCACTCATGGCTATTCCTTCATACTTTCTATTTCTTATCAGGCTGTTTTGGAATTCTTGATCACTGATTTTGGTCTCCTGGAGTAGGAGGAAGTCTGGTTGTTCTGCTTTAATAAGGTCTCGGACTGCATTTGCTTTCAGGGAGGAGCCCATCCCCCTACAGTTCCAAGAGACCAAAATCATCATTTACCTGATTTATTGTGGATCCCGCTTTTCTCCTTCATCTTCTCGCCACTTCCCTTGTTCCTGTCCAGGTATGTGTCTATTGGTTGTTGAGTCCCTGTAGTCATTTCTTTAGCTGCATTCTCATCTCTTATTTCCTTGTTTGATTTTCTTCCTACTTTTCTTGGTGGATCCGTGGCTGCTATGTTTTCCTTTGTTTTATTTCTCGTTAGGATCCTTTCCACTGTTTGAGGTGGGGAGGCCTGGAGGGGAGAAGAGGGGGAGGTTCTGGGGCCCTTGGGGGATGGAGGGGGGGATGAGGGTTCCTCTGAAGCTAGGGATTCAAAGGGATTGGAGGATGAGGGGATGGGGTGGCCCGGGCTTGAAGGATGAGTGGAGAGGGTTGGAGGTTCAGAGGAGGGCACTGCTGATTCAGGGGGAGGGTTTGACTTCTTTTTTTTCCTGACTATTTCCCATGCTTCCTCAGGGGTTTCATTATTTCTATTATCTTCTGATCTAGATTTAGGGCACCTATTAGCAAAATGACCGTACTCATGACATACCTTACACTTGAAGGGGAGCTGCTCATAGTCCACCTGCTGAATGTGCATCCACTGATCCACTTTGAGTTTGATTGCCTCTGGTAAGCCTTTGCCAAAATCTACTTCTACACAAATCCTTGCGCATGCATGCATATTCTCCTTTGGCTCCGATCTATCCACGTATTTCCCTATTGCGTTTCCGATGGCCCGGACGGATTCGTCAGCCCAACAGTGAAGCGGAAGATGCGGGAGGTGAACCCAGACAGGGACTGCATTGGGAACGTCCATTTCTGGGTCGAAGTCAGGGGTCCAGCGGTTGAGATAAAGGCCTCTGGTGTCCATGAAATATGGTCCATTCCTGAAGATGAGGTTACGATCCTCCACCATTTCAAAAAGGAAGGTAAAGAAGCCCCTTCCACAAAACCTTATTGCGATCTTTCCCTGGACCATAGCATTCCAGTTTCTTTCAACCCAGTGCTGAACCGATCGAGGGGAAGGCCATAACCCCGTGAACTGGCCAACCAGGCCGCGTTCAGCCAAGGCCACAGCAGATCTCCTTGGAAGTGCTGGGGGAAGAGGGACTTCCGGGATTTCATCAAGCTTCTTGACAAACTTTGAGGCTGAAGGCCGAATCCTTTCCGAGTTATTCTCTGGGATGAGAGATGCAAAGGCTTTCTCCAGTTCAGCCTGCTCTAGAGAGGGTGGATCCATCGAGCCACACAGGGGCACTCGACGACAGGCGAGAAGAAAGTAGGAGGAGAGGGCAGGAGGCCCTGAGAGGAGGGAAGCAGCGGGAGGCTGCCGACAGCTGCAGAGCTGCCAAGCGCGATCGAGAGGACAGGGCAGGAGGCCCGAAAGGGAGGGAGCAGGAGGTCTCAGGCGGAGGGGGCCCGCAGCAGGCTGCTGCAGCCCAGCAGCAGAGCTGCCAAGCACGGGCAAGGAAGGAGGTCAGGGCCGTGGCCTGGAGCGGGAGATCGCCATCCGAAACTTGAAACCGGTTCGAAAAAAATCGATTCCACTTACATCGGAATTTCTGGTCTGCCAAAAGCATATAGTTTCAAGTATTTTGATCCATTAAAATCTGTGATTTAAAATCTTTGACTTCGCGCATGTAGGTTCACTTCATACACAGTTGCGTATGGGGCTTCCAAATATGTGACTTCTATATATCGAACCTGTGTATGCGTAGAGTAAAAATCCAAAAATAAATTTATTACAGTAAAATTATTGAAAAAATACTTGAAATGCATGAAATTTCATTGAGAAATGGAATTAGGAGATTTTCTAGAAGATTGATAGTTATAATGGCAGAGAAACTTGGTGGATTATGAATGCTATATTTTTCTCCGGATCTCTTTCACTCAATTGTCTAAAACAAAAATGAGGCTTGGTAAGTCAAAAGGCCTATTTATAAGTTGTAATTTCAAAAACTTTAAAAAACCCACTTTTGTTTTGAGTATTGGGATAGGTTGTTTTTCAGGTTAAACTAGAAATTTTGAGACATTTTTTACCACTTCGATTCCATGATCGCTGACCCATCATGGTAGGTATCATTTTCATCACTGGAATATAGGTTAGGGAAGATCATTTTTTCTGTTGCATTATGCATTCTAGCCTCCATAATGCAATATGTTGCCATAGGGTTGACCACATTGTGTTATGAGCCTTAAACCATTTTCACTCACTGACTTATAAAATCATGACAAGATGGTAGAGCCAACCTTTACATGGGCTTCCTAGTTTGATCCTTGCTAGCATATGTTGCCCATGCTACAAATATTGTGTAGGCTTGGGATTCCTCTTTAGTCTCACCATCACTTTTGCAATGAAGCTTCATTCTCCTTCTTCTTTGTTATCTTTTTGGCTTTATACCCTATAGGATCCCACATGTTGAGTTGTACTTCCTCATTGCATGTTTAATATTTGTATCTTTTGGCCTTAAGACAGCTTCACTTGGACTTGTGTATAAGCCACTTTTTGACCATGTCTTTATGAAAAATCAACCTTGCAATCACTTAGCCTCTGCAACTTGACACCTTATTTCTATGGAAAGAACATTCCTTTAAGTGTCATTGACTAGTTTTGTCACCTTGCATTAAGCATAGGAATGTTCCACTCCAGGAACTAGCACATAGGCATTTGGACACTTGTTCTTTCCACTGTACCATAGGAATTATTTTATTATTTTTCAGGCTTTTTCAATATGAAAAAGACAAACAAAATTATATGTTGCAAAAAAGAGTGGGAACAAGACTTTACTTACATAATTGATGGCAACAAGAGTCAGTTGTGTTGACCTTGAAGAAACCACTCCAAGCAATTCTTTCCTCCATCAGGATGGGCTTTAGTTTGACTTAAGAGAGCCATAACCTTGTCATTGAGTCAGTACTCCTCCGATTGGTTATCTCTTCCAATCGTAAGGAGAGTTTTTGTATGCCTCCTGCATGAAAAACTTATACAAAATTATCATATGATACCATACAGCCACATTTGAGTCATGGTTGTGTTCAAGGGAAGTAAACATGAGTTGAACTTTCTGCGGTGTGTTGTTGGGAAAAGTATCCAATTCGGAATGCCCCTATCCCACTCTAAGGTGTGATAGTGCCTTAGCAACAAATGAGGTAAACTAATTGAGTATTCTTCTTTACGAAATGTAAATGAGGAAGAAGGATCTAACTAACCTGTGTCTTCAACTAGTTTGTCGATCCAGATCGCTCCTCTCTTCAGTAGCTCCCAGCTCCTTGCTCCTTCACCGGCCCAGCTTCATCGAATTCTTGTAAGATCACAAGAGAGAGAAACTACACGAAGATACAGATATACATTCATAACAAGCTCAAGATCAGATTAAGCTAAACATGTAAGCATAACAAAACATCATTGGTACACCGCATGTAGGAGAAACTCAAATAGTTTATTGATATGATAATAAAGTCCAAGAGGAGATACAACCAAGTGAGTTCCGATCTAGCATCTACCTCCCAGCAAAGGAATCCCTTCCTCTCCTCCAACAAAGCATAAATCACCCAATGTACTAATCTCAATCTCAAACCAACAGCAATTCTCTGCAAAGTACGAAATTCCAGCCTCCGGATCTCTGGGATGAGGGATCCATATATAGATGTAAGCAGAGAGGATGAGTCAGCTTATGTTTTGACTTGTGGCTTCTCTCTGTCAGTTCTTGCTTCCACTTGGAGGTTGAGAGCCTCTTACTCATCACTAGTCGAATTCATTGAGGCAAGTGTCACTGGAGAAGATTCTGGAAGCTTCCATGGTCTTTCCACCTCATTGAATGAGCTTGCCATTTGTCATTTCCCACTCAGCGCACCGTGGTAGTGCATCCAAGTGCGTTGCAACGCACCTAGCCAATGCATTTGGGTGCTTTGCAACGCAGGCAGCTAGTGGAGCTTCTGAATTGATCCTGAATTCACTGTTTCTGAGTGGTTTTTGGTGGAGAACTTCTCGGAGAAGCTGTCATTGGTTGACCTTGTTCCTTTAGGAGTTGTAACAACATCTTTAGGGACTTTGGATCCCTTGAATTATGGACATTTCATGCTTATAGCTATAAGCCACAAAAATGTCTATAACAGTTGCCCCCTAAAGTATGAGGCCGTTTATCGGGTGAAATGCTTTATTAGGAGGATCCGAAGTTCATTCAATGCTGGGAGGAGACCTGTAATAAGATACAATACAATACATTATTTTTCATACTGTTTTCATGATCTAGCTGAGGCGGGCATTCCCATGCTCAGCTTTATAAATTCATTTTTATGTACAAAGGACAGACACTTGTCTGATGATAGACTGATGATCCTACTGAAATCATCATCCTTTGGTAGGATGATTGTCTATGCTGCAATGCTGTACATGTCAATGTCTTTATTTTTCCTGAATATATATCGCAGCCCGGATGGATGAAACTAGATCCGGGGTCTTCAAACTCGTTCGATCTTCGCTCTAAGTACAAGTCGATCCATGTGAGAAATGTTCTGAAGTCGAACATGGAAAGACATCGCTTGATTACCAGTCAATGAGGTAAATTGTTAACAAGCGCGAGAGGAATCACCGATAATGATAATGACCCTCAAGGTACTGTAGTACAATTCACGTGGTGTGAATAAAGGACTTGGCGTCGAACACCACGCAAAATCTTTCGGTCGAAGGTCATTGATGTATACCTGTCGCCGGAAGTGAGAAACTTGCCATTGAGGCATGCAAGCTTCAAAGTACTGAAGGGGGTGTCCCTAGATCAACTTCTTGGATAATGAGCTGATGTCAACAAGAAGCGATCCATCAAAGGAGGGCCTTAATGTATCCCACATTAGTGACACAGAACGGAGCAAATGATTTTGATGGAGGTGAAAACGATCTAATGATATATAGTTCAGGGTGGCGGTCATGAAAGAATGAAGGATAATGTATGGTAGTGGATGGGACACGGTTGACTTCTCTAGATGACTTCTCTTGAACATATCGGCGACACTTGTGTGATGGATTGGTAGCATTTACCCCAAAGGTGGATGGTATGGCGAGACCATGGCGATGTGACCGGTGAATGAAACAACCCAACCCGACTCAGGCATGGAGCGGAAGTGTCATGTTCAAGAGCGACTTGCTACCAATAAAGTTCTTTGAGTTTCTTCCGAATTTTTCCCCAGTCATTGCTGACTAGTACCTCTTTATTTTTGTCAAGCTTGAGGAGGATAACATATGCTTGTTCTATAATTTTCCCTTCGGGCAAACCCATCGCTATGTTTTAACGAGCCTAGCGATAGTGAAACTCGTTCTCGTCTAAAGACAAGTTTGTCGCTATTTAATGTTTTTAATGAGTCTAACGACAAAGATAAATCGATCCTTTTCATTTTTAGAGAGTCTGAAAAGGTACGTAAAGTCAAATCTGAAAGTCCCTTTTCGTCATCTAATCCCTTAAGTCTGAAAAAGTATAAAAAAATACAGAAGGGATGAGTTTTCGATAGTTTTAACGAGCCGAACAAAACAAGCGCTCGATCGTTTTGTGCAATAATCCCTCAGGTCCAAAAAGATTAAAATCTAGAGGAGGGATAGCATTTCTGGTCGCTTTAACGAGCTGGAAGGTCAAAACTCGGCAATCTTTTCAAATTTTACGAGTCAGATGAAAAAGAGCTTAAAGAAGACTCGTCTTTTGAGGAACGAGTGATAAAACGGGTAGCAGTTGATTCCAGGTACGGGTTGGAATTTTCCAATCATGGCAACGTCACAAGGATGGCTAGTGAAATCACTCTTCGCAGCTATTCCTCAAAATGGGTAAACAATCAATATGGAGGTGAATGATCGACCAAATGAAAAGTGGAGGTGACGGTGCAAACACGACCAAGGCTTTAATGGCTGATAATGTTACATTCACGGTGGTTATTTACCGGAGGATAGTTCATTTTTTAAAGAGCTTGAACGCGGGTTGAAACACTTGCTCGATCTTATGTTTATTTTTTAACGAGCATGAACTATGTGCTAAAACTTCTCGATCTTATGTTTATTTTTTAACGAGCATGAACTATGTGCTAAAACTGCTCGATAACATGGTCTAGTTTTGATTTTTTACCATAAATAGCTTTGCCTTTTCAAAGATAGTACTGTACCCTCAATTGCTTGTAGATATCAGAAACAAATTCTCGTCCACGATTGATTCTTCGGATATTTCATCGTTGGACGACGATGGGAGATCGCACAATAATTCTGCGAAAACTAGAGCTTTCTTTGATTTGGATTTTACGTATTCCAGATCAAACTCTTGAAGGATTGCTATCCATTTTGAATATTTGCCCCCCTGCAACTGTCGCGACAATATATAAGTCATGGGGTTGCAATCAGACAAAATGGTAGTTTTTCGAAAGAGGACATAGCGTCGAAACCTTTGTATCACTTGAACAGCTACAAGCGCTAGTTTTTCAACATAAGAATATTTACTTTCTGTATCATTTAAGTTTCTACTTAAATAATATATAGGGTGTTCGATTCCATCGACTTCTTGAACTAAAACCATTGCGATGGTCGTATCTGCTACAGCCAGATACAGGTTAAAGTCTCTTTGATAATCGGGTGCATACATTAATGATGCTTTTATTAAGGAATCCTTTAAAGCATCAAAGGAAGCTTGCGCAACCTGATCCCAGACGAAGGGTACCTCCTTTTTCAAAAGACGTGTATAACCTTTAGCGAGTTCAGCGTAGTTCGGAATGAACCTCCTCAAAAAGTTTTCTTTCCCTTGGAGTTTCTGAATCTGAAGAAAATTTGAAGGTGGAGGCAGATTGATGATTGCCTGGACCTTGCAAGGGTCGAGACAAATCCCATCCTTTGAGGCTACAAAGCCAAGTAAACGACCAGAACTGACGCAAAATACACATTTGTGCGGATTGAGTCATATCTTGTAGTGTCGGCAACGTAGAAATATCGCTCTTAAATGCTGCGGATGATCAGTCTGCTTTCGCGAATGAGCCGGAAGGTCGTCGAGGTATGGTTGAACGATGTTCTTGATGTCATGGAAGGCATAATACATTGCCCTCTGAAACGTCGCCCCTTCGTTCTTTAAACCAAAGGGTAATTTTCGATATGCGAACATGCCCCACGGACAAATGAATGCAGTCTTTGACTGGTCCTGTGGGCGGATATTTATTTGATTATACCCGAAAAATCCATCCATGAATGAAAAATTTTCACATCCAGCGCATTCATCAATTATCTGGTTGATGAAGGGTGTAGGGTAGTTGTCTTTTGGACAAGCTTGGTTTACATCCCTATAATCGACACACACTCTAATTGTCCCTTGTTTCTTCATAACAGGGACAATATTCGATACCCAATCGGTTAGAGGAACCGGGTAGATGAAACCAGCATGGAGAAGTTTTTCAACTTCTGCCTTAATGGCAGCGGCTTTCTTGGGGTGAACCTGCCTGAGCCATTGTCTTACCGGTTTGACATCTGGATACATCTTAATTTCGTGTTCAACGATACTCGAGTCGATTCCTGGCATTTCATCATATGACCAAGCAAAGACATCTCTGAACTCGCGAAAAAGAGCGTTATATATTTCCAGTTCTGAAGGAGAACAACCTTTGCCGACATAAATATTCTCTACAACATTTGTTTTAGTCAAGATATTTATGGCTATAGTCTCTTCAATATTGGATAAGTTTCGCTCAGAATCCACCGTATTTACAGTATTTGATAGGAATTCAAAAACTGTAGGGTGATAAAGGTCATCTTGAGTATATTCTTCATAATCTGGAAGAAGGGAACGATGGTGGCAATCATTCCATGGTGCCCCTTCAATCAACATTGATTGTAGAATTCCTTCGTCGGTTCCATGCACTCGCGACCAAGGATCTAAAGGGGTACCATATTCTCTAGACCTATCTACCCAAATGCTTGATGAGCGTTGATTTGGGTTCGCCTCCCATGCCAGAAACATTGATTGCTACAATATTTCTATTGGGCTTGGGGGTAAAACCATTGCATGATCCATGTCGATATCGTCTCCTGAGATCTTCGTGGAAGATATCATATTGTAGGTACCTATCGACACTACTTCCGCCAAGTCGATTGGAGGTGGAAGAGCGAAAGTTCCCATTAGTATAGGATCTTTTAGTAGGCCTACTCTGATATTCGGAAGTGAATGGGGGCTTCCATGGATCATTGGAATGCTTCCTGTAACTTGCGAACCATTAGGGAGGAAGTTTTGTTGGTCGACGATCGTAATCCCCCCTTGAAAGAGGAATGCAATCTTTCTAAAATAGGTCGACACAACAGCTGCCATGGCATAGATCCACGGTCTTCCTAGTAGGATGTTTTAATCAAGATTCCCATCGATGACTTCAACATCTATTTCTACTGTTTTTCCCCCTAGTTCAACCTTCAAGTTATTTAGGATACCATATGGGGTATATGTCCTTCCGTCGAATGCTTTTAATGTTGTCGTGGATCGTGACAAGGTTGGAGATCCTAAAGTTTTCCAGCAACTCATCGACATAATACATGTAGATGCCCCCTCATCAATAATTGTTCGATGAACAGTTTTGTTGAGGGCTTTCACTTGGATAAGGAAAGCTAGTTGAGATGGTAACTGAGGATCGTATCCTTTGTGGTCGAAGGATACAAGATTCGAATCCTTAGGATCAACCCCACCAATGGCTGATAACAAAGCCTGCCTTTGGGATGGGCAATTTTGTAGTACTTCAAGAGTCGACATAGCGGATGGCAATTGGGCCAAATCTCCCACTATGTTATAATGTTGCGCTACTCTGGCGCAAGGATTAATGTCGACTTGTGTACTACTCCCTTTGGCGGTTTTATTGTTAATTTAGGAATGATGGGTGGTACAACTTCTGTCGAAGTTGTTGTCGAACTGCTTGGTTGATCTTTTTCCTTGCCGTTCGACAACAACGGATTCCTGTAATCTTTGTTCCTTGTCGAAATCAAAGCATCATTTTGCTGTTTCGAAATCGACAACATTAGCACTTGCGACGGGGAAGCATTTCCACTATCAACCAGATTTGTGCCTGGATTTGGAAACGGGTCAGTTAACACAGCTGAGGTTTGCGAACTCTTAAAGAATATTTTAAGCTCAGCTTTGTATGGACATTCTTTCGTCTAGTGATTCTCATCACATATCTGACACCCGAAGGGGGGTGGTTTCCTATCTCCAGGAGGGTTTGAAGAAGTTTTTTCAGGAGATGACTCTCCTTGTTTCTTCTTCTTCCCTTTGTTTTGTTTCTTCTTGCTTCCTGGTTGTTTGGTTTCTTTGCCTTTATCTGCTGATACGACATTTACTTCCGAAGCAAGAATTTCGTCTTTTGCATTTTGATCTGAAATCTTACGGGCCTTCTTGGAGTTCGCCTTTGTTGATTTCACGTTTGTCGTGCCAATCATGCCATCACCGGCATGAGAGTCATTGCTTGATTTAGGAGGAGACGGAATTGAGAATTCCGGTCTAGGGGCGTCAGGTATTTTTTCGTAGAGCATGCCAAACTGAGTATAGACCAAGTCTAGATATTGCGCACGAGCGATAACTTGCTCTTCCGTTACGACTCCCCCCTTTGCCACATCTTCTGTTATGGCAGGAAGTAATGACTTGATAAACCATTCAGCTAATAGCTGATCGGGAACGTACGTTTTTACCATCCTACGACGACGTCGCCACTCATGTATATGATCAGATATGTGAGTGGTCGTTGTCTGTTTGAAGTTGGTTAAGATTTCTGTTCCCGTTTCATACCTTATCGGTAATTGAAAATGGGTTAAGAAAGTCGTGGCTAAGGTGCTGAAATTGTCGAACGAGGCTCTAGGTAATTCAATATACCATTTTGCCGTTAGACCCGTTAACGTCCTCTGAAAAAGGCGAAGCCTTATCGAATCATCGTTTAGGGTGTTTGATGAACACCATAGATGAAATGTCATCACGTGATTCGATGGGTCTTCACCTGGATTTCCATTAAATTTAGGAATATCTTAAGGAAGTTTGTGAGGAATCGCAGGCCACCAAGGGGCGTAAGCAATTGGATCGTTTGTTAACCGATGTAAATCGGGTAACTCTAAAGTTGCCACGAATGGTAACTGTTGATTCAGATTAGGTGAAGCATACCCAGGATACGATGGAATTGCCTGAGCAGTTGGCCTTTGCATACCAGCATAATGTAATTGATGCTGGTATGACTGATACGGTTGGTGGACATGACCACTGTAAAGTGGTTGACTTTGACCATTTTGAATGTACGGTTGTCCACTGTTCGCAAAGATCTGCTGCTCAGAACCTTGGTATACTTGTTGGAATTGTGGTTGTTGATATTGCACCAACCACGGTTGCGAAGCCATGTTCTGTTGCACTATACTAACTGCTGGACCAAGGTGTGGGGTAATTGTACCCGTTTGGACCTGGGTCGCCCCACCAGTAGGCGATTGTGGTTGAGTCACAGGGTCAAGGGGTTGTTGCATTACAACCTGAAAAATCTGAGGTTGACACACAACAGGCAACATTTGAACTTGCGACACTGTCACAATAGCTGGTGTAGTCGGGATGTTCGACATAGGTACACATTGTTGCATAGAATACACAACCCTTGGTTGTTGGGGTAGTATAGGTACCCAACCACTTGATGTAACTCCAGTATAACCTGAATATTGTTGTGAACCCCCCTATGGATATCCTCCCAGAGGGGGTAATGAAAGGGCATACTGCCCCCCATACGGTGGCAATCCGGAACTCAAGGGGATTGTCTGCCCTTGGGGACTAGATTGCCCAAATTGACCTCCAAATGGATCAATTTGGCGAGTCTCAACATAAGAGTTTCCGGATATTATTCCGGAGGAACAAATAGGAACGGACCACACTGTCGAAATAGTCCCTGGGTGGACTCCTTCTAGCGGTTGTGAGCTAGTCGGGGCAGATGGTATGCCGACAAACATTGTCGGAGTGACGGCAGGGAGTTCTGCTGTCGCTGTGTCATTTGACACAGTCCTAGATGTTGACGGTTGTTCAGACATTTTGAGTCTATCCAAAATATTACCTAGCGATTCTACAGGAACTTCCACTGGTGGTAGACTAACTTTTGATGTCGAAGGAAATAGAGTGACCCCGACTCCAAAATGTGTTGGAGTACTTGCTTGCGGATCTTCTACAATTTCCTCTATCGCAATCAAACCAGGTGGAAGGGGAAGACCGTCAGGTCCGTAAAATATTTCTGGTGCCGAAGAAGGGGTTGAATCAACAGCGACAGATGTTTGAGGAACAAGACTCTCTGAACCGGTTACAGATGGAACTGGTTCAGTAACACAAGTGTTTGCTCTCAGACTAGGATCAGTATCACTGTCCCTCTGTGGCTGTTGAACTTCTTCTGTAGAGGCAGGGTTTCCAGAAATGTTTGGAGTAACCAGAATCTCAGATGTTGTTGGAACACTTGTTCTAACTTTGATAGGAGATTTCGAACCGGTTAAATGAGTTCGCTTTGTCCGTACTGTTTTCGATTCCGAAGACAAAGACGGTTGACTCGTAAGCCTCCGCGAACGACGGGGTTTCAATTGACTTTCTTCCACGATTGCGGATTACTCGATCAACCAAAATACAAAAAGGGGAAAGTGTGTTTCCGAATTAAATGAATTTTTAGACGCTTTAGACACAACTTGCTTTTTCAATTTTAAAGAGTCGAGAAAAAGCTAAAGATGACTCTAGTCTCCTTCGATGTTTTAACGAGCCCGAAGTGAAAAATGCTCGGATGGACTTTTTCCGTTATAGAGTCTGAAAAATGCCAAAAGGAACTGCTCTGGAGTTCTAGGTAGAGGGTGTGCCAAACTTTTCGCAAAACCGCAGAATACTTTTTAAGGTACGGGCAGTCAATCTTCCTGAATGATGTGTTCAGTGCACTGTGATCAGTAGGGCGGCCGACACGGTTTCCTAAGGATAAAGGTTTTATGCGTATAGGGGTCTCCCAATATATACTCGACGGTATGTGGGAGCACAATCCGTACTGGCACTATCATCTCTTAGGAGGAATCACCCAACTATCAGCGAGATCGACAATCACCAGGTTTTACGACGCCGGAACACGTCTCTAGCTTAGACCTCTATGTTGTGCGTTAAGTTACAAAGCGTTGTTAAGTTCATTCAATTTATTTTAGGTTGATCTTTCTTAGAAGTTTTCCTTTTTGGATCACCACGAGATGTATGATACAATTCCTAAATGCAGTCTAAAGATGATAAGCAAGCTTTTATATCTTTTCAACAATGAAAATCCTAGCTACAAGGGGAAAAGAAAGATACAATCTTTTCTCAAAGAACATAGAGCACACTGTAAATGCACTTTTCCTAAATCAAAGCATGAAAACTATCAAAATGCAAATGCACATATGCATGTATTTTTTTTCACTTTCTTAATATTGATGCCTAAAAAGAAAGCTGTTGTACAAATTTGAATTCGATTTCAAGTGAAAACATAAACAAGTTCCTTTTTCGAAATCAAAAAGACAATTACGACACTTTATGATTTACTTGTTTTGACACTAGAAATGCATAAATTCAAACCAAACGACAAAAGTAAAAGTGTAATCAACTGTGAACAACAAACAAACTCACTCCTAAGATCAAAACGACACTTACGACAGGTCTAGATCTAAGGGCGACAGTATGACTAGTTTACTTTTGTAATGGGAAATTGCAAATGATGTAACAAATACACAAAGAACAAATACAGTTTCTTTATACAACTGAGGCGGAATTGAGGCAGAGAAAAGGGGTTTCAGATAGGTACACTGACTGATAACAGGTTGCAAAAACAGAGATAAAACTGAGCAAAAGGAAGCAGGGAACCACAGCTGCACAAGGCAAAGGCTGATCAGCGCACCCTCAGCACAGAGAAACTGAACTTTAGCACAGGTATCCTTCATGGGACCTGCGTTGAAATGCAGAACCTCTTCACAGAGCCTGTGCTGAAGTAGAAACGAGAGTTGTTTCTGGATCCTGGGTTACGGTTTGCAGTTAAATCTACAATTTTTGTCCGAATCAAAGCTATCAATTAGGTACAATTAGGAGGATGATTTAAAGGAGGACTAAGATCTATCACAAAGGGCTATTAGAGTACTTGTGGATCAGTTTGTTCAGATCATAAAAAGAGGCCCAGTGAGTGGACTAGAGTGGCAGATCTCTACTTTGCATTTGAAAATGGAAAATGCATTTCGATTCAGCACTCCTGAGTTTATGAGAAGAACAAAAATAGAAACACAAATAAACTAAACTAGACATGTTCCCCAGCGGAGTCGCCAATTTTTTGTTGGGAAAAGTATCCAATTCGGAATGCCCCTATCCCACTCTAAGGTTTGATAGTGCCTTAGCAACAAACGAGGTAAACTAATTGAGTATTCTTCTTTATGAAATGTAAATGAGGAAGAAGGATCTAACTAACCTGTGTCTTCCGCTAGTTTGTCGATCCAGATCACTCCTCTCTTCAGTAGCTCCCAGCTCCTTGCTCCTTCACCGGCCCAGCTTCACCGAATTCCTGCAAGATCACAAGAGAGAGAAACTACACGAAGATACAGATATACATTCATAAAAAGCTCAAGATCAGATTAAGCTAAACATGTAAGCATAACAAAACATCATTGGTACACCGCATGTAGGAGAAACTCAAATAGTTTATTGATATGATAATAAATTCCAAGAGGAGATACAACCAAGTGAGTTCCGATCTAGGATCTACCTCCCAGCAAAGGAATCCCTTCCTCTCCTCGAACAAAGCATAAATCACCCAATGTACTAATCTCAATCTCAAACCAACAACAATTCTCTGCAAAGTACGAAATTCCAGCCTCCGGATCTCTGGGATGAGGGATCCATATATAGATGTAAGTAGAGAGGATGAGTCAGCTTATGTTTTGACTTGTGGCTTCTCTCTGTCAGTTCTTGCTTCCACTTGGAGGTTGAGAGCCTCTTACTCATCACTACTCGAATTCATTGAGGCAAGTGTCACTGGAGAAGATTCTGGAAGCTTCCATGGTCTTTCCACCTCGTTGAATGAGCTTGCCATTTGTCATTTCCCGCTCAGCGCACCCTGGTAGTGCATCCAAGTGCGTTGCAACGCAACTAGCCAGTGCATTTGGGTGCTTTGCAACGCAGGAAGCTAGTGGAGCTTCTGAATTGATCCTGAATTCACTGTTTCTGAGTGGTTTTTGGTGGAGAACTTCTCGGAGAAGCTGTCATTGGTTGACCTTGTTCCTTTAGGAGCTGTAACAACATCTTTAGGGACTTCAGATCCCTTGAATTATGGACATTTCATGCTTATAGCTGTAAGGCACAAAGATGTCTATAACACGGTGTCTCTTGAATCATTTTCAGTAGGCAATACCCGGTTTTTCAGAGTTATGTTCATTATCACATCAACTATTTGGTCCTTTTCTTGTGCTAGTTAAGAAGGTCTCCATTGACTTCTTGCTGGTAGGTTTTCTCTTATTGAATTTGACAAATTGCTCTGAGATTAGGCCTAGAGCTGCACCTTGGCCCTATTTCCATCATTGATAGGTGACCTTGTACTCAACATCGATCAGTATCATGGGCTTTTGGCTAAGTGGTTTCCCTTGTGTTTGATGTCAACTTACATTATCATATATTGGGATTCGTGCAACACCATGGTTTCCATTTGACTCTATTGGTGGATTCCTCACCTCTGTGTTAGCTTTCATTATTGGTTGGCTTAGAGGGTTTTTGTTGTGTGCTAGACACATCTTATGTATGCCAAAAATGTGCTTTGGTATGGTTACTTCATCTTTCTTCATCTGATTCCTTCCAAATTATTGGCTTGCATGTTACACTCACATTGGATTGATGTGGGATGCCTTAATGCCTTCCTTCTAGCATATATTTTCCCATCGAATCCAATTCATTTCTCTAGGTGTTATCGGGAAAACTAGTGTCTATACAAAGCTGCTAGTCCCACTAAGGCTGGTAGCTACCTTAGAAATAAACACACTAAAAACTACTTTCGTTTTCCTTTATGAGAAAAAGATAAGAGAAGAATAAGGAGACCAACCTCTGTCTTGCGCTTGGTTCCTTGCTCGATTCCTCTCTCTTCTGGAAGGTCTTTGCCACTCGCTTCCTTGCCTACCCAGCTTCAAGGAGTACATGTAGAATCAAAGCAGCATAACACTATCCAAGAACATAGATCTATTATCATAAACAATATAGGATCAGATGTAGATTGACCACACAAATGCATAAATCATAAATCATACAAGAATGTGGAGGAAAACTTGAATAGCTTTATTGATAATCAAGAAAGAGCAAAGAGGATTACAACCAATTTTTCTGACCAAGCATCATCCTCTCAACAAGAAAGCCCTTCTTCACCTCATGAAAAGCTTAGATCACCCAACACTATGATATTTCACCAAGGAACCAACAACACTTCCTTACAAGATACAAAATTCCAGCCTCCGGATCTCTGGGATGAGGGATCCATATATAGATGTCTGCAAGGGAGGTGAGTCAGCTTTTGAGATTTGATTAGTGTCTTCTCTCTTATAGTTCTTGATTCCACTTGGAGATTGATGATATCTTACTCATCCCTGGTCGAGTTCAGAGAGGCAAGTGTCACAGGAGAGGTTTCTGGAAGATTCCATGCTCCTCCACCTTACAGATTGACCCTGCCATTTGTCCTTTCTTGCCCATTGCACCCCATAGAAGGGTTTTTTGACATGCATCGCACCTACTGTGTGTATTCAAGTGGGATGCAACACACTTTGCCTATGGAGCAGGTGAAATGGTCTAGTTTTGACCAGTTCTGAATAGTTTTTCATGGAGAACTTCTGGGAGATGATGTAATCAGTTTACCTTGTAATTTTAGGGGTTGGAACAACACCTTTAGGGACTTAGGAGCACTTGGTTTATGGACATTTATGCTTGGGGTTGTAGTGCCCAAAAATGTCTATAATAGTTGCCCCCTAAAGCATGAGTTCGTTAATCTTTTGATGTCGGGTGAAATGCTTTATCACGAGGATCCGAAGTTTTTTTTTCGAGCTAGAAGGTGACCTGTAATAAGATTCAATACAATACATTATCTTTATTTTAATGATCTAGCTGAGGCGGGCATTCCCATGCTCAGCTTTATAAATGCATTTTCATGTAAATAGGACAGGCAATCGTCTGAGGGTAGACTGATGATTCTGGTAGAGCCATCATCCCTTAGATTGGATGATTATCTATGCAGCAATGATGTACATTTGATGTCTTTATTTTCTTGAATATATATCGCAGCCTGGATGGATGAAACTAGATCCGGGGTCTTCAATCTCGTTTGATCTTCACTCAAAGTACAAGTCGATCCATGTGAGAGATGTTCTGGAGTCGAACATGGAAAGACATCGCCTGATTACCAGCCAATGATGTAAGCTATTAACAGGTGCGAGAGGAATCACCAATAATGATAATGACCCTCAAGGTACTGCAGTACAATTCACGTGGTGTGAATAAGGACTTGGCGTCGAACACCATGCAAAATATTTCGATCAAAGGCCATTGATGTAAACCTTTCGCCGGAAGTGAGAAACTTGCCATTGAGGCATGCAAGCTTCAAAGTACTGAAAGGGTTGTTCCTAGATCGACTTCTTGGATAATGAGATGATGTCGACAAGAAGCGATCTATCATAGGAGGGCCTTAGTGAATCCCACATCAATGACACAGAATGGAGCAAATGATTTTAATGGAGGTGAAAACAATCTGGTGATATACGGTTCAGGGTGGCGGTCATGAAAGAATAGAGCGAAAATGTATTATAGTGGGTGAGACACAGGTGAATTCTCTGAGCGAATTCTATTGAACATATCGACAACACTGACATGATGGATTGGTTGCATTAGCCCCAAATTTGGATGGTGTGATGGAACCATGGTTATGTGACCAGTGAATGGAACAACCCAACCCGACTCGGATGGGGAGTGAAAGTGTCATGTTCAAGAGTGACTTGCTACCAACAAAGTTTCTTCAAGTTTTCTTCCCAATTTTTCCCTAGTCATTGCTGACCAGTACCTCTTTATTTTTGTCAAGCTTGAGGAGGATAACATATGCTTGTTCTATAATTTTCCCTTCGGGCAAACCCATCGCTATGTTTTAACGAGCCTGGCGATAGTGAAACTCGTTCTTGTCTGTTATGGACAAGTTTGTCGCTATTAGGTTTCAACGAGTTTAATGAAAAAGATAACTCAGTCCTTTTCAATTTTAGAGAGTCTGAAAAGGAACGTAAAGGAAACTCCAAAAATCCTTTTTCGTCATCTAATCCCTGAAGTCTGAAAAAGTATAAAATAATACAAAAGGGATGAATTTTCGGTAATTTTAACGAGCCGAACAAAACAAGCGCTCGATCTTTTTGTGTAATAATCCCTCAGGTCCAAAAAGATTAAAATCTAAAGGAGGGATAACACTTCCGATCACTTTAACAAGCTGGAGAGGCCAATGGCTCAACAATCTTTTCATATTTTACAAGTCAGTTGAAAAGAGATTAAAGGAGACTCGTTTTTTGAGGAACGAGTGATAGATTCGGGTAGCAGCTGATTCCAGGTAAGGTTTGGAATTTTCCAATCACGACAGCGTCACAAGGATGGCTAACAAGATCACTCTTCGCAGCTATTCCTCAAAAGGGGTAAACAATCAAGTGGAGGTGAATGATCGGCCAATACAGAGTGGAGGTGATGATGAGAACATGACCAAGGCTTCAAAGGCTGAAGTAATACATTCACGATAGTTATTTACCGGAAATTGGTTCATGTTTTAATGAGCTTAAACGCTCGGGGAAACACTTGCTCATTGCTTATGTTTATTTTTTAACGAGCTTGAATTCCACGTTAAAACTGCTCGATTAATCCAGTCACATAATAAGGATGTCTCATATATAAAAACGACATTATTTCAAAGCTTTGCCCCGCATCCTTTCTTTATGCAAGTTAGGAAACGACCAATCCTATGAGTTTAAAGGGTTAGAGGACCTATAAATTTAAAAAATAAATGGTCGCTCTTTGCTTGCACGCCAAAAGGTTTGCATGCCCCCAGGTATAGCGAAGTAGAGTTTCCAGGTTACCCCTCAATTTGCAGACAAAACATTTGTTTTATTGGGAAAGGCCTACCTCAACAGAGGTATCTTATTCCAGTCTAATCCCATTTTCCAAAATGGACGGGTGTGTCAGGCCAGTCATATACTCTCCGCAGAAACCCACCATATACCCAAGGTTTTCCTGTCAAAACAGGCCAGGGTGCATGCCCCCTGGGTTTCAGTCATGCCCTCCAAATCACTCGCGCTCATCAGGAGGACGGATTGGGGATTGATGAGACATTCCTTGCATGAAAAGACCATTCAGGGTTGGTATATGACTATTTGCTATATGTGAACTGGGGAATGAAAGCTGGCCTACGAGCTTGACCACTCTTCCTTCATGTGGAAAACACATTACTCTAAAGAGTGAGGAGACAATGGCTCCCATGCAATAAATATAGTCTCGTCCAAGGAGTAGATTATAATCTAGGGGTCCTTGGACTACCATTACGTTCATGTGAACAATTTTCCTTCTCAATGTTATCGGCACATCGGGAAGTATCCCTAATGGTTGACTGGTTCCTTTGTCAAAGCCTATTAGATTTCTCATCTCAGGCAAAAGTGATGGCGAACCAAGCGATTTCCAAGCAGTTGAGGAAAGAATACTCACAGAAGCCCCTTCATCTATGATGGTACTGGCCATGACCATTCTATATATTTAAGCAATGATTCGGAATGGTACACTAGCCGGTAAACGGGTTTGCCTAGTAGATTCCAGTCAAAGGAAACAACCAGGTTTCTTGGAGGTGGGACCAAATAAACGATCGGATATGACTCTGATAAACTTCCTTCCTATGGTAAAGGAACAGGTAGACTGCCCCCTTGTTCATCGGAGTCTGTGCTTACGAAGAGAATTTGAACAGTGTCATTCTTGTTCTCTTCGATGACTGTATCATCTGAAGATGGACCTTCTGAAGGCACGACCGGGTCAACTTCCGCCTCAACCTTTTGACTTTCATCTGGTATGGATTCAAATGGTTTATCTTCAATGATAGACACTTCGGCCGACCACAAGGGTGTGTCAGACGGATTTTCAACTAGTGACAGACTTGACAAGAGTTTCTTGTATCCAGGAGGAAGCCGTAACGGTGAAACCGGACGGTCGTCCAACACTCTTTTAGCTTCGTCTAAGAAGGGACAATGGTGGACGGCGTGATCGCCTTCACACAATTTACAAGGAAATTTATATTTTCCTTTTTGTCCAGGGGCTTCACTTTCACTAGTTGACGGTGTATGCTCAACATGATCGTCAGAGGTTGATGACACCGGATTGTGCAAACGAGGAGACTAGTCCCTTAAGATCCAAGGGATGCAAGGACAATCTCGATGATAGTGGTCTCCTTTGCAAATTACACATGGTGATTTAGGCCTGGTCGGTGCAGTGTGTGGATTTTCGCTAGACGATGCTTGGTTGCCCCTTTTCGCCTTTGGCTCCTTCTTCTTCTCTTTCTTATTCTTCTCCTTCTTCTTCTTAGTTACTTGATTTTTGGCTTTACCAGCTTCATCAAGCGAAGAGGAAGGAGGAGAGGAAGAATTGGACGATGTAGAGGGTTGGGGGGTAACTCTAATATCGTTTAGTTGCTGACTTGATTGTTCAAGAATCACGGTGTTCTGAACGACAAAAGTTGAGAAGAGCCATACGGGCAAGCCAATTATCAATCCTGGAAGAGACAATGTGACCATATGGGGTGCACCAACATCTCCCCAAGAGGAGAAGGGACTAGGATTTCCTCCAAGGGGAACTCCTTGGTTGGTGGACTCCATTTTTCTCAACTTAAGATCAACGTAGGAAAGGTTATGATTATTCCATTTAAAATAAATTTTAGACAATTTGACACAACTTGTTTTTTAAATTTTTAAGAGTCGAGAAAAAACAAAAGATGACCCTAGTCGCCTTCGATTTTTAATGAGCTTGAAGTGACAAGTGCTCAAATGGACCTTTTCCGTTAAGGAGTCTGAAAAGGAACGAAAGGGACTACTCTGGAAATCTAGACAGAGGGATTACCAAACCAATCACAAAACTGTAGAATACTTTTTAGGGTATGGCATTCAATCTTCCCGAATGTTGTGTTCAGTGCATTGCGATCGATAGGGTGGCAGACACGGCTTCCTATGGATAAAGGATAAAGCCTATTGTGGTCTCCCAAAATATACTCGACAGTACCTGGGAGCACAATTCTGTACTGGAACTTATCATCTCAAAGTGGAGGAATCACCCAACCAACAGTGAAAACAACAGTTACCAGGCTTTACGACACTGGAATACGTCTCTAGCCTAGACTTCTAGATGTTGTGCATTAGGTTCCAAAGCGTTTTTAGATTCATTAAATTTTATGGTTGATCTTGCTTAAGAAATTTTCCTTTCAGGTTCACCGCGTGATGTAGATGTACAATTCCTAAAATGCAATCTAAGATCATAAACAGTCGTTTAATCTTCTTTTTACAATGAAAATCCTAGCTACTAAGGAAAGAGAGATGTCGTTCTTTCAACAAAGAGTAGAGAGCACACACTATATGCACTGTCCTAAATCAAGCCAACAAATAGTCAAATGCAAATGCACATGCATGTATTTGTTTTCAGCCTTCTTAATGTGTGAATGATAAAAAGAAAGCTAAGTGAAAATCTGAATTATTTTCCAAAGCGACAATTACTAACAAGTTTCTTTTCAAAACAAAATGAGGACAATGACGACAATTTGTTATTTGGAATTGAAAACTTGCTTTCGACACTTGAAAAACTACTAACTCAAATCAAATACAAGAGTAACAGTGTAATCGACTATCAAGAACAATCGAATTCTCTTTTATGACTGAAAACGACACTTGCGACACTTTCAAATCAAGAAACGACAGTAAAATTACGCTACTTCTTTGTAAAGGAGAACTGAAAATGTCTCAAAAATACATAAAAACATTTATAGTTCTTTGCACAATGGAGGTGGAATAACAGCAAGGAAAGGGGTTTCAACATAGGTGTACTGACTACAGACAACAAAACTCCTAAATAGAGCTGAAAAGAGTGAACACAGAAACCAAAATTTAGGAACAAGGCCTTGTCTGATCAGCGCACTTGTAACACAGTGAAAATGAAATGCAACGCACCTACTACACTCGGGAAGTGCGATGCATTTGAAGTTCACAGAACAGACAGTGCACTGGACCAGGGACGAGACTTTGATTGGATTCCAGGTCACAGTTTGCAGTTCAGTTCAGGTATTTAGGTCGAGCAAGTGGTAATCAATAAATCAATCACAGGGGTAGATCTAAGGAGGTTACTAGAGCCACCACGAGGGCAATTAGAGAGCTTGTAAATCAATCGTTTACTTCATAAACAAAACCCAGAGATAGACTGAAGCAGCATTGATCTACTTTGCACTTGCATAGCAAATGTAGTTCGAAGGCTAGCTAGCTTGACTTCAGGCTCCGTCTGTAAGTTTATAAAGTAAACAAATGTAGATGAACAAACAATCTACTCGCTCCCCAGTGGAGTCGCCATTTTGTTATCGGGAAAACTAGTGTCTATACAGAGCTGCTAGTCCCACTAAGGCTGGTAGCTACCTTAGAAACAAACACACTAAAAACTACTTTTGTTTTCCTTTATGAGAAAAATATAAGAGAAGAATAAGGAGACCAACCTCTGTCTTGCGCTTGGTTCCTTGCTCGATTCCTCTCTCTTCTCGTAGGTCTTTGCCACTCGCTGCCTTGTCTACCCAGCTTCAAGGAGTACCTGTAGAATCAAAGCAGCATAACACTATCCAAGAACATAGATCTATTATCATAAACAATATAGGATCGGATGTACATTGACCACACAAATGCATAAATCATCAATCATACAAGAATGCGGAGGAAAACTTGAATAGATTTATTGATAATCAAGAAAGAGCAAAGAGGATTACAACTAATTGTTTTGACCCAGCATCATCCTCTCAGCAAGAAAGCCCTTCTTCACCTCATGAAATGCTTAGATCACCCAACACTATGATATTGCACCAAGAAACCAATAGCACTTCCTTACAAGATACAAAATTCCAGCCTCCAGATCTCCGGGATCAGGGATCCATATATAGATGTCTGCAAGGGAGGTGAGTCAGCTTTTGAGATTGATTAGTGTCTTCTCTCTGATAGTTCTTGATTCCACTTGGAGATTGATGATCTCTTACTCATTCCTGGTCGAGTTTAGAGAGGCAAGTGTCACAGGAGAGGTTTCTAGAAGATTCCATTCTCCTCCACCTTGCGGATTGACCCTGCCATTTGTCCCTTCTTGCCCATCGCACCCCATAGAAGGGTTTTTTGACATGCATCGCACCTATTGTGTGTATTCAGGTGGGATGCAACACACTTTGCCTATGGAGAAGGTGAAATGGTCCAGTTTTGACCAGTTCTGAGTAGTTTTTCATGGAGAACTTCTGGGAGATGTTGTAATCAGTTGACCTTGTTCTTTTAGGGGTTGGAACAACACCTTTAGGGACTTAGGAGCCCTTGGTTTATGGACATTTATGCTTGGGGTTGTAGTGCCCAAAAATGTATATAACACTAGGAATGAGGTCTAGAGTCATTTTTCAATACCTTAGCGTTTGTAGTCATTAGTGGAAGACTCCTTCACTATCAGAATTGAGAATACATCAATGTCTCCTCATTGATAGATTATCTCAAGTGTTCAAATTGAACTCATTTATTCACACTTGTTAGATTGCACTGGGGTAGCTTGACTCTCATCATCATTATCAATGATTTGTCTTGCATTTGTTAATGATATACATCAATGACTGGTAATCAAATGATTTCTCACATGGTCAACTTCAGGTAATTTATTCCCATAGTATAGAAATGTACCATGGTGTTCGGTGAAGACCTTGGGTTGCATCAACATTTTTTGGTTCACTTGTTAGTTCCTTCAGTTTTTTTCTAGTGACACCATCCAGCTTATATGTTGTAGTTCATCATAGTAGCATTTTATATGTTAGCACCTGAGTTGCATGCAGTACCATTATTCCACTTTTTGACTTGGTAATTTGAGGATCAGTTATGTGACATCAGTGAAGATATATCTCCTTCATTGATCAGTTATTTTATATGTGATATTGTGACATGGCCTTGATATGTACTTTTGCGGCTATGATTAGATAATCCACTATGTATTTCTCAGTTTCCTTTGTACTTGTATACATATTGGATCCTTTATACACTTTATATGTGGAAGTGCTTTACTATCTCTGAGCATGGGTATGCCCACCTCAGACATGAGCTTTATTTTTTATCTCTTCCACTAGTTTGGTAGGCTAGAATCTGGTGATCTCCTCCCTTTGTCCTCACATGATTCTTTCGATACACTTAATACATTTTGGCCATCGTGTACCCGTTCTAACCTCATATATTAGGGGGCATCCGTTATAGCATCAGTTATCACCCTTGTATACTTGATGATCTAAGTCATGGCCTTGGGCATCCCTTTCTCTTCAGACTTGGTCCATTTATTGAAAAACATTATTTTAAATTCCATACACAACATTGCCCTTCAAAACGTGCATGCACGTGCGGGTCCAACTATACCCAACTCCTTTATATAATTTGAAATAATAAAAAAAATATAAAATCCCTATTTTATGGGTGGGGTTTACAGGTTACACTGGAAGCCCACCTATAGGATCTCGTGGCCTAACTATATCCCAACTGAAACAATTGTTTTGGGGTGTCATAAATACACCTCATGGGAAGGCCTAAAGGGAGAGAGAAATATGGGATATTGATATTATATCCAATTGGTCCCTGATCAAGTCTTATTTATCCTTTTGCCTCCTACACTCCTAGTTATAGGAAACCCTTATTTCCTCATAGAGATTTCTGTCTGCTTTATATGGAAGATGTGTTTATGGATTTGAAAGAGGATTGTTGAGGCTTGGGCGGGACTGATCTGGAGGAAGGTTTTGCTTGGAGTCGTGGTCGAATCAGGTTGTATTCTTCCACATTCTTTGTAGACATCAATAAAGAAGCTCCGTCTTCTTCTTGTTGTGATAATATTTATGCTTTAACTCATGTTATGATCTAATTATGTATGATCTCATGTTTTATATTTGTATTCTTATATGATCTAACATTCATATCTTGAACATGCTTTGAACTACTACTAGTATATATGCTTTTCTAGAATGATTTGTAGGTTTTGAATCATTGGAGGAAGCAAAGGGTTTGGACTCCAAGCAAACATCCTCAAATGTAGTACCTACATGTATTATCTCTTCATCCCACTTTAATAGTTTAAGCATTAGGATTGCTTGTTTTCTTGCTTCTTTTTGGTGTATGCCCTTTGATCTATTGGGATTCTCAACACAGACCCTAGGGTGTTTTATCCCATAACAGTAATTCTAGAAACGCTTGTCAAAAATCCCTATTTGCAAGCCCAACACTACTTTTAGCATGAAAGCCCATGCTGGTATCCTTTGGTTTAACTAGTGACTAGCACTGGTAGTGCGACTTTGGATAGGAAAATCCGTGCTAATCCTATTCAGAAAGTTTCTCCAAAAATGTGTTGAAAATGGCAACAAGAAATGCTAAAAATAGAAGTTCTAAAAATAGCACTGCTATAAATAGTAGTTCGGGTACTAGTGTTGGACATAGTAGCAAGGAATGAAAAATTGAAGTGCTATAAATAGCATTGCTAAAAATAGCATTGTTAAAAATAGCATGTTCAGTTAGATTCCAATTTTAGTTAGTCCTTGAACTAAAATTGAGAAGTAAAATTCGAATTTGATATTAGCAGTTGTTTATAAAATAATTAATTAATTCATCTTGAGTTAATTAGTTGGAGAAAATCAAACATGAAGTCTATGTGGGGACATGCAATAGTTTCTCCATTAATTGAGAAATTTATCCATCAGTTAAAGAGATAAGGATGAATTGTAATTAGTTCGCTCAGTTAACTGAGTCAAGTCCAGTTTGATTAATTCAAACAATTTGTTGAATTAATTGTGAGGTCAATTAGTTAATGCTTGCATGCATGTAACTGTGCACTTTAGATAACTGAATATTCTCTCTTAAATAACTCATGCATGTCAGTTCAGATAGAGACCCAGTTGAGATCAGAGGAGGGACAGTGTACTATTAGTTGGATGAATTTTTCCTATAAAGGAAACTCATCCATGGAGAAGGATTTACCTCCTTCAGGATTGTGCAGTTACTACTGGGCCAAGTGAGTAGTGTGAGGTGGGAATTCACATCTGTGAAAGCACTGGACCCCAATAAAAAATGCACAAGGAAATAGGAGGCTTGGACGGTAGAGGAGAATGTTTGTGAGAGGCCTTTGACTATCTATGAGAAGCACAGGGATTATGCTGAGAGCTGGTTGGCTTCCAAGCTAAGGCTTTATGTAATTCTGTGACTATTTTCCACTTGTATGATAATACAGAGTTGGGGTTTTTAGGCTGAGGCTTTCCGTGGGTTATTTCTTCTGTGTTATGTGTGATTTATTTCTCATTCTCAGTTATGTGTGTTCTCATTGATGCTCAATTTGATTAAGCTTCCACAAATTTTTTTGTAGAAGTAGATCTTGTATTTTGCTTTAGTCTATTGCATAATATGTTGGTCTATAGTGGGAATTTCTACATGGTATCGGAGGAAAGGTGATCAAGGCAAAGAACAATATACAATAAGGAGAAGTTCAAAGTTTGTGGTTCCTGAATATAGAAATCGAGTTCTTATCACATCTCAATTTCACAAATGGAGTTCAACGGTTTAAGATTCGAGTATGCCCTTGATGGCAGCTTGAATTATATATATCGGAAGGATCGCATGGAAGCAATCTTAGAGGATAACGGTCTAAAGGAATTCATTGATCAAGAAGTCGCTAATTTGACCGATGCTACTCAATTGGCGGAATGGAAGAAATGTGTGGCTAGAGCAAGGAGAATCCTTCTAGAGGGACTTCAAGACCACAAAGTCTTGAGTCTCCATGGGAAGTGTAGGTTTTAACCCCATACAAAAATTACTTGCATATGAATTCTAAAACACAAAATATAAACAATGCAAGAGCATAACACATAAAACCAGGACTACCAGCTTGATTTTTCATTATGTTCCTTTCAATGTTATAATACATATTTATACATACTGAAGCATCCAATACCATGGAACGAAAACCATTGCATCCAATACAATGGACCGAAAACCATTGCATCCAAAAACATGTGTGAAAATCATGCACAAAACCATAGGTGGGTCTGCCCAACCTAACATAGGTTCCAAAACCAAAATTTTCTTGGGCGCTGCCCCGGACCCCATAGAGTGGGGTTACCTGCACCCCTAAAATCCCCTATGACGCGCCCCCCCTGCTACGTAATCGGCGCAATGATGGGGGGGCTCCACCGCCCCTCTACCCCCCTAGTTAACTACGTGGGCTAGTCGTGGAAAGAATATAACACAACCCAACATTCTCCAACTTGTTGTTTTCTTTCCACGAGGGGCCACAAGAGAGATTAGTCATTTATCTAGCCCTGCAACACCCATTGTTTCTCTACACCAAGAAAACTTCTCAGAGCTCATAGATTTTGTCAATGCATCCGCAATATTCTTCAAAGTGTTCACCTTTACTAGCAACACCTTTTGTCTTCTATCATATCCATCACAAAGTGATATTGAACATCAATTTGCTTTGTCTTTGAATGATATGTAGGGTTCTTTCCCAAGAAAATTGCACTTTGGCTATCACAGTCTATCCTTATAGCTCCCTGTACTAACACCATACTTGAATAGAATCTCTGCAACCAAACTGCTTCCTTGCTTGCTTGAGTGGATGCCATGTATTCTGCCTCTGTAGTTGATAGTGCCACTACAGATTGTTTCTTACTCATTCAACTGAATGCACCTCCAAATAGGTTAAACACATACCCACTTGTAGATATTCTCTGATTCAAATCTCTAGCCCAGTCTGCATCAACAAAGCCATGAATATGCAACACTATGTCCAATCCTGGTCTTCCTTGGTAGCACAAACTATAATCACTAGTGCCACGCAAATAGTTGAAAACCTGCTTCACTGCTGTCTTATGATCCTTTCCTGGTTTTGACATAAACTTGCTCAATAATCCCACTACACGTGTAATGTCTGGTCTAGTACAGACCATTGCATACATCAGGCTACCGACTGCACTTGGATATAGAACATGGGACATGTCCTCTTCCTCTTCTTGTGTCTTGGGACACTGTTCAGCAGATAACTTTACACCTACAGGAACAGGAACCTTCACCAGTTTACTATCCTGCATATTAAATCTCTGCAATATTGTCTCGGCATACTTCCTCTTGTTTAACCAGAGCTTCCTCTTTGCCTGATCTATTTTAATTTCCATGCCCAAAATATAGTTCGCAGCACCAAGATCTTTCACGTCAAATTTGGAGGACAATTGGGTCTTCAAATCCTGGATAATTTCTTTGTCATTTACAACTAGCAAAATATCATCCACAAACAAGACCAAATAAATAACACGATCACCAATTAATTTAAAATACACATAGTGATCTGCTTTGCTTCTGGTGAAGCCAAGTCCCCATATAAATGTATCAAATTTCTGATACCACATCCTTGGTGACTGTTTTAACCCATACAAAGAATTCTTTAACTTACATACCAGTTCTTTCTTACCCTTCAACGCAAAGCCTTCAGGTTGCTTCATGTAGATTTCCTCTTCCAGATCCCCGTGAAGAAATGTTGTCTTCACATCCATCTGTTCTACCTCAAAATCAAAATCAGCAGCAACAGATAAAAGTAATCTAATAGAAGTTACCTTGGCAACATGAGAAAAAATATCACCAAAATCAATTCAAAGAACCTGGGAATAACCTTTTGCTACCAACCGAGCTTTGTATTTCTCCACCTTTTCTTCTGCATTTGTCTTCTTCTTAAACACCCATTTGCTGCCAATGGGTTTCCTTCTATCTGACAACTTCAATAGATCCTAAGTCTCATTTTTGTGCAAAGATGCCATTTCGTCAACCATGGCCTCTTTCCATAGTTTTCCATCCTCTAAATCTACTGCTTCCTTCATAGTTCTTGGATCATCATCAGTAATAGATAAAGAAAATTTTGAATAGAAAGTAGATGGACTATACCTTTCTTGCTGCCTTCTTTCTTGAACTGATCTTCTCATGCCCGGAGTTTGTGGCTCTTCATCTTCTGATTCCTCCTCTACTGTAGAGTCTGATTCTTCCTCCTTTAGCTCAAACTCTATCTTCTCAGGTTCCTTTGGTTGGACTTCATGTTTAATAACATCCTTTACATCTCTAAACACCACATCTTGGCTATACACAACCTTCCTTGTTACTGGGTTCCAAATCTTTTAACCCTTTAAACCATCCTTATACCCAATAAAGATGCACTTTTCAGATTTACTATCCAACTTGGTTCGTTTCTCATTTGGAATATGTACATATGCATCACATCCAAATACCCTCAGATGTGAAAGAGAGGGTTTCTTACCAGTCCATACCTCTTGTGGAGTCTTATCCTCCAACGTTGATGAAGGTGATCTGTTGACCAGGTAACATGATGTCTCCACCGCCTCTGCCCAGAATTCCTATCCTAACCCGGCACCACTGAGAATGCTTCTTTCCCTTTCCATCAACATCTTGTTCATTCTTTTTGCAACTCCATTTTGTTGACGTGTATATGGAGTAGTATTTTTTCGTGCTATACCACACTTCTTACAGAATTCTTCAAAATCCTTACTGTAAAACTCTCCACTGTTATCTGCCCTCGGTACCTTTATCTTCTTCTCTGTCTAGTTTTCCACTAGAGCCTTAAATTTTTTAAACCCGTCAAAGACTTCAGATTTCTTCTTAAGGAAATATATCCATGTATTCCTTGAGAATTCATCTATAAATGATACATAGTACACAGACTTACCTAGTGATGGAACCTTCACAGGTCCAAACACATCACTATGCACAAGCTCTAATATCTGTTTCACCCTGTTACCACCAGAGGGGAAACTAACCCAATTATGCTTCCCATATACACAATTTTCATAGAAATAAAAATCTGGAGAGCTATTACTCATACCTTCTACCATACCTTTACCATGAAGTACTCAAAGGCCCTTCTCTCCAATATGTCCAAGCCTTTGATGCCATAGCATGGTCTTCTCTCCAGAGACCACAAGATTTTCTACTCCACTTTCAGGAACCACAAAACTGTTGCACCCATCAACAACAGTGCTACCTTGCAACTTGTACAGAGTTCCAATCTGAACTCCCCACATCAATACCAGTTCTCCCTGAACCATCTTGCAAGTATCCTTCTCGAACACTGTCTTTACACCTGCATCATCCAACTTTCTTATAGAAATCAGATTTCTAGCCAATGTAGGAATATGTAGAACACCCAGAAGTTTTCTAACCCTTCCACCTTGCAACTTCAACTTTACTTTTCCATGACCAACGATTCTAGCCTTCCTAGCATTGCCTAAGAATACATCACCACCATTGTACTTCTCATACTCGCAAAACCACTCTCTATGGGGAGTGAAGTGAAAGGAAGCGCCTGAGTCAATCAACCATGCCTCATGATCCACATGTGTACTTGAAGAGCCCAAGTACACATCCCCACCTTCATCTGAGGTGGTTTTCACCTCTGCAGAAGGAGCATCATTAGATCCCTTTCCTTTATCAGGAGCTTTAGATTTACAGTCCATTTTGTAGTGCCCTTCCTTTCCGCATTTCCAGAACACCACCTTTACAGGTTTTCTTGGAGATTTAGATCTCCCTCTAGATTTATATCTCCCACTCAATGACTTATTTTTGTTTCTGTTCTGGGACCATCCTCGTACAGACAAGGCATCACCATTCTGGCTCTCCATATTTTTCCTTCTTATCTCCTCCGTCAGCAAGGATGATACTATTTCATCAAACTGCAAGGTAGTTGCATTGCTACCTATTGTAATAACCAGACTATCCCATGAATATGGTAGAGAACACAACAAACTGATGCACTTATCTTCATCTGAAATTTTAATATCAACAGATGATAACTGACTTACCACAGTATTAAATGTGTTCAAATAATCTGTCACCAAGTCTCCATCTTTCATCCTCAGGTTATACAACTTTTTCCACAGGAATAGTTTATTCACCAGAGACTTAGATTGGTACAAAGTCCCTAACTTGTCCCACAAAGCCTTCACCGAAGCTTCCCCTGATACATTCAATAATACTGAATCCAAGACACACAATCATATTGTGGTTTTTTACTTCCGATCCAAATTCTTCCATTCTTCATAAAAAATTCTCATTGTTTTAGTACCTGGATCTACCATAATCCACTAATCTTTATCCACCAACAGATCCTCCATCTTGAGTTTCCACAAATCAAAACTCTGACCATTAAATTTCTCAATTTCTATCTTTCCATTGCTCGCCATCTTCTTTCACCACCGGAATCGATCCCGTAGATCTCCCATTGAATAGGGTCTACCACAGGCCCGAGCGAAACTCCTCAGCAACAAAGGCATCCCCTTGAAGCCAAAACAACTCTGATACCAAATGTAGGTTTTAACCCCATACAAAAATTACCTGCATACAAATTCTAAAAGATATAAAATAAACAATGCGAGAGAATAACACATAAAACACATTATACACATAGATTTTCCCCTGGATCTCAAAACCGAGACTACCAACTTTATTTTTCATTATGTTCCTTTCAATGTTATAATACATATTTATACATGTCGAAGCATCCAATACCATGGATCGAAAACCATCGTGTCCAAAAACATGTGAAACAATCATGCACAAAACTATAGGTGGGTCCGCCCAGCTTAACATAGGTTCCAAAACCAAAAAATTTCGGGGTGCTGCCCCGAACCCCATAGAGTGGGGTTACCTACACCCCTAAAACCCCCTGTAAACTGCCCCCCCCCCCCCCCGGCTATGCAATCGGCGCAATGAAGGGGGGCCTCCGCGCCCCCTCTAACCCCCCGGTTAACTACGTGGGCTAGTCATGGAAAGAATATAACACAACCCAGCAGGAAGGAGATACCGTTTTCAATGTGGAAAACATTGAAATATCTATACCAGAACAACAATGATCAGAGGAAGCTGGCGCTGAAAGAAAAGCTTCAAAAAATCAAGTGTGAAAAGGGCGACATGATCTCTACATATCTGAACAAGCTCACCACCTATAGGGATGAGGTTGGAAGTGTAGGGATCATGACTGCTGATGATGACATGGTGAGTCTTGCACTCCTTGGTCTTCCTAAGAGCTGGCATAGCTACCAAGACTTGGTTAATGGAAGAGAGAAATTACCAGATTGGGAACACCTTTGGTAGGATCTGATGCAGGAGGAGATAAGAAGAAGCACCAAAGATGGTTCTTCATCCAAGGAGGATGAAGAAAACTGTGCCTTAGTGAGTAAGGTGAAGAAAGGGAAGGAGAAGGATTCTCATCCCAAATCGAGTTCTTCCCATGGTGGGAAGAAGTTTGAAAAATCGAAAGTGTGATGCTTTCGTTGTCATGAGGTGGGCCATTTTTCTACAAATTGTCCACTAAAGGAATCCAAGATGGGATCCAAGGAAGGATCTAAAGGTGAGGCATTAGACTCACAGTTCGAGTTGGATTTCACCCTCTTCACATGCGTGGTTTCATCCATGGTGGGATTTGGTTGGTTTCTTGATAGTGCAGCTTCTTTCCACATGATCAACGACAAGAGTTTGTTCAATACCTTGGAGGAGAAAGATCTCCAGATACTCATAGCGATGGGTAATGATGAAAAGTATAGTGTCTCAGGTGTAGGCATGGTTTTTTTTCAGAGGGAGCATGGAGCTCGCATTACCTTAACAGATGTCAAGTATGTACCAAGATTGAAGAAAAACTTGGTATCGATCGTGATGCTAGAATACAGAGGCTATGATGTAGTCTTCGGTAAGGGAAAGGTTTTCCTTAGACACATCATCACTAGACATGTGAAGAAGATCGGTTCATGAGTCAAGAACCTGTATGCTCTTGAGGTTCAAGATGCATCCAAAGCCTTGAGGAGCAAGGCAAATGATGGAGACTTGGTAGTTGAGAGGGAGAGTACATTACCTCTCAACATGCAGCGCTAGAAGAAGTCTTAGACAATTGTGGAGGAGCCACAATTGGTGAAGCAGCGTCAGGAGGTTGTGGAGCAGCCACAACTAGAGAAGCCAATAGGAGAATGAGTAGAGAGATCTACTCATCTAGAGACCTCCAGTAGGGGGAAATTTTGAGCCAAGTGGGAAAAGGGATCACATGCATGCATACCTCTAGGTAGGAGGTGGGGCGATGTGGAGCGATAGTCCAAAGAAGGTTGAAATAGGGGCTGGATCCTTGAGATACCCAACCTTTTGGATTTGACTTTGCTACGGGAGCCCTGACAAGGAGTAGCAGGACTGGCTAAGTTGGTAGAGGCAGATGTGGATGGAGTGACAGAGAGAGCTACAGTGCAGGAGTCCCAGGACCGTGCAGAGCTAGCAAGCTGCAGTAATGCGAGAGGCACAGGAGTGTTGCACCAGTGCAGGATGGCACAAAGAGGTGTGCAATGGTGCGAGTTGCATGGAGTGTTGCATCAACTAAGAGGTCAGAGAGGGATCACTTGTCAGTGGCAAATGGAGCTTCAACACCAAAGTATGTTTCTAGCCCAACAGATAGGTCAGTTGGGAGTTTTTTTTGTTTCTATAGTTGCTGGAGCAACCACACTTGGGAGAATTGTTGCATGTAGAACATTCCAAAGGTTCAGGATCGGGTTCGAGTTGAATGCCTTTATTTTTTGAGAGGGAGTATTGAAAATGGCAACAAGAAATGTTAAAAATAAAAGTTCTAAAAATAGCACTATTATAAATAGCAGTTCGGGTACTAGTGTTGGACATAGCAGCAAGGAATGAAAAATGGAAGTGCTATAAATAACATTGCTAAAAATATCATTTCGGGTTAGATTCCAATTTTAGTTAGTCCCTAAACTAAAATTGAGAAGTAAAATTCGAATTTGATCTTAGCAGTTATTTGTAAAATAATTAATTAATTCATCTTGAGTTAATTAGTTGGAGAAAATCAAACATGAAGTCTATGTGGGGACATGCAATAGTTTCTCCATTAATTGAGGAATTTATCCATCAGTTAAAGAGATAAGGATGAGTTGTAATATTGAGTTGTAATTAGTTGGCTCAGTTAACTGAGTCAAGTCCAGTTAGATTAATTCAAACAATTTGTTTAATCAATTGCAAGTTTAGTTAGTTAATTCTTGCATGCATGTAACTACTACACTTCATATAACTGAATATTCTCTCATAAATAACTCATGCATTTCAGTTCAAACAGAGACCCAGTTGAGATCAGAGGAGGGATAAAGTACTATCAAATGGATGAATTTTTCCTATAAAGGAAACTCATCCATGGAGAAGGATTTATCTCCTTCAGGATTGCGCAATTACTACTGGTCCAGGTGAACAATGTGAGGTGGGAATTCACATGTGTGGAAGCACTGGACCCCAAGAAAAAATACGCAAGGAAATAGGAGGCTTGGAGGGTAGAGGAGAAGGTTTGTGAGAGGCCTTTGACTATCTATGAGTAGAAGAGGGATTATACTGAGAGCTAGTTGGCTTCCAAGATAAGGCTTTGTGTAAAACTGTGACTATTTTCCACTTGTATGATAATACAGAGTTGGGGTTTTAGGCTGAGGCTTTCCTCGGGTTATTTCTTCTGTGTTCATTCTCAGTTATATTTGTTGTCATTGATCGTGCTCATTTTGATTAAGCTTCCACAAATTTTGTTGTAGAAGTAGATATTGTATTTTTCTTTAGTCTATTTCATAATCTGTTGATCTACAGTGGGAATTTCTTCAAAATGGAGGAGAAACTTCTCTTACTAGAAGCCTTGAGAATGATGAGATGGTTATTGTTGAATGAGAATATGGTTGATTTTTCCCATTTTCAGTCCTTGATCCTACCTTTATGGATCTTCCCCTTAATATGTGGACCTTCTTCCCCCTTTTATGGATCCCTAACTCCCTCTTCTTCCCTATAAATGCATTCCCTTACACCCTAAAATGGTTGGTTAGACTAGATTGGTCATGTTGCTGCAAAATTGTGCCTACTTTCTCTCGATTTGTGAAGGAGAAAGGAGAGCTTCAGAAGTCTTGGCTTGGACTTGGAAACCCATCCTGAAGGAGGCTTCCAACATCAAGGAAGTGGTTGTATGCTTCCCTCTTGTGTTTATTATCAATACAATGCATGTTTACTTTCCATAAGCATGTAAATGACTACTTGCTTAGAATGATGCTCCTTGATCTGTCATATGGTTTACATTAGAATGCATATGATATGTTATTCCTTTGTTGTCTTTGTTTGATCTCTCTTGTAGGTATTTGTTCACAAAAAAATAGAGAGGATTGAGTTTTCATGTGAGGATATCATGATCGACATCAAAATGAGACTGCATAGGAGTGAGGTATGCCATATTTCCTCTCTCATGTCATTTAGATTTAAACTAGGAGATTTTTGCATGTATTTTTTTCAGTTGTTGCTAGGTCCACTCATTAGACTAGAGGGATCACTTCTATCCATAGAAGGGATTGCCTAGATAAAAAATTCGTGACTTCACTAGGGATGGGTTTCCAAGTCCAAGCCAAGACTTGTTAAGCTCTCCTTTCTCCTTCACAAATTGGCAACAATTAGGCATAATTTAGTAGCAATATGACCAATCTAGTCTAATCAACCATTTGAGGGTGTAAGGGAATTCATTTATAGGGATGGAGAGGGAGTTAGGGATCCAAAAAAGGGGGAAGAAGGTCCACATATTAAGGGGAAGATCCCTGAAGGTAGGATCAAAGACTCAAAATGGGATAACTCGACTATATCCTCATTCAACAATAACTAATTCGTCATTCTTGAGGCTTCTAGTAAGAGAAGATTCTGCTCTGTTTTTGGAGAATCTCCCTGAAGATGATAAGTGCAAATGTTCCTATCCAAAGTCATGCCGCTAGTGCTAGTCACTAGTTAGACCATAGGATACCAACATAGGTTTTCCTTCTAAACTAGTGTTTGGCTTGCAAATAAGGTTTTTTGACAAGCTCTTCTATAATTACTTCAAGGAATTTCTTCTTCTTTTCTTCATGGATGCTCTGATCAATTTTTTTCATGGTGAATTCATTGAAAACTTTTGTCACTTTGTGACATTTTGGGAAAAGTTTGAGGGCTCAAATTGTTGACACCTAATCTTCATGATTTGGTGAATTTTATGTAAATAATTAAATTAGGAATGTGAACAGTCATCGGGATATGAACTGAACAGTCACTCCCTATTGTATATAACAATGACCTACCTATGGAATAATATGAATCAGTTTTACTGCGTTTGGAGAGTTACTGCCTGGCTTGACATGGTATCAGAGCCAGTTCTCAAAATAAGTCGTAACTCCCTTCATTTTTTGGCTACTATGGGCTGTACGCTGGTCTGAGCACTGTCCTCAACGCCTCTGTCCTCTGAAGGATTAATTTGGTGAACGATTACTTGGTGAATGATTAATCGGTCCAGAGCGGAAGGTAAGAGAATGCCTTTGTTGAATTGACATACCACTGGTAACATAACTGTTTTTCACACTGCCTGAAATACGTTTTCTGCTTTGAGTATTTGTACAAATGATTGCCATTGTTTCAAATGAATGACTATGGTATCAATGCGTTTCAAATGAATGACTGTCGTATCAATGCGTATCAATGAATGACTGTGGTATCAAATGAATGAATGCGTATCAACACTATAGAAGAATATGACACCTCTTAAACTGTGAGAGACCAGGATCTTGTGCAGCGTATCACTAAACTGGAATCCGCAGCACATGCCTTCTATGGTCTATTCCAAGAGACTTGTAAAATTTTATACAACGCTGTCATATTTTATGAAAATTATGCAACCAATGTTTACAGGAACAGAACAACAGATACAAGTTTGGAATGGTTGGGACAACACGTACAGGTATGATGAGTGATTTCATGGGCAACAAAACAGAGTGGAATCTGTTTCATAGAAAATAAAAATGCAGAGCTGCTGTTTTAAATAAGTTTGAATGTTGTTTTAAATAAACAAAATGGAAGCGTAACATTCCAATGTGTGAGAATGTGGGTGAATAGTATCAATGCGCAGTTTTTTTAAGTCATATAAAACATTTGAATGGTATAGTTACAGCATGTTACCCTGCTGCGTTGTATAATTAAAGCATTGAAGTGATATGTAATATATAAATATATTACATTTTAAAACATTGAAGTGATATGTAATACATAATATTTGAATGAAATGTTGGATGCTTTTATCAAACATTGGAGGGATTTGAAGAAAATAAGTTTGGAGAAAATATATTACATAAAGTTGTAGTGTAAGGAAGAGATTTGAAATCTTTTTAGAATGCCCTTTTGAGTACAATTTCACAGTATATTGGCAGAAGTATTTTTTCTATCAGCAGAAGTATTTTTTTTACAGAATGCATTCAATCATATCCATGGTAGGAATAGTTCTCACTGGCAAGGAGAACTATCCTGAATGGTCCCGGATGATAAAACACACCCTCATCTTCAATGAGTTGTGGAAAGGAGTGTGTGTCGGAGAAGGAGACAATGACCCAGTACAACCTACCTCAGACAAAGAGCTCGTCATTTGGGAAAACAAGAATAGCAAAGCTTATGCATTAACCGCAGCATCTGTAAATGAAGAGGTGAGTCGCCATATTTCATCATATTCAACTGCCTTTGAAGCCTTACAAAAGCTGAAAGAACTCTATGACTCACATTCTGCACTTGAAGTTGTTCAGCTCATGATTAAACTCTTCACTCTTGAACTGAAAAATATGATCCTCTTGCTCTTGCATCTGAAGTAAAGTATATAATGCATGATATCAAATCCACTAAGGTTGAGATGGATATCCCTCTTATTGATTTTCTCAAGGCACTCTATCCTACTTACTCCAATTATCTTGAGTCTTTGCAAGCAAATGGAAATCTCAAAGATATAACCTTTGACTCTCTTGTGAAAAAGTTTTCTGAAAGAGAGAAAGCCTTTGGAAAGAAGATAGCCCCTGAATCTTCTGAAGAGACTGTGTGCCTTTCTCATAAAGAAAAGCATCCTCCTCAAGATTCTACAAGAGGAATAGGTGGACGAAGAGGAAGAGGAAGATATTTCAGAGGTAGGGGGGCAGACATTCTCAAGGAGAAAAGGTAGATCTGCACTACATTCGTTGCAAAAGAAATGGATCACATGATGCCTCTACATGCAAGCTACCATGGGACAAAATTGAGCAGAAAAGAAACCAACAGAAAGGTAAAACTGATGATACAGACAAAGGTAAAGCACCTAAATCCGCTCACTATATTGAGGCACAATGTAACATTGGAGTAAATGAAGATTTGTTTAATGCTTCACTTGCTTCTTCGAAAAATGATTGGTTGCTTGATTCAGGAGCAACCTTTCACATGACTCATAGAAAAGATTTTTTGAAGATTTCACTGACAATGTTAATGGAGCAGTATACTTTGCAGATCAATAAAAAATCAAGCCATCAGGGCTTGGCACAATTAGGCTTAAACTACCTGGTCTCCCAGACTTTCTTCTGGATCATGTTCTATATCTCCCACAGCTCAAGAGAAACTTGTTGTCCTTGGTCCACAGCCGCCAGCAAGGTCACTCCATTCATATGTTTGATGGCAAGATTAAGGTGAGAAAAGCATCTAACCACTCACTTTTCATGAGGGGGATAGAAGAAGAAAGGCTTCTCAAGCTCTAGGGTACCTCTACTCGTGCACAACATTTCTCATACAACTCTCATTATGAAGAAGGTACACTTCCATCAAGTTTGTTATGGCATGCTAGATTTGGACATTTAAACTATGACAATCTCTGCTTATTGAAGAAAAATGGTGTTGCTAGTTTTCCTACAATTCCTAGGAAACATAAGCAATGTGATGCTTGCATTCTAGGAAAGCATAGCAAATAGTCTTTTCATCATTCACATTCAAGAGCACAAAGGAATATTGAACACATTCATTCAGATTTATGTGGTCCAATGCCTGTTCCTTCTGCAAATGGAAATAAATATATCATGACATTTATTGATGATTACACCAGAATGTGTTGGGTTTATTTATTGAAGAACAAATCTGACGGTTTTCAGACATTCAAGAATTTTCATAAATGGATTGAAAATGATGCACAATCTCATATTGGGTCTATTTTCACTGATAATGGAAAAGAATATACATCAAATTAATTTGAAAACTATCTTCGCCAACATGGGATAAAACATCAAACAACTATGCCTTATAATCCCCAACAAAATGGTGTAGCTGAAAGAATGAATAGAACAATCTTGAATATGGTACGATCCATGCTTTTCTTCAAAAATGTAAAGATAATGTTTTGGGCTAATGATGTTCTATGTGCTACATATATAAAGAATAGATGTCCATCTAATGCTATAAGAAACAAGACTCCTTATGAATTGTGGTATGGACATGTTCCTTCGGTAAAACATCTCAGGGTCTTTGGTTCCACCTGTTATGCTTTGATACCAAAGGTACATAGAAATAAACTTGGTGCTAGAAGTCGTAAGTGTATCTTCTTGGGGTATTCAAACACCTCCAAAGCATACCGCCTCTATGATGAAGTAAATAAAAAGTTTGTTGTATCTAGAGATGTAATTTTTCTTGAATCACCCAAATCTGACAATGTTGTTGAGCGGCAACTTGATCGCTTGGATAGATTCGCAAAAACGAAATCATTTCAAGAATTTGATAATCAGATTCCACATCTTGAAGGGGTGATTCCTATTCTAGATCAACATGTGGAATCTTCTTCTGAAGAACACTCTCCCCTGAATGAAACTCCAACAACGGATGATGCTCTAAGTGATGTATTGATAGAATTGGGAGACTCAATCTTGATTCAGTCCCAACTCAATCAACAGAACAGCCTGGACCATCTTAGAAAGGTCCCCCAAAGTGGCTAACAAAGACACTTGAAAGTGTTCATCCTGATGAAATTGGAAAAACAGGAACCAAAAATTCAAACTGGCAAAATGGAGGTGATGTAGATGACTCTAATGCACCTATTGATATGGATGTTTCTTATGATTGTGAATTGAACTTGTCTACAGATTTTGAACCAACTTCCTTCAAATAAGCTGCTTCTCATGATGAATGGAAAGAAGAGATGCAAAAGGAGTATGATGCCCTAATAAAGAATGACACTTAGAAGTTGGTTGATCCTCCATTTGGAACCAAACCAATTGGCTGCAAGTGGGTCTACAAGAACAAGTACAAAGTTGATGGCTCACTTGACAAGCACAAATCTAGGCTTGTGGAAAAACATTTTGCATAGAAGGAAGGGGTCGATTATGAGGAAAATTTTTCCCCCACAAAAAAATGGGCCACCATCCAGACACTCTTTGCACTAGCAACTCAAAACAGTTGGAAAGTCCATCAAATGGATGTAAAAATTGCCTTCTTGAATGGAGATCTAAAAGAGAATGTTTTTATGTCCCAACCTGAAGGATTTGCTGTGAAAGGACATGAACATAAAGTATGAAAACTTGTGAAGTCCTTGTATGGCCTCAAACAAGCACCGCGAGCCTAGTATGAAAAACTAATTGAGCATCTTCTGAAACTCAACTTCAATCATTTTGATCTTGATGATGCAACTTTATTTGTCAAGAAATTTGGAAAAATAGTTGTATATCTTTTGGTATATGTAGATAATATTTTAATGACAGGGAACAATGAAAGCTACATTGCATCCATAAAGAAGGAATTGGGGAAAAGTTTTGAAATGACTGATTTGGGCTATGTTCATTACTATCTTGGCATTGAAGTAACCCAACATCCAAAGTCCATATTTCTTTCTCAAAAGAAATACATTGGAGATTTGTTAAACAGATTTGGCATGACAGAGTGCAATCCTCTTACTACTCCAATGGAACAAAACTTAAATCTCACATCTATTTAAGGAAAGGAATTTGATGATGCAACAAAGTATAGATATCTTGTAGGAAGTCTCATCTACCTCACTACTACCAGACCAAAAATTTAATTTGTTGTTGGAATCCTCTCTAGGTTTATGCAAAAGCCTTGTGAGGGACATTGGTCTGCTGCAAAAAGAGTTCTAAGGTACTTGAAGGGAACTCAAGACCTTGGGATCAAGTATACACAGGTGGACGACTTCAACTTTATTGGATACTCTGATTCAGACTTCGCTGGAGACAAAGAAACTGGGGTATCTACTTCAGGATATGCTATGAGTCTTGGATCAGGAGCTGTCTCCTGGAGATCACACAAACAATCAGTTCCAGTAGATTCCACAACAGAAGCAGAATACGTGGCAGCAGTTGGAGCAACGAAATAAACTGTGTGGCTGAGGAAAATTCTTGAATACTTGTAGGTAAAACAAGTACAATCAACCCCACTCATGATTGAAAATACCTCTGCAATAAAGTTGGCCAAGAACCCAAAGTTACATGATCGAATGAAGCACATCAATACTAAATATCATCTGATTCGACATCATGTTGAGGCCAAAACAATTCATCTCAGTCATTGTTCCACAAAAGAGAAAATTGTAGACATCTTCACCAAAGCACCTAGAAGGGAAAAGCTTGAATGATTCAGAATGATGCTTGGACTCACCAACATCCCTTCAGATTAAGGGGGGGAATGTTGACACCTAATCTTCATGATTGGGTGAATTTTATGTAAATAATTAAATTAGGAATGTAAACAGTCAGCAGGAGATGAACTGAACAGTCACTCCCTATTGTATATAACAATGACCTACCTATGGAATAATATGAATCAGGTTTACTGCCTTTGGAGAGTTACTGCCTGGCCTGACACAAGGTATGAGACAAGGAGTGCGAAAAATTACTGTATAACAGATGCCCCCTAAAGCATGAAGTCATAACAAGAAGTGATGGATGAAGTTATTTACAAGTCAAGGAAAGGACTTTGGAGAACTACCATCAGGAGACTTGCAAGTCAAACATAATACAACACATATGACATCTCTAAGTAGGATTTTAACAATACATGAAACCAAGGCATGGGCGTAGCCATCCGACTAGAAAGGATCATGTGTATGGATCCATGGCATGGATGCAACCATCTGACTAAAATGGATTATGCTTGGATTTGGTTTCATTTTTACACAAGCATGAAACAAAGATAAAATATGCTTGAGATGAGTAGTCTTATTAGCCAACCTCTTGACCTTTACATCTTTTTAGTAGTTCCATCATAACCGAAACTAGTTGCTATCCTTTTATAGAACCTGTTCCTCTAGGTGGAGTCATCTTTCAGCTCTATTCAAACTCCAAAAATATAAAAAAATTTCCAAGTACTTGTCATTCCAAACTCGTTAATGTAAATGAAATGACGTCTACTCAGTATAAGTTTAACCCTTTTCTGGACTGAGATAGAATATTTTACGAAAAACAAATACCTTGGTCACATGTCTCTAAGAGGTTCTTCTGAATATTTTTTCTACCTTTTCGGATTCAGGAGACTATCTATTAAAATGGACTTTTGGAGTTTCCTTTTTGCATATTTTTCAAACTCTCTAAACATGAAAAATATGTCAAGTTACCCCTCTGTCGAACTCATAAAACTAAAATGATGCAGGACTTGTCACGATGACGACATAGAGTTACTCCTTCCTAGGGCTTGTTAAACTAACTAGGATGGATTCATCCGAAGGATGAACTCATACGACAAGCATATGATATCCTCTTAAAGCTTGCAAAAAAAATAATGAGGTACTCACTAGAAATAGTGGGGAAAAATGGAAGTAAACATATATCCTATATTTTGTATAAAGGCAACATGTCGCCCTTAAACATGACACTTATCTGCATCTCATGTTGGGTATGGGTTATCCTCACTTCATCACTTGTCTTACTAGGTTTTGGGAAAAACATTTTACTCTCATTTGATTACAATTTCACCATGACCTCTAATCCTATTTTTTAGTCAAATGTTGCCAAACTCTAGATTCGTGTGGTTGATATGTTCGAGAGACGTTTCATTTGCAAATTAAAATCTCTTATACCCCATTTGACCTTCTCTTCTACAACCCTAAATCACTCTCACTAAATTTACAAAGTTATTTATTTCATGTCGCGTATGCAGGAAACATTATGTCTCTCCTTCGATGGATCACTTCCTATCGACTTTAGCTCATTATCGAAGAAGATGATATAGAAACTCCATTTCACTACCTTAGAGATTCCATGTCTCAATAGCAGGTCCTTCACATTCGATGATAGGTTCACATCATTGGCCTTCGATCGGATGATTCTACGATTGTTCGACTTCATATTCCTTATTCACACTCATGGATTTTCCTATTGTACCTTCAGAGACATTTTCACTATTAGTGGCTTCTCTCATACCTGTTAATGCTTTGAATCATTGACCGATAATCAAGTGGTTTCTACCATGTTCAACTTCAACACATCTATTCACATGGTTAGATCTGTACTTTGGTTGGATTGGGACAAATATGAAGACCCTGATTTCATATGATAAATCCAAGCTGCATGGATATATTTAGTATTCCTGATTGTATACATGATCCTTTCTAGTCGGATGCCTACATCCATGCCATGGATCCATACTTATGATCCTTTCTAGTCAAATGGTTGCATCCATGTCGTGGATCCATACACATGATCCTTTCTACTTGGATGGTTGCACCCATGCCATGGATTTGTGTATTGTTAAAATCATACTCAAAGATGTCATATATGTTGTATTATGTTTGATTTACAGGTCTCCTGATGATAGTTCTTCAAAGTAATTGCCTTTAATTTCCAAGCACTTCAACCATCACTTCTTGTTTTGAATTCATGCTTTAGGGGGAATCTATTATATAGTAACTTGTTGTACTCCCTTTCTCATACCCTAATTTGTTAAACTTTTCCCAAAATGTCACAAAGTGACAAAAGATGTCAATGAATTCACCCTGAAAAACATTGATTAGATCATCCTTGAAGAAAAGAAGAATAATTTCCTGGAAGTAATTCTAGAAGAGCTTGTCAAAAAACCCTATTTCCAAGCCCAACACTACTTTTAGCAGGAGAACTCCTCTTGGTATCCTTTGGTCTAACTAGTGACTAGCGCTGGCCATGTGAATTTGTATAGGAAAATCTATGTTGATTCTCTTCAAGCAGTTTCTCCAAAAATGGAGCAGAAGCTTCTTTTACTAGAAGCCTCAAGAACGATCAGTTTCTTATTGTTGAATGTGGATATGGTTGAGTTCTCCCATTTTTACTCCTTGATCCTACCTTTAGGGATCTTCCCATTAATATGTGGACCTTATTCCCCCTTTTTTGGATCCCTATCTCCCTCTCCTTCCCTATAAATGCATTCATTTACACCCTCAAATGGTTGGTCAGACTAGATTGGTCATGTTGTTGCTAAATTGTGTTTGATTTCTGCCAATTTGTGAAGGATAAAGGAGAGCTTCAGAAGTCTTGGGTTGGACTTGGAAACCCATCTCGAAGGAGGCTTCCAACATCAAGGTAGTGGTTGTATGCTTCCCTCTTGTGTTTCTTATTAATACAATGCATGCTTAGTTTCCATAATCATGCAAATGACTACTTTCTTAGTATGATCCTCCTTGATCTGTCATATGGTTTACATTAGAATGCATATGCTATGTTTTTCCTTTGTTGTCTTTGTTTTATTTCTCTTGTAGGTATTCATTCATAACAGAATAGTGAGGATCAAGCTTTGAAGTGACGAGATCGAGATCGACATAGAAAAGCGGCCACATAGGAGTGAGTTAGGCCATTTTTCCTCTCTCATATCATTTTGATTTAAACTAGGAGATTTTTGCATATATTTGTTTCAGTTGTTACTAGATCCACTCATTGTACTAGAGGGATCACTTCTATCCATAGAAGGGATTGCCTAGATAACAGGAAGGTTTGAGAAAGTTGTTAGGAGAAATACCTCCTAGTGGTGACAATATTTCCATGAAAACTATGATGAGAAAAAAAGAAATGTGAACCATGATTTTAGATACTCTAACTCTATGCTGAACACCAACCATACTCTAAATATTAATATGAGGAAGTTTGATGGCAAGGATCTAGTAGCATGGATACTATAGATGGAGCAGTGCTTTTATCTACACGATGTCCAACACACACAAAAGGTATACATTGAATATTTATATTTATAACCCAATCAATTTGTATTGTATTGATGGATTTGTTCTCGTAAAGCATTTTCCACTTGGATAATTTTTAAATAGGAACTGATAGCACATTAGGAGGATACAAAGAGGAATACCTTCTTTATCGAAATGATAAATCTCAAAAAGCAGTGTTCAGTTGGGTAGCACATTGGGGACTTCTAAAGATTGAATATCAAGGTAACTGATATTCCATGGGAGCATCTGATTGATGTCTTCTTAAGGACTTTAAAGGATACCATACAACATGAGGTTATCCTTTAGGAACCTAAGTCATTGGAGAATGCATTCAGGGTTCTAAGAAAAATTATGGCAACAAGGAGGTATACCACTCACAACTATAAATATGGAAGTGTTGCTACACAAGTTTGACACCACAACAATTAGAGGAAAATGAAGCAAAACAGCTTCGTTATAGTTGTGATATAAAATACACTAAAGTTCATAAGTGTAATGAGAAGAAATTATTTTACATAGACTATGAAGAGGAGGAAGAAAAGGAACAAGAAATAGCAAAAGAATAAGGTATACACCAAGAACCAACCCTAGGGGATACAAAAGAAGAAATGAATTTGACCATATCTTGTAACACATTGGTGGGAATTACAACTCCTCAAACTCTCAAGATATAAGGATATATCAAGAAAAAAAACATAATAGTGCTCATTAATTCAGGTAGTACTCATAATTTCATTCATTGTATGATAGCCAAGGATTTGAATTTCTTTCTATATCCAGCATTAGAGTGTCAAGTGATGGTTGTAAATGGAGAAGCTATATATTTCTCAAGGAAGTGTCATAATATCAATCTAACCATGGGTGAATATGTATTGAATAGTCCAATGCTTTCCATTCCAATGGGTGGTGTAGATGTTGTATTAGGAGTCTAATTGTTATAGTCTTTGGGGACGATAACGTTTAATTTTCAAGAAATTTTCTTGAAATTTTTCTTGGAAGGAAAGGAAATTGAATTAAGGGGTATCGAAGGGAAACATGGGAAGATAATAACTTCTAATTGCATGGAAAAGTTTTTGAAGAAGGAACAATGAGGGGTAATTGCACAATTATTTTCACTATATGTTCAAACATCTAAGTCATCCATTTCTCCATATCTACAAAGAGTCCTCCAAGGTATTTGAGACTCCCAAAGGCCTCCCACCTAGTCATGATCATGATTATGTTATTAACTTGATTCCAAAAGTTCTTCCTCCAAACATTAGAACTTAGAAATATCCTTATGCCCAGAAGGATGAAATTGAATTTATGGTTGTAGAAATAATAGAGGTAATTATAATTCAACCTAGTCAAACTTCTTTCTCTTCTCCAGTAGTATTGGTGCACAAGAAGGATGGATGATGGCGTACGTGTCTGGATTATAGAGAGCTCAACATGATTAATATTAAAGATAAGTTTCCCATTCTTGTCATTGATGAATTGTTAGATGAACTACATGGAAAAATTTACTTCACCAAGATGGATCTTCATTCAAGATATCATCAAATTAGAATGAAGACATATTAAATTTCGAAAAAAACATGTAGAACTCGTGAAGGTCATTATGAATTTTTGGTCATGCCTTTTGGCCTTACAAATGCACCTTCCACATTTCAAGGTTTGATGAATTCCACTTTCAAACCCTTAAAAAAATTGTGTTAGTATTTTTTGATGATATAGTAATCTACAAAAAGTATTGGAAATTTCATGTTCAACATGTTGACGCTAGTGCTCAAACTATTGGAGGAGAAATAGTTATATGAAAAACCCTACAAATCTTTCTTTGTGGTGCAAGAAGTGGAATATTTGGGTCATATTGTACCTCATGAAGGTGTTAAGGTATGCCCTAACAAAATTAAAGCCATCAAGGAATGGAAAATCCCCACAACCTTGAAGCGTCTTTTATGATTTCTTAGGTTGATAGGGTATTATCACATGTTTATCAAGAATTATGGGAAGATAGAAGCACCTCTAGCAACATTACTGAAGAGTGATGCAATTTTTTGGACTTAAAAAGAAACTAAGGCCTTTGAAAATCTTCAAGAGGCAATGTGTCGAGCTCCAATATTAGTTACATCATACTTTAGAAAAAAAATTAATGTGGAATGTGATGCCTCAATAAATGTCATTGGTGATGTTTTAGTGCAAGTAGGAATACACGTTGCTTTTGAAGTCATCCAATCAAGGGAAAATATTTAAAAAAACATATTTATGAGAAGGAAATGTTGGTAATACTACATGCAATTAAGAAATGAAACCATTACATGAACATGATAGTCTTAAATACTCTTTGGAACAAATATTATATTTAGAAGAGAAAAAAAAATGGGTCACGAAGATGTGGGGTTATGACTTTGAAATCATATACAAAAAAGGGAAGAAAAATGTTGTTGTAGATGAAATCTCAAGAAGGGATGAGGATGTCGAAGAATTTCTCTATTCAATTTATATTATCTAACATGATTGGATAACTGAAGCAAGGGATGAATGGAAGAATGATTGAGAGGTATGGACACTCATTCAAAAGATGCAATAAGATCCCAATGCGCCTTATTCATCTATTTGGGAAATTGATTCAATATGGTACAAATATTTCTCATATATATGTAAGATCTCCTAATTTAAGCAAAAAGTTCTTTTGAAATTTCACACCTCTCCCTTATGAGGGCAGTCAATATTTTTAAAACCTAACACAGGGTCAAGAAGGATGTTTTTTGGGATGGCCTTAAATCTGATATTCAGAAGTTTGTGGTGGAATGTTTTGTTTTCCAACAAAATAAAGTTCAGAAAATTAAGACCCCAGGTTTTTTACAACCATTAGTGATTGTAAATCAACATTGGGAAGAGGAATCAATGGATTTTATCATAGGTTTACCTAGGTCCAAATGAAAGAGTGTCATCATGGTGGTAGTTAATAGACTTACCAAGTATTCACACTTTTGTGCACTATATCATCCTTTCAAATCCAATAGAGTCACCACCACATTTGTGGAAATAGTTCAAAATCTAGAAGGAAACCTAATGATTATTGTAAGTGATCGAGATCCAATTTTCACTGGAAATTTTTGGATAAAATTATTTTCTTGCCTTGGTACTCAATTAGCTCATAGCTCATCTTATCATCCTCAATTTGATGGGAAAAATGAGACAGTGAGCAAATGTTTGGAAGGATATATTTTTTTCTTTGTATCTGATAAACAAACACACCAGATCTTATGGTTACCTTTGACAAAATGATGGTCTAACACTTCCTTCCATACCACAACAAAATGACCCCATTTATGGTGATTTATGGATATCATTCACCATTCTTCATATCTTATTTAAGAGACAATTTTAAGGTTCAAGCAGTGGAAGATCACATTGAGCATCAACAAGTTCCCCAACTCTTAAATAATAACTTAACTCTAGAACAAAATTGAATAAAACAATAGACAAATCAACATCGCAATGGAATAAGTTTTGATGTGGGTGATTGGGTATTTTTATGAATACAATCATACAAAAAAATGTCCCTCAAACAAGCTAAGAATGATAATAAATGATCACCCAAGTATTATGACCCTTACAATATGATGCAAAACATTGGTACTATAGCATACAAATTTGATTTTCCTTCATCTTTGTGAGTACACCAAATTTTACATGTTTCATGCTTAAATAAGGTTATAGGTGATAAGCTCCTAGTTCATACTACATTTCCAAAACATGAAGAGGAATGAAAAATCATATTGGACCCTAAATAAATCACAAAAGCAAGAATTTGACAGCTACAAAACAAATCAATTTCAGAGTATCTCATTAGGTGGAAAAAATTGTCAAACCAGGTAGTAACTCCTCAAAACCATTTTGTTATATTCATTCAGGTTAGTCTTTATTATATACATGAGGGAGAAACTGTTCATTTCATCTCCCAGTGACTCTTCATATTTTCCATTATTTGTTTACATCAGTTACACTTATTCACCCAATCCTGATGATTAGGTGCCAACATTCCCCCCCTTAATTTGAAGGGATGTTGGTGAGTCCAAGCATCGTTCTGAATCTTTCAAGATTTTCTCTTCCAAGCGCTTTGGTGAAGATGTCTACAATTTTCTCATTAGTGGAACAATGGCAGAGATGGATTGTTTTGGCCTGAACATGATGTCGAATCATATGATATTTAGTATTGATGTGCTTCGTTCGATCATGGAATTCTTGTCCAACTTTATTGCTGAGGTATTATCAATCATGAGTGGAGTTGATTGTACTTGCTTTACCTGCAAATATTCAAGAATTTTCCTGAGCCACACAATTTCTTTGTTGCCTCAGTTGTTGCCACATATTCTTCTTCTGTTGTGGAATATGCTGGAACTGATTATTTGCATGATATCCAGGAGACAGCTCTTGATCCAAGACTCATAGCATAACCTAAAGTAGATACTCGAGTTTCTTTGTCTCCATCGAAGTCTGAATCAGAGTATCCAATCAAGTTGAAGTCATCCACCTATGTATACTTGATTCCAAATTCTTGAGTTCCCTTCAAGTACTTTAGAACTCTTTCTGTAGTAGACCAATGTCCCTCACAAGGATTTTGCATAAACCTGGAGAGGATTCCAACAGAAAACGAAATGTCTGGTCTGGTAGTAGTTAGGTAGTCGAGACTTCCTACAAGCTGTCTATACTTTGTTGCATCCTCAAATTCTTTTCCTTCAATGGATGTGAGATTTAAGTTTTGTTCCATTGGATTAGTAAGAGGATTGCATTCTGTCATGCCAAACCTGTTCAATAGATCTCCAATGTACTTCTTTTGAGAAAGAAATATGGACTTCAGATGTTGAGCAACTTCAATATCAAGATAGTAATGAACATAGCCCAAATCAGTCATTTCAAAACCTTTCCTCAATTCCTTCTTTATGTATATAATGTAGCTTTCATTGTTCCCTATCATCAAAAGATCATCTACATATACCACGAGATATACAACTATTTTTCCAACGTTCTTGACAAATAAATTTTCATCATCAAGATCATAATGTTTGAATTGAGTTTCAAAAGATGCTCAGTTAGTTTTTCATACCAGGCTCGCGGTTCTTGTTTGAGGCCATACAAGGATTTCACAAGTTTGCATACTTTATGTTCATGTCCTTTCATAACAAATCCTTCAGGCTAGGACATAAAAAAATTCTCTTTTAGATCTCCATTCAAGAAAGCAATTTTTACATCAATTTGATGGACTTTCCAACTGTTATGAGCTGCTAGGGAAAAGAGTGTGCGGATGGTAGCCCATTTTGCTGTGGGGCCAAAAGTCTCCTCATAATCAACCCCTTCCTTCTATGCAAAAACTTTTTCCACAAGCTTGCCTTTGTGCTTGTCAAGTGAGCCATCTGCTTTATACTTTTTCTTGTAGACCCACCTGTAACCAATTGGTTTGGTTCCTAATGGAGGATCAACCAGCTTCCAAGTGCCATTATTTATCAGGGCATCATACTCTTTTTGCATCGCTTCTTTCCATTCATCATGAGAAGCAGCTTCATTGAAGGAAGCTGGTTCGAAATCTGTAGACAAATTCAATTCACAATAATAAGAAACATCCATATCAACAGGTGGGTCAGAGTCATCTACATCACCTCCATTTTTCTGGTTTGAGTTTCTAGATCCTATCTTTCCAACCTCATCAAGATGAACACTTTCAAGTGTCTTTTTCAGCCACTTTGGGGGACCTTTCTCAGATGGTCCAGGTTACTCCATTGATTGAGTTGGGACTGAATCAAGGTTGAATCTCCCAATTCTATCAATCACATCACTTAAGGTATCATCCATTGTTTGAGTTTCATGCGGGGGAGAGAGTTCTTCAGGAGAAGATTCCACAGGTTGACCTAGTATAGGAATCCCCCCCTTCAAGATGTGGAATCTCATTATCAAATTCTTGAAAATGATTTTGCATTTGTGAATCTATCCAAGTGATCAAGTTTCGCTCAACAACATTTTTAGTTTTGGATGATTCAAGAAATATTACATCTCTAGATACAACAAACTTTTTATTGACTTCATCATAGAGACAGTATGCTTTGGAGGTGTTTGAATACCCTAGGAAAATACACTTACAAATTCTTGCACCAAGTTTGTTTCTATGTACCTTTGGTATCAAGGCATAATAGGTGGAACCAAAGACCTTGAGATGATTTACCGAAGGAAGGTGCCCATACCACATTTCATAGGGAGTATTTTTTCTGATAGGATTAGATGGACATCTATTCTTTATATATACAACACATACAACTGCATCAGCCCAAAACATCAATTTTACATTTTTGAAAAACATCATGGAGCGCACCATATTTAAGATTGTCCTATTCATTCTTTTAGCTACACCATTCTGTTGGGGATTATAAGGCACAATTGTTTGATGTTTAATCCCATGTTGGAAAATATAGTTTTCAAATTCATTGGAAGTATATTATTTTCCATTATCAGTGCGAATAGAGCCAATATGAGATTTTGCATCATTTTCAATCCATGTATGAAAGTTCTTGAATGTTTAAAAAGCATCAGATTTGTTCTTCAATAAATAAACCCAACAAATTCTCGTGTAGTCATCAATAAATATCATCATATATTTATTTCCATTTGCAGAAGGAACAGGCATTGGACCACATAAATCTCAATGAATGAGTTCAAGGTTTCTATGTGCTCTTGAATGTGAATCATGAAAAGACTGTTTGCTATGCTTTCCTAGAATACAAGCATCACATTACTTAAGTTTCCTAGGAATTGTAGGCAAACCAACAACACCATTTTTCTTCAACAATTGAAGGCTATCATAGTTCAAATGTCCAAATCTAGCATGCCATAACAAACTTGATGGAAGTGTACCTTCTTCATAATGAGAGTTACATGATAAATGTTGTGCACGAGCAGAGGTACCCTAGAGCTTGAGAAGCCTTTCTTCTTCTATCCTCCTCATGAAAAGTGAGTGGTTAGATGATTTTCTCACCTTAAGCTTGCCATCAAACATATGAATGGAGTGACCTTGCTGGCGGATGTGGACCAAGGATAACAAGTTTCTCCTCAGCTGCGGGAGATATAGAACATGATCCAGAAGAATGTCTGGAAGACCAAGCAATTTAAGTTTGATTGTGCCAAGCCCTGATGGCTTGAGTTTTGATTGGTATGCAAAGTATACTACTCCATCAACATTGTTAGTAAATTCTTCAAAAAAATATTTTCTATGAGTCATGTGGCAAGTTGCTCTTGAATCAAGCAGCCACATTTTTCTAAGAAGCAAGTGAAGCATTAAATAAATGTTCATTTTGATATTACATTGTGCCACAACATAATGAGCGGATTCTGGTCCTTTACCTATGTCTGTGTCATTATTTTAACCTTTCCTTTGGTTTCTTTGCTGCTCAATTTTGTCCCAAGGTAACATGCATGTAGAGGCATCATGTGATCCATTTCTTTTGTAGCGTATGCAGTGAAAATTTGACTTTTCTCCTTGAGAGTGTCTACCCCCATTGCCTCTAAAATATCTTCCTCTTCCTCTTCGACCACCTCTTCCTCTGGAAGAATCTTGGGAAAGATTTTTTTCTTTATGAGCAAGGCACACAGCCTCTTCAGAAGATTCATGGGCTATCTTCTTTCCAAAAGCTTTCTCTCTTTCAACAGATTTTTTCACAAGAGAGTCAAAGGTAATATCTTTGAGATTTCCATTTGCTCGCAATGACTCAAGATAATTGGAGTAAATAGGATAAATTGCCTTGAGAAAAGTAATAAGAGGAATGTCCGATTCAACCTTAGTGGCTTTGATATCATGCATTATAGATTTTACTTCGGATGCAGGAGCAAGAGGATCATTATTTTGTAATTCAAGAGTGAAGAGTTTAATCATGAGTTGAACAACTTCAAGTGCAGAATGTGAGTCATAGAGTTCTTTCAGCTTTTGTAAGGCTTCGAAAGCAGTTGAAAATGGTGAAATATGGCGACTCGCCTCTTCACTTACAGATGCTGCAATTAATGCATAGGCTTTGCTATTCTTATTTTCCCAAATGGCAAACTCTTTGTATGAGGTAGGATGTTCTGGCTCTTTGTCTCTGTCTCCAACACACACTCCTTTCCACAACTCATTGAAAATGAGGGTGTGTTTTATCATCTGGGACCATTCAGGATAGTTCTCCTTGCCAGTGAGAACTATTCCCACAATATATTTGATTGAATTCTTTGTAAAATCTGTGTACTATTGGGAAAAAAAAATCGCTCTTCTACTGGTAAAACAATTTTCACTTTTTGTGTAAAAGAGAAAAAAATGCACTGTAGTAAAATATAGTCCTAATGTATAGATCAGAGGTAGCATGACAGCGTATGGTGAGGTCTTCAAAACACTTAAATATCAGCGTGATACCAATTCAAAAAGAATCTGTCCCTTTGAATTCTCTCCATATAGGGCTTTGTACTATCTTTGTCTTTAATGCTAAAGATGAAACCCAACAATAATAAATTAAAACTGATTATTATAAAACATTTCCCAAAGAAATATTCAGATCAGCTATGCACTCTCAAAAAAACTTCAAATATCTTCCTCATAATTTTTTTTTGTAGGTTATAATAGATAGTAATTAGCATCAGAGTATGGAAAAAATTGCTTCATAATATGCTAATTCGCTATGTCTGACTTTCACAATTGCCACACATAATCATTCCTTGAAACCTAAATCTTTGGGAGGCTCCAATGATGCCCAGGCACCGAGAGAAGAGTTCAATGGGATTTCAAGAGCAGCCTGCCATTGTGTAATGAATATGAAGGTATTCACATTAGTTGATGTCATCCACAAGAGTTTTGGATCATCAGCGCCCCTACAACCGAACGAGTTCTCCACGCTGGTGAATGTTAGGTAGGACTTCAATGGTTACAACACCCAACAACTTACTCAGCTCCTCATCATTGCGGATAGCAAGCTGAATACGTCTTGGAAATATACGATTCTTCTTGTTACCCTGGGGAACATTACCAGCAAGTTCCAAAACCTCAGCAACTAGATATTCAAGAACAGTGAAGTGGTATGTGTAAACACAGTGGGTATTCAAACAATAAGCGAGGTGGATGGTAAGGCTGAAGGGTATCACCACAGAGGTTCTGAGAGGTTTTGTTTTGCAGAGTAGCAGCAACATTCATGGGGATTTACAGGAGGTTGTTTTTTAGGAGAGAGGGTCGGAGGGCTCCACTCTCACCGTATCTCCACCAAACTTGCATACGGAAATGAGGATTAGGCAGACATTGTAGACCACTACGTTTCCAACCAGGAGGTTGAGGTTGATACTAGTTGTCACTAGGATTTCAACTATACCGTCGAGCTGGCCGACTGTTCAGAGGGAATATAAATTGCATATGACAGTGGGTACAAGCCTCAGGAGCATGGTAGAGGAGTGAGTTCTACAAAATAGATAGAACATAGGCAGGAAACTGACACCAGGAGTTACACAAAAGCTAATTTTGGGAGCTGGCTCTGATACCATGTCAGACCAGGTAGCAACTCCTCAAAATCAATTCGTTATATTCATTCAAGTTTGTCTTTATTATATACATGAGGGAGAGACTGTTCATTTCATCTCCCGGTGACTCTTCATATTTTCCATTATTTATTTACGTCAGTTACACTTTTTCATCCAATCCTGATGATTAGGTGTCAACAAAAATTACTTGTTGAAGACTCCACATGGGAGGATGGATATTTTATTCAAAAGCATCCAAAACTACTCAAGCATTGAATAAAACACTTTTTTGAAGGAGAGTGGCATGTTAAGTCCCTATAATACTAGTGTATCCCCCGTATTGTTATTGGTGTGCCCCATAGAAGCCAAGTATTATTATTGTTGTGCCCTTACATTATTATTGTTATGTAGGCCCTAATAATATTTTGACCCCTTAGACTCATATATATACCAAGGAGGCCTTGTCATTTGAATCATCCAAGACATTTTCATTTATGTGATGTAAAGGGAGGTTTCCTCTTTGAAGTGGCTTATTGTCTACTTGTTTATCTATTGTTTCTTACATTTCTATATTATTTTGATATGGATACATAACATATTTGGCCACAAGGTGGTTGATTACAAATATCATGCAAGGAGTAGAAGCATGTGTTGGGTGTGGAGCTTGATTATCTTCTTTATTTAGAGGTATCACTACATTGGACCCTAGTTCGTAATGTGGAGGCAATATCGCCTGTAATATTTGCACTGCAAGGGGGGTCTAGGGGGGTGGTAGCGATCTTTAGGAGCCCCCCCTAGTGGGGGATCAGGGGGCAGCGCCCCTGAAGCTAAAAATACATGTAAAATTCCCTTATAAACTGTTGTAATTTTGTAGTCAATATGGGTCATTCATTAGACAGAGATCTGACAGTATACGTTATATTGACTTTAGGGTTTTTTACCCTAGAAGGAAACCCCTCGCTATATATGAGGGAATTGTATTGTGTCTATGTAGATTTGTATTCTGAGTGAGAAAGAGAGAGGAGATTGTGTGAGAGTGAAGAGGGAGTTAGAAAAACCTATTGTAGGTTGTATCTCTTCCATTTGCTAGATAATATAAAGGATGGACCCGATATTTCCCTTGGACGTAGCCCAAATTGGGTGAACCACGTATATCTGTGTCTCTCTTATTTTATGTATTTTCTGTGTTTATATTTCTGCAATATATTTTATGTGTTCCATTGCTCTGTAATTAATTTTCTAACAACTGGTATCAGAGCCGAAGGTCTATTTGGCTGATAAACTTATAGGAGAGAAGGGTTCCTAGTTCGAGTGGGAGCAAAGGTGAAAGATGGTAGGTTTAGGGTTGAAACGTTTAACGGCCAAAACTACCAACTGTGGAAGATGCAGATGGAAGATAATATATACCAGAAATATTTGTACCAACCATTGAGCGGAAAGGAAAAGAATCTGACGAGTATGACAGACACAGAATGGGATATTCTCCATAGAAAGGCACTTAGAAAAATATGTATGTGCCTAGTAGTGTCGATAGCGTTTATTATTTCAAAGGAAACAACAACAAAGGGTTTAATGTCAGCATTGGCCAAACTATATGAAAACCCCTTGGCCTCAAATAAGGTATTTCTTATGAAGCACTTATTTAATATGAAAATGCCAAAAGGTGGATTTGTTGCTGATGATTTAAATGAATTTAAGACAGTTACCAGTCAGTTAAGTTTTGTAGGGGTAATTTTTAATGACAAAGTCAGGGCTCTGTTATTTTTTTTTCTCAATGCCATAAATTTGGAGTGGTTTAGTTATGGCCATTAGTAAATTTGTCTCTATATCTACTACTTTAAAGTTTGATGATGTTGTTGGTGCAATCCTTAGCAAGGAAATGCGATGGAAAAGCTCCAATGAGACATCAGGTAATGCTTTTACTGCAGAGAGTAGGGAAAGAAAAATGGAAAGAGGAAAGAGCTCAAGATATCACAATAAGTCAAGGAAAGGTAGATCCAAGTCCAAATCGGGGATAGTGTGTTGGAAATGTGGGAAGAAAGGACACCTAAACAAAGACTACAAGTCTCAAAAGGGAAAAGAAGGAGACACGCAACAAGAAAACAATCATGAAGAGAACGTGACAGGTGATGTGTTGCAATATGCTTTGATTATTTCATTAGAAAATATTATTGATGCCTAGGTGGTAGATTCAGGGATCCTCATTCCATGCCACACCTGATAAGAAACATTTTCATGATTATGTTCAAGGAGAATTTGGACAGGTTCGATTGGGCGATGATAACCCTATAAAATTATTGGAATGGGTACATTTTTCATAAAATAGCAAAATGGAAATAATTTTTTATTGAAGGAGGTAAGGCACGTTCTAGATCTGAAGGAAAATCTAATTTCAACAGGGAAGTTGGAAGGTGAAGGTTTTGTAACTACTTTTACAGACAAAACCTAGAAGGTCACTAAAGGAGCCCTGATAATATGAAAGGAGAAAAGGTTGGTACATTGTATTTATGCAGTGGTATTTCTAATTTTGTTAATGCTTTAACCTATACAGGAGAAGATATGACATTGTGGCATCATAGGCTTGGGCACATGAGTGAGAAGGGAATGCATATTCTTCACTTAAGAAATTTGTTGCCAGGTTTGAAGCATGTTGATTTAAAATTCTCTGAGGATTGTGTTTATGGAAAACAGAAGAGAGTCAGATTCCCCATAGTTGGGAAAGAAAAGAAGAGAGAAAATTAGATCTTGTGCATACAGATGTATGGGGACCTGCTCAGGTATCATCTCTTGGTGGATCTCATTATTATGTTCCTTTTATTGATGATGCAACCAAAAAAATCTGGATTTATTGTATTCAAAATAAATCTGATGTATTTGATACTTTCAAGAAATGGAAATCTTTGGTTGAAAATGAGACAGGAAAAATGTTGAAGTGTCTCAGATCCGAAAATGGAGTTGAATATTGAAACAAAGAATTTGATAGGTACTTTTTAGATAATGGAGTTTTAGAGAGAAGACTGTTCCAAGAACACCATAGGAAAATGGTGTTTCAGAAAGGATGAACAGGAGAATCATGGAGCGTGCAAGGTGCATGAGATTGCATGCAGGATTGCATTTACAATTTTGGGCAGATGTTGTAGATATTGTTGTTTATCTAATAAATAGAGGGCCTTTAAGTTCCTTGGATGGTGGTATTCCATAGGAGGCATGGACAGATAAAAAGGTAAACTACTCATTTTAAAGACTTTTGGTTGTGAAGCCTTTGTCCACATTAATAAAGCAAATAGAACAAACCTTGAGGCAAAATCAAAGAAATGAAACTTTATTGGATATGGTGTTAATGATTTTGGTTATCGCTTTTATGATTATGATAAACACAAAATCATTAGGAGCAGAGATGTCTTATGCAATGAAAAGGTTTTGTATAAAGATCAGTTGCAAGAAAAGAAATAGGAAAAAGAAAAAAGAGAATACACAGTGCTTGATGAGATCACAGAAAAAGTGAAGGTGCCTGAAAATCATAATGATCAAAAGCTAGAATAACAACAACAACCACAAAAAAAACAAGCACCCCAACCACCTGAAAGTGGTGTTAGAAGATCTACTAGGATAAGTAGATGCCTTGAATGATACTCTCCTTCATTATATTATGTATTTTTTACTGATTTTGGTGAACGAGAATGTTATGAAGAAGCAGTGCAGGTAGAAACCAAGAAGAAGTGGGAGCAAGCCATGAAAGAAGAGATGGACTCCTTATCACATAACCAAACTTGGGACTTACTCAGGTTGCCTGCAGGTAACAAAACATTGCAGAATAAATGGGTTTACAGGTTTGAGGAAGAAGATGGAGATAGAAAAAGGTATAGTGCTAGACTTGTGGTGAAGGGGTTTGCACAAAAAAAGCATATAGACTTTCATGAGATATTTTCTCCTGTTGTTAAAATGACTTCAATCAGAACTATTTTAAATCTAGTAGTAGCTGAAGATTTTCATCTTGAGAAGTTAGATGTAAAGACAACCTTTCTCCATGGGGATTTGGAGGAAGATATATATATGCAGCAACCACAAGGATATGAGGTAAAAGAGAAGGAAAAACTAGTGTGCAGGTTGAATAAGAGATTGTATGGCTTAAAACAGGCTCCAAGGTAGTGGTATCTAAAATTTGACAGGTTTATGTCGGAACAAGGTTATACTAAATGTCACTCTGATCATTGTGTTTATCTCAAAAGGAAAAATGATGGAAGCTATATTATATTGTTATTTTATGTAGATGACATGCTTGTTGCAGATTCTAACATGCAGGAAATAAATGTGCTCAAAAGAGAATTAGCACACTCATTTTCAATGAAGGATTTTGGTGCTGCAAAACAAATCCTTGGTATGAGAATAACTAGAGATAGGAAGAATCGAAAATTAACATTGTCTCAGAGTGAGTACATGGAAAATATGTTGACAAGATTTAATATGCAGAATGCAAAACTAGTTAGTTTACCTTTGGCTAGCCATTTCAAACTAAATAAGGAGGTGTGCCCCAAGACTCATGAAGAAATGGCTTATATGTCTAAAGTTCCATATGCATTAGTAGTTGGAATCTTAATGTATGCAATGGTCTACACAGGGCCTGATATTGCACATGCAATGGGAGTTGTAAGCAGGTACATGAACAATCCAGGAAAAGAACATTGGATGGAGGTGAAGTGGGTTCTCAGGTATTTAAGAGGTACCACAAATCAAGAATTATGCTTTGGTGGTTCAAACATTGCTCTACAGGGATATCTTGATGCAGATATGGCAGGTGATAGAGATAACAAGAGGAGCACAACATGCTATGTGTTTACTGTAGGTGGAACAACTGTCAGTTGGGTTTCAAAATTGCAAAGTGTTGTTGCATTCTCAACAACAGAAGCAAAGTATGTTGCTAATACAGAGGCTAGTAAAGAAATGATTTGGTTACAAAGGTTTCTCGATGAATTAGGTAAGAAGCAAGAGTTGGGCAGGTTATATGGTGACAGCGAGAGTGTCATACATCTTGCAAAGAAATATGCATTTCATTCCAAAACAAAACATATATAGGTCAAGTATCATTTCATATGGTTAGTGTTGGAAGATGGAGAGTTGAAGCTAGAAAAGATACACACTAGCCAGAATCCTATAGATATGTTAACAAAAGTTATAACCAGGGAGAAACTGAGATTCTTCTCAGTTTCAATTGGCATTCAAGTATGATGAAGAAGATGCGAAACAAACTGGTCCAAAGTGGATTCATTTTCCATTAAATGAAGCAATGGTGGTGTTGCTATAATCAGTCTCCAAGTGGGAGATTGTTGGATGTGGAGCCCAATTATCTTCTTTATTCATAGGTATCGCCACATTATACCCCAGTTTGTAATGTGGTGGCAACACCACCCATAATATTTGTGCTACAAGGGGGGTCCCATGGGGGTGGCAGCAGTCTTTAGGAGCCCCCCCATGGTGGGGGATCGAGGGCAGCGCCCCCGAAGCTAAAAATAGATGAAAATTACCTTGTGAAATGTTGTAATATCATAGTCAATATGGGTCGTTCATTATGTGGAGATGTGATGGTAGAAGTTATGTTTAATTTAGGGTTTTTTGCCCTAGAAGGAAACCCCTCATTATATATGAGGGAATTGTATTGTGTCTATGCAGATTTGTATTTGTGTGAGAAAAAGAGAGGAGATTGTGCGAGAGCAAAGAGGGAATTACAACGGATTTGTTGTAGTTTTTATATCTTCAATTTGCTGCATAATTTAAAAGGAAGGATTGGTTGTTTCTTGTGGACATAGCCCAAATTGGGTGAACCACATATATATGTGTCTCTCTTGTTTTATTTAATTTTTGTGTTTATATTTCTGCAATATATTTTATGTGTTCCATTGCTCTGTAATATATAATTTTCTAATAGCATGACTTATGCAAAGTAGAGATATGACATGTTTAGCAGGATATTTGATCCTATAGTCTCGTATCTTAGTCATGTGAGGTGTTATACTTATGACAACTTTGGTCACATGGCTAGAGATTACAAGCTAACCAAGTTCTCAAGGAAAATCAGGCAAAAGGGGCAATAAAACCAAAATAGCCCTAGCATAGAAAAAGGGAAGAATGTGTATTCAAAGAAGAAACCTACTAATTGTGTTAGAAGAAGGAGAAGAGTAAGTGAAGTAGAAGAGGGTAGTCTCCACTACAGTCTATTATTACATGATGCATATACATAAAATACTACAGAAGAGCTATGAAGGGTGCATAGCCTCAGGGGGAGTATATGGAAACAATATCAAAGCATGATGAGTAGATGCATATGAGTAGCAGTAGTAGCATAGTGTGACCAAGAGCCTAAATGAAAGATCAGGTCCATAGGATCAACAAGAAAGAAATAAGTTATAATGAGATATGGGGGAGTTGTAAATCAACTAGGGTTTCAAGGCTTTATGTCATTTTCACTTTACTTTCACTCGGTTTCTTTTAGCGGATGCATATATTGTATTCATTAGTGAAAAGGCATGCACATCAACCTTATTATACTTGTTCATGATCACCATTTGTCAAGTTGGTTGAGAAACCCTTACATTAGTCATGTATGGGAGAAATAGTGTTATTGGGCATGCATATTAGTGGATTATATATTTATTCCATGTAAGAAAATTTGTGTGTAAGATATAGCCCTGTACCATTTTTTATTTTATCATTAGGTCTATTGGTTGCATAATCATGGTGAATGGAATGCATATAAAAGTCATACTTCTGTCATGTATGGGTTGTTGGGTATTATTGTTATAGACTTCTACCTTCATTATTAGGTCATGTATCTCATTGTTTATCATTGGTAATGGTGATTATAGAGTCGTTGGTCTAACTAGGTGTTGTGTCTTGCTTGTGGCAAGGAGGTATAGGATACAACAAACATAGTGGACAACATCAAATACCTATGTACACCGTTATGTAGAAGTTATTTGTATGCTTAGTAGATGTTCAGGGGGATTATGTTCTGCATGAGGAAGGTCATTATTGGCCTTTTTGTTATAGATTTCCATTGGTTGTAGGAGGTATTATATTTTCTATGGTTCTAATGTCTATGTTGTAGAAGGTGTTGAATTTGATTATGCTTATCATAAAACAATTGGTATAAGTAGATTTAAGTTGGTGTCAACACGATGTTTTAGTGAGGAAAGGTCACCTTTTCCCGTTGATGTTAAAGGGGGAGATTGAGCCAACCACTAGAGTGAGAGTTCGACTAGCCAACTTGAGGAGATTGTAGATTAGTGAAGAATATTAGTTTGGTAGTGTGGCTAAAGGTTGCAATCAATTCCAAAGAGGGATATTGTTGGTAGCATGGTGTTGACATTGATGTAAACCATGGATTTATTCATCTTGGAATTGATGTCAACAATTTAGTGACATTGTCCATGACTTGGTTTAGGAGTTCTAGTGGTCAACAGGTTCTTGGCATGATGATTAAAGGTGGCTTGGTGCAGGAGGTTTCAGTTCCAGGTAGTGGTTTTCATGTTTTAAAGCATAATAGATATTTTCACGGTCTTCTCATGGTTACCCAATAAAAATGATCTACTACCATAGTCTTTTCCTGTTATGCCCACATTAGTTTTCCCAACCTTGTAGTTGTGTGCCTACGACGCTGCTTGTAGGTGTGAAAAGGAAATACCTTTGGCTTAAACTAGTGGCATTGAACAAGGTTTTGATGTGATAGAAGATTCTTGTTTTGGTCTTCAACGTATGGATCTGATTTAATCATCAAGCCAATGATTTGATGTCTACAAATGATGTGAACATAATCATTGAAATGGTTATTGTTTGATATGGTCTCAACACATAATGAAGGAAAGTTAATGGTTGAGTTGGTCTCATGGTGTTAGTTGAGTGTTGATTTGGTCTTCATGATTAATCTAAAAAAGGTGTAGTCATTGTGAAAGCATTCAAGGTTATGTGTAGTGGTGAGTTTTATCTGTTTGTTGGGATCCCAATTAAATATGTCAAGTATTGGGTCATGGAAAGGTTACACACAATGATAATGGAGAGGTTAGATAGTCTGAGATTCAAAATGGTGTGTATGGAAAAATACTGAATAACCTATGCATGAGGCTAATGGAGCAATGGAGTGCGATGATAGAGTTTTGAGTATTGATTGCTATGTGAGTGGAAACTAAGAGGCAGTGAATAGTTACCTTAACCAATGGAGATTCTACACTTTGCATAAGTTGTTGTAGAGATCAGATGCTATAGTGCACATGATGGAGAGCATCGAGTCTAGTGCATTGGTAGTTAGCTGAGACAAAGTTTGAAAGGTACTAGTGTGCATGGAATGAAGTAGAGGTCGTCATAGGGTATGGAGAGAGCTCCCAAGACGCAAAAATATTGTTGTGTTGTAACATTTTTATGGTTGTAGGGGTTTCATTGATTTTGACCAGTGTTTGTTGCTATAGTTTTTTTGGTGTAGCTGTTGTGTGTAGGGTGATATTGTTTCAGTATAGTTGAATTTGTTATATGTATTTCCTTGTATTAGTCATAGATGTCATGTCTTGATGTTGTGTAGAATATTTATGCTAGATTTTGTATGTTAGAGTATGGTTATCGGGGTGATGAGAGAATTGTATATAATGATTGTATGAGAAGATTATGAGTGGGTTTTTGTACTATAGAGAGAGTTTTGTTGTAGAGGGTTTTGGAATAGTAGATATTGTATTGTTGAGGAGAAAATATTCTTTATGGGTCTAGTATGAAAAATGTGAAATGAGACCCACAATTGTATGAACAACATATAGTGATCCCTAGTTTTAAAATGCATGAAATGTGGTCTACAAGAGATTGGAAGTTGGGGCCTTTAGTGGGCGAGTTCCAGCTTGTTGATTTAGGGAGTGGTGGCTTCCTTTGGGTTGTGGCCTAAAAAATTTAGAGGTGGTGGAGGTAGGGGCCTCCAGTAGGTAGTGGCCAGCATAGTTGAGGGAGTGGTGGTTTCCAACAGGTGGTGGCCTACAAAGTTGATAAAGTGGCTTCCATTAAGTAGTGACGTAGAGAAAGCAGTTTCTCATGTGCACCACAACTCGGGGATTGCACACTAATGGTGGGCAATGATATGATGTAAGAACATTTTGATAATAATAATAAGTTGAGAAAAGCTTATGATGGTTTTTATCCTAGAAGGGTTTCCACCTAACATCTGGTGTCCCGATGTGTTTGACCAGTATTATGTGCCTTGATGTTTATATGTTTATTATTATTTACTTTTGCACATGTATTACTGCTCTTATGATCTCATGTGTTATAGTCAGATCTATTTATATTATGTGTCTAATAGGTTGATGATTCAATGTTTGTAAATAAAGGGTGAAAAATTGTAAAAATTGATCCATCGGTACAATATTGATCACCCCTCCCTCTCAGTATTTTAAAGCTCCCAACAATCTGGTCCAACTCCTAAGGAATGAGGAGAAAAGTTGTTATGAAGTGAAGGAAGTTTTGCAAGGAGAAATGACTTCAAGGTATTCCAGTATCCAGACTAATTTGGGGATGCACTAAGACATCTGGCCATATGCATTTAATAGTTGATCTTATTAAATGAGGTGGATGTTGGATCATCCATATTTATCTCAGCTTCAAAAACCCTAGACAGGTGGTAGAATGAGGTGGCACCCATGTGGAAAGTCGATGGCATGGTAGTATGAGGACAAAATAGGTAGCGGAGCCTTGGGACTTGTGTTAAGGAGTGACTTTTCAAGGTTCCATAGTGCTTGGATGATAGGTAGTGAAGTGAAAATTGGAGCTCATGTGGCCAATGATGGTTGATAGACAAAAGAGTTCACATCTTGTGATGGTTTTGTCTATCAGAAAACCAGTTGATAGTAGATAGGGATCAATTTCGGTTGATGAGAAATGAGCATAAAATTGAGATTTCCCCATCATATGCGATATGTAAATTTTACAATAGGTAAAGAATTTTTTTATCAGATTGCCGGTTTGCAGGCCCTACATACCAATAGGTGATGAGCGGTGAACGACAAGCAACATGCCAACATGACATGGAAACACATTTTAGACATGATGTGGATCGTTTGATGACATGGCAACATGTGAAGGAGACACACGATGATTAGATTCAAACCTTTTAGGTAGGAAAGTGGTCTATTTCTTAGTGACATGTGGTAGTGACATAGTGGTGATATTGCATAACTTGTGGTAGAGAGATGATGTGGAAATTTTCATTTAGCTGTCACAAGTGACATAGTTGAATTAAGTAACCATGTTGTACGACAACACCTAGGGAACATGTGGCATGGAAACTGATTTGGGTGACCACTTTGCATGGATACACCCAGGGAATAGGTGACATGGAAACTGAGTTGGATGACTACATAGCATGATAATGCCGAGGTCATACTTCGAATCCCCTCGCCCCTTTTAAGGCTCAAAAAAGAAATGGGGCCTTGAAGTTAGGTATTTATCATCGAATTTGAACAAAGTGTTAGATCATTGGGTGTGCACCAAAAAGTTGGGGGTCTTTTAAATCATATATGTTGAAATTACATACCCCCCCTTGCTAAATCTCAAATAGGTGGGGGGGCCCAAGGTCATGTCTCTGTCGTCGATTTCAATTAGGTCACTTGGCACACTCTAGAATTTATTGGATAGTTAACCATTGAATTATTTGTATTGGTCTAATGTTAAGTGACCTTAGGGCTTAAGCCCTTGGTTTGGGCCAGTGGTCATATGCACTTGGGAGTTAACTACTAGGGGTTACAAGACAAATATTTAGTATTCAAGTGCCAAGATTTCATTAAAGTACTAAAGCCTATTTTAGACACCAAATTTGACAAAAGAAGTTGAAATGAATTAAATTTGGTATGGAAAAATCTATAAAGAGTAGGAACTATAGTTGACTAGTAAAATCATAGAAGCTCAATTTTTGTGAGGAGAAGAAGTGGGAACCAAACTACAAAACTTGAAGAGAAGTATATATAAGATAGATTAGTAGATAAGTGATGTGGAGTATGTTACTTGTGAAAATTGGTGAGATATGGAGCTAATGTGAGGTTGAAGATTGCATATATGAAGTGAAAAGAATTGAATCAATGAATTAAAGGAAGAAAGGTCATTGCAGAGGATAGTGCAACAGATCTAATAATTAGACAATTGGTTCAATAATATTTTAATTAAAATGGCCAGGGATTTGATTTTAAAAATGAGGTGAAAAAGGGATCTGATGGGCATAGAAAGTAGGTGCGCATAGACCATGGGATTGGAGTCTCCTTTAGGATGGTGCCTCTAAAGGTCAGGGGGTTGGTGCCTCTAGCAAGTTAGTGCTTGCAATTCTGAGCGGGTTGGTGCCTCTAGCAAGTTGGTGCTTGTAATTCTGAGGGGGTCGATGCCTCTTATAGATTGGTCCTACAAAATATCATGTAAATTGAAGTTGTGCCTTGCATTTACACTATAATTAAAAGAATATTTTTGGTTTTCTCTCATATGTATTTCCACATAAATATCTTGTGTTCAATATCTTATGGGAATGGTACATCGTTGTATTGTTAAATGTATTTGATCAGTTAATGATTGTGAAATTTTTTATAATATTTATTCACCCCCCACTCAGTATTACCTTGATTCTCAACAATTGGTATTTAAGCAAGTTGCTTCAAAAACAACCTAACAACTAGAAGGTAGATATAAATGGAATTAATGAGCAGTTAGGATGGATTTTTCTCAAACAGATCACCCACCTTTGATGGGACAAATTATGCACTTTGGAAGATAAGGATGGAATCTTATCTAATGTCTCTTGATTTTGATGTATGGACATATGTTGAAGTTGGATATGCAATTACAAAAACTCATCCAACATATTTAGATGAAAGAAGGACTTACTCAAACAATGCAAAGGCAAGAAATGCAATCCTGTTTGGTCTTAATCAATCTAAACTTATGAAGGTAATTCATTGTAAATCTACCAAGGAGATCTAGGTTAAACTCCAAAACAACTATGAAGGAGACACTAAGGTAAAGAAAGCTAAATTTAAAACACACATAATGAGGTTTAAAATTCTAGACATGAATGAGGATGAAATTATTGCAGAATTATTTCTCAAAGTTGATGGAGTATCTAACATGATTAGAGGCATTAATGAAAATCTTGATAAAAAGGTTGTTCAGAAAATATCGAGATCTCTTCCCATGAGACTCAATGCTAAGGTCTCTACCATTGAGGAGATGGACTTGTACACTCTTACGATGGAATAAATACATGAAATTATCACAACATATGAAATTAGGATTGGAAAAGAGAGGTTAAAACCAAAGGAGGTTGCCTTCAAAATCTTAAAGAATACTAAAGAAGATAAAGATTGATCTAGTCATGAGTAAGATCCAGAGGTAGCTCAATTTTTGAGGAAGCTAAAAGGTGGATATGGTAAGTATAAAATTAAGTTTCCTCTTAAGTGTTTTGATTGTTGTAGAGTTCGTAACTTTTATTCTAAATTTCCTTACTAAAATAAAAAAAATAAAGAAATGGAAATAAATCAAAAGAGTAGAATTACATCCCATAAATATAAGATGGGAATGTATTAGAGAAAGAAGAGCTTCCATACCAAAGAATATAGATGTTCATCTAAAGAGATCAATGAAAAAACATCTGATGAAGAGTATGATGAAGGTATTCTCATGGGCATAGAAACTGAATACAACTACAAAGATAATACAAACATTGAGGAAGAAGTTGAAGGGGTAGTTGACCTTGAAGCAACACTAATTAGTGCTCTAGACGCACTGAAGAATACCAAGAGGAATAACATACAATTGAAGGAACAACTATTGAAGGAAAAAGAAGGAAATAATTATTCTAATGAAGAATCCATTAATATTCAAAGTATTCAGTTAGAAGAAGTAAGATGAATAAAATAAATTCTATTTCAACAACTAAAGGATAAGCAAAAGAGTCATGACAAATTAGAGGATGAGAATACATATGTAAAACATGAGATATCCAAGAAGAATGAAAATAGAGATCCAAATACATATCAAGAAAATATCATATCTCTGAAAATCCAACTTGAAGAGGCAAAGAGAAAATAGGAAATCCTCACAAATAAGCTAATTGAATGGGAGGAGAAAGACCAAAAGCTAGAAACATAGGATTTTTCTCTAAGAAAATATTTAGAGAAAACCCAAGCCAAAACAAACTTGAATCCCAGATTTGCTAAAGGATTATAGACACTAAATAACATCATCAACATCGAACTGTATCCAACAATCAAAGTGGGTCCAGGTTACAGATATTCCCATGTCATTACGAAGGGTGAGTCTAATTCATTGTCCCCGAAAAAGGAAGATCCCCTCAACTATGCAAATGAAATTAAAGGAAGGCTCAATAATATTAATAAAGGCACTAGAAAAATGAATAATAAACAAAAGAAAGACCCCATCACCTCCACGAATAGAACTAAAGGAAAATTGAAATATCATCAAGAAAGTGAAGGTTCAACATAACCAGTCCTCTGCGAAGACCATATGCTCTTAGGTACCCAAATTTCTTTTATGGTTACTGTTACTCGTCATAACTTCATACATAAAATAAAATTAATGGAAGAAGTATATATGAAATAATTGTAGGTTGTTATACATGTTAGGCTAGGTTGAGTAACTTCTAAATATGAATTTTCCATTAACATTTAATTAGATATATTTAATGAGGTGATCTGTCGTTTCAAATTCCAAGGGTCTCTTCATCCTTGCCTTCACCTAATTTATTTATTTACTTTTATACTTACAAGATAAAAATACTGAAGGATTATGTCCAACATCCCCCCCCCCCCACCCCCGATTCATTGGAAAAGAAATACCATATCACGTGCAGTCATATTTGGGCATCAAAAATGAGGAAAAAATGAAATGGTATATTGAACATATAATAGGGGAGTAAAGGGTTTTTATATGTTGTATAGAAATATGTGTATTATAAGGTATTGTTTATACAATACTACAGTAATATTAGGTCCATAGTAGCCTAATATTCAAACCTATGGCCCTAGTATTGCCATGCAATTAATGGTAATGTTAAATTCTTAAAGTAAAAGTAACATGTTAAATTCGTGGTAATGTTAAATTATTAATTCATTTTCATCCTTTTACTTAATCTTTTAATGTGACCATGAAATGACTCAGGATTTTTAAGAGTGGTTCCAACTTCATTGGATTTCATATGGAGAAAGTATAATTTTAGTTCTTACTCAAAATCCAATAGAATTATTAGTTTTTCAAGATTTCAAGATTGGGGGGATCGCAATATTTCCATCAGATTTTGTCACATATGAGGCTATGTAACTTGTATTTAATCAAGAGAACCAAGCCCTTTATGTACCTTTATGTTAGTGAAATTGGTTGTAAAACTCCTCTATCATGACCCTACTAAAAATTTACATGTCACTCAAACAAAATATTTACTTGACATGCTACATTTTTTCTATCTTATGTTAATGTTTAAAGGGTGATATTAATGATGAATATCCCAATATAGACAATGATGCTGATGATATGTAGGTATTTGTTGTAGCATGATTTTTTTGGATGATATAGGCCATGAAAAACCTATTTTTCTATTATGTATTTTTGGTTCAAAGATGGAATGCACTCGATTTTATTTAGGTTATGTTCACCCTTACATGCTATATAAATGAGAACTTGAAATTTGTGGACCTGTGGTTGATGAATATTACAACTACTAGATGAATGATGTTATATGGTTTAATCCATGTTTTTATCACAAATTTGTCATTCTACATGCTTTTGTTGACATATATGCATCAAAATATATGAAAATATATATTATATAAAATGAACTCCCAAAATCGCTCCCAATTTGGGAGCTTTTGAAAATGTCACTCGTCACTCCTACTTCCACTATCGATTCCCACTTCTACTCCCACTTCTCACTCCCAAGAAACCATGCTGTAATACATACATGCATCACATTACTAATACCTCTATGATATATTTCTAGTGTGCGTGTTAATATTTTTTACATGTAACTCAGCTAGTGATCCTCCCAATGACGGGGCAATAGAGAAGAAAACAATTATGTAGCCTTCACTCTTTCCTTACGTTGGTGATGAACAGGTTGAATGAAAGTGAAGGAGACAATGATACTGAATATTTCTTTCTAGAGGGCACATGCATTCCACAAAATATAGTGAAATAAACTATCGTTTGGAAGAGGGTGCATGCATGATAAGGGAAAACATGTCACACCTTCAATTAATTCCAGTTTAGATGTTGTCTCAAATTTAGCAATTTTAGTTATATATTTTTTATATTATTATAGCTTTTATTTTTTTATTTTTAGCATACATCATCTATTCTTACTAAGAGGGTGCAGATCCTTATTCAATTAGAATATTTATGCATGAGAAATTCCCATCTTAGGTAGATGACATGTATCTCAAGGAAGGGATGCATGCTTGCATGCTCCAATTCATCTTTTGATGGGGACACACTTACATGGCACTCTTACCATGCAACTATGCTGCACTAGGTGATCATGTTAGGGCTATGATTTGAAAACTTCCAACCATATAATATTTTTCATGTGTCCATATTCATTGTACTTTCTCTCCTCTTCTTATTCTATAAGTGAGATGCAAGGTGCACCATTGTGTTGGTTATTGCGGTTTTGTTTTTAATTGTTGTATAATATCTTTTTCAGTATTCAATAAAAGATAGATGTAATTGAGAGTGAAAATATATGTATTTTCCATTCAAATTTTCCAAGGTTTGTATTTGTAAATCAACCAACTTATATCTGCCTCTTTTTTATTGAAACTTTCAAGTTCAGCTACCTAGTATTTAGGTTATTCTTTCTAGGTGCTCAATTTGATTACCATTGTTAATAAAAATAAAGGGATATAAATATAAATGGGTATAAAAAGTGTTAATGAAAAAATGGATACATACGATATCTAGTGAAATTAGGGGAATTTTTAAATTGGGAAGGTGTATTGGGTTCATATCGGTAGGGGGTTAAATAAAGTGATTTTAGAGGTATTCTCCAATATGTAGTGAAATAAAGGGTATTATTTAGTATTACACGAACACACGCACTATGTTATAGGTTCATTGAGTGAAGCCCCCATGGGTGTTTGTAAGCCCAAGCATCATTTTAAAATTTTAAAACTTTTCTCTTCTAGCTGCTTTGCTGAAGATGTTTGCAATTTTCTCATTAACGGAACAATGTATTACATGAATAGTATTAGCCTCTATGATACCAAGTAAAATTATACTTTGTGTTGGTGTGTTTGGTTTGATCATGGAATCTAGGATTTTTGGCCAACATGATTGCAAAAGTATTGTCAACAAGAAGAGGAGTGGAATTCACTTATTTCTCAACAAATAATCTACATATATCACAAGATATACAACAAGTTTTGTAAAATTTATTGAAAAAATGAGTTGCATCATCGAGATTAAAGTGTTTGAAAGTCAATTTTATAATTTCCTTAGTTAAATTTTCATGCTAGGCTTGCAATGCTTGTCTTACGCCATATAAGGATTCGATAAGTTTGCATACTTTTAGTTCTTTTCTCTTCACTATGTTAGAAAATTATATATTACAGAGCAATCAAACACATAAAAATATTGCAGAAATATAAACACAAAAAAAAAACATAAAACAAGAGAGACACATATATACATGATTCATCTAATTTGGATTACGTCCACGGAGAAAAAACGAGTCCTTCCTTTTATATTATCCAGCAAAATGAAGAGATACAACCTACAACAGATCCGATGTAATTCCCTCTTCACTCTCACATAATATCCTCTCTCTTTCTCGCTCATAATAGACATCCACATAGATGCAATACAATTCCCTCATATATAGTGAGGGGGTTTCCTTATAGGAAAATAAACCCTAAATTAAACATAACTTATACCGTCAAATTTCCGCCTAATGAATGGCACATATTGACTACAAAATTACAACATTTTGTAAGGAAAATTTACATATATTTTTAGCTTCGGGGGCGCTACCTCTGATCCCTCCCAAGGGGGGACTCTAAAGAATCGTCCTTTTCCCCCCTGGACCCCTCCGATGACACGCAAAAATGGGCAGCGTTTCCACTCCATTATGAACTGGGGTCCAATGTGGTGATACCTTTGAATAAAGAAGATAATTAGGCTCCACACCCCCACACACTATAAGACCTTCTAGTTGAGCCATGAAGACAATCTATTTTAATTCTCCATTCAAAAATCAGTATTCACATACATTTGATGAGCTTTCCATCCATTCTAAGCTACCAAGGAAAATAGATTCTGGACGATGACCCATTTTGATATAGGGTTAAAAGTTTATTCATAATTAAAACCTTCTCTTTGTTCAAATCATTTCACTACGAGATTTGTTTTATGTTTTTCAAGTGAACCATTTTATTTTTAGTTGCTCGTGTAGACCCATTTGCAGCTAATTGCTTTGGTTCCGAATCGAGGGTCCAACAACTTCTATGTTCCATTCTTTATGGGAGAATCATATTCTCTATGCATTTATTCTTCCCTTTCATTGTGAGAAGCAATTTATTGAAAGGAAGTTGATTCAAAGTTAGTAGGTAAATTAAATTCACAATCATATGAAACATCCATATCATCTGCATCGCCTACATCTTGTTTGGTGGAACATCTAGTTCCTGTCTTTTTGAACTCATCTAAATGAATGGTTTCAAATGTTTTGGTGATATATTTTGGGGGAAATTTTTGATATGGCCCAAGTTTCTCCATTGATTGAGATGGGGCTGCATTAAGGTTTATAATTTCAATCCTCTCAATCACAACTCGAAGGGTCTTCCTGATCCTAAAAAGTGGCTAGAACATCACAAAGGAGCGATAGTGTTTCAAAAGGAGATTCCATAAATCGATCCAAGATAGGGATCCCCCGTTTATGATGTGGAATATCATTATCAAATTCATGATATATTTTTGCATGATTGAATCTATCCAAGTGATCAAGCTGCTACTGAATAATGTTATCAATCTTGGAGGATTGAAGAAAAATGACATCTCTAGAAAGAAAAATTATTCTTTACCTCATTGTAAAGACAATATGCATTGGTGGTATCTAAATACCCTAGGAAGGTTCACTTTCCACTCCTTGCATCATGACTGCTTCTTTGTTCATTGCGAATAAAGACATAACAAGTGCAACTTAAGACCCTAAGATGTCTTATCGAAAAAATGTCATTTCATAAAGAGTATGATTTCTGAGAGTTGGGTATGTATTATATTATTTGTGTGACTATACCCATCCACATTACGATGCATGAAGTGAGACAAGCAGGTCATAGGGGGTGACTATGCCCCTAAACTGTTTTTTTGGCTAGTTCTTTTGTGTGTGTGTGTTCATAAATTTTTGGCACATAGTTTTGGTAAAATCTATTTTGTGGTGCATGGTTGTTTTTCCCATGGTTTTTTAGTTTTGGTTAAGGAACTATGGTTGTATTTTAATCCACGATAAATGGATTATTGGTCCATGGATTCCATGAGATATATATGTTGTATGGTAACACTGTAAAAATGAATACCAACACACACATACACATATTCAAAAAATCTTTCCATTTTCCTCATTTTTATTTTCTAGGATACAATCTTAGTGTTTATGTGTGTCATTTCCATCGCATATTTTATATTTTATTAAGAATATGTTTGCATCAATTAATTATGTAGGGTTAAAACCAATATTTGGTATTGATCAGTTTTGGCTTCAAGGGGACACCTTTTTGGTTGGGGGATTTGGCTCAGGTGTTAGGTATACCTTGTTATATTAGGAGATCTACTTAAGTGATTCTTATGGTGAAAGTAAATGGTGAGAAGTTCAAATATAGATTTCAAAAGATTTAACAGATAAAGTTTTGAGCTATGGAAGCTCCAAATGGAGAATTTTTTGGTGGATAGAGATTGGTGGGTCACAGTGGATATGGGTTTTCTAGTGATGGGGATGTTAACAGAAAACTAGAGAAAGCTAGATCAAAAGGAAAAAAATACAATATTATTATGTCTCTTAGATTCAATATTACTGAATGTTCCAAGCAAATCTACCAAAACAAATTTACGAGACAATTTAAGGTATTTGTATCAATCTAAGTCCCTAGTGGACAACTTAGTGTGTTGATATTAAGATTTTAAATGAGGATAAGGGAATAAATTTGTTATGTTCTCTACTAGATCCATGGGTTGGTCTAGTTGCTGTCATAGGTCATAACATAACTACTTTAATATTTGATAAGATAATATCATCTTCATTATCAAAGGATATGAGATGGAAAAAATGGAAAGTTAGAACAAATATGCCTTGTATTTAAGAGTATCTTCTGAGAATAGAAATAAAACTAATTCCTTGAATGGGAGATATAAATAAAGATCAAGATCTAAATCTCCAAGAAAATTTATTAAGTTATGTTGGAGATGTGGAAAAGAAGGGAATCATAAGAAACATTATAGATCCCAAAATTGTTGAGAAAGAGAAAGTATATGAAGATGTGCCTTTTTTAGAAGGAAAAACCTTCTCAGATAAAAGAGGGGATGTGTAGTTTCCCTCTTCAAGTACACATGTAAATCATGATGCATGAAATATCAAATTAAGTGTATCCTTTAATATGACTCCTCATAGGGAGTGGTTTTGAGATCATGAAAGATATGGTGTCAATGATGTTTTCCTAAGAGACCACTCGAAAACCATAATTTTAGGATGGGTAAATATCAAGGTGAATCTCATGGGTGGAAGGATTAGAACACTCCTTCGTGTTGTGCACATCACAAGATTAGATATAAATTTGTTTTTGTAAGAAATATGAGAAATGCAGGTGTAGAAACAATGTTTGAAAAGGAAACCTACAAGATGGTTCGAACGGAAATGGTATTGTTAAGGGAGCTTTGATTGGAGCTCTATATAAGCTACTGGTAAGTACTATTAGTGATGGGTTCAACAATTTCATTGTTCTTGAGAGTGGAGCAGAAGAAGAAAAACTCCTACAACTTATGAAGAAAATACTAGGTTATGGAATCAAAGACGAGGACATACTGGAGAAGGGCCTTTGACTACTACATAATAATGGTGTAGTATAATCTATGTATAATTGCTCTACAAGTTTTGACTTATGTGAACATTGTTTATATGGGAAGTAGAATTAGGTAATATTCTCCTCTTTTTCTATAGGGTTAGAGGGAATATTATAGTTGGTGCATATTTATGTGTTTGGACGTATGTTGGTTTTATCATTTGGGTAAATATGTGTACTATGTCTCATTTATATATTACTTCTTAAGGAATACATGGATTTATTTCCCTCAGAAGAAATTTGAGATATTTGACGAATTCAAAGAGTTTAAGGCTCTTATGGAAAATCAGATAGAGAAACATTAAGGTGTTAAGGATGGATAATGTTGGAGAATTATGTGGATTTGAATTCAAATAATTCCATAAGTAGTGTAGTATAGAAAGGCACAAGACTACTCCATACACACATAAAAATAATAGAGTTGAAAAAAGGATGAATAGGATGGTGATGGAGAAAGCAAGGGGCATGCTCAATGGTGTCAAGTTAGGACAAGAATTCTGGGCAGAGGAAGTGGACACTGCATGTTATCTAGTAAATAGATCACCCTCATTATAATTGGATGACAAGACCTCACATGAGGTATGTATTAGTAAGAAACCTTCTCTTAAACATCTTAGGCTCTCTTGTTTTGATGCTTATGTACATCTTCTAAAGGAGAATAGGAATAAGTTAGATAAGAAACAAAAAAAGCGTATCTTTATTAGGTACAAAGATGGTCTAGAAGGTTATAAGATTTGGAAATGAGAAACTAAAAAGGTTGTGTATAGTTGAGATGTGGTATTTAGACAAGTCAAATGTGTTTCCAAACAATAAATCCTACCAAGGGATGAATAACTATAAAATATAGAGATTGAATATAAGGATGATAAGTGAGACTCTACAAAAGAACATGAATCAAAAGAAGAACCATATACTTTGGCACTAAGGATATTAGTTGGGGAAATAAGGAGGCTAGAAAGGTATACTCCACTTAATTTTCATTCAAATATTTCTTTGTTTATTGTTGATGATGATCCTAGAACTATTAGGTAGGCTAGGTATTCAAAGGATGGGAAACTCTAGAAAATGGCCATGGTTGAAGATATGATAACCTTGGACAAGAACGAGGCTTGGGATCTAGTGGAGTTTCCAATCAGAAGAAATCCCATTGGAAACAAATGGTTGTTTAAGAAGAATTTAAATGCAAAAGGTCGAGTGGAGCATGTTGGGTAATTTAATTGTACTTTAAATTACTTGCATTAAAATTTCAATCCAAGTTCATACACTTTCATGGTACACTACACTATATGTGTTAGGAGATTAAATTTTTAATTTAATGCTAAAGAATAATTCTATTCTATTGGAAGAAAGAAATAAATTATCAAAAAATGCAAATCTTAATCTAATAAATATTGAGAGTAAAAAAATTATACTTAGGAGATGAAATCTAAGTAGAGCACACACACTTGCTATCAAAAGTAAAGGCGATAAAGATGAATATTTCAGCTAGTGAAGGCAATAATAATCTATTCTAAGAAAACAATAAATTTCTAATCTAGAAACGTAGTAAATCTGATCTAACTATTGCAAACTAGTAAAGTGGTAAGCTGATTCTAAGAAAGAAATTAAATTATGACAAAAAGTAAAGACAATTTACACTATGAAAGCATTTAAATTATGATCTATGAAAGATAATGATAATTTATACTATGAAAGATTTTAAATTCTGATCTATGAAAAGTAAAGATATTTTACACTATGAAAGAATTTAAATTTTGATCTGTGAAATATAAATACAAGTTACACTACAAGTATTCTATGAAGGAAATGGAAATCGTCTAAAGAACAAATGAAAACTGTTTATGAAAGATATGCATCAATACAACTATGAAAATAAATGAAATCGATTTTGAGAATATGAGGACTATGAAACAATTTTGAAATCTTCAGAAGGTGTGTTGATGCAAAACTTAGAATTGATTTGTTCTTAAAACCATGGTATGCCTACAAATTTTGTGCTAGAAATCCAAGTTGTGCAACATAATTGAGTATGAATGTGAAAGGTAATAAAAAAGAATGAGAATGAAATAACTTTAGGCAAGTAGATGTTTTTGTGTTTTGAATTGAGTTCAAGTGCTTGAGACCTATCAAAACATGTAAACCAATGACAGAAAATCTACAAATCAAAATGGTGAATGAAAAAAGAAAATGAAACAAGGTAAAAGGAATAATTATACTACAATTCTTGTACGCAATAGGGGGACATCCTATTGATGAACAAGATTTAGAGATGCCCAAAAAACTTGATTATTTCTGGCTTAACCTTCTCATCAAAGCATGATAGTAACAAAATACAATATTTAATTATGTCAAGATAGTGCATATATAACCATAAATTTTAGATAAGAGAAACAAAATATGCCCTATGGCTTCTTAATGAATCATATTTATAATGTTTTTACAACAACCAACTAAGAAAACTATTGTTAGAAACCTTAGCAGTTAAAAGATGACTAAGTGTCATATTCCTATTGAAGATATGATTTCTATAATTCATTGATGAGTAAGTGAGTCATATAAATATTTTCTTTACACATCATCATTCATTTGCTGATATTTTTCTACTTGAAGATTTATTCATGCTTGCTTGAGGTTGATCCTCTACCAATTAGTATTGATACATGTTCCATGGGCCACACAATGGTTGAGTACATGTTTAATTGTGGTCAAATGATGAGCACTTTCTTGCGCCCAATAGATGGAACAACATATAGGATCTATTTGATACCTTCCCATGTGCTTGACCTGGCCTATCCACCTCAAAGTCTATTTGAACATTGGCCATAAAATGTTGTCATGGTTGCATAATATTTCAATTCTGTAACCTTTGCAAATTAAGCCGATTCTATAAAGTAAATCATATAGAACTATAAAGATATTGGAATTCTTATCTTGTTGTATATTCTATAGATTTGATGGCTTATTATTCATGGAAAGATAGTAGGATGATGTAAATAAAAGTGAATTATAAGGATTTGTATGAAATATGAGTGAAAAACTAAGTAACAGTTTCTCAAAAAGATGTTATTCCTTTGGCCCAACATTCCCCCACACTTAAGGTGTTACATATCTACATGCATATTGGTGGAAAATTTTCAAAATTTTGACAATATTGAGCTTTAGAGTACATTTTTAGAGGCTTGGATCAATATATCCAAACAACTCTTAACACATTTCTTCTTCATGGAAACTAACCACTAGGGATTTTTCATTAACATCATTGATTTTAACACCTTAATTTTCTGCTGAAGTATCTTGTTGATCCTCTTAAGATTTGAGTTCTTATGCTTCCAGTGGCACATTCACTTAAACATTTTATGGTTATGTTCCTTGAGAATTTCATTTTCATTTTTCATATGCTCTTCTAAGATTTATAATGCAACTATTTCCTCTTTTAATTCTATGATGATATATTGCTCCATAGAGAAGGGAACATCATCGTTATGTGCAAGAATATAAATAGTATGAAATGGATTGTCACTATTGAAAATGTGCTAAAAAATAAGAGAAGGTTCCTTTACTTTTTCATAGTGTGCCTATTTTTCCAAAGTATAAAATTAATAATATAATTGATGTTGAATTTCATCAATCTCTGGAATTTTTGTTTCAAGTGCTAATGGTGGTTATGATTCCTTGAGCTTTGTGATTTTCAAAGTTTCAGATGAAACACCATTATTTCCTTTTTAATGCTTTTGGTGATTCTACTGCATTTATTTCTGTCTTCTGGTTCCTTTATCTCTTGAAAACCTTTCTTCTTAATGTTCTTTTTCTTTTGTTCAACAATAACCATAGAACTAGGTTTCTTTCCTTTTGGATTATTCTTTACTACTTTTGTCACTTTTCTCTTTGATTCTTGTGCATTTTTATTTTGACCTCTAACTGCCTTTTCATTTTGCTCCTTTTTTCTGCCTTTTTGGTATTTTCCATTTTTTAACCTGTCGTGAGCTAAGGTTTTCGTTTTCATTAAGAACGTCTTCATTTCCATATTTTGGTGAATCCTTTGGCGCTAGAATTTCTCGTGTCTTTGAGAATCCAACTTTTTTTGGCTCTTGAATTGGTGGTTCATCTTCTTCTGTATTATTTTCTTGAGGGTTAGGGTTTGATGAAACCCTACCTCTCTTCCTTTTTCTTTTTTGAAATGTTTCTTCTTCCTCTTATAACTCAATGAAATTATTTTTAATTAAGAAATATCTCCATTTATAATTCCTATATTTCAATTCCACCTCGATGAGGATTTGAATTAGGAATAAATGATAAAGGCCCCTACCAATATTTATGGAATTCCTCTATATATTGGTTATATATTTTTATAAGACTATTGAGAAAATAATAAGACAAATTTATCTTCTTCGCTTTTATAAAATTCATTAAAATTCAAATGTGATATAACATAATGGTACAATTTCTACCTTTGTAGATGATAAAATTTTGAAGAATGAACAACAAGTTCCTCCATTTCCTTCTAAATTATGATAGAGGGATTCCTTTATTCCACAATGTAATTTCCATGTTGGGATTCCTCAAAAGATATATCCACTATTCATATATGAGCTTCTAACATTTGAACCAATTTTCACCAGATCTTGGAAGTCTTGTGGCTTCAGCTGAAAATGACTGTGATTTTTAGTCTGATATATCCTATCTCCACTTCCACTTCATTAAATTCCCTTATGAATGCCTTGGTCACCTCAACATCATGCCCTTCAACTTTCTCAAAAATTCTTAACCATCCTACCTTCTTTAACTACTTTATGACCCTCGAGTATGCTGCTAGGACTCCTCATCATTTTTGGGTAAGGTGAAAATGTCGGTGTTTGCTATACTACAATAGATCTTTGTTGGCCCCTATGCTCAAAGCTGGTGTCTCAACCCTGTGGATATTTTTATGCCAATAAATGGTTCAGTTGTTGGGACCCTAAAATTTCAGAAACAAGTTTGGAATATGGTAGCGAGGCTCTTTAAGAAGTAGCCACAAGACTACTGGCACGAACAAGAGTGCTGGTTCGTCTGTCAACAAGATCAAATCTACCGATGAGGTGTGGGGAATTTGAAGGAATAGGTCATATACTCAGAACCATGTAGCAATCAATACAATATCTTATCGTGCAAGTTTCTAGAGGAGTTTTACAACTGGTTGTGGAGATTGCAAGCAAAAGGAAAAACTAGTGGAAAAAACCCATCTCGCCATGCCTAGACTCAAGTAGATGTTATCAAGCTACATCGCCCTGACATAGATCTGACATGAGCTATAGATTTTTGGGTGCAGACCATGCTAGAGGGATACATTATTGAGTTTGTAGCAAAGAGTCATCAGTATTTTTCTGAAGATGAAGCTATGTTTAGGTAGAGATTGAGAGGAAGAATATTGAAGGAAATTACATTGTGGGTTAATATTCTAATGGTGGAGGAGAACTTGTTGGTATTTTGGAACCCGAACGTGGAAGCTTAACTTCGTAGTACTGGGGGAAGGATTTAAATGGATGGATGATACCAAACAGGGGAGTGTGAGAATGTCACAAGAATGGATGCAGATGAATTTCAAAAGGTTAGGGATCTGAGGGCACAAAGAAGAGCGTGGATATGTAAGAAATTATGGGAGAGGGTTCGAAAGGTAATTAAGAGGTAGCAAAAGAGTTTACACCAAGCAAGAGCGATGTGTGGAAGTTGGTCTAGCGAGAAGAGAAGAGATGACCGTAATGACTATGGATCAGGAAGGTGATAGGGACCCACCCTCACCAATAGAAATGTAAATGTCGAATGGAGTGGGCTACTTAGGCTCTAAGGAAGGCTTCGATGATGACATGCCCTTTTCTATAAGAATACTATTTGTAGAAAATGATGCATCCGTTGGAAGTTACGATTTTCCTCCCCAAATCTCAGGTAGTATAACCCACAACCTTTCCCTAGTACTCTATCATAATATTTATAATTTTATATCTAATTTAATAAAAAATATAAGAGTTCATAGTGTGCATGATAACTACAAATCTACTACTAGTAGCAGTGGAGCTAGTAATAGTGGTACAAACCTGTAAGGATCGTTTCGGCTCGGGTTGTGGGGATTTGTAATCCTCCCACAAGTTCAATCAAATATGGTAGGATCATTCTTGAGGTATTCTGAGTTCTTTGGTAAAGGGAACGATGATGTAGAGCAACATTGGTATCTGTATGAAGCCATTTGGAGGGCTTGCCAGACACCTAATTATGTAAATTTAATTGAATTCCAAACCACTCTCTGAGAAAGAGCATTGAGATGGTTCATAAAGTGGTTATAACTACACCAAAATCCAACTATAGATGATTTCAAGAGGGAATTTGTGCAAGAATTTAAGATTCCTTAGGCCAACCAACAAGGGCTATTCGAACTATGCGAGATAAAGCAATGGGAAGGAGAGACCGCATGGGAGATGATGCAAAGATTCAAGGATATCATTGGTAAATTGAGCTACCTGATAAACCCAAATCATCGATGAGACTGGTTCATTAAATTAGTGTTTCCCCTTACATGTACAACATTGACTCATCAAAAAATTGACACATTGCAATACGCTCTGGGGCAACTGACTTAGATTGAGGTTTTGGATGGATATCCACATGAGTATTGGGGGCGAGAAACACCTTATGATACATCCATATTAGGTCAACAACATCAAATTGCGAACCTAACAGAGAAGTTGAGGGATTTGTAAATGACATGGCTGATGTGACACGGCTAAATTGGGCCCAAACATGAAACCTACACCAATGGGACCACCTGGATCTATACCCGCTACAAGAGTTGCACAGATAGGGATGCAAGGATTGTACACAGGGCACAACCAATTTCATGTGTTCCCAAATCAATAGAACACAGCAAAAACTAAGTACTACAAGACATGCAGAGGATATGGGCATCCCCCTCATCTTTGTCTGATCATACAAAAAATACTTCAATTTTCCAAACAACACATTTTTTGGATTTTATGCTTCAAAAACTCACCATACTGATTAATGTAGGGCACTTGATGCCCTAGATGATCGGTTGGACTGATAGGCCTTTGGAATCAATGAGACTCCTCGAGGACAAGGAGGAGGAGGAACAAGGGGAGGTAGGATAGGAAGAAGAGGCTCGGTTCATTGTTATAACTATGGTCAGGAAGGGAATGTTGCATGAAAGTTCCCACTACCCAGAAGACCATGGTGCTCTCATTGTAGGGTTACCACACATGCAATGAAGGACTGTTCAAAGTTTATTTCTATATGGGAGGAACACAATCGCCAACATGGGGAAAACTTAATCAATGTGGAACCAAGGTTTCAAGAGACAACACCCCTCTCAAACATCAACATAGTCACCCGTGGAGGCAAAAATACTAGAGCTAACATAAGATCCACTAAAAAACCAATGATTATAAGACCGGTTTCACTAAACAACCCAAGATTATAAGCAATATTACAAGAAAGCCATAGAGACTTTAAACAAATTAACACTAGGTGGAGTGTCGCAAGAGGAGCAATCAGGATCCCTTAAAGCTAGGAGTCAGGACCAACTGTAATCCAATGCTTGACCCATAGAAGAATGATTCATATTATTTCTGCAAATCGTGAATGACTATCAAATGTTGGGAGAGTTGCAGAAAAATCTGAAATATGCTATCAAGGATGGGGTGGCTGAGGGAGAAATCATCTCTACAAACCTACCTGAAAGGAACTCTAGGAGGGCGTGAAGGAATAAGAAGAGAATGAGAAGGGAGTTTCGTATTGATGCTTAGATTATGAGTTTCCAAATTAAGGAGACCATATTGGATCTAGGCTCAGAGGTTAACATTTTTCCAAGAAAGACTTGGGAATCTCTGGGAAGACCTAAGATGACGTTTTCACCAATGAAGCTATGTATGTTGAATCAATATTGTATCCTCCTGTTCAGATGACTAGAGGATATGGAAGTCAATATGGTGGGCGTGAATACCTATACGGACTTTGAAGCAATGGACATAATGGTGGATAAGTACCCGTACCCAACGTTGCTTGGGATAGATTGGGATTTTGAGAAGTATGCCATAATTGATTTAAAGAATGAACTAATGACTTTTGAAGTAGAAGGGTTTAGAGTAATCCAACCCCTAAACCATATTCAATGACCAAGGTTCACAAAACTGACAGTTGAAAGGGAAGAACCAAAATTGTTGGATCAACTGCATCAACTAACAATAGGAAGAAGGGAGGATTACATCAACCCAACGACAGAAGGGTCCATTAGCTAGTGAAGAATTCAGAGTTCCGAGGTTAGTGCGGAGACCACCTGGGATGATTGGAAGTAGGGTGGATATGAAATCAATACCAGGTGTTGCACCACAATCTATTGGATAGAATGGATTGCCACTAAGGTACGTGAATTCCCTATTTTCAATGGTATAGATTTAGTCAATTATTTTATCAATAGAATTGATGCAATTGTTCTTGAAGAACACAAAGTGCCTCTACTAAATGTTGCCTTACAAGCAATGTTTACGAGGTGGTGGGGAGTTCACCTCAACCATCTCAGAGAACGGGAGAAGATCAAAAAAATAATGGAAGTCAAATTTTGATAGTCAAGAGAGTACCCTTAGGATTTTGGGAAGTACATGGGGGACTCTAACCCTTGAAAACATTTGCAAGAATCTAAGGAAAGATGGAACAAGGAACAAGTTCCAAAGGAGTTGTGGGTGCACAATTTTATACACACCCTAGGGAAATTTCCAAAATCATTGTATTTAAAGGAAGAAATAGGGAGATGGACTGGAGATTGGGATCACTTGGATGATCATTTAGTCAACATATTTTCCTTCTGAGACAATGAAGAAAGTTTGGCTGAGGCATTGCAGGCCATCAAGCGAGTTCTGTTTGAAACATGCTAGCTAATGGAGGGATGCATATATCAAAGCACTCTAGAGCATATATATGAATCCGAATATCATGAGGTCATAGCTTGTGGGAAGGTGGATAGAGAACCAGACGAAGATGATCTGGTGGAATTATGACATATGGAATTTAATGAAACTAAGGGGGAACGAGACATCAAGGATGGAGCTATGATCAATGCTCCGCACCTACTCCCATTGAATTTGTGAAAACATAACTTTGGGACTGACGACAAACCGAAGTTAGCCTCGACTGGAAATTATTGGGATGAGCAGACAACAAAAGGGATATTTAATCTCTTGAAAGAATATGAAGATTTGTTCCCCTCGTATTTTATGGAACTAAATGGGATTAAGGGAGAATTAAGGGAGATGAATATCATGCTTAAAGCATATGAAAAACCAGTAAAGCATCAACCATAGTTACTGAACCTGAAAATTAAGGAGAAAGTGAAGAAATAGAGAAATAAGATGTTAGCTGTAGGGATTATATTCCCAGTTGATGAAGCAGAGTGGGTAAGCCCAATCATTATATAGAATAAGAAGGATGCTACAGAAATAAGGGTTTTTGTGGACTACTGCAGTCTAAAAAATGCATGTGTTCATGGTCCTTTTCCCACTCCATTCAGTGATGAAGTTTTAGACAATGTGGCAAGGAATGAAGCTTATTACTTTATAGATGGATTCTCCAGTTATCATCAAGTCAAGATTGTAGAGGAAGATGAGAAGAAAACCACTTTTACTACAGAATGGGAGTCTTATGCATACCATGTTATGCTATTCAGGATCAAGAATACATCCATGGTGTTCTCAGGGATTATGATTACTCATTTAGAGATTATATTCATAGGTTCTTAGAATTTTATATGGATGATTGGATAGTTTATATTTTGCCGAAGAAACACTCCAATTTGCTCAGAATCATGTTTGATCAATGTAGAAAACTATATATCTCATTAAACTTGAAGAAGTTCATATTTCTAGTCCCCTTTGGGATGCTCTTGGGCTATATAGTCTACAAGGAAGGAGTGTGTGTAAACCCTGCTAAGGTTGTGGAGATCATGAACATGGATCCACCCACAAGTTTTAAACAACTCATGTCCACCGTCGGCCACATAGGGTAATACAAGAGGTTCATCTGCAACTACACCTTGATTACTGCACCAATGGAGAAGCTACTAATTAAGGCCAAACTGTTCGCATGGCCAGAAGAATGTGATGTTGCACTTCATATAAAGAAAGAGAAGTTGGCAAGTGCACCAATACTAGTTTATCCATATTGGAACAAAAAATTTCAAGTTCATATTGACATCATAGTTATTGAATTAGGATCCATCTTGGCTCAACCGAGAATGGCAACCATGATCACCCCATTTACTTCTCTTGAATAAAGTTATCTACAACAAAGAAAAACTAAACCACAAATGAGCCCGAGGCTCTTGCGATGGTGTATTCGCTTCAAAAGTTTTGACATAACTTGCTGGGAGGTATGTTCAATTTTTTCCCTGATCATTCTACATTGAAGTATTTAGTGAAGAAACCCATACTTGAGGGTACAATTTTTAGATGGATTATGTTATTCCAAGAATTCAAATTAGAAGTAATTGTTAAGCCAGGTTGACTGAATGTGGGGCACGATCACCTCTCGCAGCTAGAGTCAAGTGAAAGTGGAGGATCCATTGATGATCAATTGTCAAATGCCGATCTATTTCAAATTGAAGCGGTACCAAACTACTTGGAGGATACAGAACCATTTCTAGCTACAGGAAAATGTCGGGAGGAATACACAACAAAACAAAGGAGGCATATGGTGGTTTGAGCTGCAGATTATCAATTTAGTGTGGCAAAACTATACAAATTGGGCCTTGATCAAGTGTTTAAAATATATGTCCTTAACCACAAGAGATAGGATGTATTGTGGGAGTGTCATTCAGGGGTTGCGGGAGGTCATGTTTGGGGAAATTCCATGTTACACAACATTTGGTCACTGTCCCTGTAATCCCCATTCCTTAATCGTGGAGGACCTCTACAGTGAACCATACATGCTTTCCCATCATGAAGAGACTCCCATTATGTCCCTCTTCATGAGCATAACATTTCCCTTTCGCATCATTTCCCAAGAATTTTCCTTTTACCGCAGTTTACAAGACCGATGCTAATGACCCATTTACTCCTTGCACCGATTTGCAGAGTTTAAAACACAGCCTAGCATCTTATGACACAAATGAGCCTTTTATCAATCATGTCGATCCTCTTTTGGAATTTTTTTTAAATATGGAGTCGAAGCTTCCAAGTCTAGAAGCTTCGTAAAGGATGTCTAGTAAATGGTTGGGCTAGATGGAGCCGAGGAAGTCAGTTTGGGATCCTTTCCCCTATTAAGATGGAACAAAACAAAGAGATAATCCCTCTTCCATCATAAGAGGAACCATATCCCCTCCATCAAAGTTATATAAACTCCTCCTTTTCCAAGCTGAATGGGTCTTTTTTGGAGCTTGAATAACCACCAAGATATCTATAGATTATAGCCTTCTAGTTTATGTTTGTGCAGGGAGAATAGTGTGTTTGGTTTGGTTTAGAACTAAATCAAAGAAACCTTAAAACTTCCATGGTTGTGGCTATCCATGATATGCTAGCAGAGGTGTGGGAACCCTGATACAGTGGAGGAGACCTACAACGTCAAGGCTTTGGTTGTAATCTCTTTCTGAACTTATATGAATACAACTATTGATTGATTTCCTACATTAAGTGTTATCTTACATTTGATGGCTTAAGATTCCTTGACCTTTTAAGTAGGTTGAATGCAATTTGTATGCTATCACGTTTGTTGTTGTTGTTTGTTTGTTTGTTTCAGGTATTCGAAGGAAGGAAATGAAAGGTAGCTGGAGTAAGGAAGAAGGATCATCACCAAGAAGAATAACATTTTAAGAGGTAGGCCCTCTTATTTGATTCTAGCATAAGGAAGTTTTCACTAGATTGTTTGTTTGTGGCTAGACCCACTCTCTCGGGCTAAAGTAATTGTCTTTGTCCACATCGAGAATTTACCTACACCACAAATTGGCAACTCCATTGGGGAGTCAATCCTCTTGTTTGATTGATTTCCATTTCATGATTTGTGTGAACTTTTGTAGTATCACCTTTTCCATTTGGTTTTCTCTGCTTTGCCTAGTTTACAGCTCTGAGTCTAAAATTTACAGTGGTAGGTCTGATTTTGGCCTTTGATTTTTTTTTTTCTCTTGAAATCCTCGATTAGTGCATTTAATTTTCTGACAGTCACGCCGACTAGTGCGATTTGTTTTAAAACAGTCACGCCATACCCCCTTGTGGTGCTTGTTGTAGGTTAGGAAATCGCTCTAATTTCTATAGAGATGAAGATCAGGGTTCCTCCTGGATCATAGCAAGTGTGTCTTTCCCTCTTAATTTTTCCCTCTTAGCCTGTTTTGCATGTGTTCTCCTTGACTGGAAAGCTTCATTATCTTGGTTTGTGTGCTTGTTTGTTTTGCCTTTTCCTTACTGATTTTCGAGTCTTTGGATGGTTTGTGGCTTTAGGGAATCTAGGTCATCGTCCATTCAGCTGTTAGTGTGCTCAACAAGTCAAGTTGTTGGTTAGTTGCTCCATGCATTTTGTTTTTTAGTCCTTTTATCTCTTTGATTTCAATTAAACAAGTTTAAAAAGTTTATTTTGTTCTTCTCTTGATTAAGCATCTATTTTTAGGCATAGATTACATTGCTCATCTTGCTTTTGGTTGAGTCTTTGTGTCATTGGTTTGACAAGAATTCTCTTTTTTTGCTTTGTATTTGATTGATGTTGATTGTTTGGAAATTTTCATTGATGTGTATCTGAAAAATTCATCTTATCATTCCATTGAAAATACATAATTCTAGTTTGCTAAATCAATATGTTACATTAGCTAGCATCATTGAAAACTATAGTTGCATCATCATTTGCATTCAAAAAGAAATGAATTCTCTTTATTATTGAAAGGACTACTTGAAGTGAATTTGATAGGAAAGATAGGAAGTGGAAAGAACTTTCATTATTTTGTTTTCAAAATAAAAGTAGTTAAAAGGTCATCTACTTTCAGTTTCTTTTTTGTTGCATTGATTGGTTTCTCTACTCTTATTAGTGTAAACATTCATTTAATTGAAAGGGTTTTGTCTCATTAACTGCATATAGAAGTTTTTTCGAGTCACATCGATAAGGCTTGAAACTGAGACATAATTTCAAGATAAACTTTAAAATGTATTCAATTAACCTAAGGTGAATTTGAAACCTAACGCTTACATCTAGAGGGTCTAGGCTAGAGACATGTTCCAGCATCTTTAAATATAGCAGTTGTCATTCACTTCAGCACTAGACAATGCTAGTACAGACTTGTGCTCCCTGTACCGTTGTGTATATAAAGGGGTACCCCACTAGGTTTGCAATTATTTATCCATTGGAAGTTGAGTGTGCCACCTTGTAAATGTGATACACCGAACACAACATTCGGGGAGATTGTCTGCACGTACTTCTCGGTTCATCGGGAAGTATTCTGCAGTTCACAACTACCTGGTAATCCTTTTTGCCTAGATTACTTTGAGCAATCATTTTGATCTTTTTGACTCCCCAAATATAAAAGAGCACTGAGCAGTTGTCCTTTCGCATTCGTTTCAAACCGAAAGTGATAGAGTCATCTTTGCTTTTTTCTAGACTCTTAAAACATGAAAAAGCATCAATTTGTTTCAGAATTTTAAAATAATTATTTCCCACGATCGCATAACATTCCTGTTAGTCTTTTTCTAGATAAAATTGTGTGTATACCTTTAAATACACTTTAAAAACCCTGAAATTAATCTCTTTTTCCTTGTTGTTTGAGACAAAGTCATCGTGGTTGAACCATCAAGTTCACCCTGTTCCTCTTCCTCTCCTCTCTCTGAAAGATCATCTGAGGAGCCTCTCCCTGAACTTCCGTAGTCACTTAAGGATCAAGATTTTGAACTTGGAATTGTTCTGAGCATTCAACCTTTGTCATCACGTACTTCTCCTCCCTCAAATACTGTGTCACCTTATGCATATCGCCCGGAATCTTTGGATAATTCTATCCAAACTCCTGAGAGTTCTCTGACCTCTGAAATTTAGTTAGGACTGGTTGTTTATCCCATAAATCCTTTGTTCAATCCTGTTGTGATATCATTGCAACTTCCATATAGTACGTACAATTGGCCATGTATTCCTTTGCAATTATCCCCTAGAACATCTTCAGTTGTTTGTCATCATTTTTTTCCACCCATGGAATCAGAAGGCGAGATCCCAGTCTCCTCTCTAGGTCACTCAAAGGTGTCTACTACACACACTCCTCACATTGTTTATGAACAAGGATATCCATTCCCTCCTAAAGGTTTCCCTTACACGGGAAGCATTTCAACTAGTGTTTATCCTGAGTTACCTCATGATTACGTTTCATTAGCTCGAGGTGTGTTGCAAAATTCCTCATACAATCTGAATGCTCGCACCACTCAACATTATAATATTGTTGAGGATTTGGCTCAAGTGCCTTCAGCTTTGTCTTCTCTCGAGGTCCTTCAAATATCTCCATCTCAGCGTAAAGAATTACTATCATCTATTGGAGATATTGATCCAACTTCCTCTAATCTCATTTGTTTTGATCTGGAAAACCACATTCTACATTTACCTCATGAGATTGCCTTTCTCATTCAGGTCATCATAAATAAGAAAACCATTCATAGGACCATTATTGATGAAGGTACCTCTACTTGCATCATGTTTCTCTCTTGCTGCAAGGCAATTGGTTATCCTACCTTGAACCAATCCCCTAACACTTTGGAAGCTTTTCAAGGACGTGATTCTTGACAATACAGTGTCCTTCCTAACCTTGCCATTGCTTTGGAGGGTAAGACAATACACATCAAAATATAGATTGTTGACACTAATCTTAACTATAATCTTCTACTCAGACGAAGTTGGATCCATCCCATGCATGCTGTAGCCTCCTCCCTTTTCCATGTGATCTGTTTTACCCATCAAGGTAAGATTGTCATAGTTGACCAACTGTCCTTCTTTTCCTATTCCTTCTTGGATGACAATGTTCCTTATGTTAAGCACATTAGTGCTCCTTGTGAGAGTGTGGGGCTAGTAATTTTTTAAGATCCTGCTTTGATCGGTATATTTCTACTCCCACCTCCGCATGTTTCCTTCGTCAACATGATCTCTGTCAAGTCTGATCCTTGGGTCGTTCCCTCGCTAGATATTGTTGGTACATGGGGTGATGTTATGTCATTAATCCCTGCCGAAATTAGTTATGTGGACATTATTTCGGCTTCTACTTTGGTATCTACCAATTATTCTGTTTTGAATACATTACTCAACATGTAGTCTCAGTCCCCATGGCTTGGCGCTTCAAATTCTCCTGATCCCTTAATAGAGACCTTTCTTACTGATGAGAGTATTATGGAATTCATGTCTCTAAAGGAAGTACCTTGGCGTGATACTCATCATTGTTCCTTGTTCTTGCATAGCCTAACGACCATGTCTACTTGTCTTGAGAATTTCTCTTCTCCGCTGCCTATTGACATGTCAGTTTATCCTGATATTGTCAAGATCTTTCAACTAGAAGCACCATTACCTCCTCATAGGTTTAGGTTTTTTCTCCCTCCCCTCATTTTTACCAATTTACCATTATCGCAATGGGGTTGTCATCTTATGACTCATAACCCTCCCTTGCCCAGGGAGCATGGGGGCACAACCTTATATGAGTTCTACTCTATTATTTGGCTGATTCGATGCTTCCTGCTCATGTCAATGGTAAAACTCCGATTTTCATCTTTGTTGATTGATTACCCAAGTCTAAGCGTGGATTCTCTAAAAAAGTACTATGCTTGAGTCATCTTGCATGGCTATGTTTTTACAATAGTGTGTTATTCATTTTTATGCAGTGTGGTTTGGTGTTAGGTCCCTATACTACTAGTGTAACCCCTTATTATTATTATTAGTACAACCCCCTTATTATATTGTTGTGCCCATGTAGTACCCATATTGTTATTATTATGTCCCATAGAAGCCCACTATTGTTATTTTTGTGCCCTTACATTATTATTGTTATGTCATCTCTAATTATATTATGACCCCTTAGACACCTATATATAGAAAGGAGGTCTTGTCATTTATATCATCCAATAATTGTTCATTTGTCTAATGTAAAGGAGGTTTTCCCTTGAAGAGTCTTATTTCTAAGGCATTGATCTATCTTTTCTATCTTTTTGTGAGCCGGTTTCTTAACATTTGGTATCGGAGCTTTGTATTATAGGGTTTTGCTGCTCCAAACAGGTCATCATGGAATTTTCGCTATAAATTTTTTTCTACAATGTTTCAGAAGATCCAAGAAAAACCAATTTTAGAAAAAGTCGCGCTAAACTGTAGGTCCAAATTTCAGATCTTGTCTCTCTATATTTGCGGAGGTATGATCTGAGGAAGTTAGGGTTTTTTCAAGCTCCAGAATTTCATCTCAAAGAGGTCATCATGGAATGTTCGCTATAATTAGCTTTCTGCGAAGGTATAGACTTTAAAATTAAAACCCATTTGAGAGAAAATCATGGGGAAGCTCGGGCCCAAATTTTAGATCTTGTTTCTCTATATTTTCGGAGATACTGTCCAATACATTTATGGTTTATACAGACTCCCAAATTAGATCCCAAATAAGTGACCTCGGGAAAACCGTCATAACTGTCTTTCTGAGCACCAGATTGAAATTTCGTAAGAAGTTACAGAAAGAGGATGGACCATAGTGTTTTGTTAATATTGTTCAGATCTGAAGGTTAAAATAGTGATGCGTGGCACTTCATACAAGTTCTCTCTTCGGAAAAGGTATATAATCAGGTCATCTTGGGATATTGGGCATAACTCTTTCTTGGAGAATCCAATTTCAATTAGACTGGTGGAATTGTAAAGAGAACGTAGAGGAATACTATAGGTTGCAATTTTAGAATTGGAAGATCTGAAATTACAGAGTTATATTCGTCTCAAGATCAAGCTCCTAAAATCAAGAAAAGGCAATATGAGGAAGTTTGATGGCAAGGATCTAGTAAATTCGATACTACAGATGGATCAATATTTTGATCTACAAGAGGTGAAAATGTTACAAAATGTATGCATTGCATCTTCATATTTAGAACCGAATCAATTTTTATGGTATAAAGGGCTTTGTTCTCGTAAACCACTTGTTACGTGGTCAATTTTCACGGAGGAAATGATAGCACATTATGAGGATACAAAGAGAAACACCTTCTTTAGCCAATTGATAAATCTCAAACAAAAGGGTTCAATGGTAGAGCACATTGAGGACTTTGAAAAATTGAATATAAGGGTAAATGATATTCCAGAGAAGCAGAGGATTGATGTCTTCATAGGGAATTTAAAGGATAACATTCAACATGAGGTTCATCTTTGGGAACCCGATTCATTGGAGAAGGCATTCAGGTTGGCAAGAAAAATTGAAAGAGAAATTATGGAAACAAGAAATCCCACCACTCACAACTATAATTATGGAAGTGTTTTTTCTCCCACCCTTCCACAACCTACAAGGTTTACACCAAAACAATTGGAAGAAAAAAGAGAAAAAGGGCTTTGTTACAATTGTGATAGAAAATACACTAAAGGTCATAAGTGTGTTGAGAGGAAATTATTTTACATGGATTATGAAGAGGAAGAAAAGGATCAAGAAACATCAGAAGAAGAGGATATACACTAGGAACCAACTCCAGAGAAGGAAGAAATGAATCCGAGCATATATGGTAAAGCATTGGCAAGAATTACCACTCCTCAAACTCTCAAGATAGAAGGACATATCAAGAAGAAAAAGGTTCAAGAAGTGAAAGATCAAATCGAGAAAGAAGAAATGGATTCGACCATATCTTGTAATGCATTAGCCGAAATTATCACTCCTCAAACTATTAAGATAGAAGGACATGTCAAGAAGAAAAATGTTCAAGTGAAAGATCACATTGAGCATAAAGAAATGAATCCGACCATATCTTGTAATGCATTGGAAGAAATTACCACTCCTCAAACTCTTAAGATAGAAGGACATATCAAAAAGAAAAAGATTCAAGCAGTGAAAGATCTCATCGAGCATCAACAAAAATTTCTCCAACTTTTAAATGATAACACCACTTTGGTGCAGAATCAAATGAAACAACGGGCATATCAACATTACAGTGAAATAACCTTTGATGTAGCCGATTGGGTATTTTTATGGCTACATCTCAAGAAATCTATTTATGAGAAGGAAATGTTGGAAATACTACATGCACTTAAGAAATGGCGACCTTACCTAATGGGAAGACACTTTAAGGTAAAAATGGATCATGATAGTCTTAAATACTTTTTAGAACAAGATTATCTTTAGAAGAATAAAAAAATGGGTCACAAATATGTTGGGTTGTGACTTTGAAATCATCTACAAAAAAGCGAAGCAAAATGTCATTGTATATGCACTCTCAAGAAAGGATGAGGATGTGGAAGCATTGTTCTCTGCTATTTCTATTATCCAACTAGATTGGATAAATGAAGCAAGGGAAGAATGGAAGAAGGATGAAGAAGTGTGGCAACTCATTCAAAAGTTGCAAAAGGTCCCAGTTCAGACAATATTGCTAGAACTTGACGAGGAAGGAAAAATCATATTGGAACCTAGAGCAGTCACAGAAACAAGAGCTCGATAACTACGAAATCGATCAATTTCAGAGTATCTGATCAAGTTGAAGAACTTACCCACTGAAGATTCCACATGGGAGGACAAGGATTTTATAAAGAATCATCTAGAACTACTCAAGCATTGAGGACAACACTTTTTGAAGGAGAGGGGCATGTTAAGTCCCTATACTACTAGTGTAACCCCTTATTATTATTAGTACAACCCCCTTATTATATTTTTGTGCCCATGTAGTACCCATATTGTTATTATTGTGTCCCATAGAGGCCCACTATTTTTATTGTTGTGCCCTTACATTATTATTGTTATGTCGACTTTAATTATATTATGACCCCTTAGACTCCTATATATAGAAACGATTCCATGTCATTTATATCATCCAAGAATTGTTCATTTTTGTAATGTAAAGGAGGTTTCCCCCTCGAAGGGGTGTATTTCTAAGGTGTTGATCTATATTTTCTATCTTTTTGTGAGATGGTTTCTTAACATTTGGTGTGTTGTTTTTCAACAACTGTCTTGCTTACTATGTCTTCACCTACTTTGCAAATGTCTGTGAATCCTCATATCGGTTTCGTCGATGGTGCTTGCCGTAATACTTAGAATCTATCCTCCGTGGCATGGGCCATTTATGATCCCCATGGTGAGCTGATTGATCTTCAAGGTATTTGTTTAGTTCGAACAACTAATAACATTACTTAGTATAGCACAGTTATTGAACTATTGTCAGAAGCCATTGCTTTTGACATTCAAGAATTGGTTGTCAACCTTGATTCACAACTTGTTGTTTTTTAGCTCAACGAGAAATATTCCGTCAGTAACCATCAGATATTGAGAATGTATTTACCTATTTGTCTCTTAGAAAGAAATTTTGTTTACATCACATATCATCATATTCCTAGGCATATGAATACATTAACAGATGCATTAGCTAATTATGTCTTGGATAGACATTTGCGAAATATGTGAAAAACCAAAAAATTTATACCATAGTAAGCAAGAAAATATAGCATATATATATGTCGATAACGTTTTAGTGTCATACATCAAAACCCCAAAAAATAATATATGTGTTCAAAAGTACATTCGTGGCTCGCAGGCCTCAAAACTGTAAAATGCTAAACCTGTGGACTACTCAGCATGGTGCTCATCATAACATGTCATTACTCATACTACACAAGTCAGTAGTCGGTGGATCTGGTCTCATACCTCCACTGTGTTTCATTGATACCGGCATGGGATGTCACCTACCCAGACATACTCTGGGATCCCTTTGGTGAATCCCTTAAGGTTCCGCGTGATTTCCTCCTCATTATTGACTCCCTCCTAATAAGGAGCGTGTTGTGAACAACAACAACCCCCCTCTCATTTAAGTGTCATCTGAAATACTAAATGTGTGGGGACCCTTAGTTAAAATTTAGAAAAAGCAAAACTAGTGCTTAAATTCCTTTTTCGTAAATAAAGTTACTATCGTAAGCTTAGGAAACTCCTTGGAATACTTAAAAACTAAGTTTATGATAAGGGAAAAATATTTAAATCGCATCGTAAAATGGTAGTAGAACGCCACCATTCAAGTGCAATCCCGGCATGTGCAAGATTGTGGTATTGAACAACTATCGCATCGCAATGAGAAAAACTTATAAGAAAAACTCTAGATTTACCGATTTTCTATAACGCCGATCGCAAGATCGCATATCGCAGGAAACAGGGTAACGAAATTTGTCATACATAAAACTTCTGGGATCTGCGATATTGCGATATTACGATATAGTGATGGTTTCGATGTTAGGTCAGATCAACGTTGCGATGTTATATTTTTGCAATTCTATGATATTGCGACGTTGCGATATGCGATGGTGCGACTTGCGATGTTGCGAAGCAAATTGCAAAATCGCTCCATCGCATATCTTTCGGGCATGATATTCAAGAAAACCTATTTTCCATAAGCTAACACATGATTATGCGCTTTAAATGCTAATAAAGGAGTTAGTTATCAGTTATTAATAAAATATGAACGCGTGCTTTTCAAAGAATCACTTCACGTAAAGTGGTGTATTTGGTATGTCTACGGCATTTAAAACTCTCCCATCACCCTTCCTAGTCATTCATTTCCACTTCACTTTTGAATTACAGGAACGAAGAACAGAGAATGATAAAAAACAATACGCAGGTTGAAATGGGAAAGAAAAACAAAGCCCCGAGCTCTAAATAAAAGGAAATGGCACCTTTGTATACAGACACGGCTTGTAATAGAGACGCAGGAATAGCTACGTGGGAAGGCATGTACAGTCTGCTCGAAGAGGAGAATCCTAGAGTAATGAAAGTTACTGTTATCACAGGCTCACAGAGTTCTTCTGAAGCATCCCTAGAAGAGCTAGAGTGCTCATTTCTACATCGTATAGCAGCAAGGCCCAAAATTCTCCCATACACAGACATGATCAAGTGGATACTTGATAGCGCAGAAATCAAAAATAGACAATTCAAGGTTCATGGTCAAGGGCTCATCGGATCATTCACTACGTAGGATTTAAAGCTCATGTATTGTCTGCCTGAGCCACAAGCAACTTATAACATGAAATTCATAGAAAAATTCATGAAGGAGAACCAGAACCTATCAGAAACCACCAAGGACTGGTCCAGGAAAGACAAACCGCTCGAGAAAGATAAACACGGTATGTACAGTACTGGTTCCCTCACCTCCCCATATTGTTTTGTTGCTGCCATGCTCTGTAGATTATTTGGGATGCCAGATATCAACAAATTTTCGTCAGAATGGTTACCATTACTAGAGGTTGCCACAAATTCCACTATTGTAGATTGGGCCAAAATTTTATCTGATAACCTAATCACGGCTATTGTCAGTTACCGGTCCAAAAGATCTACATCTCAAAGGATTTATCCTCCTTTTTACCTAGCCACATATGTTATGTATTCAATATGTTATGTTTCTAAGTTCCCTGTTATGGGTTGGAAGTGGACAACTCAAGACCCCTTACCCATCCATGTCTATCATAAGATATTGTGGGACTCTCAGTTCACTCCATATTTCTACCAGATTTGTCACGGACTTATGCTGCCCTTCTATAGAATGTTGTATGATAAAGAACCCCCGAGGTGCTCACGTGAAGCACAGATAGATATCCTCCCCATCGCAAGATGGTTCGGAGAAGAATTGTTCACTTATGTTAGGGTATTTGGAAGTACTGCACCCCCTCATGTTCTACCTTTGTATATCCCTGATAAACTCCTAGCTCGAGAAATTGCATATCAAACCTGTGCAAAAGGCGGCCTAACTAAAGACTTAAAGGATAAAAACAAGGCTATATGGCCACAGTTTCCTGTGGCTTGTGGGGCCTTTTCACTATTTGATGCAGGTCACGCGTTCACTGAAGAACAGAATATGACATGTTTACAACTATTTAAATTCCCGGGAAGACCATTTGACCTGAATGAGGTTGCCCAGAATTTCACAACTACAGTTAAAATAAAAGTGTTTGTTGGGAAAAAGGATTTATTTGATGATATATTCCAACATAAAACCTCACTTCAAGAGATTTTGCACGAAGCCCAATTGCAATTATCTCCAGAAGACTTTCAAAAGTTCATGGTATACAGAGAAAGAAGATTAGCCAGTATTCCTCTAGAAAAGCTACGACTGTCTGCAAGAGAACCGACTCCAAGCGTTAGGCTCAGTGGGAGTTCAAGCACTAATGGATCTAAATCCAAGTCTGAACAAGGAATGACTGAACACTCTAAAATATCTGGAAATGACCAAGATAGGAGCGAAGAGTCAGCTAAGGATACCGCTCAGTCAATGGAACTTCTACAACAACAGGTTATTGCCTCACCGCAAAGAGATCCTCCTCCTCTCATCATTGAAGCAACACCAGTCACGACCGAATTAGATAAAGAATGGGAAACCTTCAACGAACTGATCAATCTTGAAGGACAAGCCCTAAAAACACCTGTGAGCAATACACAGGTAGCACAGGAAGTAGTCACAACAATAGTCAGCGATGTCTCAGATACGGAGCATATTCCTATTGCTCCATATTCTAAGCTTATACTTAATATAGAATAAATTCCACCTCTGGACATATTTTATAGTCCCCAACATAAAGCAGTGGTAAGAAGACAGAGAAAGAAAATGAAATAGAAAATACACTCTCTCAAGATGCAGAACAATTAGACGTCTTGTGGAAAGATCCCACCAGCAATCTGACTGAAAATATCACCAAACTGTCTCAGATCGTAGGAGCGTATGCCTCTGCGACTATTGATAAAGCATCGGAAGTACAGCAGTTGTTGAAAGAACGGGAAGATCAAATACAAGTACTGCAACTATAATTGCAACAAGCCAACACCAATAATGAGGCACACAAACAGCTTGAAAAGTTGCAGGAATACTTCCAACAAATGCAGATAGGTTATCAGAAAAGTTTGGAAGAGAAGGGAAAACAGTTACAGGACTTACAAAATATGCACAAGGACGACCCTAAGCTTACAGAGTTTATTTTGGAATCTATTTCCTTGAATGAACAATTACTGTAGCAGCAAGAAGTGTTGGGCCAAAAGATATCACAGTGGAAATATTATTGTGAAATTAGTGATAAAATCACTAATCAAGTGGTCGACTTACGAAGTGACTATGATCTAATTGATAAACGGGTGACTGAGTACTTGGCTTGGCAGGATGAAGATGATCGAAAAGAGCAGGCGCACCAAGGATAAACGAAAACCATAAAGAGCTGCTCTTTAACCAGTGGGACGATCAAATCAGGGAGGCAGAACAAGCAGCAGAAACAGTAGCCACGGCAGCAAGCATTCTTATTGACTGTGTAAATGAGAATTTTCACAGAGAAAATTTTATCATAGAAACCACCCCTGGATATTTACCGAATAAACTACAACTAGAGGCAAAATGGAAGCAGAGAGCGCAAGAAAAGGGGAAAGCAATCCAAGCACCGAACATGTTAAATTGGCAATGTTACTGGACATATTTGGTAAAGCCGCATAGTTAGTGGATGACTGTGAAGTGTATCATAAATGCGGCTGAAAATATGGTACTAGCTCTCATCGATTCCGTTTTCTCAGCCCAGATCAAAGCAGAAGTCAGCTAGCCAACTCTCCTTAAACCAATGCTGAATACATGCAGTTTTAAATACCAGATACAAAAGTAGTTTAGTTCTTAATTTAATTTTCACTTTAAGTTTTGCTTAGAAAAAGGGTAGTCATTTTAAACCGCATCCTGAATTTTTGTAAATAAGATATTATTAGATTTAGGAAGTAGTATTTAAACCCTTCTCATGCATTTAGAGAAGGGCCCAGAAATTTATCAAAACGCATCCTCAGAACATGCACTTTTGCACCCTCAGAGGAGGTTTTGGTGAATGAATAGATCAAGATTTGTTGATGTTTGCATTTGATATCTACTACTGATGTTGCACTTCTGTAATCTTAGTGGATTTTAGAGTAAAGAGAGATAAATCATTGTTTCTTGAAGCTTATGAGTAGGACTAGTCATAAATGGTACTTTTATCTCTTGACCATTTCTGCTTATATGTTAAAGTGATATACAGTTTTTAGTTTTTTATGTATTATTGCATGAATGTTTGAGTTATCATTTGGCACTTTGGTACGGTGATAGCTATTTATTTATGACTAATGTATGAATAGCTCATTATGCGATATGCTGTTCACAACTATTTCGTCTAACTTTTTATGTGAAGTGGTTCATCTTGATTGATTTCCTTTCTTATAATCGCTGAATGATCTTTATTGCCAATTGTTATTTGAAATCTCTTTAGATCGCATAATAGAAGAATTACATCCCAAGTTAATATAGATTTAGATGTGTTGTTTATTAGATCACAATAGCATAGAATTAGATTGAATTTTGGTTTAGAATATCTTAGATAGGAACTGTTAGATCAGCAACATCAAATTCTACACACACACATAGATTGGGAAACTGGTCCCATTATCCCCAGTCGGACCCGCTATACCAAATGGATAAGGAGCTGCCAACCAAGGTCCAGACCGGGTGGGTATCCCCCTTGTTGTCGACCCGATTTTCGGGGCTTCAACATATTTGGCGCTAGAAGGAGGGCCTGAAACATGTTTTCTGTTGGTGTTTGTTTTCAATTGTAAAATTCGAATTAGGATGCCTTCTTTTAAACTTCCCATCTGGAGTTGTATCCATGTTCGTGCCTCTTCCAACACTCCACCCGAAGTGGTAAGACTCTTGTCTCAGGTAAAATTCAATGGTAAGAGAAATTTTTCTGCTTTTAATCATGCCCTTCAATTTATTCAAAATGTTTCAAATTCAAATTTTCAAGTAATTGATGAAAGCATTTTATGCAGAATTTTTACTCTCACATTTGTAGCGGAATCTAGAAACTGGTGTAGAACCCTCCTAGTTGCCTCAATTCACAGCTGGGACCAATTTGCCACAGCTTTCATTTGTAAATTTGATTGCTATGATTACAATCAGGTATATGATGAAATTGAACATCTATGCAAAGAAGATGAGTCTGTTAGAGATTTTAATATTCGATTTCATCTTAATTGTTTGAAATATGATTTTGAGAATGGACTCATGAATGAAGAATCATTAGATTGTATTGATCATAATTATTCTTTGCCTCCTATCCCCGATCCAGTAGGAATTAGTCCAAGCTTTGTTCCATTTTCTTCTAAAATAAATGAGAATTCCAATTTGGATGTGCGAATAAGTCATGATGAAGAAATTTCCCAAAGTTTAGGGGACATGTCTGATCCAATACAAGAAGACAAAAGCGGCAATGTTGGAAGAAAGCCCTCCTTGGAATTAGAAAGCAACTTTGAGACAAAGTCAGATAATATGATCGCAACTCAACAAATGCAAATGCCAAGGTTAGAACAACAAAGTAATCCTCTTCCAAAAAACATGAGCACACAAAGGTATGATCTAAAACCTGAAGTCTACGATGAATGTGATGAACAAGAGTTTTCACAGGGAGATATTTTTAAATGCATTCTTGCAGAGTCACATTTTTCTCTTTATCCTGATATTTTTAATGATGATAATTTTCCCCCCCTCAGTATTAACGATAGCTTAGAAAGTACAGAGGATCATCCAAATGAATCACCATTAGGTTTTCAAGATAGATAAACAGCTATAGAACACCCTTTTGTCATTTACAAACATGAACGGCTTGACCCTCCTTGTTTGAATATACTGGATGAAAAAGAGCAATATAGGGAATCTTGTGAAGTCATTTATGATAGCTACTTTGATGTTGAATATGTTGATTTATCTTGAGTAAATCATCAGAAATCTGAGAATGAGAGATATTCTAATTCAAGAATTATTTCAGTCGATCCTCATTCCAAAGTATCAAATCATCTGCATGATTTCACTACCCAAGAGAGTATTCCAATCTATGATTCATATCATGAACAAACCTGCACGCCTGCTCACAATCATAATTCGTTTTCTAATTCACAAGATGGAATTCGAGACTTGAATCCCATAATTTTGGCCAATCCTTGTGAAAGAGAAAATATTACAAAACAATCCCAATTGTGTTATAACACTAGTTGTACAGATAGTCATTCCATTCTTTTTCGTTTGCACTCATTTTGTATAAAACCGAATTTTGCTTTAAATTTTAATTTTCAGACTCTTGATAGATTACTCTGGCATACTGAGCACCTTACCGAAAAACATTCGAGTAATGTTCTACCATTTTGGAAAATTGAAGTTTGTCAAAGGAATGTAGAACTTTTTCAATTTCAATTTCAATCAATATCAGTTTTTCTTGAAAAACTTCTATCTTATCCAAAACAACATCAACAAAAGAAGGTACTTTTGGAGAATTGCCAACAATTCAAGTTAATTAATAATTGTCCTTTTGAGAAATTTCCATTCATTCTTCATTGATTCATTCAGAGAGATATATTTGGAAACTTTCCTTTCATTAGAAATTGTCAAAGGCCTAACTTTCACACATAACAAAAATAATCGGATACAGGCTATTAAATCCAAAAATTCATATTCTCAACCTAGCTTGTCATCTTTCCTATTGAACAATTACCAATCCATAATGGAAACTCATCCTGATTTTTATGATCCAATAGGTATCCAATTGGAAAGAAAATTTCATAAGAAGGAGATTTCAGGCAGAATTCTGACAATAATTACGCTTTCTAATTCCAAATTTAACGTTTTCAGTTCAGTAAAAAATTTATTCCTAATACTGATATTTGAAATGTATACACATGTAGGAATAAAAATGGAAAGATGGTTACACTGGAAATATCATTATACCTAGGCAATTTTGTGTGTATAATTAAAATAGGAGTAGAATTAATTTAGCTAGGTTTTCAGATGGATAGTTTATTTTTAATAGTTTGCGGCCAAAATAAAAGAAGTAATTAGCCCTATTCATTCCAAGGGAATAGTTCCCTCTAATTTCCTTAAAAATGTTTTTCCATAATAAAATCTGTTGTTGTTAACAGCATTTGACATTTACTAAAAGATACCAATTCTCTTTCAGATTTTGAACTTTTCGCTTGTATAAATAGCAAATCTTTTGGAAAGCTCATCTTTATTATTGATAGATACAGTTAAAGACTCTATCCTAGATATGATACTAGTTTCAACTTCATAAATTTTGACGAAAACAACCTTTAGTGAAGAAATCGTTTTATCTCAGTACAATGAAAGGTATTAATAACAAAATAAAGATTCTTTGTAGAACAGTTGTTTCCAAAATACTCTATTATTGTCATCCAGAGATATCTTAAGGAAACAATGACTTCCTCCCTGCTAAAGAAATCGAAACTTTCAGAGGAACAACCCAAGGATACACTTTATCTTGAAGAATAAGAGGTCTCATCATGAGCCGGCTTATCATTATCACATATATTATAACTTGTTGACTTTGCCAATACTGTACACCACAACAGGGCAATGACTCAAGATTGTTGCAATCAAAAGACAAGGGGTCTCATCACAAGCCAGCTTGTTCAACAAAGTTATAAATCAAGTGAATGACTGTGTCATAATTTGGCTACCAAACCAAGACATTGTTCTTCAAAGAATAAAAAGAAAATCAAAGCAATAAGTGTGGATATGGATTTTTCTTCCAAAGTTGTAGGTCACCTTAAGTAGGATACAGGATCATTGCTGGGTAACAGGTAACCCAGTTGAGGCTATAAACGCCTAATGGAAGCAAAGGCTCTACCTACGACAAATGAGCATATTTAAAACTGGTTTACAGAGGAGACTTTGTTTTATCTTTACAAGACCAAGTAATGGCCGATGTAAATACAAGGACTAGCTTGAGGAAGCAAATAGTCAAAGTAGAAAATGGTTGAAACAAAATATCGTTGACAGTTTAGAGCGTAATGTACTCTATCTTTCCATAACAAAGTTTAATTTTCTGAAAAATTTTCTGTTTTGGAAGTTTGAAAAATTCAATAGAAAAACAGAGATAACTGGTTCTTCCAAGTGAATCGCCAATTGTTGTGACCAGCAACAACCCCCCTCTCATTTAAGTGTCATCCGAAATACTAAATGTGTGGGGACCCTTAGTTAAAATTTAGAAAAAGCAAAACTAGTGCTTAAATTCCTTTTTCGCAAATAAAGTTACTATCGTAAGCTTAGGAAACTCCTTGGAATACTTAAAACCTAAGTTTATGATAAGGGAAAAATCTTTAAATCGCATCGTAAAACGGTAGTAGAATGCCACCATTCAAGTGCAATCTCGGCATGTGCGAGTGTTATAGACAATTTTGTGCCTTACAGCAACAAGCATGAATTGTCAATAATCCAAGGGATCCAAAGTTCCCTAAACATGATGTTCCTACCCCTAGAGGAACAAGGTCAGCAAACCAACAGCTCTCAGATCAGTTCTCCACCTGAAAACACTCAAAAACAAGCAATCCTGAAATCAAAGCAGGTGCTCCACTAGGGTTCTGCGCTGAAACTCAGTTGCTCCATAGTGTACCTGCGTTGCAAAGCAAGTGGAACAAAGGCCACCTGCGCTGAGCGAGAAAGGACAAGTGGCACAGTGAGTCATTGCTTTGGAATCTTCCAAAAATGACACTTGGATCAGGTATTTCGCCTTGTGATGAGTCAGAGGCTTTGTTTCTCCAAGTGGAAGCAAGGTTCACCAAGTGGACTCAAGAACTGAAGATCAACTAAAGATTAACTGAAGAGAGAGAGGACACAAGGCAGCTACACATCAGTTGCAAGCTGACTCATCCTTTCTCAATTCATCTATATATTGAGCTCTCTCCTATGAGCTCAGGAGGCTGGAATTTTGTGCAAAGTAATGATATGTTGTTGGTTTCATTATCGAGTTATTGGGTGATTGTTTGAGAGAGGTGAAGAAGAGCAATTCTTTCTGCTGGGAGGTGTTGCTGGGTTGGAGCCTTCAATGGTTGTAATACTCTCAGAACCTTTATTTCTTCATTAATAAAAGCTATTGAGGTTCTTCTATGTGCTCTTGTTTCAATTATATATTGTGATGATTGTATGTTTGGTTTACACTAATCCATGAACCAGTTATGATTGCATGCCTCTTGTAGTTTCCTTCTTTGTTATTCTGCAGGATCTCATTGTAGCTGGGTGAGCAGAAGGACAAAGAGCTAGGAGCAAGCGGCCAAAGAGAAGAGTTTGGATTCGACATTAAGCGCAAGGCAACGGTTAGTGCTTTCTCCATTCTCTTTTGCTTTCATAAAGAAGTAAACCTTAAGTAGTTTGTTTTACAGTTGTTGCTAAGGAACTGTCACCCTTAGAGTGGGATAGGGTCATCCGAGTCGGATACTTTTCCCTACAAAAAACTGGCGACTCCGCTGGGGATCGTATCCGTTTGATTGTGTTTGTAGTATTTTGCTATTCATTTCCTGAACGAAAGAGTACCAAATCGAAAAGCTTTTGACTATATCAAAAGCGAAGTAGAGGGCAACTACTCTTGCTCATTTTCTGAGCAAATTCATGATTTGAAGAGCTGATCTACAAGGATCCTTGTAAGCTCTTAGTGATAGCTTTGCACCTTCTAAATCATCCCTTTGAGTGTGCTTGACTGATTGCTTCTGATTTGAGCAAAAACCGTGCATTTTTGAGAAAATTATGACCCGGAAACTGTGAAAACGCAATTCTCGTTTTCCAAAGCAGGTAGTACACAGGCTACCTGCTTTGCAACGCAGGTCCCGAAGGGGCTACCTGCGCTGAGAGCCAGTTTGGCTGTGCAGAGCCTGCGTTGGCCCAAATTTGCTTAGTGTATTTGGGGTTTCCTCCTTTCTCTTGCCTGTTTTCACTTAGTTTTGCTGCTAGGTGTCAGTCTTGTGCCTGTTTTGAAACCAATATTACTTGCCATCATTCTGCCTCTGTTATATAACGAAATTGTACTTGTTCTTTGTATTTCTTACTCATTTACAATTTCCCATAACGAAAAGTAAACTAGTCATGCTTTTGGCCTCTTAGATCTGAACCTGTGTTAGGCATTTTGCTGGTCTAAAGAGTTAGCTTGTTTGCTGTCCATAGCTGATTAGTCATTTTACTTTCGTTAGTATGGTTTGATTTCAAGTATTTCCAATGATTAAGCAAGTGAATCTTAAGGTGTCTTTTGATTTTGGACAAACTTGTTTACTTTCGCTTTAAATCGAAATCAAAGTTATATAACCACTTTCTTTTTGTATCCATCCACATTAAGAAAGGGAAAAGAAAATACATGCATTGTGCATTTTGCATTTGACTGTGTGCTTGACGATTTAGGAAAAATTTGCATTTTAGTGTGTGCTCTATGATCTGTGTGAAAAGATTTGCCTTTCTTTTACCTCAGTAGTTAAGGTTTTCAAAGTTGAAAGATTGAAAAGTTTGCTTCTCATCTTAGACTGCATTCAGGAATTTGTTATATACATCTCGTGGTGATCCTTAAAGGCAAACTGATAAGCAAGATCAACATTAAAATAAATCCAATTTACATAACAACGCTTTGTAACATAACGCAAACACATAGAGGTCTAGGTAGAGACGTGTTCTGGCGTCGTTAAACATAGTGACTGTCGATCTCTACGAAGGTGGGTGATTCCTCCTGAGAGTTGGTGGCACTAATACGGACTTGTGCTCCCACGTACCGTCGAGTATATATTGGGAGACCCCTATAGGCAATTATCCTTTATCCATAGGAAGCCGTGTCGACCGCCCTACTGATCGCGATGCAGTGAACACAGCATTCACGAAGATCGACCACCCGTACCGTAAAACGTATTCTGTGGTTTCGCGAAAAGTTTGGCACACCCTCTGCCTAGAACTCCAGAGAAGTTTCTTTTGGCCTTTTTCAAACTCTATAACTGAAAAAGTCCATCCGAGCATTTGTCACTTCGGGCTCGTTAAAACATCGAAGGCGACTAGAGTCATCTTTAGCTTTTTCTCGACTCTTAAAACATGAAAAAGCAAGTTTGTGTCTAAAAGCGTCGTTAATAAAATTTATTTTAAGCGGAACATAATCACCTGTTATTCCCACGTTGATCTTTCAGTTGAAAAGTATGGAGCCCACCAACCAAGGAAGTAACCTTGGCGGAAGTCCAAATCCCTTCTCCTCTTGGGGAGATGTTGGTGCGCCTCATATGGCAACATTGTCACTTCCAGGATTGACAATTGGCCTACCTGTATGGCTCTTTTCAACTAATGTAGTCCAGATCGCCACTAATCCTGAGCAGTCGAATCAACAGTCAGACCAATCTAGAGCTACCCACCAGCCTTCCACTTCTTACAATTCTTCCTCTCATCCTTCATCTTCACAAGGTAGAGCCGGCAAAATTCAGCCTCCCATGGAGAAGAAAGAAAAGAAGAAGAGAGAAAAGAAGCAGAAGGGGCCTATGGCGAAGGCGACTGGGGGCAAGCAAAAGACAGCTGACAAAAACCCACACACTGCACCGACCGGGCCTAAATCGCCATGTGTCATTTGCAAAGGGGCTCACTTCCATCGTGATTATCCTTGTATTCCCTGGATACTAAGGGACTGGTCCCCAAGGTTGCACAATCCGGTAGCATCAACCTCTGGTAGTCATGTTGATTGCAGTCCATCAACTAGCGAGAGTGAAGGACGAAGAGGGAGACCAAGATCACCCTGTATATTGTGTGAAGGCGATCACGCCATCCACAAATGTCCATTCTTAGATGAGGCAAAGAGAGTTTTGGAAGATCGTCCGGTTTCACCGTTACGACTTCCTCCTGGATACCAAAAACTCGCGCCTAATCCCTCGATAGTTGAAAATCCAGCTGACCCGCTCAAGTGGTCGGCTGAAGTGTCGGTCATTGAGAACGAACCTACTGAATCCAGACCAGACGAAAGTCTAAAGGTCGAAACGGCAGTTGACCCGGTTCTTCCTTCAGAGGTTTCATCATCCAATGACTCCGTCATTGAAGACCCATCTTCAAATGACACCCTCACTGAAGAGGATAAGGATGACACCGTCCATATTCTTTTCATCAACACAGACTCTGATGAGCATCAGGGCAATGCGCCCATTCCTTTATCGCAGGAAGGAACATCGTCAGGGTCGTATCCGGCCGTATATTCGGTCCCACCACCAAGCAACCTAGTTGTATCCTTTGATTGGAATCAACTAGGCAGACCCCGGTTACCAGCTAGTATCCCATTCAGAATCATAGTCCAAATCTACAGAATGGTGATGGCTGGAACTATCATTGATGAAGGGGCATCTGTGAGTATCCTTTCCTCTGTTGCTTGGAAAGCACTGGGTTGCCCGGCGCTTTTACCTGAGATGAGAAATCTATCAGGTTTTGATAAAGGAACCAGTCACCCGTTAGGGATTCTCCCCAATGTTCCAGTTACATTGAAAGGGAAGACAGTTCATGTGAACATCATGGTCGTCCAGGGACCCTTGGCATATAATTTACTCCTTGGACGAGACTATATATATTGCATGGAGGCAATAGTGTCCTCGCTCTTTAGAGTCATGTGTTTTCCGCACGAAGGAAGAATGGTCAAGCTCGTAGACCAACTTTCATTTCCAGGATCACGCATTGCAAATAGTCAAATACCATCCCTTAACGGTTTATTCACTCAAGGAATGCCACCGCCCTCGGTTCTACTTCCCGATGAATGCGAGTAATTCGAGAAGAAAAGAATGGGGACCCAGGGGGCATGCACCCTGGCCTGCCTCGGGCAGAGAAAACCTTAGGTATAAAGTTAATTTCCGCAGAAGAATGGACTAGTCCGTACCCCGTCCGAAAAAGGAAGAGAGGGTTGTTCTAGGATAAAATTCTTTTGTCAAAGTTATGTTGAAGCGGAAGAATCGCTCCCTTTGTCTAAAGAAGTGGGCTCTCCTAAGGAGGGGATCTATTTGTGGCAGCAAGAAGGCACCATCTTTGAATGTCAAGCCTCACCCATTAAAACAATATGTTTTAAAAGAGAAGTAGGGGCAGTCTTCAAAGAAAGAGAGGAAATTGCTGCAACAAGTAGTCACCATCCTTAGCAACCTAATGATAGACATCGCCGAAAAAAGAGTTTAGTTTGCGGCAGCGAACAAAACCATTTTTCGGATAATAAGTAAGAGAGGCAGAATCTCAAAATCATCCTTTATACCTGGGGGCATGCAAACCTTTTGGAGTGCAAGCACGGGACGACTATTTATTTTTTAAATTTTTAGGTCCTCCCTTTAAACCTGTAGGTCTAACCCGTTAAACTCGTAGGATTAGCCGTTTCCAGCTTGCATAAAGAAAGGATGAAGGGCAAAAGTTAAAACCTGCCAAATTGGAGTAATTAGTGAGGTATCGCTCCTTAAATAAGATTACCTCACCTAAAGCATTCCTTGTATTAAGACTGGTATAATTCGAGCAGTTTTAGCAATGTTCATGCTCGTTAAAAAATAAACGCAAGAATCGAGCAGTTTTGTACAGAGTTCATGCTCGTTAAAAAATAAACACAAGTTGTGAGCAATCTTTCCCTACAGTTCAAGCTCATCCAGAAAAAATGAACCGGTAAACAACCTCGAGAAATGTAACCTTTGAAAGCCATATTAAAAGCCCTTGGTCGTGTTTATATGCCATCACCTCCATCCGTTCATTTGGCCAATCGTTCACCTCCATATGTTTGTTTACCCATTTTGAGGAACAGCTGCGAAGAGTGATTTCACTTAGCCATCCTTGTGACACTGCCGTGATTGGAGAATTCCAACCTGTACCTGGAATCTGCTGCTATCCCTGTTCATCACTCGTTCCTCAAAAGACGAGTCTTCTTTGAGCTCTTTTCACTGACTCGTAAAATATGAAAAGTTTGCCGAGTTTTGGCCTTCCAGCTCATTAAAGGACAAGAAGAGCCATCCCTCCTCTAGATTTTAATCTTTTTGGACCTGAGGGATTATTACACAAAAAGATCGAGCGCTTGTTTTGTTCGGCTCGTTAAAGAAATCGAAAATTCATCCCTTCTGTATTGTTTTATACTTTTTCAGACTTAAGGGATTAGAAGACGAAAAAGGAATTGTGGAGTTAACTTTTCGTACCTTTTCAGACTCTCGAAAAATGAAAAGGACTGAGTTTTCTTTGTCGTTAGACTCGTTAAAATGATTAAATAGCGACAAACTTGTCTTTAGACGAGAACGAGTTTCCCTATCGCTAGGCTCGTTAAAACATAGAGATGGGCTTGCCCGAAGGGCAGGTTATAGAACAAGCATATGTTATCCTCCTCAAGCTTGACAAAAATAAAGAGGTACTGGTCAGCAATGACTGGGGAAAAATTGGGAGAACCTCACAGCATTAATGGTAGCAAGTCGCTCTTGAACATGACACTTTGTCCTCCGTATCACATCGGGTTGGGTTGTTTCATTCAGCGGTCTCATAACCATGGTCCACGCCACACCATCCACAATTGGGGTAATGCTACCAATCCATCACATCAGTGTCGTTATATGTTCAAGAGATGTGGTTCTGTAAAGAGTCAACCGTGTTCCACCCACTGCCATACATTATCCTTCATCCACTTCATGACCGCCACCCTGAATCATACATCACAGTTTGTTTTTCACCTCATCACAATCACTAGCTCCTTTCCGTGTCACTGATGTGGGATTCATTAAGGCCCTCCTTTGACGGATCGCTCCTTGTCGACATCAGCTCATTATCCAAGGAGTTGATCTAGGAACACCCCCCTCAGTACTTTGAAGCTTGCATGCCTCAATGGCAAGTTTCTCACTTCCGGCGACAGGTATACATCAATGACCTTCGACCAGAAGATTTTGCATGGTGGTCGATGCCAAGTCCTTTATTCCCACCATGTGGATTGTACTGCCGTACCTTGAGGGTCATCATCCTTATCGGTGATTCCTCTCGCGCTTGTTAACGGTTTACATCATTGACCGGTAATCAAGCGATGTCTTTCCATGTTCGACTTCAAGAAATTCTCACATGGATCGACTTGTACATCGAGTGAAGATTGGAAGAGATTGAAGACCCAGGATCTAGTTTCATCCATCCGGGCTGCGATATATATTCAGGACATAAAGACATTTGATATGTACATCATTTCAGCAGACGATCATCCTTCTCAAAGGATGATAATTTCGGCAGAGAAATATCAGTCTACAATCAGACGATCATCTGTTCTATGTACCAAAATGGATTTATAAAGCTGAGCATGGGAATGCCCGCCTCAGCTAGATCATGAAAAATGTATGAAAAATAATGTATTGTATTGTATCTTATTACAGGACACTTCTCAGCAGATTGAATGAACTTCGGATCCTCTCAATAAAGCATTTCACCCGATAAACGACCTCATACTTTAGGGGGCACCTGTTATAGACAATTTTGTGCCTTACAGCAACAAGCATGAATTGTCAATAATCCAAGGGATCCAAAGTTCCCTAAACATGATGTTCCTACCCCTAGAGGAACAAGGTCAGCAAACCAACAGCTCTCAGATCAGTTCTCCACCTGAAAACACTAAAAAACAAGCAATCCTGAAATCAAAGCAGGTGCTCCACTAGGGTTATGCGCTGAAACTCAGTTGCTCCATGGTGTACCTGCGTTGCAAAGAAAGTGGAACAAAGGCCACCTGCGCTGAGCGAGAAAGGACAAGTGGCACAGTGAGTCATTGCTTTGGAATCTTCCAAAAATGACACTTGGATCAGGTATTTCACCTTGTGATGAGTCAGAGGCTTTGTTTCTCCAAGTGGAAGCAAGGTTCACCAAGTGGACTCAAGAACTGAAGATCAACTAAAGATTAACTGAAGAGAGAGAGGACACAAGGCAGCTACACATCAGTTGCAAGCTGACTCATCCTTTCTCAATTCATCTATATATTGAGCTCTCTCCTATGAGCTCAGGAGGCTGGAATTTTGTGCAAAGTAATGATATGCTGTTGGTTTCATTATCGAGTTATTGGGTGATTGTTTGAGAGAGGTGAAGAAGAGCAATTCTTTCTGCTGGGAGGTGTTGCTGGGTTGGAGCCTTCAATGGTTGTAATACTCTCAGAACCTTTATTTCTTCATTAATAAAAGCTATTGAGGTTCTTCTATGTGCTCTTGTTTCAATTATATATTGTGATGATTGTATGTTTGGTTTACACTAATCCATGAACCAGTTATGATTGCATGCCTCTTGTAGTTTCCTTCTTTGTTATTCTGCAGGATCTCATTGTAGCTGGGCGAGCAGAAGGACAAAGAGCTAGGAGCAAGCGGCCAAAGAGAAGAGTTTGGATTCGACATTAAGCGCAAGGCAACAGTTAGTGCTTTATCCATTCTCTTTTGCTTTCATAAAGAAGTAAACCTTAAGTAGTTTGTTTTACAGTTGTTGCTAAGGAACTGTCACCCTTAGAGTGGGATAGGGTCATCCGAGTTGGATACTTTTCCCTACAACAGCGAGATTGTGGTATTGAAAATCTATCGCGTCGCAATGAGAAAAACTTATAAGAAAAACTCAAGATTTACAGATTTGTGATAACGCCGATCGCAAGATCGCATATCGCAGGAAATAGGTTAACGAAAATTGTCATACATAAAACTTATGTGATCTGTGATATTGCATATCACGATATAGCGATGGTTGCGATGCTAGGCCAGATCAACGCTGCGATGTTATATTTGTGTGATTCTACGATATTGCGACGTTGCAATATGCGATGGTGCGATCTGCGATGTTGCGAAGCAAATCACAAAATCGCTCCATTGCAGATCTTTCGGGCATGATATTCAAGAAAAGCTATTTGCCATAAGTTGACACATGATTATGCGCTTTAAATTCTAATAAAGGAGTTAGTTGTCAGTTATTAATAAAATATGAACGTGTACTTTTCAAAGAATCACTTCACGTAAGGTGGTGTATTTGGTATGTCTGCGGCATTTAAAACTCTCCCATTACCCTTCCTGGTCATTCATTTCCACTTCACTTGTGAATTGCAAGAACGGAGAATGGAGGACGATACAAAACAATAGGCAGGTTGAAATGGGAAAGAAAAACAAAGCCCCGAGCTCTGAAGAAAAGGAAATGGCACCTTTGTATACAAACACGGCTTGTAACAGAGATACAGGAATAGCTACGTGGGAAGGCATGTACAGTCTGCTTGAAGAGGAGAATCCCAGAGTAATGAAAGTTACTACTGTCGTGGGCTCATAGAGTTCTTCTGAAGCATCCCTAGAAGAGCTAGCGTGCTCATTTCTACATCAGATAGTAGCAAGGCCCAAAATTCTCCCATACACAGACATGGTCAAGTGGATACTTGATAGTGTAGAAATAAAAAATAGACAATTCAAGGTTCATGGTCAAGGGCTCATCGGATCATTCACTACGCAGGATTTAAAGCTCATGTATCATCTTCCTGAGCCACAAGCAACTTATAACATGCAATTCATAGAAAAATTCATGAAGGAGAACCAGAACCTATCAAAAACCACCAAAGACTGGTCCAGGAAAGACGAACCGCTCAAGAAAGATAAACACGATATGTACAGTATTGGTTCCCTCACCTCCCCATATTGTTTTGCTGCTGCCATGCTCTGTAGATTATTTGGGATGCCAGATATCAACAAATTTTCATCCGAATGGTTACCATTACTAGACGCTACCACAAATGCCACTATTGTAGATTGGGCCAAAATTTTATCTGATAACCTAATCACGGCTATTGTCAGTTACCGGTCCAACAGAGCTACATCTCAAAGGATTTATCCTCCTTTTTACCTAGCCGCATATGTTATGGATTCAATATGTTATGTTTCTAAGTTCCCTGTTATGGGTTGGAAGTAGACAACTCAAGACCCCTTACCCATCCATGTCTATCATAAGATATTGTGGGACTCTCAGTTCACTCCATATTTCTACCAGATTTGTCACAGACTTATGCTGCCCTTGTATAGAATGTTGTATGATAAAGAACCCCTGAGTTGCTCACCTGAAGCACAGATAGATATCCTCCCCATCACAAGATGGTTCGGAGAAGAATTGTTCACTTATGTTAGGGTATTTGGAAGTATTGCACCCCCTCATGTTCTACCTTTGTATATCCCTGATAAACTCCTAGCTCGAGAAATTGCATATCAAACATGTGCAGAAGGCGGCCTAACTCAAGACTTAAAGGATAAAAATAAGGCTATATGGCCACAGTTTCCTGTGGCTTGTGGGGCCTTTTCACTATTTGATGCAAGTCACGTGTTCATTGAAGTACAAAATATGACATGTTTACAACTATTTAAATTCCCGGGAAGACCATTTGACCTGAATGAGGTTGCCCAGAATTTCACAACTACAGTCAAAATAAAAGTGTTTGTTGGGAAAAAAGATTTATTTGATGATATATTCCAACATAAAAGCTCACTTCAAGATATTTTGCGCGAAGCCCAATTGCAATTGTCTCCAGAAGACTTTCAAAAGTTCATGGTATACAGAGAAAGAAGATTAGCCAGTATTCCTCTAGAGAAGCTATGACTGTCTGCAAGAGAACCGACTCCAAGCGTTAGTCTCAGTGGGAGTTCAAGCACTAATGGATCTAAATCCAAGTCTAAACAAGAAATTCCTGAACACTCTAAAAGATCCGGAAATGACCAAGATAGGAGCGAAGAGTCAGCTAAGGATACCACTCAGTCAATGGAACTTCTACAACAGCAGGTTATTGCCTCACCGCAAAGAGATCCTCCTCCTCTCATCATTGAAGCAACACCAGTCATGACCGAATTAGATAAGGAATGGGAAACCTTCAACGAACTGATTAATATTGAAGGACAAGCCCTAAAAACACCTATGAGAAATATACAGGTAGCACAGGAAGTAGTCACAACAATAGTCAACGATGTCTCAGATACAGAGCATATTCCTATTGCTCCATCTTCTGAGCTTATACTTAATATAGAAGAAATTCCACCTCTGGACATAGTTTATAGTACCCAACATAAAGCAGTGGTAAGAAGACAGAGAAATAAAAGGAAATTAGAAAATACACTCTCTCAAGATGCAGAACAATTAGACGTCTTGTGGAAAGATCCCACCAGAAATCCGACTGAAAATCTCACTAAACTGTGTCAGATCGTAGGAGAGTATGCCTCTGCGACTATTGATAAAGCATCGAAAGTACAACATTTGTTAAAATAAAGGGAAGATCAAATACAAGTACTACAACTACAATTGCAACAAGCCAACACCAATAATGAGGCACACAAACAGCTTGAAAAGTTGCGGGAGGACTTCCAGCAAATGCAGATAGGTTATCAGAAAAGTTTGGACGAGAAGGGAAAACAGTTACAGGATTTACAAGATATGCACAAGGACGACCCTAAGCTTACAGAATTTATTTCGGAATCTATTTCCTTGAATGAATAATTACTGTAGCAGCAAGAAGTGTTGGGCCAAAAGATATCACAGTGGAAATATTATTGTGAAATTAGTGATAATATCACTAATCAAGTGGTCGACTTACGAAGTGACTATGATCTGATTGATAAACGGGTGACTGGGTACTTGGCTTGGAAGGATGAAGACGAGGGAAAAAGACCAGGCACACCAAGGATAAATGAAAACCATAAAGAGCTGCTCTTTAACAAGTGGGACGATCAAATCAGGGAGGCAAAACAAGCAGTAGAAACAGCAACCACGGCAGCAAGCATTCTTATTGACTATGTAAATGAGAATTTGCATAGAGCAAATTTGATCGCAGAAACCACCCCAGGATATTTACCGAACAAACTACAACTAGAGGCGGAATGGAAGCAAAGAGCGCAAGAAAAGGGAAAAGCAATCCAAGCGCTGAACAGGTTAAATTGGGAATGTTACTGGACATATTTGGTAAAGCTGCATAGTCAGTGGATGACTGTGAAGTGTATCATAAATGCGGCCGAAAATATGGTACCAGCTCTCATCGATTCTGTTTTCTCACCCCAGCTCAAAGCAGAAGTCAGCCAGCCGACTCTCCTTAAACCAATGCTGAATACATGCAGTTTTAAAGACCAGATACAAAAGTAGTTTAGTTCTGAATTTAATTTTCACTTTAAGTTTTGCTTAGAAAAAGGGCGGTCATTTTAAACCGCATCCTGAATTTTTGTAAATAAGCTATTATTAGATTTAGGAAGTAGTATTTAAACCCTTCTCATGCATTTAGAGAAATGTCCAGAAATTTATCAAAACCTTGTCCTCAGAACATGCACTTTTGCACCCTCAGAGGAGGTTTTGGTGAATGAATGGATCAAGATTTGTTGATGTTTTCATTTGATATCTGCTACTGATGTTGCACTTCTGTACTCTTAGTGGATGTTAGAGAAAGGAGAGATAAATCATTGTTGCTTGAAGCTTATGAGTAGGACTAGTCATAAATGGTACTTTTATCTCTTGACCATTTCTGCTTATATGTTAAAGTGATATACAGTTTTTAGTTGTTTATGTATTATTGCATGAATGTTTGAGTTATCATTTGGCACTTTTGTACGGTGATAGCTATTTATTTATGCCTAATGTATGAATAGCTCATTATGCGATATGTTGTTCACAACTGTTTCGTCTAACTTTTTATGCGAAGTGGTTCATCTTGATTGATTTCCTTTCTTATAATCGTTGAATGATCTTTATTACTAGTTGTTATTTGAAATCTCTTTAGATCGCATAATAGAAGAATTACATCCTGGGTTAGTATAGATTTAGATGTGTTGTTTATTAGATTACAATAGCATAGAATTAGATTGAAGTTTGAATTAGAATATCTTAGATAGGAAATGTTAGATCAACAACATCAATTTCTACACACACACATAGATTGGGAAACTGGTCCCATTATCCCCAGTCGGACCCGCTATACCAAATGGATAAGGAGCTGCCAACCAAGGTCCAGACTGGGCGGGTATCCCCCTTGTTGTCGACCCGATTTTCAGGGCTTCAACAGAGCGATATCAAACTTCCGAGAAACATGCTTGGTGATCAGGGATGTCCCAACTAATTGCTTTAGTCCTACATCGTATTTACAAAATCGAAATGTCATGAACGCATATATTTCAAAAACAATAAAAAAATCAAAAATTAAAATTGTTTTTCTTACCTCCATCACCATAATCTTCTCCCTTTGGGAGTGACATATCTCGATCACCATGAAATTCGGTACCACTGTAGGGCCAATGCTCTACTACGATCAGCTGACACCTTAGCCATGAAAAGGCAAGCTTGTATGACATATGCTGGACCCCGGTGATTCTAGGCATCAGTTCACTCCAACGGATCATCCGTGCGTCTTGTGGTAGTGGCGAGTTCACCTCTACAAGATGATAGTGAAATAGTGGGATCCACTCCAAAAAGAAGGTGACTAGAATGGAACCATATCCAAACTACCTCAGTTTTCCTACCTTGGCTTTGTATAAATGGTGTTTCATGTTTACCTTTATGGCTTCCACCCAGTTGAAGATAGTTGGTGCTATAAAGTCTATGGCATAATGGAATTTGGACTTATTGTACTCATGCAATGCCTGAGCCCAAGGAACTCTATTTATGGTCAAGAGAAGTGTTTTCAATACAAGGTCATTAACCTTGCTGCTTTTTGATTTCAATGCTTCTGGGAAGTGTTATGCAAGCAACATGTTCACACTTGCCCAATGGGCCTGGCCCCATATAGGTTGATTGGTTCCCCCCTTTGGGATAGACCAGTGCTAAAATATATGTCAGAAGTTTCTAATTCCAGTTCTTGGTCTTGGATCACAAAACTTTCCCAGTTAGTGTCCCAAAGACTGATCAAATATTGCAACAGTTCGGGTTGATCCCGAAGACCTGGTGTGAGGAAGAATTTGAGGAGCCCACAGTTCCTCAGGGAATTTAAACAATTTGGGTCTTCTAATTCCTGTGAATCAATTGCCTCATGCTCACGTTCTTTCCAATCGACCATTTTTTGTTGTGTTTTACCTACAAAAATCATAAATTCAAGTCAACATTTATCCTTGACTGAATAAATTCATATTCAAAGTGGAGAAATGAATCCAAAAATTGAATTTTTTATATTCATGGCATCAGCGCGACTATTTTAAAAATAGTAGCACCGAAGGAACACTTGATTGTGTTAATGACCCTCGATCGGTGCGATCATGTGCTTGGAAATTGCGTCGATCGAGGGTGATTTTTTTTACTAATATCTCCTGTAGAAATCCAAAAAAATGGTTAAAAATTGGAAAAACAAGCATGAAAATGAAGCTAAGGGTCTTAGCTCTTACCTGCAACTGATGGATCTTTGAATGGCCTCCTGGATCTGCCACAATCTGCTCATGAAAATCTACAGCACAAATGGGTGAAAATTTCTCCACACAAGATAAAAAGTTAAAATGGTAAAACATTATTAATTTCCCCCTTTATTCATTTTTCATGATATATGAGGGTTTTAAAAGTATTTTTCATCTATTTTACCTCAGAAATTGGATAATGCGTTTGCCTCTTGTGCAAGGACAGGTGACAAATTGTCGATGATGGTAATAGAGTTGGGTTTATGCTCTTTTCTCGAATCGTAAAAACTCAAATGAAAAGATCACCGAGTATTTTTCCTTTTTTAACTTGTTAAAAAGAATAAAAATGGGGGCTCTGTTTTGAAGCTATTTTCCGACTATTTAAACACGAAAAGGTTGTCGGGCTCTTGTCATTTTGAACTCGTTAAAGGCTGCGAAATGTCATTTACCCAGTATACATTTACCCCTTTTTCAAGCTGGGATAAACTATTTACAAAAAAGGTACTCCTTGACTGAAATGGTCAAGCGGTTCTCTCAAGTATCGTTTTCTACCTTTTCGGGCTCGAGAGACACGAATGTATGAAAAGGGACCATGTGGATTTTTATTTTCCATGTCTTTTTCAAGCTCTCTAAACATGAGAACAATATCAAGTTACACCTTTATCAGACTCTTTAAAACATTAAATGACATCGGATTTGTCAACATGATGAACATAAGCTTCTCCTTCCTAAGCATCATTAATCTGCTAGGTAAGATTCATCTGAAGGATGGACTTACAATACAAGCATATGCTATCCCATTTAATCTTGTGATTAAAAAATAATTGGGGTATGTGCCAGAAATGGTGGGGGAATTTGGGAAATTATATCAGTTGTGATGGTAGCTCACTCTTGAACATGACACTTTCTACTTCTTGTTAGGTTGGGATATCATCACTTCATCATTGACTTTCTTGGGTTGGGACATTCATTTTTGCCTCCCATTTGATCTCTGCCACATCATCATGACCTTTGATCCTGTGAATCCAAAAGCTGCCAAACTCCAGAGTCATGTCGCCAATATGTTCAAGAGTTTTCCTTATGTAGTTACATTCAGTCCTAATCCTCTGTATCAACATAATCATTTCATCTGTTTGTCTCGTGTCGATGATGTGAGATACATCATGGCCCTCCTTTGACATGGTCACTTCCTGTCGAATTCATCTCATTAATCAGAAAGTTTCCTAAGAGACTCCCTTCCAGTACCTTAGAGCTTGCATGCCCTAATGGTAAGTTCTTCGCACTCGATGATAAGTTCGCATCATTGGCTTCGATTGAGTGATTTCATGGGTGTTTGACATCAGTTCCTTTATTCAAATTATTTGGATTTTGTTGCTAGTACCTTGAGAACCATTGTCATTATTGGTGGTCTCTCTCGTGCTTGTTAACCGTTCATATCATTGATCAGTAATCAAGCAACCTTCTAGCATGTTTGACCTCAACACATTTATGCACATGTTAGAATTTTTACTTTGATCGGGTCGTGTTGGAGCGCAAGACCCTAGACTCAGATTACAAAAGTCTAGGTTTCAAGGTGATGTGACATGATCATGCTAATATACATGTCACTCTTAGATGGATGGTTGCGACCATACCATGAGTTGTTATATGTGATCCTTCTCATTATTGGATGGCTGCAACCATACCTTGGTTTCGATATGATCCTCTTTATTGGATGGTTGCACCTATTCATTGGTTCCATTTACATGATCTCTCTCTAGATGGCTACGTACATAACATGATTCATGTATAATTTGTCAAAGCTTGAGTGCTGTATATGTATCTATGCTTACTTGCAGGTTTTCCGATGACAGACTCTGGTTGCCCGCATCTAATTGTAAAGCATTTCACCCCTCACTCTAGTTCGGATTTCATGCTTTAGGTGGCATCTATTACACAACATTCTATCATTGTCCCTATACTCGCCATTCCTCAATCATGGAGGACCTCTAAATGTGAACCCTATATTCTTTCCCATCATGAAGAGACTCTCATTATGTCCCTCTTCATGAGAAAAACATTTCCCTTTTGCATCATTTCCTCAGAATCTTCCTTTTACCCTAGTTTAGAATACCAACACTAATAACCCATTTCCTCCTTGTGCTAATTTGCAGAGTTTAAAACTAGGCCTAGCACCATATGGCACAAATGAGCCTTTTCTCAGTTGCACCGATCCTCTTTTGGCAAGTTTTTTAAATATGGAGTCGAAGATTCTAGGTCTAGAAGCTTCGTAATGGAAGTCTGGTAAATGGTTGGGTTGGATGGAGCCAAGGAAGTCAATTTGGGCTCCTTTCCCCTTTTAAGATGGAACAAAACAAAGAGAGAAGCCCTCTCCCATCATAAGAAGAACCATCTCCCCTCCATAAAAGCTATATAAACTCCTCCTTTTCCAAGATGAACTGGTCTTTTTTGGAGCTTGAATAACCAACTATATATCTATAGTTGTAGCCTTCTAGTTTATGTTTGTGGAGGGAGAATAGTGTGTTTGGTTTGTTTTGGATCTAAAGGGAAGAAGCCTTAAAACTTCCATGGTTGGGGATATCCATGAGATGCTAGCAAAGGTGTGGGAACTTATATACATCAGAGGAGACCTACAACATCAAGGCTTTGGTTTTAATCTCTTTCTAAACATATATGAATACAACTATTTATAGATTTCCTACATTAAGTGTTATCTTACATTTGATGGCTTAAGATTCCTTGACCTTTTAAGTAGGCTAAATGCACTTTGTATGCTATCATGTTTCATGTTGTTGTTTGTTTTCTTGTTTCAGGTATTCGAAGCAAGGAAATGAAAGGTAGTTGGAGTAAGAAAGTAGGATCATCACCAATTGAAATAATGTTCTAAGAGGTAGGCCCTATTATTTGATTCTAGCCTAAGGAAGTTTTCACTAGATTTTTTTTTTGTGGCTAGACCTGCTCTCTCGGGCTGGAGGAATTGTCTTTCTCTACATCGAGAATTTACCTACACCATAGGCCACTGCAATAAAGGTACTGTAGGTAGGGCTATGGTGGGCCACAATCTTCAGGGATGCAAAGGAATATGCCAAAAGGTGTGACATTGCCAAAGGGTTGGGAAATCATCACACAGAGATGAACTGATGTTGCAACTAGTATGGGCACCACATATATTTGAGAAGTGGCAAATCGACTTTATAGGACCTATTAATCTGCCATCACACCACTCCCATACCATATATATGATCAGCTCCACAGAGTACCTTACCAGATGGGCGGAGGCCACACCGGTTAAGGATTATATTGCGGATATGTTGCCAAATTTATTTTTGATAACATTATCACCAAACTTAGGTGCACCTAAAGTCTTACTATTGATTAGAGGACCCATTTCATAAATGAAACAAATTCTTCATTATTTTAGAACTTCATGATACAACACGATAGGGGTAGCCTATATCACCCTCAAGAAAATGGTACGGTGGAGGCTTTCAATAAGATCTTGGAAAGGGGCCTAACCAAGATATGCTCATCGAACAAGGACGATTGGGATGAGTGGGTTCCAACAACTCTATGGGCCTACCACACAATTTTTAAATTCTTACATAAACATGTGCCTTTCCATCTAGTAAATGGACGGAAGGTTGTGGTACCCGCCGATTTCACTATTCCTAGCCTTTCCATTGCATAGGCCATTCATATGGCAGAGGAAGATTCAATTATGAAGAGGCTGGAGGAACGTTTGGAACTATATGAGGCTTGGTTCATGGCATATTTCCATCAAACGATTGAAAATCAGAGGAAAAAGGCATGGCATGACAGGAATATTAAGAAGAAATCATTTATGGTAGGAGGAAATGTTCTACTATATAATAGAAAATTCTTGAAGTTTCAAAGGAAGTTATAGATGCATTGGTTAGGAAATTTTATTATTTTGGAAGTGAAGGAATCAAGTTTTGTTAATCTTGTGCAACTAGATGGTGTTCTACCGCCAGGATGAGTGAATGGCGCATGCTTGAAACCTTTCTAGGGATCAAACAATTCCAATCGAAATTGATATATTTCCGAAAGGAGATCATAGGTAGGATTAGGTAGATTTAGTTAGTTCTTTATCATGTATTAGTTGTGTATGTTAAATTGGTTGTCTAGTTATTTCATTTGAGGTTGTTATAGAATAAATCTCACACCAGGTCTCTTCTAGCTGTGGAGATACTTTTACCCCACTACAACTACTTGTGGTTAGGTGAGGGTCACACGTGTTAGGTGTCATGTTCATAATAATTAGGTAATAATTTCCAATGTCAGCTTGAATTTGTGTTAAATATTTCCCATAGAACCCATAATATATTCCTAAGCACTTCCCATCATGATGCCATAATTACCCATCAAATCCACCTTTCCTTTTTAGTTTTGCATCATCTGAGTCAGGTACAACTCATCCATCAACAATGTTAACATGATTGAGAATTCATAGGGAAATTTTCCATATTAATTAGTTAGGAGGTCTAGTCAAGAACATTGTGTCTAGCTTTTGTACTTAATCTACATGGAGATGATAAGTTTCTTAGAGTCCAGAGCTGAGGTGGTAGAGTTGCCAAGTTTAGAGTCTATTCTTAATTGTTGGCTTTGTGGGTCCTGACCCAAGTTCAAAGATAGTTGTGCCAAACAAATCCCTACACTATTGGCCCTTTCGGCATCAACCCGCAGTGCATGGACTGAAGTCTCACTCGAAGCAGTATGGGGGGATGCTGGAACCAAGTTTCCTCACCCAGAGATCAGTGTGATGTCATTTTATGCCCTAAATCCACCTTCACAAAAATTGATAAGAATTTATGGCTTATCAATATAACTCCCTTTAATCAGCCTCTAGATCTCCATGAAGGTCTACGATTGCCTTCCACAAACCTTGAACAGGCTAATCAGCTACTTACGTGCATTAAATATTACTCTTAATCCAACAATTAATCATATTGGCCTAAGTGTTCGATAACATTAACATACAAAAAGATAATCTTCGTGAAAGAAATTAACATCAATTTCATTCATATAAAATCATAAATCAAGTAAACTCACACATTGATACAATATTATTTCATAAACCTGTCATTTGTCACAACACAAGCGCATTCGTTCATAACAAAAATAAATAGAAGAAACACAGGAATTTCTACAATAATCTTCTTAATTTATAATTAATTCAAGCTTACATAATCAAGACCTCCCTGCGCACTTAGCTGCACGAGTCCATGTACTCAACTGCGGACTCTACTCTAGGCCTCTACGCACACATCTATAAAGCCTTTCTTCCTACTCTTCTACACTAATTCTCTAGACTTCTCCCATAGAAAAATATCCTTACTTCTGCCTTAGACATCCTAAGACACACAGATTTATACAATCCCATGGCCCATGGACCATGGGTAGATCCTCAAAAATCCAACTCAACTTGCATAAATAAGAGTAAAACCCTTTATGACTCTTCAACTATCTATGCGCTCCATGACCTCAATTTACGGAGACTTTACATGTTTATACAAAAAAACTTGGGCTTTTGCCCGAAATTGACCCTAGTGGACCCCATCCTAATAGGCCCCCAACACAAAGATCATGACTCATCCTCGAGTCACTCAGTTGGTGCGAAGATCCCCCAGTTCCACTTGTATAACTGCTACCTCAGCCACCCGGCTTGATCTGTTCAACCAGCTACTTTGTGGGTGGTCCTGCACTATCCTGCTAGATTCTATGTTGCGTTCTCTAGAAGTTTGGCCAATTTCTCCTTAATATTGGTGGATACAATGTATGCCTCATCCAACTACAACCCCAATCTGGCATTGAGAAGGATCTATTTCCTCCACACTTCTTCCACTTGTGTAAGCAACTGCTTCGCATCCTACAGCTTGGAAAGGCAATGTGTTGTAGCAACAATGCGTGCCGTCACCCTTACTTCATCATATTACTTTTGGAGCTCGCAAACTTCTATATTTAAGATTTGTAGGGTGGGATCTTCCTGCAGGGCCATGACTACCTACATGGCCTACTCAAACAGCATGGTGCAGACCACCACCACAGTATCCACTATTGCGACTCCATCTTTCGTAGCGGCTTCGCGTTGTTCCCCTACCTCTAGCGGGGTTGAAGGCTATGACTTAAAATCCAGTTTAGTTATCTTTAGGTTTAGCTCAAACTAAACCCTAGCCACTTTTGCCTTAGCATCGTGCATGCCTACAATTAGCGTTCTGATCTTCACCTCCAATGATGCTTCCTCTAGAATATGAAATTCAAGCACAATTCTACATGCTTCTGCCACCGTGGCTACTAGTTGGGTGCTCTATGCCTGGATTTTATCCTTGGCCTTTAGTTCCTTTGTCTTCTCAATGAACATATGTTCATTGTTCACCCGATACTCACTAATCAGGCTGAGTGTGCACTACTCTAAGCTCTGAACTTTGTTGTCACACCTCCCTGCAGTGTGTGAATGTAGAGACCAATATTCTTCAAAGAACTTACGATGACCTTGTCATCAGCCGCCTCCATGCTCAAGGCTCCATCTGGTAGTGCGACTGTCGGGATATCCAGTAATTGAACCATCTCTATTACCTGAGTGGTCCCCAATGCCAAACTCATTGATGCAACACTAATATGCCTTGTGCCTACCTGGATCCAAGTTTTCTGAAACTGCTGCTCATGCAGATCCTTCTGAATGGTACTCAAAACCTACTGTTGCTACTGCTCGAAATGTTGTAGCAGTTCTGCAGTGGTATCACACACCTTCTCTGCAATCTCCTCAAGGTCACCATCTGTCAGAGTGATTGGGTCCAGTGATGGCTTGGTCACTTTTGATTTCTTCCACGACCCTTCCTTTCCTTGTTCCGTATACCTTTTGATCAGGAAGCAGATGCTCTGCTCCTCCTGGGCACTGCTGCCCTACTCTGATTGCTCCTCCTCTTCTATTTGGGGTGAAGGAGACTTACCATTGCACTCGAATTTGCACTCCTCTTATTCGTCCCTCTGCTTCGTGACACGCTCCGCTTCCACTTGGTCCTTCCCCTCTGTTATAGACATTTTTGTGCCTTACAGCATTGAGCATGAAATGTCCATAATCTAAGGGATCCAAAGTCCCTAAACATGTTGTTCCTTCCCCTAGAGGAACAAGGCTAACAAACCACAACAATTCACAGAAGTTCTCCACCAGAAACTGCTCAAAAACAAGTCAATTCAGGATCAATTCAGTGGCTCCACTAGCTGTCTGCGCTGAATGTCAAAGCCAACACTGGCTACCTGCACTGCAACGCAGGTAGAAGAACTACCAGGGTGCGTGAGCGAGATTTGCCAAATGGAAAGTTCATTCCAAGAGGTGTCAAAACCCGGGAAGCTTCCAGAATCTTCCTCAATGACACTTGCCTCAATGAATTCGACTGGTGATGAGTAAGAGGTTCCCAATCTCCAAGTGGAAGCAAGAACCTCCAAGTGGAATCAAGAACTGACAAAGGGAGAGGACACTAGTCAAATCTCAAGCTGAATCATCCTCTCTCCAAACATCTATATATGGATCTCGCCTCCATGAGATCTAGAGGCTGGAATTTTGTTATTGCAAAGAATTGCTGTTGGTTTGAGATTGGAATCATTGGGTGCTTAATGATTTGAAGGGGGTGAAGATAGGAATTCCATTTGCTAGGAAGGAGATGCTGGATTGGAGCCCTTTGGGTTGTATCTCTTCCTGAACCTTGTTATTCATCAATAAAGCTATCTTGGTTTCTCCTATATATTGATGTATCTTTGATGTATGATTGCATTAGTATGTTTAGTTTACTTCTAATCCTGAACTAGTTATGAATATGAATCCATGTCTTGTGTAGTGTTCTCTTCTTGTGATCTTGCATAAACCTCTTGAAGCTGGGCGAGAGAGAAGGAAAGTAGTTGGGAACTCTCCAAGAGAAGAGAAACCGGATCGAGGGACAAACGGAAGACACCGGTTAGTCCATCCATCTCTCTTCATTCTTAATTCATAAAGGAAGAATACTAGAATAGTTGTCCCTGTTTTTTGCTAAGGCACTGTCACACCTTAGGTGGATAGGGTCGTCCTGCATAGGCATTTTTCCCCACAACAAATTAGCGACTCCACTGGGGAGATTTTTTTAGTCATTTTATTTGTGTTTCCATCATTGTTTGTTTCCTAGACTCAACAGCAACAATCGAACTGCATCTGCTATTCTCAGATGCAAAGTAGACAGTTGTTGCTTTGATCCAACCACTGGATTTGTCTATGATCTGAACAATGGATTCACAAATGATTTGATGATCCTTTGTGATAGATCTTAGTACCCCTCAAAGCATCCCTTTGATTGTACCTTGCTTGTTGCTTTTATTTGGCCTGAAACAGTAGATTAAATAGCAATCTGTGACCCAGAACCCAGTGAGAAACTCTCGTTTCTCCTTCAGCGCGACAGCTGTGAAGAGGTTCTGCATTTCAACGTAGGTCCCGTGAAGGCTACCTGCGCTGAATGTCAAAACCCCTGTGTTGAGGTTGCGCTGAACCAGTTAGGCCTTGTGCAGTTGGGGTTCTCTGCTCCGTTTTGCCTTGTTTTGATCTCTGATTTTTGCAGCCTGTAACCAGCATAGGTACCAGTCTGATAACTCCTTTTCTCTGCTTAAATTCCACCTCCTTTTGTACAAAAAGACTGTGAGTGTTTTTATGTGTTTGTGGCGTCATTTGCAGTTTTCCTTTGCAAGAGTGAAATAGTCATCCTGTAGCCCTTGATTCAGATCTGTTGATTGTGATCTTAGAAAAGAGTTCATTGGTTGTTTGCAGTTGATTATACATTTGCTCTTGCTTATTGGTTTGAGTTTGTCTTTTTTAAGTGTCGAAACAAGTATTCATTTCGAAAATCGTTAAGTGTTGTAATCTCTTCTACCCTCTCTGATTTCAAAAAAGTAAACTTGTTTGTATTTGTCATTTAAAAGCAAATTCAAAGTTGTACAAAAAGCTTTCTTTGTAGGCATCAATACTAAGAAAGCGGAAAACAAACACCTGCATTGTGCATTTGCATCTTGATAGTTTGCATGTTTGATTTAGGAAAAGTGCATTAGAGTGTGCTGATTGCTCTTTGAGAAAAGATGGTGTCTTTCTTTTCCCTTAGTAGCTAGGATTTTCATAGTTGAAAAGATATAAAGCTTGCTTATCATCTTTAGACTGCATTTAGGAATTGTATCATACATCCCGTGGTGATCCAAAAAGGCAAACTTTTAAAAAATATCAACTTAAAATAAATTGAATGAACTTAACAATGCTTTGCAACATAACGCACAACATAGAGGTCTAGGCTAGAGACGTGTTCCGGCGTCGTAAAGCCAGGTGACTGTCGATCTCGTTGATGGTGGGTGATTCCTCCTGAGAGACGATAGTGCCAGTATGGATTGTGCTCCCATGTACCGTCGCGTATATATTGGGAGACCCCTATAGGAATATAACCTTTATCCATAGGAAGCCGTGTCGGCCGCCCTACTGATCGCAATGCACTGAACACAACATTCAGGAAGATCGACTGCCCGTACCCTAAAAAATTTTCTGCGGTTTTGCAAAAGGTTTGGCACACCCTCTGCCTAGAACTCCAGAGCAGTTCCTTTTGGCCTTTTTCAGACTCTATAACAGAAAAATTCCATCCGAGCATTTGTCACTTCGGGCTCGTTAAAACATCGAAGGAGACTAGAGTCATCTTTTGTTTTTTCTCGACTCTTTAAAATTGAAAAAGCAAGTTGTGTCTAAGCGTCGTTAAAATTTATTTTAAACGGAATAATCATCACCATTCCCTCGTTGATCTTCGAAGTTAGTCTCTTTTCATCGTAAGTTCTTGTAGAATCGCTAGAAAATATTTTGGATAGACTAGATATGTCTGAACAACCGTCGACATCCAGGACTGTGTCATCCGAAACAGCAGCGGCAGAGCCTCCTGCTGCTACCCCAACGATGTTCGATGGTATACCATCTGTCCCGGCAAGTTATCAACAACAAGCCGGAGTCCCATCAAGGACTGCTTCGACGACATGGTTAGTTCCTATTTCTTCATCCGGATTATCATCTGGTATTTCTTATGTTGAAACTCAACAAATTGATCCAATGTGTCTTCAAAGGCCAATCTGCCTTTTAAGTACTGGATTGCCACCATATGGAGGGCAGTATGCTTTTTCATTGTTCCCTCCTGGAGAACAACCATATGGGAGTTTACAACAAAGTTCAGGTCAAACTAGAATTACATCCAGCGGTTGGGTACCAATACTGCCTCAGCAACCAAGGGTTGTATATTCAATACAACCAGTCCACCCTGTGTCGAATATTCCCACTATACCTGCTATGGTTACTGCGTCGCAAGTACAAGCGCTACCTGTTGTATGTCAACCCGAACAGCCTCAGGTCACAATACAACAGCCTCTTGTCTCAATGACTCAATCACAACCTCAGGTTAGTGCCTCCTTATCTGGAGCGACTCAGGATCAAACAAGTACTGTGACTCCTCATCTTGGTCAATCATCCAATATTGGTCAACAGCAAATGGTTCAACAACCATAGCTGGTTCAAACTCAACAACCCCCATTCCAGCAATCATATCGAGGACCTGAGCAACAAGTCTTTGTAAGTAATGGGCAATCGCATTTCCAAAGCGGTAATCAACAACCATATTATAATGGTTATGCCCATCAACCTTGTCAAAGTTGCCAGCATCAAATACATTATGCTGGTATGAAAAGACCGATTGCTAAGGTGGTTCCATCTTATCCTGGGTATGCTTCGCCTAACCTGAATCAACAGTTGCCCTTTGTAGCAACTCTAGAATTACCAGATCTAAACTGGCTGACGAATGATCCAATTGCTTATGCCCCTTGGTGGCCAGCGATTCCGCATAAACTTCCGTCAGATATTCCTAAATTTAATGGAAATCCGGGTGAAGATCCGTCGAATCATGTGATGACATTTCATCTGTGGTGTTCATCAAACACCCTAAACGATGATTCGATTAGGCTTCGCCTTTTTCAGAGGACGTTAACTGGTCTAGCGGAAAAATGGTATATTGAATTGCCTAGAGCTTCGTTCAACAACTTCAGTACCTTAGCCATGACTTTCTTAACCCATTTTCAATTACCGATAAGGTATGAAACGGGAACGGAACTCCTAACCAACTTCAAACAGACAACGGCCACTCACATATCTTATCATATACATGAGTGGCGACGTCGTCGTAGGATGGTAAAAACGTACGTTCACGATCATCTATTAGCTGAATGGTTTATCAAATCCTTACTTCCTACAATCACGGAAGATGTGGCAAAGGGGGGAGTCGTAACGGAAGAGAAAGTCATCGCTCGTGCACAATATCTAGACTTGGTCTATACTCAGTCTGGCACGCTCTACGACAAAATACCTGACGCCCCTAGACCGGAATTCTCAATTCCTCCTCCTCCTAAATCAAAAAATGACTCTCATGCCATCGATGGCGTGATTGGCACAACAGACACGAAATCGACAAAGGCTACATCTAAAAGGGCCCGTAAGATTTCCAGTCAAAATGCAAATTAGGAACTTCTTGCCTCGGAAGTAAATGTCGCGTCGACTGACAAGGGCAAACAACTGAAGCAACCAGGGGGCAAGAAGAAAAAGAAAGGGAGAAAAAGGAAACCCCCTGTGGGGTGTCATATATGCGATGAGGATCATTGGACGAGAGATTGTCCACATATAGCTGAAGTTAAGAAACTCTTTAAGAGTTCAAAAACCTCAGCAGTATTGATTGATCCGTTTCCAAGCCCGGGTACCAAACTGGTTGCTAATCAAAATGCTTCCCGATCCCAAGTGCTTATGTTGTCTATCTCAAAGTAGCAAAATGATGCTTTGGCAAGGAATAAAGATTACGGGAATCCACAGGTGTCGAATAACAAGGCTAATGAACAACCTAGTAGTTCGACAACAACTTTGACCAAAGTTGTGCCACCCACCATTCCTGAACAAATGATAAAGTCGCCAAAGGGAGTAGTGTACAAGTCGACATTTGATCCTCATGCAAAAATAGCACAGAATTATAATATAATAGAGGACCTGGCCCAATCGCCATCCGCTATGTCAACGCTTGCGGTACCGCAAAATTTCCTATCCCAAGAGCAAGCTTTATTATCAGCAATAGGTGAAATTGACCCAATGGACTCCAATCTTGTGGCCTTTGATCATAAAGGATATGACCCTCAGTTACCAGCTCAACTAGCTTTCCTTATTCAAGTGAAATCCCTCAACAAAACTGTTCATCGAACAATTATTAATGAGGGGGCATCTACGTGTATTATGTCGATGAGTTGCTGGAAGAATTTAGGCTCACCACCCTTGTCGAGATCGTCAACGACGTTAAAATCATTTGATGGACGATCATACACTCTATACGGGATTTTAAGTAACTTGCAAGTTGAACTAGGGGGGCAAAACAGTAGGAATTGATGTTGAAGTAATTGATGGAAACCTCGATTACAACATCCTATTGGGAAGGCCCTGGATATATGCCATGGCCGCAGTTGTGTCGACCTACTTCAGGAAGATTGCATTTCCCTTTCAAGGAGGAATTACAGTCATCGACCAACAAACTTTCCTCCCCAACAGTTCACAAGTTACGGGAAGCAATCATTCACTTCAAAATATTGGAGTAGGTCTCCTAAAAGACCCTGCCTTAATGGGTACTTTTGCCCTACCGCCTGCAAGTACTCTGGCGGAAGTGGCCACACCGGAAACCTACAATATGAAATCTTCTATATCTAATGGATTCGGAAGATTCCTAAACATTTTGTCAGCGTGGATCATCGCCCTAATAGAAATACTGTAAATACAATGGGCTCCGAGGACAGTTCTAATCTCGTGTCAACCTCGTTAAAAAATGAAACAAGGAGTCATGAGGATAGTTCTTTTACTGTGTCAACCTCATTAAAAAATGAAACAATCTCCTCTCCAAATCTCAAAGGTAAACCTTCATTCCAACCACCAAGTTGAATGCAATGAAGCTTGGGGGGCATGCACCTTGATTTGCATTGTTATGCTGGGGGCATGCAAACTTATCATCGAGCAGTTTTAGCACACAGTTCATGCTCGTTAAAAAATAAACGCAAGATCTGAGCAGTTTTAGCACATAGTTCATGCTCGTTAAAAAATAAACATAAGATCAAGCAAGTGTTTCACCCGCGTTTAAGCTCATTAAAAAATGAACTATCCCGGTAAATAACCACTGTGAATGTAATATCATCAGCCATTAAAGCCTTGGTCATGTTTGCACCGTCACCTCCACTTTTCCATTGGCCGATCGTTCACCTCCATATGTTTGTTTACCCATTTTGAGGAACAGCTGCGAAGAGTGATTTCACTAGCCATCCTTGTGACACTACCGTGATTGGAAAATTCCAACCTGTACCTGGAATCAGCTGCTAACCTGTTTTATCACTCGTTCCTCAAAAGACGAGTCTTATTTAAGCTCTTTTCATCTGACTCGTAAAATATGAAAAGATTGTCGAGTCCTTGGCCTTCCAGCTTGTTAAAGGGACAGGAAGTGCTATCCCTCCTCTAGATTTTAATCTTTTTGGACCTGAGGGATTATTGAACAAAAAGATCGAGCGCTTTTTTTATTCGGCTCGTTAAAACTATCGAAAACTCATCCCTTCTATATTGTTTTATACTTTTTCGGACCTAAGGGATTAGATGACGAAAAAGGACTTTTGGAGTTAACTTTATGTACCTTTTCAGACTCTCTAAAAATGAAAAGGATCGAGTTATCTTTGTTGTTAGACTCGTTAAAATCATTAAATAGTGACAAACTTGTCTTTAGACGAGAACGAGTTTCCCTATCGCTAGGCTCGTTAAAACATAGCGATGGGCTTTCCCGAAGGGCAGGTTATAGAACAAGCATATGTTATCCTCCTCAAGCTTGACAAAAATAAAGAGGTACTGGTCAGCAATGAATGGGGAAAAATTGGGAGAAACTCAAGAAAACTTTGATGGTAGCAAGTCGCTCTTGAACACGACACTTTTCCTCCGTACCACAATCAGGTTGGGTTGTTTCATTCACCGGTCACATCCATGGTTTCGCCATACCATCCATATTTGGGGTAATGCTACCGATCCATCGCATCATTGTCACCATATGTTCAAGAGAAGTCGTTCAGAAAAGTCAACCGTGTTCCATCCACTGCCATACATTATCCTTCATCCTTTCATGACCGCCACCCTGAATCATATGTCACAAATCATTTTCACCTCCATCAAAATCATTAGCTCCGTTCCATGTCATTGATGTGGGATTCATTAAGGCCCTCCTTTGACGGATCACTTCTTGTCGACATCAGCTCATTATCCAAGAAGTTGATCTAGGAACAACCCCTTTAGTACTTTGAAGCTTGCATGCCTCAATGGCAATTTTCTCACTTCCGGCGACAGGTATACATCAATGACCTTCGACCGAAAGATTTTGCGTGGTGTTCAACGCCAAGTCCTTTATTCACACCACGTGAATTGTACTATAGTACCTTGAGGGTCATTATCATTATCGGTGATTCCTCTCGCGCTTGTTAACGGTTGACCTCATTGACCGGTAATCAAGCGATGTCTTTCCATGTTCGACTTCAGAACATTTCTCACATAGATTGACTTGTACTTAGAGTGAAGATCGAACGCGTTTGAAGACCCCGGATCTAGTGTCATCCATCCGGGCTGTGATATATATTCAGCAAAGATAAAGACATTGACATGTACATCATTGCAGCAGATAATCATCCTACTCAAAGGATGATAATTTCATCAAAATTATCAGTCTACCATCAGACGATTGTCTGTTCTATGTACAGAAAAAATGAATTTATAAAGTTGAGCATGGGAATGCTCGTCTCAGCCAGATCATGAAAGCAGTATGAAAAATAATGTATTGTATTGTATCTTATTACAGGTCTCCTCCCAGCATTGGATGAACTTCGGATCCCCCTGATAAAGCATTTCACCTGATAAACGGCCTCATACTTTAGGGGGAAACTGTTATAGACATTTTTGTGCCTTACAGCATTGAGCATGAAATATCCATAATCTAAGGGATCCAAAGTCCCTAAACATGTTGTTCCTTCCCCTATAGGAACAAGGCTAACAAACCATAGCAATTCACAGAAGTTCTCCACCAGAAACTGCTAAAAAACAAGTCAATTCAGGATCAATTCAGTGGCTCCACTAGCTGTCTGCGCTGAATGTCAAAGCCAACACTGGCTACCTGCACTGCAACGCAGGTAGAAGCACTACCAGGGTGCGTTGAGCGAGATTTGTCAAATGGCAAGTTCATTCCAAGAGGTGTCAAAACCCAGGAAGCTTCCAGAATCTTCCTCAATGACACTTGCCTCAGTGAATTCGACTGGTGATGAGTAAGAGGTTCCCAATCTCCAAGTGGAAGCAAGAACCTCCAAGTGGAATCAAGAACTGGCAGAGGGAGAGGACACTAGTCAGATCTCAAGCTGACTCATCCTCTCTCCAAACATCTATATATGGATCTCTCCTCCATGAGATCTAGAGGCTGGAATTTTGTTATTGCAAAGAATTGCTGTTGGTTTGAGATTGGAATCATTGAGTGTTTAATTCTTTGAAGGGGTTGAATATAGGAATTCCATTTGCTGGGAAGGAGATACTAGATTGGAGCCCTCTAGGTTGTATCTCTTCCTGAACCTTGTTATTCATAAATAAAGCTATCTTGGCTTCTCCTATATACTGATGTATCTTTGATGTATGATTGCATTAGTATGTTTAGTTTACTTCTAATCCTGAACTAGTTATGAATATGAATCCATGTATTGTGTAGTGTTCTCTTCTTGTGATCTTGCAGAAACCTCTTGAAGCTGGGCGAGCGAGAAGGCAAGTAGCTGGGAACTCTCCAAGAGAAGAGAAACCAGATCGAGGGACAAACGGAAGACACTGGTTAGTCCATCCATCTCTCTTCATTCTTAATTCATAAAGGAATAATACTAGAATAGCTGTCTCTGTTTGTTGCTAAGGCACTGTCACACCTTAGGTGGATAGGATCGTCCTGCATAGGCATTTTTCCCCACAACACCCTTGGCCTCCTCCCTCTGCTTTTCAACCAACTGCTAGACCTTCTTCTTTGCAACTTCCTTCTTCTTCTTTTCTACAGATTTTCGGGTTCCCACGACTAGATCGGATGGAGTGTGCCTATCTATTGGAAAGTTCTTGATGACCTCCTTAATAGTGTCTTCTATGGCAAGGTAAGGTAGGCCAAATCATTTTTGTTGTGGATCCTTCTGCACTCGTATGTATATGCAGTGGAGGTTAGCTTTAAATTTCGTGTACTCTGAAAGCTGCTCAAACATAGTTGGTAAAAACTATGCCTTCTTGTTGATGGCCATGCAAATTCTCACATCCATCAACACCCAGAAGACTTTGGTTTCTTTAATGCGCGTGGTGTCCTTTTTTTCCCATAGGGATGCAAACTATGCAGCCTCTAACAAATATTTCTCCACGAGAAGAAACTGACTGTCCTCCAGAAAATCCCAAGTGATGAGCACAATGGAGAGAAACAACCACGAATAGTGGAATGTCTTACTCTCGTCCTGTGCCTCTCAAAAATTCTCAAGGAATGCACTTCAAAGGTAGTGCACCCAGTTGAAATGCACACCATCCGCGCACTGTGCAGCCAAGGAAATCAATTTTGTCGAAACCTTGTCCACACAACATTTCCTCATAACTTTTCCCACAGTGATCTGCGTGGAAATATTCATCACAGGGTCAGTGACAGAGGTGATCGAGTACTTGCACGGCTTCTTAACGAGTTTGAACTTATCCTTCATCTCTTGAGCAAGCTCACGCTTGCTCGTCTTTCCGCCAAACTCCTTGGCCAGATTCAACACCGAGTGTGGCAACAGCGTGATCCGATGGATCAACATATCAGTGATAGGGATCAGTGCGTTCAGCCAAAAACAATAATCATGTACTAGGGTCAGCAACTGTTTGATAACTATGAAGTTGATGTTGGAGTAGTGGTAGTGGTGTACCCACAACAGGTTCAGTAACCCTGACTAATTCACTCCACAAATCCACTCCATAGGCTCCAATGCAGTGACACCTGACTCCTTGTAAAAGAACCTCTTCATATAAATCTTTGTTGCCAAGTGGGGTAACCTCTCAAGGTCCGCCAGATCCCAGTCTTCCAGCTTGAGATGGGGAATCCGTGCCAAGCGTGGACCTTCAAAAGTGAGGTTTTTTGGTAACATGGGGTGTATTGAGGAGGAATTGTCCTACATCTAGGTCCTTAGGGACCTTCACTTTTCCCTTATGTGGAGGAATATAATCCAAAAACTTGGATATAGGATCCACGCCCTTGGTGTATATGTCCTCCGCTCCCTCTTCGGCCTCCAAATCCACTACTTTCCCCTTATCCTTAGCGCTTGGTTTTTATTACTTTTGGGATTGTGTAGCAGCATGCTTCCTTGGTGACTCGCGCACTAGAATGGGCTTCTTTTTCTTGTCCTTCTCGAGTTTGGGGACTTCTCTCACAAGTGTGGGTTTCGGCTTAGGAAACCTCGACATTATAGGCACAAGTTCCAGAGCCTCCATGATCATCACCTCTAGAGCAGCTCCCTCAGAGACAACAGCTCCTCACGTACTAGCAGTCTCACCTGGTCAGGACATGGTGCTGAGAATATATCGTTGGGTATCCTCGAGTAACTTATCAAATATAGAACTGGCAACTAAATCAGTGAAAAGCTAGGGATTCATAAACAATCGATAGCTCAACACCGAAATTCTCAGGATCCACAGTGCTTTTTGCTAGATGGCCACACGTAATTTATAGATGAATTTTAATTCAAAGTTGATCATTCCCCCAAAATCCATCCATAAATGCTGAATTGGCAACAGATTTCCAAATATTTCAGCCTTAAATGCCTTAAATGATGCCCCCCCGCTCCTCTTAAACCTCTCCTAGCAGTCAATTCATGAACAATGACTGTAACAAGTATGTTTTGGCTACGATGCGCACTCTCTCCCCCTATAGCATAGCTCCCTTCACGCTTCTTTTGGTACTATGACATCATTTGTTTTCGTGTAGCCCCTCTGCCACGTAGCTCTACAAACTGGGCAATGTAGTTTGTAGTCTCGCGCCTTCTTGCAGCTACGTGGAGCATTAATACTATGCTAGTATCATTTAGTCATTGGGCTGGATCCCTAGTGTATGGCTTCAATTAGATTCCATTTACCCTTCTCGGAAATGGGTCTCCATTCATCTTTGCGAGTTGAACTGCTCCACCATCTGTAATCTCTTTCATAACATATGGCCCGAGCTAGTGCATTTGAAATTTTCCTGGAAACTTATCAAACTTACTGTCATATAATAAAACCAAATCATTTACCTTGAAGGTGCGTAGTTTGATTTGTCGATCGTGCCAAGATTTTTCACATTCCTTCTAAACCTGTTGATGGAATCTAGCCAAAAATCTATCTTCCTCAAGCTCCATTAGCTGCATGAGCCATTTTTTAAGGCTCCATGGTCCGAAATTCTTGTGAAAGTCATGATGCGTAAACTAGGCATGATATACTCCATAGGCATGAAAACTTCCATGCCATAGATAAACCTAAAAGGTGTTTGACCAGTAAGCTTTTTACAAGTAGTTATGTAAGGCCATAACACTGCTAGTACACACACGTCCCAATCATGCAAACCTTTGTCAGCACATTCTCCAATATCTTATTAAAAGAATCAACCATTCCATTGGCCTGAGGATGATATGGCATACTCTTCTGATGGTAAACCTGGAACTCATCTGTCAGTGCACTGATCGTTTCATTTAGAAAATGCATACTGCAATCACTCATTAGTACCTTTGGGCAACCAAACCTATTTAACACATATTCTAATATAAATTTTTCTTTTTTTGCCCCTATACAATCCTTCACAGGTTGTGCCTCCACCCATCTGGTCAAATATTCGGCTGCGGTAATGATATACCACGCACCTGTCTTCTTGCCTAGAGGCTGAATCGGTCCTACAAAATCAATTGCCCATTTCTCAAATGGCTGCAATGACCCCTGTAGATTCAAAGGCAGGTCATCCCTCTGCAATGGCCTACCTATTCTATGACATGCATTGCATGCTCGACAATAGGCTTTAGAATCCTTATGTAGCATCGTCCACCACAACCCAGTGTGCAAAATCTTTTGCATTGTTTCTTTTCCTTCATAATGCCCTCTCAAAGCTCCTCCATGAGCTTCAATGAGGATATTGTTTCATTCAAAATTAGGCACATAACATCGAAGTATCTCATCTGATCCCATCTTATACAAATGCCCTGCAATTACAGCGAAATCTTCCACACACACCACCAATTTTTTCTTTTGTTGACTGGTGTATCCTTTTGGATGTGTTCCTATGGTCAATAAATGGATAATACCCACAAAGTGATTATCTGCTACACGCACAACGAAGAGTTGTGTGTCAGTAGCCCTTCCTCCAAATTTGTAGGCTCTTTTCCCATTTTAATGTGTGACAAATGGTTTGGCCCTACATTTCAATCTTCCTGGCTTCACAATTACTTCAAAATCATATTCTTCAAACAACAACAACCATCTGCATATTCCCCCCCCCCAGCACATGCTTATTTACTATATATTCAATGCATAATGGTCTATGTACATCTTGAAATGTTCACCTAGCAGGTAGTATCTGAGCTTCAGGAGCACATACACCATAGCCAAGCCTTCACGCTCTATCGTCAAATAATTCTTTTCAGCCTTTGACAACTTCCTTCTTGCAAACGCTATAGGGTGATCCAACTCTCCTTCACTGGCCTGTGTCAGCACTTCTCCAAGCGTAATCCTTGAGGAATCCACATGAACATGAAATTCCTTCTTCCAATGTAGGAAGACTAGGATCGACACGGTGACCATTTTCTCCTTTAATACATCCAGGTTGCATTGACATTCTTCATCTCAATAGAATGTAGCATCCTTCTTCAGTAGATTTTTCATAGGCGCAATAATCTGAGCATAACTCTTGATGAACTTACGATAGTACTCAGTGTAAACCAGTCTTGCATGTATCTGTTTAACACTTCTCGGTGCCTCCAAATTAATTATTACTGTGATATTAGCATGGTCCATCGTAAGTCTTTTCCTACATACCACATGACCCCACAAGATTCTGAAAGGGATGCAAAACAAGAATTTCTTCATGTTTAGCGCAATGTGATACCTTCAGTATGTATCCAACCTCAAGCGCAAACTGACTACATGGCACTTTACTAGCCCAAACACCATCCAATCATCAAAATATACCTCCAAGAACTTGTGAATAAATTATTTGAATGTCACGATGACTACGTGTGAGAAGATTATCGGTGCATTCTAAAGTCCAAAAGGCATCATTTTATATTAGAAACATCCCCATTCTGTCACGAAAGTGGTCTTACTCCTACCTTTTGGAGCAATCTTAATCTGATGGTATCTAGTGAACCCATCACTGAATGAGTATGCCTCCTGCCCTCCAAGATTATCCAGTACTTTATCTGTGAACGGAGTTGGAAAAGGATCATGAGCACAAGCATCATTAAGCTTCCTGAGATCTATGAAAATCATTTTTTCATCTTTCTGCTTCTTTTCTTAAACGACCATTAGAATCACCCAATCGGCTTCCTCCACCGATTCAGTAATACCTACTATAAGAATATTTTCAAACTTTAAGCAAACCTTTTCCTTATATTTGGGATTAAGGCTATATGGTGTTTTCTTAACGGGCTTTGCGTTCGATTTAAAAGTAATTTTCATCACCCCCAAATCTCCTATGATACCTTTTAAGTCTGAAAATTTGGTAGGGAACAAATCCGGATATTCACGGAGAAACTCAATGACCTTGTCTACTATGGCATCATCCTAGTAATCTCCAATTTGCAAATTTTGGCTCCACCTATGTGCCAATGTTCACCTGTCTAGTCTTCAATGGTGAGGTGATGTTTGGATTCTCTATCTATGGTCCCTCAACTTTGCGGTGGCCTTCAACCTCTGAGATGTTAATATTCCTTGGTTCCTTATCATCTTCTTCAGTAGTCACATTATAGCACTCCAGTGCATGGCATAGCTGGGTGCTACAATCTAGCTGAATCAACTCTAAAGGATCCTGTGGTATTCTGAAGATTGTTGCCTTAACCTCCTGCAATTCTTCGTCAATGATTTCAAATCCATCCTAAAATCTAAAGGTTATAAAAAATCCCTCTCATAAGATGTCCCATTCCACAACACCATGGCAGAGCTCTGTTTCTAGGTGCCAGTTCATAGGAATGTTTTTGAAAGTGTGATACAAAATATGCACCCACTCTAGTTGCAGTTCTGTCCCATAAACCTTAGTCCATTTTGCTAAATGATCACGTGGATTATTTCTTCCATAATATTTTTCAGTTAGCCTAACTTTTGGGTGACCAAACCATAATCACATCATTTTTCTATACTCACGCCATTCATCAAAAAATCTCTATGCGTACCCCATCACCATGCAGGCGTAGTGTCAAATCCAGTGCTTGGGAGTGATGCTTCTCCATTGCTTCCCTTTCACATACATCCAAAAATTTATCTACGTCAGTTAGACCATCATAATAAGGAAAACTTCTTACCTCATAGGATACACGGCGCAACAATTTAGTCATCATATTACAACGCAACGTAGATACTTCATGCAACCTATTCTATCAGTGTTCCAATTCCTCATCAAAATCTAATGTACAGGAACATTCACGGTCCCATGCAATACGTCCATCAGCTATCGGATTAACCCAATCTTGGTCTCATGCTATTATTTTATAGATCTGTTCCAAGTCATCATCGCTTTATTCATAGTCGTGGATTGGTTCAGTATAGCGTGGTCCTTTTGCAAGGTCCAATGGTACTACTATGCGGAGTGATTTCCTTTCAAATGACATCGTCTGCTTCTTCAAATTGATTACCCCGTTCATGACGATATCCCAATCAATTCTGAGAAGCGCGTGGTATGGATTGTTGTCATCAACAATCTCTATTACTTCAAAATCAGCCAATGCTCTCTCACCTTCTATATCTATAGTCACTTCATGCAATCTCCCCATAGGGATAATCTTATGTTTAATTTCCATTCTCAGTTGAATCAGAGACCGCTGCAGCGCAGGTCTCCCCATTCATTCTGATGTTCTTTTAGGAAAAACATTCGCATCCAACCCTATATCCAAAATAGCTTGATCCATCTCATACTCTCGTATTTGTGCATTGAGCCTCATCTCACACCCTATTCTTGTCTTGTGTTTTCCTATCTTTCTAACTATGCAGTGTCCTTCAGGAGCACCTTCCTTACCAACAAACTTATTTACCATTTCTTTGAGCCCTTTCACTGCCTTTCTCTTGTGCAACAACTTCATACAAGCATCCAAGAAAGTGGTAAGCATGGAGGGGTCAACTTCTTCAGGTAGCTTCTCCTGACTTCCTAAGGTGGAAGCCTCATCAAAACTTTTCTTGACTTCCATGAACATTTCCTTTGCATGCTCCAGATGAAACCCAACCTCCTTTTATAGAGCCTTGTGAACCCACTCTCTTTCTTTAGGCTCCTTTCCTTTATCATCACCAACGATCATTCTACTTCGCAGCAAAATATTCACATTGGGATCCTCCTTGCAGGGCTCGACCCTCATCCTCTGTAGATTCTGGATAGGATGTTGAGGTTGCACCTTCTTCTCCTACATCTTAGCTATTAGTATAGGGCATTCTTCTATTGTGTGGTCAAACTGAGTGTAGTATAGGCACAACAGTTGCGTCTAGCTCATACACTCCCATGAGTAGTGTCCTGACACTCCACAATTGTAGCAAATAACTTGCCCTCGACTTCAACCAGGTCGTCCTCCTCCTTGGCCTCATCCTCACCCCTAATATCCTCTGTGCGCTCCCCCAAACACCTTGATCCAGAGGCTGAGTTTCTTTTTTCATTCAATACGGAAGTTACGCTCATCGTGGCCCACCAATTTACATAAATTGAAGAATAATTGTTGCGGCATTTGTACAAATTTTTGTAGTAACTGACAATTTTCCATTACATGTTTTCCAGCTACCTCATAGATAGTGCACCATAGTGCAGGCCTTGTGCTTAGTCCCATAATAGCCTCCTATCTCATGGGCGTCCCCCTCCCCGTAATATAATTCACCAAAATAGGGAAGTGATCTTTATCATGCTCCTGGCTCTTACATTTTAGGCATCAAACTTTGTCGTGCACCTTTGTCCGAGTAGCATTTTCCTTCTTCAAGCTCTGCAACTCCAAGTAGAGGTTCTGCAACTCCGCATGGATCTATTGAAATCCTAGAGTAGTGCCTTGGATAGGTGTTTCATGTAATCTCATTACGATCTCTAGTGCTTCTGCTTGAGTCCCTATCTTCTGCTGTGATAAACCAACCCTTAGGTGGGGAAACATTGAGGCTACAAACCATTCGCAGTGGTGACTATCCGTGAGATTCATGTTAGCTTCGTGGATCTGGAACTTCAATCTCTAATCCATCTCCCAGGGTGTTTTTCCAGGCCTCATCATGATTTCCTCAAATCGAACGACTGATTGTGATTCAAACTTGGGCCTCTCAAATTCCTTATTCAGAGTAGTATGAGTGTCCGCTAATGATGCTAATGGGTTATCGGTGTAGTACTTAATGTACCATATCAACGCGCGATCTTGTAGAGCAGTAACCAACTACGTTTTCTTTATATGATCATATGTAATATTCTGTTCCGTCTAGACATCCTTTGCAATGAACTAAAATTGGTCTAGGTCCTCACTTCCCAAGCCCTTGAAAATGGGAAAATTCATGGTATTTCACATATTGAATGGTGGCAGAGGTGGTGGTGGTGTGGGTGAAGATGTTTGTTGTGGAGTTGAAGGTGGAGGAGGTGTGGGCGGATGAGGTATTCACGAAAAACCCTGCTATATCAATTGTATAGTGCTTCATGGTGTGGCTTGTACCGCTCCCTCATCGTCACCCGAAGGAGGCTCTATCAATGGAATGTATTTAAGACCCGCTCTTTCTTGATTTCTAAAGATTCACCCACTTTAAATAGATCCAAACATCAAGGTAGTGGCATAACCCGCTTTTCACACAAGAGCATTTTAATCCAAGTATTCAAAGATTTCAAATAATTACCTCACGGTCCTTTGAAAAAGCATCGCTCTGCTTCACTGTAGCTAACTGAGGTATCAACCACGAATTCTGTCACAAATCCTCCTATGACTCGATCAAGCCAATGATCGATAGCACTGGCGATCTTATCTTCAGAAGATTCCAACCTTCGTGCTAGCTCCGAGGTCCACACTATTGGACCATCAAGCCTCCACCTTCCTTGGTCATCTGTCAATTTAGCGATCCACTCATGCAACTCGATCGGGAAGGTGCAGAAGAAAAATTCATGTATTTATGTGTATAAAAACATGTCCAACCACTATTCTTTTATCAGGCATGGATTTTTGTTCTCTTGTGTCGTGAATTCATGGATCTTTCTATCCAACCAATTCTTAATTTCTTTCTTTGTTGTATTCCAGTGATGCAACATCACACAGCTCTTTATGCAGATACCAGTCCTGGCAATGGAACCATTTGTTGGCTTAGTGGGTCTTGGCGCAGATTCAGAGTTAGTTGTGCCAAACAAATCCCTACACTACTGGTCCTTTTGACATCAACCCACGGAGCGCAGACTGAAGTCACACCTGAAGCAGTAAGGGGGGATGCTGGAACCAATTTTCCTCACCTAGAGATCAGCGTGATGTCGTTTTATGCCCTAAATCTTCCTTCATGTTAATTGATAAGCCTTTATGGCTTATCATTATAACTCCCTTTAATCAGCCTCTAGACCTCCACGAAGGTCTACAACTGCCATCCACAGACCTTGAACAGAATAATCAGCTACTTACACACATTGAAGATTACTCTTAATCCAACAATTAGTTAGATCGATCTATGTTCGATAACTTTAACATACAACAAGATAATCTTCGTGAAAGTAGTTAACATCAATTGCATTCATATAACAATATAAATCTAGTAAAGTCACACATCAATACAATATTATTTCATAAACCCACCATTTGTCACAACATAAGTGCATTCATTCATAACAAAAATAAATAGATGAAACATAGGAAATTTTGCAATAATCTTCTTTATTGATAATTAGTTCAAGCTTACTGAATCAAGACTTCTCGTTGCACTCAGCTGCAAGGGTCCGCGCACTCAGTTGCGAACTCTATTCTAGGCCTCAATGCACACAGTGGCAGAGCCTTTCTTCCTACTCTTCTATGCTAATTCTCTAGACTTCTCCCATAGACAAACTTCCTTACTTATGCCTTAGACATCCAAAGACACACTTATTTATATAATCCCATGGTCCGCGAACCATGGGTAGATCCTCAAAAAGCCAACTCAACTTACATAAACAAGGGTAAAACCCTTTATGACTCTTTAACTATCTACACGCTCTGAAACCACAATTTGTGGAGACTTTACATATTTATACAACAAAACTTTGTCTTTTGCCTCAAAACTTGGGATTTTGTCCAAAATTGACCCTAGGGGACCCCATCCCAAGACTTCCTGTTGTGTTAAGAACAAGTTCAAGCCCCTTGTGATTTATGTATATCAACATTGTTATAACACAATTATGAAGGTTGTGATCTCTATCCCAGAGGTTTAATTTGACAAAAGAGTCATGAAGATAGAACCTCTATATGGTAACTATGATAAGGCAGTGCTTGTCAACAATGACCTCTCAGACACCTTCCAATTTCTAGCACTGGAGTGAGAGGTGTACATTGAACTAGTGACCAAGGCTGATGGAATTCAATCCATTAAGGTAGAAGATGATTCCAGGGTGATTCAATGGTCAACGTTGCTAAACCTGAGGAGTCTTCCTTTGTCTGGGATGACAGGAGCAACTATGCAGTGTATCAAGCTTCTTATCAGCTAGATGCATGGAGGATCATTATGGCTCGACAAGGAGTACCTAATACATGTCATGGACCTTTAGAGGCTCACAAGCCTATCTTCTCCTAGGGTCGCTCTAGCGACAACATTTCAAATAGATTCCAAGCGAGAAAAGAAGATGGGGGATGAGAACTACTACAACAAGTACAATACCCGGAGAGGGGAAAGGGTGCAAAGATAAAACCAATCAAAAAATTAAATTTTAAATTCGCTTGTTCCATTATTTCAGGGAGGCTCATGTAGAATTTCTCGCAAAATGAATGCACATTAGATACTATTTCAGTGGAAGATAACTGTATTTAGGGTGTACAAGTAAACTGGAGCATTTTTCTACTTCACGAGTTGTTTGAGGCCTGTGAGGATGTATACAAGAGAGCCACCCACTTCATCTATGGATATCTTGTTGTTATGCTAGAAATGTGGAAATGGTGCCCACCAGAGGGGTGATAATTGGCTCTAATAATAGAATATAATTCATTGGATCTTAGGTATACACCTTAGTGAACCTCAGGGGACCCAAGAAGCAAAGAAATTAACAAGGCCTCCTTTATTGGATGGTACCACAAGATGTTGGAAGTCGTCAAGGCCATAGAAAGAGTCCCAAAGTTGTTACTTGATGATTACTCATTGAACATATGGTTTGGTGTCAGTTATGTCCATGTTTGGATACGGCCGAAATGTATCCATCCAGACATGTTTAAAATGAGGGCTCAAAATTTCATGTTGATTGAAGAATATTTCCACATGGAGGTTAATTCCTAGATGGGGATCATCGGAGAAGTACGAGAGGGGAAGCACATGTATTTGTTTGGAGGGATGGTGCCAACACCACTATTGGGGGAGATATATATGGAATCAAGGAAGAGGATGGATAATGAATATATGGAACCAATCATAAATAAGCTCCAAACTCAAATGAATTCCATTTAGGAAACCATGGTAAACATTGGAGTCTCGGTAAGTGCCTTCCCCACTTTCTCTGAATTTCAAAGTTTAAGGTTGTATGAGTATGTTGCTAGTGCTCCCCTCATTACTTTTCTCCTTGTACTAGTTCCCCATTCTTAGTATGAACTAGTGATCCCAAATCCCCATAGTTCGAAAGCTACAAAACCTCCAACCCGGTCAAAGAAAAAGAGCATGACCACCTCCACACAAATTGTCGATCTCATAGATGAAGAAACTCCATCATATACTGCATCACCCATTATCGAAGAACATCCACCCTCCACTTTTGGCACGTCACCCTAATAACATAGCCCATTACCTCGTACAACATCAACTTCTACCACCATATTAGAAACCTTAACCCCGAAGACATTGCTAGGAACAAAGATGAAAATGGAGGTAGACTTTGTTGTCCAGTCCATCATAGTAATTACCAACGAGGAAGTCACGCCACAGTCCATGTAAACTTTATTATTGGGTTAAGGTCCACTTATGGTGACAAAATGCATCATTAAACCTCCAATTACCACTACAATCCATACATAATCATTACCCTTTCATATTCCTCCGTCAGTACCATCTCATTCAGCTCCCACCCATATAAATCACCCAATTGTACAAACCTCGCAACATCAACCTCACCATAGGAGAATTCTGAAAAGTATGTTTCCAGTGGAAAAGTATTGCAAGATCAATTTCTCGATCCATTGTTAATGGCCATGATGATCTCTAGGGTTGGTCTTCAACCCAACTATTTAATTGTATTCAACAAGGCACACATCAGGTAGAGGCATTGCACAACATCCTAGCCACGGAGAATGCACAAAAAAAACAACAAATTCTCATTCTCATTGGAGAACGTGATCACCTGATCCAAGAGAAGAAACATCTCCAAATTCAGGTTTATCAAATCATTGAAAAGTTTTTGGTCTTATGGCATTCGATCTCAGAAGTGGTGGTTAATTCCATAGAGGATTTTTCTATGTGTAACTTCATCAAATGTTGTGATCAAATTCAAGTAGCATGTGTTGATCTCATATCAACGAATCATGAGCTCAAACAAAATCTTACTGACGCCCATAGGGCACTTCCTAACCCAAGCACCTAGTACACAACTTAGATCAAGAAAAAACTTGCATACACAGTAGACCTAAAAGAATAATGTATCAACACCGCAAAAGAAGCTCACACACTTCTATAGCAAGTGCATGACTAGTTTGGCTATTTGGAAAAGAAGAACTAACCTCATACATGTGAATTGAATTAAATAAATTGTGGAATAACATGTTTAGAGTTTTATTAAAGACAACATTTTAGACTCCTGTGTTAGAAGTCTGAAACATTGGGTTTGACAAAACTCTGAACAACTTATTCCATAATTTCTTTAAGAGCCAACCTGTCTACCCTCTACACAACCATGTCAGTCACTTTCTCAATGAAGACTATGCTATGAAGGATAAGAACCAATGGAAATAAATCTTGGCACAGGTCAACGAACTTGAGAACTAGATACATCATATAGAAGATGAACCCATAATGACCAAAGAGATACTTGGGGACCTGCGGTCACCTGCACAAAATCATTTGGAAACATTGAAATAGCTTAATGAAGAAACAACTGGGAATTGGAACTCTCTACTGGAGAAATGACCAACCCAATCCACGGCTGAAATTGCAACCGAGTTCCTATCTCAGGCTGCTACTTTCGCAGGCACTTGGAAAGAAACCCTCAACAAATACACCTAGTTCAAATAGGTGGCCATTGATTTAGTCCCTGAGTTGGGCCCTTCATTTGAAGGGACTAGCCAAGGGGAAGAAACATAGGAAGCAACACCAGAGACATTGACGACACCATAAGCATCATCAACTCCAGGGGCATCAACAACAACAACAGATTTTAAGGAGAGAATCCATACAGGTGAGTTAAATTAAAAAATATATATATTTGGAATAACTTCTTCAGAGTTTTGATTAAACAGAGGCAACAAAGGATTGACTTGGGGATAAGTCAATGAACTGTGGTTGGGGCCTATTGGGCCCTTCATTTTGAGGAGGTAAAGAACATTTATGACAGGTTGGAAGGTTGATGATATTTTGTGAAGATAGATGTTGGGAAGTTGTAAGAGAGACAACCGACAAGAAGGAAGTAACTCGCAAAGAACTGTCAGTTGCAAAGGAGTGACAGAGGAAGGTATCCATAACCGAGCAGAGAATAATAATGACAACCAAACAACAAAAGAAGTCAAGCGAGGAATAAGGCATAATCTCCAAGAAATATATTGTAGTCCAAGTAGGGTTAGAAATATAAAGAAGGGTGTGGGGAAAGAGAATGAAGAGAGAAGGTACCAAATTGTTGTTGTAGATATCTTTGAGCTACACTGTATCTATTGATGCTTATGCACCTATCTCTTATTATAACCTTATAACGTTGATATTAGGCTCTTGATCTAGATGTAATATTTTGTTTCCATATGAGTTAATAAAAAATGGGTTTGTTGGGATATCTATGTAGTGCATGAAAGGTTATCTGACTTCTTAAAATTTTTAATAGGATCATATGTCTATCATATTTCTCTTATGCATGTTCATGATCTGTTGTGACTAAGTTGTCTGACTAATATAGTTTGGCTCCCTGACTTTTGTGTTCCTCCTATGACTTCTCCACAGTACTAGAATTCCAACCCCTTCTAACTAAGGCCGTGACACGCCTCATGTGAGACTCCTTTTCCTTTTTTGGGTAAGGTGAAAATTTTGACGTTACGCTAGATTACAATAGAGCTTTGTTGGTCCCTATGCCTGAACTTGGGGTCTCAACCCTATAGATCTTTTTATGTCAACATCACTCCTTCAGGATAATGGCATACTACAATACCCATTATAGTTTGGAGTTTTAGTCCTCAGAATACACCTTCAAATAATTTTTACAGGAAAGATTATGGATGGTAATGGCATATTATCAGTGGCTTTGGTGAAATGGTTGAGAAGGGTGGTGGATTATTATGGATTTAGATGTTATCAAATAATAATAGGACTATATAGACAGTGATAGATATCAACCAGATTTTCTATCCACATAATGATTAAATTAACAACTTAATCAAATATCAAATATTTTATATATATTTAATGATGTTTATGTGTCTTGAATGGAATAATAACATTAGAATTTGAATGGATATTAGTATGTGTTTATTTTCTAGTAGCATACAAGGCTACAACAATTTTATATCTAATAACTATTTCCAATGTTACATTCTTAATTTCATAAAGAATTCAAATCATCAAGCAATTATACTTAGAAAATTTCAACCATTATCTTCAACAGAGTAGTAGTAATCACAGTGAAAATAATAAGACAACAGACAACAAAATTTTCTTGGCACAAAACCCCACAAGGGGGAAAACCTGATATGCTTTCCTTATGAGAGAGAGAGATCAATTCATTAAATTGTACATCAAAATATTCTAGTCAAAGTTCAAATGTTGACCAAATTAAATGCCTAGCAAAAAAGAGTCAAAGGAGAGGGAAAGTTAGTGATCTTCTCATAGTAAATAGTCCGATTAAAGGGGCCAAATTTTGGCTTGTAGTAGCAGGTTAAAGGGATGAAATTTGCTCTGCAATTCCATAGGCAAGTTTTTGTCAAATTATAGGTTTGACCTATGGTCAACCCTTGGTCAACGCCCAAAAATAGAGACAAAATTTGGTCAATGAATAGTCAGCGATCCAAAGAATATTCGATCATAAATCCATAGTCAAATATTCAATCAACAACAGAGAAACAAGCCATATCAACATTGGTCAACATAAGTAAAACAAAAATCCAACTCGTTGGTCAAAGTCTCCTTCTTCTCCTTTCCATGTGCGAACAAATTTCCTTACTAGAATAGGTCAAATGAGTTTGTGATGATCAAGTGAACTCAAATGAATGTCAATTTATAGGAGTCACAAAAAATGGGTTTTGACCTTGGGTCAAACCACTTCAAATGGTGGGGTCAAACTTTTAAGTTGAGTCCAACTTGGACAACTAGAAAATAAATAATTTCTATCTTGATTTTGATGATGAAAATATTGACCGTGACAAGTTTTTTTCAACACCCCTGCTTAGCCAGGGAGGCTCTTTTCATTCTCTCTCAAGATCAATCTCCCTTACTGTTGATGGTTTGAATTGAACTCATTAACATTGGGGAAAAACCACCCGGTCGGGTCCCCAATTAGACCCTTTTCCATTTAGAATAGTGGCTCCAACTCGAATTATGGGACCAATTTCCCTTTAACAAACTTATGTTAATTAAGATGGATTGTGGTGATAATGAATGTATTACAACTACTAATATATTATGATATATTACTTTAAAATTACTATAACTTAATGTAATACTTGGGTAAGCTAGAAACATATGTGTTAGAAATATGTCGTAATCAACATAATAATATAGATTATTATGAAATTACGATATTAATTTGATTGAAAGGAATGTAATTTAATTAAATAGTTAATTTAATTAACTTAGTTGAAACATCACATATGACATAAATTTTGTTGTTCACAATATAACATAATTTTCTACCAAACATGTGAGTAGTGATCATGAAAGACTACCATGAATACATATATGCAAACACTATTAATGAACAATTCCTTTCAAAGAAAAGAATCAGAAGCAATGGATATTAGTACCCGAGAAACTGTAAATATTATCGTTTTGTAACTGCAAGCGGTTCAACTTTATATTAAAAAAAAAAACTCAAAATATAGTAGTGCAATTTAAGTTCTTTCTTCACAAAATCGGAACCCAATTCTCCATCGCGGAGAGGTACATTTATAATCTCAATACAAAAATGATAAAAACAAACCCTTCCATGAATCTCTTAATAGAAACAAATAGTAAAAGACTAATAAGGAAATTTTCGTAACAATATTTGAACTTAGGATGAGAACTACCCAATAGTGAGTTTCCACAACCTGTGTATGTCTAGGAGACTAGTGAGATCTAGAGGTTTCTTAGGCTTGATCCTCATATGGCTAGTAAAAATAGCAGACTTTAACAGTGGAAACATCTTCACAGAAATATTGGATAAGAAACGAAGTACTAACCAATGGATATGGGGTTTTACAAGAAATTGCAATAATGCTTAAGGTCAATTTTACACAACTATTCAATTCTCTCAACCATTGTTGTACTATGACCTAACCAAGTTTTAAATAATTCCTTGGCATTTTGAAGTGAATCTTGTGAATAGTTAGGAATCATATTTGATTGTACCAAATTATTTTTGACTGATTCAATTATAGAATTAGAAATATCACATACCTCGTTCACGACAACTTCAGCTTGTTTCATTTTGATTTCCTAATCTCGAAAAATTATTAACTTTTGTGCTGCATCAATTTTAGGCATATTTTCTTCTCTACCTTTTTCACTTTCTTTCCAACGAAAATTAGTTAATTGCTCATTCACTTCATTAAAATAGTTCACCATCTCATTCACTTGATCAACAAGAGAACTATCTACCTTACATTGATTGCTAATCAACATAGGCTTATTGCAAAAGATCTTCTGCCGATGCCTGAGTAAAAGAATTTAACTCTTTGGCTCCTTTATAAAAATATTTTACCTAAGGATTGAAACTCAACTTCTCTATCTTTTTATGAATTTCTTTAAGCTGATTATCTTTCATCTATGTCTCCTTGTCACGTTGTAATTTCAATTTATCAATTTTTTTTTTATGTAACTCTGCTAATTGATTCTGCCATTGTTCAGTAATTTTCTGTTTCTCTACATTAAATGCTTGTACCAATGAGATAATATTTTCATCTTTCTCTTTTAGAAGTTCTTGGACTTATACTTCTTTGTCGATTGTGGTCGAAGAATAGGATCCTATAAATTGGGTAATATTTCTAATTCCTTCGTTGGTATTGCAAAGGAACCTTTCCGTAAAAATTTAAAAGAAGATACCTTGTCAAGTACTAATGACTAAGTTTGATCAAGCTTTGTTTTATTTCGTTAGCTTGATCATATAAAAGCACTAGGTCTCCCTCCGAAAAACTTCGAGGGGTCACATTTCTATCATACTGAGCTTTCATTCGCTTCGCGTGAGTCTCGATTGCCAATGCAGCGTCACGTCGAGTCTCGTCTAATTTAGCTAAGTACAATAAACGTTTCTCCTCTTCGGAAGTACCTGGGAGTAATTCGACAGCCATTTGAAGTGATGGGATTTCACATTCAATGGGTAACACAGCTTCCAAGCCATAAACTAGCTGGAAAGGAGTGAACCCTGTTGAGGTTTTCACTGAGGTTCGGTATGCCCATAGCGCCGAAAATAACATGTTGTGCCAATTCGACCGATGAATACCAATGGTTCGTCAGATCATGATAACCAGAACTTTGTTGATAGGCTCAACCAAACCGTTGGCTTGCGGATAATAAGGAGTGGAGCTATCGTGGCGCAAACCAAGCTGGCTTGTAAGCTCAGTCATCATGATGTTTCGAAAATGGCTCCCATGGTTAGTAATGATTGCTTGTGGGACACCAAACCTAGTTATAATATGATTGAATACGAAAACTGCAGTTGTTTTGCCGCTTGCGTCGAATGTAGGCATCGCCTCGGCCCATTTAGTGAAATAATCAACCACGAGGATGACATACGCATGCCCCCCGGCCGAGTGAGGGTTACAAGTAATAAAGTCGATACCCCGTTTGGCGAATGGACCAACGACAATTATAGGGTGGAGAGGATCAGGTGGTGCGCGCATCTTTCAATCAAACACTTGGCAGTTGTGGCACTTCCGGACCGCAATGATACAATCTTTAAACATAGATGGCCAGAAGTAACCAGCGCGCAACACCTTCTGAGCTGTGGCATACCCAGACATATGACCGCCACATGCTCCAGAGTGACAATCATTCAAAACCCTCTCAGCCTCTTCATGAGTTAAACAACGTCGAAAAATTAAGTCTGCCCCCCGGCGATAAAGTGTATCTCCAATAATTTTGCATTGCTGGGATTGAAACCGAATTTTTCGACGTTCCGCCTTTGAAGCTTCAGGCCGAAAGGTTTGGGTTTGGAGATAGGTGATTATATCCCCGTACCACGGATCTAAAGTACTGATAAGAAACAAAGATTCGTCCGCAATGGACTCCTCTGCCACAGTCTCCGTGTCAGTACTCGGGAAATCACACATCAATTCCGCAAAAACTAAGGATTTCTTAGACTTGGACTTCTCGAACTCCAAGTCGAACTCTTGCAGGATAACGATCCATTTAGAGTACTTGCCCCCTAGCAGTTGTTTTGTCAAAATATAAATCATAGGGTTGCAATCCGAAATAACTGTAGTTTTACGGAGAAGAATGTAGTGACGAAATCGTTGGACAGCTTGAACGGCTGCCAGGGCCAATTTCTCCACATGCGAATATTTTAGCTCAGTGGGATTTAAGGTCCTACTGAGATAATATATCACATGTTCCGCTCCGAACTCATCTTCTTGAACTAACACCATTCCAATGGTGGAATGCGAAGCTGCGAGGTATAAGAAGTAGTCCTGGTTGTAGTTGGGAGGATGCAACAATGGGGCATGGGTCAACGCGTGTTTAAGTGCATCAAAAGATTGTTGGGCAATCTCGTCCCAAAAGAATTGAGCGTTCTATTTCAACAACCGTGTAAAACCTTTAGTGACCTTGGCGTAGTTTGGGATGAATCGGAGTAAAAAGTTCGCTTTCCCTTGCAAACTTTGGAGTTGGCGTAAACTCGAAGGAGGAGGCAATTTAATGATAGCCTCGACTTTCGAGGGATCGACGCGAATGCCGGCTTTTGAAACAACAAATCCCAGCAATCGACCTGTTTCTATACAGAAAACACACTTGTGGGGATTCAACCGAATTCGATAATGCCTACACATCATAAAGATTGCTCGTAGGTGGACAAGGTGATCAGCTCGATGTAAAGAATGAGCAGGCAAATCATCGAGGTACGGTTGCACAATGTGCTTGATGTCATGAAATGCGTAAGACATCGCCCGTTGAAAAGTGGCCCTGGCATTCTTAAGCCCAAAAGGTAATTTGCAATAAGCAAATGTCCCCCATGGACAAATGAATGTCATTTTTGGTTGGTCGGCAGGTAGAATATTGATTTGATTAAAGCCCGAAAAACCATCCATGAAGGAAAACATTTCACTTCCGGCACAATCATCAATAATTTGATCGATATAAGGCGTAGGATAGTTGTCTTTTGGACAAGCTCGATTGATATCCCTATAGTCGATACAGATTCTTATTGTTCCTTGTTTCTTGTTGACCGGAACAATATTCGATACCCAATCCGTTAACGGGATCGGATAAATGAAACCTGCTTTCAACAGCTTTTCGACTTCTGCTTTAATCGCAGCCACTTTTCGAGGGTGAATCTGACGCAACCGTTGCCGGACGGGTTTAGCATCCGGGTAGGTCTTTATTTCATGAACAACAATGGCAGGATCGATTCCCGGCATTTCCTCGTAAGACCAGGCAAACACATCGCGGAATTCTTGGAATAGGGCCTTGTAAGTTTGGATTTCATCGTCTGTACATGCGGCACCTATATGAATGTTCTCCTCAATTCCGGGCTTCACTGAAATATCAATGGGAATAGTACGAGAAATATTCCCTAAATTCAACTCTGAATCAGAATGTTTCGTTGGATCCTGAGCGTCTTTGACATATTCAGCGGTAAAGATAGATGAAAAATCATTTTCAAATGCATCATCCTTAGGTAAAAACGAAGATCTGTGATGGAGATCCTCCCATGGTAGATCGTCTACACTTAGGATTTCGCGAAGTTGTTCGTCAGATGACACGACTTCGGGAAACGCTATCCGTTCTAAGGTTGAGGTGAAAAGTGATTCTTCACTGACCACATTCATTTGGTCGATCTCGGTTGAATGAGAGTCGGTAAAAGACATGAGAGCTTCATAAGCAATCTCATATGGACTCAAGGGCATAGCATCACCGAATGAGTCTATCTCAGAGTCAGATGGGACAATCCAAGGATCATCATAAATAATGTTTTCTGATGTAATCATATGAATTGTTGCAAATGAAGGTTCTACGCTGAGTGGAGGGAGAGGAAAAGTTCCCAGTAAATCGGAATCTTTAACTAAACCTACACCAACGTCCCTATAAGGGATTGTCGTCTTACCGACATGCTGGATACTCTCTGAAGAGGCTGGGTCGGATGAAATGTATGTCAGCTGATCAATAGTCACGATCTTACCGTTATGTGGAAACTTAATTACTCTGAAGACCGATGAAACAAACGCCGTCATAGCATATGACCAACTTCGACCCAAAAGAAGGTTGTAGTCTAGAGGGGCATCAACCACTTCCACATCCAGACTAACTGTTTTACCTTCTACCCCTATAGGCAATTCCTGAAGAATACCAAACGGACGGAAACCACGGCCATCAAAGGCCTTAAGGATGGTAGGGGATTGGTTCAATGAAGGAGAACCAAGGGATCTCCAACATTGAATCGACATAATACATGTAGAAGCTCCCTCATCAATCACATTCCTATGAATAGGCTTGTTTTTGACTATCACTGGAATTTGGAAAGCCATTTGATGGGGGAGACGCGGAGTACTATTTTCTAGATCGAAGATTATTAGATTTGGGTCTTGAACATCAACAGCTCCTATAGCCGACAAAAGTATTTTTCGTTGTGCTGGGCATGATTGCAGCACTTCTAACGCCGACATTGCTGAGGGTGAAACAGCTAAGTCCTCAACAATGTTGTAATTCTGGGCCGCTCTCGCATGTGGATTGAAAGCAGACCTTCGAAGTACACCCTTGGTGGGCGGTTTGATTACTAAGTCCGGGTTAGGTTTCTCGATCTGTAGTGGATCGGAACCAGGAGCTGAGGTTGATGGGTTAGAGTGAGAAGATTCTGCTTCCTTACCATCAACAGGATTCTTACTACCATAATCTTGCGATCGAGTCGCAATCCTCACATGAGACATCATCAAAATGGGTTCTTCACTGGCGTTCGAGGAAGAACCTATCATATTATTCTCCTACTCCGGAAATGGATTTTTTAACACAGCAGGAGTGGGAGAACCTTCGACTATTTTCACAACCTCGGCCCGATGAGGGCAATCTCTCGTAAAATGATCCTCTTCACAAATAAGACAAGGATATCGAGGTTTGCGCTTTTCGTCATTGGTTTCCGACTTTTCCGTTTTCTCCTTCGGAGCCTTGTTTGCTTTAGCCTTCTTCTTTCCTTTCTTCTTTCCGCCATTTTTTGATTTGGCCGTAGATGACTCTACAGCGTGAATATCAGCGGTAAGTTCAGGAGAAGACTCTCTTGTCGGGGAATCGGGCAAAGTGATCATAGGAGTAGTTGAAGCCTTGGAAGACTTCTTCTTGCTCTTTGTATTCACGATACCAATCATACCATCAGCGGCATGAGATCCCGAAGGAGCAGCAGCGATTTGATTCGACTTTGGAAGATCCAGAATCTTCTCGTGTAATGTACCCGACTGAGTGTAAACTAAGTCAAGGTATTGCGCCTGAGCAATGACTTGCTCCACTGTAACTACTCCGGCCTTAGCTACATCTTCAGTAATCTTCGGTAATAATGATTTAACAAACCATTCAGCTAAGATTTGGTTCGGGATAAAAACTTTCACTAGCCTTCTTCGACGTCTCCACTCATGAATGTGATCAGAAATATACGTGGACGTTGATTGTTTTAGTGAAGTTAATAACTCCGTGCCGTTATCGTATCTGACCGGCAACTGAAAGTGAGTTAAGAACGAGGTAGCTAACTGGCTAAAATTGTAAAAAGAGGCCCGTGGTAACTCAATGTACCACTTGGCCGCGAGACCAATGAGTGTACGCTGGAAAAGACGTAAGCGGATCGAATCATCCGAGATAGAATTTGAAGCACACCAGAGGTGGTAAGTCATCACGTGATTGGACGGATCCTCTCCAGACTTACCTTCGAACTTGGGTATATCGCTGGGTAACTTATTTGGCATTGGCGGCCAGAACGGAAGATATTGAATTGGATCGTTCGTTAGGCGCGTCAAGTCTGGTAAATCCAAAGTTGCGATAAACGGTAACTGCCGGTTAGGATCTCTAAAACTCTGGGTCACAATACCGGCCCCAGGAGGAGGATATCTAGGATAACTAGGAACAGGAGTCGCATTTGGGATATTATATCCTCCTGGAAAACCAGGATTAACCGGACCGTACTGGGGTTGTTGAGGTTGTTGATAAGTGTACCCATGATACGGTTGATACTGGTAAACCGGTTGTTGGACAGCTTGCCCAGGTTGGTACTGTCCCTGGTACGGTTGGTGAACAAATTGAGGTTGAGTAGTGACAACCGTACTTATACCAGGTTGGCCTACAGTCATCTGGACCGTGGTTTGAATCGTAGATCCAGACAACGGTAAAGATGTCTGAGGAGTGGTTACAGAGACAGTAGAAACCGAAGCTGTCGATACTCCAGAAGTGAGTATGGTAGATGTGGCGGTAGTTGCAGCAGCCGTTTGAGATGGAGTACTAGGTGTAATTGGCGGCTGAGTAACTACCGAAGTTACAGAAGTTTGAACACTTGACTGGACAGGTTGCGGTTGCTGAGGTGGACCAGAAACTACGGGTTGTCCAGCTTGAGGTACCAACTGTATACTTGGCTGCAACACCTGTTGGCCCTGTGACGGATCCCACACTAACATTCCAGGGTATTGACCCGTAACAGGTTGAGGATACTGAGATCCATAGCCGGATTGAGGATAGGATTGATAATTGTAAGGTGCAGTTCCCATACCTTGACCATATGATTGACCTTGAGGTGGTTGATAACCTTGACTTGAGTATTGACCTTGAGGTTGATAACCTTGAGGTAAATACGGATACTGGGGTTGACCTTGACCTTGAGGTTGGTACCCTTGAGGTTGATACCCTTGGGGTTGATACCCTTGGGGTTGCCATCCTTGAGGTTTCCATCCTTGAGGTTGATATTGATACTGAGGTTGACCCTGGGGTACATATTGAGGCTGGGGTTGACCTTGAGGTATGTATTTCCCCATAGGAGCGTACTGACCTTGAGGTTGCCCCCCAGACACAAATGATGTACCTTGAGCTTGCCCCCCAGGCATTAACTGAGGCTGCCCCCCAGGCGGTAATTGGCCACCTTGAGGTTGGGAAACGGGAACTGAACCTGACATCATGTAAATGTCTCCTACACCCAATGGTATATTACCACTGTTTCCAACTAATAACCCATGATCAACGGGTTGAGGAGATGCCCCCGCAAAGGTACCAGAAAGATATTGATACCCAGTGGGAACAGAAGGACCGCCGTGTAAGAAGGATTTAGGACTTTGTGTAAACACGGACGACTGACCAGACATATTTACAGGAGTATGAATACCTCCAGGTGGAAAAGGAGTACGAGGTGTGGAAAAACCTAGCCCAAAGTTGTCTAAATAATTGGTTAACGAAAGGTACCAAGTAGTACTTCTAGGAGGACTGTAAAAGATAGATTCACGCTCCCTTAGATCAATAGTAAGTTGATCTTCAAGGTTAGAGACGCCTATTTCTTCCTCTGGAGCAAGTTCTTCAATAGCAATCAAACCAGTAGGAAGATTTTCGGTGATAATTCTTTCTATTCTCGGTGAATCAGGAACACTAGAAGTCGGAGTAACAGGTTCAGATATTTCTGGTTCTTCGCCTGTATCACTAGCAGACGAAAAACTACCAACAAGCTCAGAAACTGTAACAGCTTCGGGATTATAACCTGTCTCTAAACCTTGGTAATCTGAATGGACTACCAAGGAAGATTCTCCTTCTTCAGGTGAACCTACTCTACTGCCACTAGGAGGAGTTACAAGGACCTTCAAACCTTCTAGATGACTGGGGTCGTCTCGAGGAGGTTCACCCCTAAGTCTACGGGATCTTCTCAACAATTCGGCCACAGAAACAACTTCAGGAGACTGGCCCCGAAGTCTACAGGACTGTCTCGGTAATTCCGCCACAGCTAAAAATCTTTTAACTACTACACACGAAAACAAAAATAAAATTTCAAATCAAACCACCTAAAGTCTCTAAAGAACCAAACAAATTTGAATCACACGCCTAAAGAATCTAGAGCGTCAAACCAAGCACAAACAGTAGCCTTCCAGACCGAAAGCGCTAGTTGGTGATGAAGCCCAACATCGCTGGATTCAGTACAGAAGTGGCGGGTGGAACAGTTACCCCGGCAACCTGCTTAATGAATAGACTGGACCAAGTTCCTCCACTTTAACCGTCTCGAGTGAAGTGAACCCCCCAAAAAATCCAAGTGAGTCTAGCCGACGTCTGCTCCAGGTACAGTGGGATCTTCCCTCCACCGTCACCTCGGTAGAATCCTAAAGATAATGGTCACTAAGGTTACCAACCGCAACAAATGCACCTGGGGGAACAGTCTAAACTCCGACAGCACGCAAGGGCAGAGTAGCAAGCTCAATCCCCTTGCCGGCTCCTTGACAATAATCCAAGGTTTACCGACAAGTGACCCCTGGCTCCTCGACAATGGTTAATCCTAGGTTTACCGTTTGTAATACGTGCGTGTCTGACGTCGTTCCCAACGAGGGGCGATTGATCCCCTCACTGGTTCGGACACAAGCTCGTGCTTCTCCTTTAAGAGGAGCTTTCCCAGAGTACAAGTGAGACAATTGGATTTATTCTATCACAAGATAAGCTACTTGTTTGGTTTTGTTGTCTTGGAGAGTTAATTACTCACCTACTCCAAGACACTAGCCTGATCTAAATTGGTGTTTCAGAGCCCTAGTAAATAAAAGTTACTACGTCGATTTTACTTTAAGCGTTAATTTTATGGTTTCTCTTAAAGACAAAAGGTAGCGGAAGTGAAACCAATGGTGTGTAGACTCGACTCAAACCACTACAAAGATGCACCTAAGATGATTTACGCTACTTTCCTTTTTCAATGAAATTCTTAACTAAGAGAGTTGAGAGATGCAAATTTTATAGAAAACCACTTCCTTAGAAAAGACAATCAAAGAAACAATTCTCTTTATCTTTTCAAGCATACAAACATGACCACTCCTTACGTGCACGAAAAACTCTTTTTCTTTCAAAACTTTTCAAAGCTATTTGAAACAAAACTTTTCAAAGGAGATGTTTTTGTATTTTCTCTTTTAAATAAAGCATATAAACCTATCTTAACAAAAAACAATTTCAAAAGCTACAAAATCTATGAAAACTTGACTCACAATCAAATCAAAAGGGAAATTACTCTAAGCAAACCTAACGAGGCAAAAGCTCACAAAGATGATTCTAGGTTGTTTTACTTGACCAAAATCAAATCAAGGACCAGCTAATGCAGAATCAAAAGACTAGTCAAAACAAAATTCAAATCTTTTTGTTCTTTTTGTAAAATGGAATTCAAGACTTAATCAACAAGCACTTCGAAATTTGCCCAAAGAGACAACTCAATGGTAAGTTGCTCTCACAGGTAGACTTTATGACAGGTCTGACTTCTTAGAATGCTGACAAAACCAGAGAGATCTAAGGCTTGACAACTTCTACCACCAAAGTCACTACAAGACCTACTCAAAATCAAACCCTAGGGCTTACACTTCGATGAAATCCACTAAAACACTCAATGCTATCAAAACAAGTTCAGGTGAAGATCTTTGACAAGGGACTAATGAATCTGGGCAGTAAAAACTAAGAAAAAACAAAATCTAAGAGCAAAAATGCAAAAAATGGAATTTTCTCAAATTTTAGCAGGGGACGCAGGCGACCCGTTAGCACAGGTGCGGGCCCGCTCTGTGCACACAGCAAAAGTGCGTCCAGGGATGCACTGTGCAGAACTTAGAGGGCGCGTCCTACTGAAAAACTCAAGAAAAACCAAAATGAATCTAATCCTAAGCTAACCCACCCACAGACAAAGTCACAGAGCCAAAACCAGAAAAATAAACCAATTTTCTCAGAGCAAAGTTCACACAAAGGAAAAGACTTTTCACATCAATGGAACTCCCACTGTGGTCGCCAATTTGTCACACAGAATCAGTCAATAGTGCGGACACAACCGACCTTCCTAGAAGTCTAAGACATTCTAATGACAAACAAAACAAAGTAGAACTATCCTTCTCTAAACATGCATTATTATATGAGAAATCAAGTACGTGGCTCTTAGCTTTGTCCAAACGTTGTTGTAGAAGTCCAAGCTTTGTTGATCTGGATGAGCTCCTCCTTTTCTCCAAAACCTGCAATCACCAACAGTCAAACCATTAAATAGCACCTGATTATAACATAAAACAAAGCATATTCAACATATAGACCAAGGAGTACATGAAATAACTCATAAACAACAAGTTATTGAGAAGAATGGACTAATTTGCATTAAAGGTAATCAAAAGGAACCATTACAACCTGAGCGTTGGTGTTGTGCAAGCTCCTTCCAGGGTCCACAAGAGTCTTCCTTTACTTTGACAAAGCTCACCCACTTCCAAATAGAACAAGCAAAGATGGCAATCTCTCCTCACAAGCTTCTAAATGGGAGTCCTAATTCCTGCAGCATTTACCCTTAGAAATGTATAGCTTTCAACCTCCCCTCCTTCTGGCCCAATGCCTGTATTTATAGTGCTCAAGAGGAAGTTAATCAGGTCCACCATCAATGGGATAATCCCCTCTTTGGATGGGATAGCTCCCTTATTGATGGGATAAGTTCCTCTTTGGTAGGAGTGCATGAACCATCTAGAGGCGCTCAATACACGTCGAACAAACTTCTAGAATGCTCTAGAAATGACCACAAGTGACTTTTTAAAGATGAAACTTGCGCATTTTAACCTTTTCAGGGGGACGCACCTGCACCTTTACATACAGAGCGTCCAAAGACGCAGCTTTTGTGAACATTGGGTGCGTCCCCGCGGGTAAGGTTGAGAGAACCTGCGTCCCCAGAGATAAATACATTTAGAAAGACTTTCTCTCTTTTTTGGAGTTTGACATGGAGAGCAGAGGCATAAGACTTGCCTAAGAGGGTAGTATGACTGTTGATAGAGTCATCCTAACTGTAAATAGTCATGGTGACATTTTTTAGTGTAACAGCTGGGGACTATAGAAAATATCCAAGGGAGGAATTTCTTCAATATTGATAGTAACCTTTGATGTGGGGAAAGAAGGAATAATTTCAATATCCTTCTAATCATGAACATAAGATTTATCAGTAATTTCTTATAACCTTCTATATTTTTCATAATTCTTAAGAGTATTCTAAACATCAACTTGTTGTGAAGAAATCACAATTTGAGACACAATAGTTTGAACCTTGACCTTTGGATTTAGAGTCATACTGAACTCATTCCATGTCTCATTTAATTTAGGGTTAAAAATCAATTCTTCTACCTGAGGTGGAGAAGAAACTATAGAGACCTCTGGTTGAACTTGTAGACGAATCACAGACTATGAAGAACTATCATGCGGAACAATAGACACTTATGAATTTTCCTGAGATAGGTGTAAAAAATCTAGTGGAAGATTGGCTATTCTAGAAGTTTTATATTGAATAAAATGAGTTTTCTCCTCTACAGTCAATTGTTCATCCACTCATTGTAGTATTGTTGCATAGGAGGAATATTGTGCAAACATATCATCTAACTTGTCTTCTTCATGGATGAATTGTCTGATTCCTTGAGATGCATTAAATTTTTCACAACTGAATCGGGATCATAATGTCTATTTGGAATAGTGGGCAACTAGAGAGCTTGAATAGCTAATATTTCTTTCTCAGCATGATGGTAATTGGCCAATGCAAATATACCAAATCTTACAGGAAAATAGGCCATGCCCTTTTATTTGACTCTTTCAACACTTTAGTAATACCATAACCCATTGTCTGGTAAGACACTTCCCTACTAACTAACTTATCCAAGATAAACAAAGGTAGAAAATGAGGTTGTGCAAGGCTGCCCCAAAATCTTATGTAAGTGAACAACTCTTCACCAAGCCAATTTTTGACCTTTTGGAGATCATCCATAGCTTCCCGTGACATCCTAGGTGGTCGAGACTCAAAAATGGCTTCATATATCAGAAAAATTACCCTGTGACAAATCTGGTATAAATGTTCAAAGTATTTGGATTCCCATAAGATGTCATGATAAATGTGAATAGGCTTTGGATCCTAGATAGTCCATTTCCAACCCATAGCAAGAAAATCCATAGAAAAACATAGTGCATCCATAACATAAGTGGACATGTAGAAAGGGGGAAGATTATCTTCAAAAATACTTCTAACATGCCAGAAAGCTAAGATATGTGTAGCTAAGCTATCATAAAGAAGGGCAGCCTAGTAAAATATAAAACCTTCAGAAGCCCCAGCGGTTAGAGGTACCCAGGTGTCTAGGAAATTTAACACATTACATAGAGCATTCAATCGACACATCATGGATGCGACTTGGGAAAAAGGAGAGGCAAGGGAATCAAGTGAATACTTACTAGATTCCTCTATTTTATGCTTATTTGGGTCTCTTCGCCATTGTCTAATTTTTTTTGGTGGGTGCCCACGCTCCTTTATAAAAACCTAGGTGTACTCATTATATATACAATGAGGTTTTGGAAAATTGTATATGCTTTGAAGATCCTTACTGGTGAAAGAACCAATCACTGTTCCCTTTTTGGTCTGAATGTGTCTGCCAGAAATATCCAAATTCTCAACTACCCAATGAACCATGTCTGTGTAAGGCAATAACTACGGTCTTCATCCAATTCTGTGAAGAAAAGAGTTGGCAGCATCCCTTGTAGTGGCTTCCGAGACAAGAGTTCTATCATCAATTATGACCATTCTAGTGGTGACCTTAGGCTCCTCATCTTCAAAATACTAATAAATTGCTTCCTAAGAGGGAAGCCCAACATCTCTGGTACATACGATATCTGAAAATAGTCCTACTCCTAGATTTTATCATCAACATCTTCAAAAAATGGGCCCACAGATTGTTGTTGTGGTGCCTTTTTGTTAGCTCTATTCCCTTTCTCCATTTATTATAAATATTAGGAATCTGAGTTCATGCATATAAGACAAACACACAGGTTTAGCATAAAAACTATATACAGCAACTCACCACTACGTAAAAACGGAAACACAGCATAAAAATCCTTTATTAAAAATCAATTCAAAAAACCAAAGATTATTTAATGAGAGACTTTATTCATTTGAGACCCATCATTAATAAATTAAATCACTTCTATGAAAAGATAATGGACCATGTGAACATGCCACATCAGATATCAAAACGAAGATATCAGAGGGGAAATTAAAATACTTACGATAAATGACTTTCCCAATATGCAAAGATCTGAGACATAAGCTCTGAGATGCAAGGCCCCGATATATGAAGTTCTGATATACAAAAAATCTGATATAACATTTTTCCAGGATATGAGGTCTGAGATGCAAGAGATATGAGATACATAAGCTATGAGATGTATAAGTTCTTATATTAGTTAGTAACTCATAACTATTTTTCTCCTAAGTTCTCTTTTAATAAAAGTTACGATATAAAGAGTCTCGATAAACGAAGGTCCGATATGAAGGAAAATTTTAAGGATGGAAAATTTTCTTGAAGTTTAAAACATTGGCGAATCTCACTAATCCCTAATATGAAAATTATAAATGTTTATTGATATATTTGTAAAATTAATCAAATTTATAATTATTTTATATATAGTCTCTCTATAATGTTGGCGATTTTTAAGGTAAAATAATTTTATATTCTAAAATTTGGGCGAATCATCTTTTATAAAATTGGAAATTGGCGAATCTTTTTTGTGGAAAAATCATGGAAAATTAGCCCACTGGGCGAACATTAGCCCCTAAAATTTTCCATGTCCGATATATAAAAATATCAATTATAGATAAACCATCTCATAAGCTTGGGAAGTCATATCTCGGAAAGGAAAGATATCGTAATGTTTTATTAAAAGGTTCGAATAAATCCATTCCAAGAATATTTATCCTGATTGGGGAATTTACTTTAGTTTTTCCTTAAAATATTTCAAGGAATTTTAAATTTAATTTCCTTTAAGTCTAATTTTAAAAGAAAAAACTAATATGATTTAAAAACTATAAATAAAGGCCCCCATTATTCATTATGTCTAATAAGAAAAATGGGGGGTTTTTGTTTGCTACAACAATTGGTGATGCACTGGGAGAAACAATTGTCTTTGAATAAATTAATGAAGTTCAAAAGAAAAAGGAATAAATAAGAAAAGATTAGAATTCCAAAGTTTATATTTTCTATAAAATTCTCTATGAAAACCGGAAAAAAAAGAAGAAGAACAAGAACAAGAAGTTATTATTTGCAAACTCACAACCTATTTATATGAAGGACATAATTATTATTTAGTAGCCATTTGTTAATATCATATATATTGATGAGGTAAAGACTATTTATATGTTTAGCATTATGATAGAATTTTATGTCACATCTAGTGCCACTACAACCACCAGGAATCCATAGCCTCAACAGGATTACCTTTTAACCAGGGTAATACCAATATCCCCATCCATTAGTTAAGAGTTTTAGAGAAATTCAGTTCAGATGTTTTTGTTATTTATTTTTCCTTGAAAGCTATTATCTTGGCTTGGTGATCAAATATTGACAATGACATTCACAAGTAATAATGATAGTGAACAAGCCATCTCATGATGAGATCTATTGTCTTAAATATTTTGACTATAATCCATTACCCTGGCATGGTGACCAGATTTGGTAATCTCAATACCATTAATACCCATCATCATGGTAATTTGGATCTTAATGATACCCCTTATCTTTCAAGTTTAATATTTTTGAATTACACTCTAAAAATATTTAATTAGTGGATGGGGAGGTAAATCTTCTCCTTAAGAGCTGAGGATGACAAATAGAGTCATAGGAAGCTAAACCCTATTTCATAGTCTTCACCTATCTCAGTAGCTGCTTGAAGTTATGGCGTCCAAGACAAAATATCCCTTTTATGGATTTTAGGTTATGCGTGTTTCACAAAATAATAAAAGCAGAATCATTAATATCAAAGATTCTAATATTTATGAAATTATAAAAAATAGCATAATAATAATTTTATTGATAATTTTCCTTTAAAATGAATTTCATAAAAATGATTAGAGAATATATTAATACATACTACCCAAGCACAAACCAAAAGAGTGGAATTCAACAAAAGTATCTAAAAGACAAACTGATTTATACATATGAATATTTACAAAAGTTAGCATGTATTTCTAGAAAAATATTTCTTAAGGATAAGCCCATTTACAGGAAGAGATTCTTTCCTTCCCTACAAATCTTGGAGAATGAAAGTAGATGGGCCAAGTTTTTCCACAATCTGAAATGGTCCTAGCCAAAGTTTTTGAAATTTTGTGTGTTTACCTTTTTCTTCATGAGCTTTGTGCCATTTTAGTACAATATCACTGACTTAAAAATATTTAATTCTAGCTAAACTTGCATCAAACCATGATTTAATAGTATTTTTGTGTTCAAAATAAGTGTGTTTTTCTTTATCCCTCACTTCTTCTAATTTCAATAATTGAGGTAATCTTAGATGAAGGGAAGAACATGGTTTCTCTCTAATATATTGAACTAGGGATAATGAAGGAAAGGAAACATTATGGGGCATAATACCATCTCTTCCGTAAACAAAATAGTAAGGGGAAGTCCCTAAAGAATCATTATGAGTTATGTTATCTACCCATAAAGAAAAAATTAGTGCTTTATGCCAATTCTTCTGGTTTTCATCTATGGTTCATTTTATAATTCTAAAGAGATTTTTATTCATAGATTCTACTAATCCATTCCCTCAGGGATAATAATCTGTGGAATAATTAATATTAAAACCTATTTTTAATGCAAATTCAGTTATTAGGTTTCCAGAAAAATAGGATGCATTCTCAAACATAAAAGCACTTGGAAGGCCAAACCTAGTAATAATATTTTGATCAATGAATTCAATTACAACTTCATAATTTACCACTTTTAAAGGGACCACCTCCACCCATTTAGAAAATTAATTGGTAGTAGTGAGAATGTATTTATTCTTCTTAGATGAGAGAGGAACAATCCCACCTATAATGTCTAACCCCATTGTTCATGTGTTTGTTCAATATTCACTGGTTGCAATGGTAATGCTTTTTTTTCACTTTTCCTGAAGCAGATTGAAAAATATTGCATTTTCTAAAATATGCATGTGTATCCTTGAATAAATTTTCCAATAATATCCGTCATGGAGGGTTTTATCAGCATTAGTATCTCCACCATAGTGTCTACCAGCTGGTCCATCATGCATTTCCTGCAAAACTTTTTTCAGCTTCATATTTTTCAAGACATCTAAGCAAGATAGAATTGTAATTTTTTCTAAATAAAATATCATTCAAAAGTTGATATTTATTTGCTTTCAGTCTTAATTATCTTTTATTTTTAGAATCAAGTTCAACTGGTGCATAGCCATTATTTAAATAGAAAATGAGATATGCATATTGGGATTTAGTGTTAACAAGACATACCTCTGAAACTTCAATATTTTCACCTGTATCAGCTTCAGATGTATTCTCAGATGCACCAACTACCAATTTGCAAAAACCTTGTCCTTTAACAATTTTCCAAGTTTAATTTGAAGGTTGTATTCTTGTAAGGACATGACCCAGTTGGCTCTCCTTTGACCTAATTCACTTTGAATAAGTAATTGTCTAATAATTGGGAATGGTACAATTAGTTTTGTATGTGACATTAAGAGAAAAGGCCTAAAAGTTTTGATCGATTTAAATACTACAAAAGATTTATTTTCAACTTCTGAGTAGTTTAATTCTTCTCCCTGTAGAAAGCAACATGAGCTTTGACTTGTTCTTGATTATTTTGAGTCAACGCTGCTACATATGAGTGATCGGAGGAAAAAGTACATAAAACAAATTCTCTAGAATAATGAGGAGAAGATAACAAAGGAGCATTAATAATAGCTTGTTTGATGGATTCAAAAGATTTTTTTTTTTTTTTTTTTTCAGTCTAGTCCCATTTATAAACTGCATTCCTTTTAAACATATTTTGAAGGGAAATAACAATTTGCAAGAAGTATGGGATAAAACGTTTAACAAAATTTATTTGCCCAAGAAATGATTTCTTTGACTTTTTATTATGGGGAAAATGTATTTAAGAAATGGCTTTAACCATTTTAGGATCTATGGAAATTCCATATTTTGAAACAATAAATCTGAAAATCTTTCATTTTGTCAAGGCAAAGAATGATTTCTTGGGATTAAGTGATATTCCAAAATTTCTACATCTTTCAAATATCTATTTTAGGTCATGAATATTATTACTTCTCTTTTTAGAATAAATTGTGATATCATCCAAGTAAACAAATACTGATTTATTTATCAGACCTTTGAAAGCTATGTGCATGGCTCTTTTAAATGTTTCTCCTGCATTTATCATACCAAAGGGAATTTTTTGATATGCATACATTCCCATTTGGTTCTGAACGTTTTCTTGAACCTATGTGGAGGATGATCCAGAACTTGATTATAACCAAAAAAGCCATCTAAGAAGGACATAAGTCTGGAACCTGCACCTGATTATAGGATTTCTTCAATAGGAGGAAATGGAAAATTGTCCTTCTTAGAGGCTCTATTCAAGTTTTGTAAATCTATACAAATTCTAATATCCCCATAATTTTTCCTAAAAAGAACATGGTTTGATACCCATTGGGAATGTCTAACTAGAAATATGATTTTAGCCTTGAGCAAGTTATTTAATTCAATTTTAATCTATGACTCAAGATTGGGATGAATTTTCTGAGCTTCTATTGTATTGGTTTAACATTTGGCAACATTGGTATTGCATGCTAAATGATAGAAGTATCATAATTTTTTAACTCATCATAACTCCAAGAAAATACATCTTTATATATTCTTAATAAATGAATAAAAGCATGTAAGTTTCATTAGGAAAGAGTCTAAGTCCTAGATTAATGTTTTGTAGTTTTTCTTCGGACCTTAAATTAATGGGTTCAAATCTTAAAGTACTGCTTTGGATATTGAAATTAGTTATTTTTTAAATCTATCTTTCAAATCATTCATATCTTCTAATTTCACCAGAGCTTTTTGTTTCCAGGAAAACTAGTGTCTTTTCGATTGACTAGCACTCTAGGTTTGGCAACTACCCTAGAAACAAACAGTTTAAAGCAATTCGTGATTTCTTCTACATATAATGGATAAGAGAGAGACAAAGGAACCAACCTGGATCTTCCTCTTAACTCCTTTCTTGATCTCTCTCCCCCTTGACAGAGCTTGCAACTCCTCTCCATGCTTATCCTGCTTGGAGAGTACCTGTAGAATCACAGTAACAATGGACCATCAAAGCATCTTGATCTATTATATCATAAGCATTGCAGAATCAGATATACAATGAACATATAATAGAATTTACAAATAATAACATTCATAATTGCACAATTGTATGGAAGAAAACTCAAAGAAATTTATCAAATAGAAGGGAGAATTACAACCCAGCTGTCTGATCCAACATCATCCTCCCAGCATCAAAGCCCTCTTCACCTCATGAAAAGAAAAATCACACCAACAATACAATGCTCTTTCTCAAATACAAACTATCAAAACTTCCTTGCAAATTACAAATTTCCAGCCTCCCGATCTCTCAGATGAGGGATCCATTTATAGATGTGTGCAAGGGCATGACTCATCTCTGGGTTTTTGATTAGTGTCATTCCACTTGTTGCATTTGGTTCTACTTGGAGATTTCTTGGATCTCTTACTCATCCCTAGGCGAATTCAGAGAGGCAAGTGTCATAGGAGAAGTTTCTAGAAGATTCCATTAACATCCACTTAGCAAATTGTCTCAGACGTTTGTCCATCCTCACTCATCAAACCCTACAGAAGGCCTCATTAGTATGCATCGCACCTGGCTAGTGTAGAAGTCAGTATGCATCACACCCTGATAGTGGAGCAGTCAGTATGGTCTAGTTTTGGCCTGTTCTGGATGGTTTTTTAGGTGGAACTTTTGGGGAATGATGTAATCAGTTGACCATCTTCTTTTAGGGTATGAAACAACTCTTTTTAGGGGTTAAAGAGCGCTGGTTTATCGACATATAAGATTGGGGTTGAAGTGCCCAAATATGTCTATAACAGTTGCCCCCTAAAGCATGAAGTCATAAATCTTTGATGTCGAGTGAAATGCTTTATCATGAGGATCCGAGGTTTTCAAACTGGAAGGTGACCTATATAAGATACAATACAATACATCATCATAATATAATTTTTTTTATGATCTAGCTGAGGCGGGAATTCCCATGCTCAGCTTTATAAATTCATTTCTTGTACATAGAATAGATAATCATCTGCAGTTGCAGACTGGTGATTTTTCATATGTAGGGTCATCATCCCTGGCTTGGATGACCATTTGTGTAGCTTCTATGTACATTTGATGTCTTTATATCCTTGAATATATCACAGCCCGGATGGATGAAACTAGATCCGGGGTCTTCAATCTCGTTCAATCTTCACCTGATGTACAAGTCGATCCATGTGAAGAGATGTTCCAAAGTCAAACATGGAAAGACATCGCCTGATTACCAACCAATAATGTGAGCTATTAACAAATGTGAGAGGAATCACTTATAATGACAATGACCCTCAAGGTACTACAGTACAATTCATGTGGTGTGAATATATGATCCAATGCCAAACACCATGCAAAATCTTTCAGTCGAAGGCCATTGATGTCAACCTATCGCCGGAAGTGAGAAACTTGCCATTGAGGGATGCAAGCTTCAAAGTACTGAAAGGGATGTTTCTAAGTCAACTTCTTAGATAATGAGCTGATGTTGACAAGAAGTGACCCGTCGTAAGAGGGCCTTAATGTATCCCACATCTACGACACGAAATGAAGCAAATGATTTTCTGGAGGTGAAAACAATCTGACAACACAAGGTTTAGGAATGGCTGTCATGAAAAATGGAAGGTGAAGGTATTGCAGTGGATGAGGAATTAACTGGATTGTGGTTTCTCAGCTAAATGATTTCTCTTGAACATATCGGCAACACTGAGATGGATTGATAGTGTTAACCCCAACAGATGGATGGTGTGGAAGACCAATGGTGAAATGACCGGTGAATGGAATAACCCAACCCGACTCAATCATGGTGATGGAGTGAAAGTTTCATGTTCAAAAGCGACTTGCTACCATAAAATTCTTCAAGTTTTCTTCCATTTTTCCCCAGTCATTGCTGACCAGTACCTCTTTATTTTTGTCAAGATTGAGGAGGATAACATATGCTTGTTCTATAATTTTTCCTTCGGGCAAACCTGTCGCTTTTTTTTAGCGAGTCTAGTGACAGTGAAACTCATTCTTGTCTAGGTGGAAAAGATTGTCGATATTGTTTTAACGAGTTTAACGAAAAATATAACTCGGTCCTTTCCATGTTTAGAGAGTTTGAAAAGGGATGAAAAGGGGACTCTATATCGTCTCGGGTGGACGAATTTGTCGCTATTGTTTTAACAAGTTTCATGACAAGGACAACTCTGTCCTTTTCATCTTTAGATAGTTTGAAAAAGGATGAAAAGGAAACTCCATCAGTGCTTTTTTGTAGCATAGTCCCTTAAGTCCGAAAAATGATAAAATAATACAAAAGGGATGACTTTTCAATCACTTTAGCGAGCCGAAAAAAACAAGCGCTCGAACTTTTTCATGAGATAATCCCTCAGGTCCAAAAAAGATTAAAATATATAGGAGGGATGGCACTTCCAATCACTTTAGCGGGTTGGAAAGGCCAATAGCTCGATAATCTTTTCAGATTTAATGAGTCTAAAAAGAGTTTAAAGGAGACTCATTTTTTAGGAAGGAGTGGTGTTTAGGGTAGCAACTACTTCTAGGTAAGCTTAGAACTTCTCAAAACATGGTGATGTGAAGAGGGTGGCTAATAAGACCACTCATCACAGATGTTCCTAAAAAATGGTAAACAATCAAGTGGAAACATGTGATCGGCCAAAACAATGGAGGTGATGGGAGGAACACAACCAAGGCTCAAAAGGTTGATAGCATGGCAAGCACAAAGGCTATTTACCGAAGGTGGGTTCATATTTTAATGAGCTTGAACCGGGAAATGAAAGTCAACGGTGACAATTTTTCCTTCATATGGGAAACACATCACTCGAAAGAGTGTTGAAACAACAACTTCCATGTTGTAAACATAGTCACGTCCAAGGAGTAGATTGTAATCTAATGGTCCTGGGACTACCATCATGTTCAAGTGAATGGTTTTCCTTCCTAAAGTTATCGACAACTTAGGAAGGATCCCTAATGGTCGACTAGTTCCTTTATTAAATCATGACAAATTCTTTGTAACAGACATAAGCGATGGCAAACCAAGCGCTTTCCAAGCAGTTGAGGAAAGGATACTCACTGATGCACCCTCATCGATGATAGTACCTGACACAATCATTTTTAAACTTGTACTATGATCCAGAAAGGTACATAAGAAGGAAGGCGAGATCTTGCTAGTCGATTCCAATCAAAGTGAGTAGACTACTTGGAGGGGGTACCGAATAAACGGGAGAAATAACCCCCTGAGTAGCGGAAACTGGGGGATTCTCCTATTGTTGTGAAGGAACGGGTGGAATGCCCCCAAGTTCATCAGACTCTGAAGTAAAAAAAAAAAATTGAACAGTTTCGTTCTCACTCTCTTCGGGAAGCGAATGGTCTTCTAAAGGTAAAACTGGGTCAACTGTCACCTCGACTTGTTGACTTTTGTTGGGTATAGACTCAGAAGATTCACTTTCAGTGATAGGTGTTTCGACCAACGGTTGAGTTATGTCAGTGGGATTTTCAACTAGTAAAGGACTTGGGGAGAGTGTTATAGACAATTTTGTGCCTTACAACAACAAGCATGAATTGTCAATAATCCAAGGGATCCAAAGTTCCCTAAACATGATGTTCCTACCCCTAGAGGAACAAGGTCAGCAAACCAATAGCTTTCATATTAGTTCTCCACCTGAAAACACTCAAAAACAAGCAATCCTGAAATCAAAGCAGGTGCTCCACTAGGGTTCTGCGCTGAAACTCAGTTGCTCCATGGTGTACCTGCGTTGCAAAGCAAGTGGAACAAAGGCCACCTGCGATGAGCGAGAAAGGACAAGTGGCACAGTGAGTCATTGCTTTGGAATCTTCCAAAAATGACACTTGGATCAGGTATTTCGCCTTGTGATGAGTCAGAGGCTTTGTTTCTCCAAGTGGAAGCAAGGTTCACCAAGTGGACTCAAGAACTGAAGAACAACTAAAGATTAACTGAAGAGAGAGAGGACACAAGGCAGCTACACATCAGTTGCAAGCTGACTCATCCTTTCTCAATTCATCTATATATTGAGCTCTCTCCTATGAGCTCAGGAGGCTGGAATTTTGTGCAAAGTAATGATATGCTGTTGGTTTCATTATCGAGTTATTGGGTGATTGTTTGAGAGAGGTGAAGAAGAGCAATTCTTTCTGCTGGGAGGTGTTGCTGTGTTGGAGCCTTCAATGGTTGTAATACTCTCAGAACCTTTATTTCTTCATTAATAAAAGCTATTGAGGTTCTTCTATGTGCTCTTGTTTCAATTATATATTGTGATGATTGTATGTTTGGTTTACACTAATCCATGAACCAGTTATGATTGCATGCCTCTTGTAGTTTCCTTCTTTGTTATTCTGCAGGATCTCATTGTAGCTGGGCGAGCAGAAGGACAAAGAGCTAGGAGCAAGCGGCCAAAGAGAAGAGTTTGGATTCGACATTAAGCGCAAGGCAACGGTTAGTGCTTTCTCCATTCTCTTTTGCTTTCATAAAGAAGTAAACCTTAAGTAGTTTGTTTTACAGTTGTTGCTAAGGAACTGTCACCCTTAGAGTGGGATAGGGTCATCCGAGTCGGATACTTTTCCCTACAACAAACTGGCGACTCCACTGGGGATCGTATCCGTTTGATTGTGTTTGTAGTATTTTGCTATTCATTTCCTGAACGAAAGAGTACCAAATCGAAAAGCTTTTGACTATATCAAAAGCGAAGTAGAGGGCAGCTACTCTTGCTCATTTTCTGAGCAAATTCATGATTTGAAGAGCTGATCTACAAAGATCCTTGTAAGCTCTTAGTGATAGATTTGCACCTTCTTAATCATCCCTTTGAGTGTGCTTGACTGATTGCTTCTGATTTGAGCAAAAACCGTGCATTTTTGAGAAAATTATGACCCGGAAACTGTGAAAACGCAATTCTCGTTTTCCAAAGCAGGTAGTACACAGGCTACCTGCTTTGCAACGCAGGTCCCGAAGGGGCTACCTATGCTGAGAGCTAGTTTGGCTGTGCAGAGCCTGCATTGGCCCAAATTTGCCTAGTGCATTTGGGGTTTCCTCCTTTCTCTTGCCTGTTTTCACTTAGTTTTGCTGCTAGGTGTCAGTCTTGTGCCTGTTTTGAAACCAATATTACTTGCCATCATTCTGCCTCTATTATATAACGAAATTGTACTTGTTCTTTGTATTTCTTACTCATTTACAATTTCCCATAACGAAGAGTAAACTAGTCATGCTTTTGGCCTCTTAGATCTGAACCTGTGTTAGGCATTTTGCTGGTCTAAAAGAGTTAGCTTGTTTGCTGTCCATAGCTGATTAGTCATTTTACTTTCGTTAGTATGGTTTGATTTCATGTATTTCCAATGATTAAGCAAGTGAATCTTAAGGTGTCTTTTGATTTTGGACAAACTTGTTTACTTTCGCTTTAAATCGAAATCAAAGTTATATAACCACTTTCTTTTTGTATCCATCCACATTAAGAAAGGGAAAAGAAAATACATGCATTGTGCATTTTGCATTTGACTGTGTGCTTGACGATTTAGGAAAAATTTGCATTTTAGTGTGTGCTCTATGATCTGTGTGAAAAGATTTGCCTTTCTTTTCCCTCAGTAGTTAAGGTTTTCAAAGTTGAAAGATTGAAAAGTTTGCTTCTCATCTTAGACTGCATTCAGGAATTTGTTATATACATCTCGTGGTGATCCTTAAAGGAAAACTGATAAGCAAGATCAACATTAAAATAAATCCAATTTACATAACAACGCTTTGTAACATAACGCAAACACATAGAGGTCTAGGTAGAGACGTGTTCCGGCGTCGTTAAACATAGTGACTGTCGATCTCTACGAAGGTGGGTGATTCCTCCTGAGAGTCGGTGGCACTAATACGGACTTGTGCTCCCACATACCGTCGAGTATATATTGGGAGACCCCTATAGGCAATTATCCTTTATCCATAGGAAGCCGTTTCGGCCGCCCTACTGATCGCGATGCAGTGAACACAGCATTCACGAAGATCGACCACCCGTACCGTAAAACGTATTCTGTGGTTTCGCGAAAAGTTTGGCACACCCTCTGCCTAGAACTCCAGAGAAGTTTCTTTTGGCCTTTTTCAAACTCTATAACTGAAAAAGTCCATCCGAGCATTTGTCACTTCGGGCTCGTTAAAACATCGAAGGCGACTAGAGTCATCTTTAGCTTTTTCTCGACTCTTAAAACATGAAAAAGCAAGTTTGTGTCTAAAAGCGTCGTTAATAAAATTTATTTTAAACGGAACAAAATCACCTGTTATTCCCACGTTGATCTTTCAGTTGAAAAGTATGGAGCCCACCAACCAAGGAAGTAACCTTGGCGGAAATCCAAATCCCTTCTCCTCTTGGGGAGATGTTGGTGCGCCTCATATGGCAACATTGTCACTTCCAGGATTGACAATTGGCCTACCTGTATGGCTCTTTTCAACCAATGTAGTCCAGATCACCACTAATCCTGAGCAGTCGAATCAACAGTCAGAACAGTCTAGAGCTACCCACCAGCCTTCCACTTCTTACAATTCTTCCTCTGATCCTTCATCTTCACAAGGTAGAGCCGGCAAAAGTCAGCCTCCCATGGAGAAGAAGGAAAAGAAGAAGAGAGAAAAGAAGCAGAAAGGGCCTATGGCGAAGGCGACTGGGGGCAAGCAAAAGACAGCTGACAAAAACCCACACACTGCACCGACTGGGCCTAAATCGCCATGTGTCATTTACAAAGGGGCCCACTTCTATCGTGATTGTCCTTGTATTCCCCGGATACTAAGGGACTGGTCCCCAAGGTTGCACAATCCGGTAGCATCAACCTCTGGTAGTCATGTTGATTGCAGTCCATCAACTAGCGAGAGTGAAGGACGAAGAGGGAGACCAAGATCACGCTGTATGTTGTGTGAAGGCGAGCATGCCATCCACCGATGTCCATTCTTAGATGGGGCAAAGAGAGTTTTAGAAGATCGTCCGGTTTCACCGTTACGACTTCCTCCTGGATACCAAAAACTCGCGCCTAATCCCTCGATAGTTGAAAATCCAGCTGACCCGCCCAAGTGGTCAGCTGAAGTGTCGGTCATTGAGAATGAACCTACTGAATCCAGACCAGACAAAAGTCTAAAGGTCGAAACGGCAGTTGACCCGGTTCTTCCTTCAGAGGTTTCATCGTCCAATGACTCCGTCATTGAAGACCCATCTTCAAATGACACCCTCACTGAAGAGGATAAGGATGACACCGTCCATATTCTTTTCATCAACACAGACTCTGATGAGCATCAGGGCAATGTGCCCATTCCTTTATCGTAGGAAGGAACATCGTCAGGGTCGTATCCGGCCGTATATTCGGTCCCACCACCAAGCAACCTAGTTGTATCCTTTGATTGGAATCAACTAGGCAGACCCCGGTTACCAGCCAGTATCCCATTCAGAATCATAGTCCAAATCTACAGAATGGTGATGGCTGGAACTATCATTGATGAAGGGGCATCTGTGAGTATCCTTTCCTCTGTTGCTTGGAAAGCACTGGGTTGCCCGACGCTTTTACCTGAGATGAGAAATCTATCAGGTTTTGATAAAGGAACCAGTCACCCGTTAGGGATTCTCCCCAATGTTCCAGTTATATTGAAAGGGAAGACAGTTCATATGAACATCATGGTCGTCCAAGGACCCTTGGCATATAACTTACTCCTTGGACGAGACTATATATATTGCATGGAGGCAATAGTGTCCTCGCTCTTTAGAGTCATGTGTTTTCCGCACGAAGGAAGAATGGTCAAGCTCGTAGACCAACTTTCATTTCCAGGATCACGCATTGCAAATAGTCAAATACCATCCCTTAACGGTTTATTCACTCAAGGAATGCCACCGCCCCCGGTTCTACTTCCCGATGAATGCGAGTAATTCGAGAAGAAAAGAATGGGGACCCAGGGGGCATGCACCCTGGCCTGCCTCGGGCAGAGAAAACCTTAGGTATAAAGTTAATTTCCGCAGAAGAATGGACTAGTCCGTACCCCGTCCGAAAAAGGAAGAGAGGGTTGTTCTAGGATAAAATTCTTTTGTCAAAGTTATGTTGAAGCGGAAGAATCACTCCCTTTGTCTAAAGAAGTGGGCTCTCCGAAGGAGGGGATCTATTTGTGGCAGCAAGAAGGCACCATCTTTGAATGTCAAGCCTCACCCATTAAAACAATATGTTTTAAAAGAGAAGTAGGGGCAGTCTTCAAAGAAAGAGAGGAAATTGTTGCAACAAGTAGTCACCATCCTTAGCAACCTAATGATAGACATCGCCGAAAAAAGAGTTTAGTTTGCGGCAGCGAACAAAACCATTTTTCGGATAATAAGTAAGAGAGGCAGAATCTCGAAATCATACTTTATACCTGGGGGCATGCAAACCTTTTGGAGTGCAAGCACGGGACGACTATTTATTTTTTAAATTTTTAGGTCCTCCCTTTAAACCTGTAGGTCTAACCCGTTAAACTCGTAGGATTAGCCGTTTCCAGCTTGCATAAAGAAAGGATGAAGGGCAAAAGTTAAAACCTGCCAAATTGGAGTAATTAGTGAGGTATCGCTCCTTAAATAAGATTACCTCACCTAAAGCATTCCTTGTATTAAGACTGGTATAATTCGAGCAATTTTAGCAATGTTCATGCTCGTTAAAAAATAAACGCAAGAATCGAGCAGTTTTTTACAGAGTTCATGCTCGTTAAAAAATAAACACAAGTTGTGAGCAATCTTTCCCTACAGTTCAAGCTCATCCAGAAAAAATGAACCGGTAAACAACCTTGAGAAATGTAACCTTTGAAAGCCATATTAAAAGCCCTTGGTCGTGTTTATATGCCATCACCTCCATCCGTTCATTTGGCCAATCGTTCACCTCCATATGTTTGTTTACCCATTTTGAGGAACAGCTGCGAAGAGTGATTTCACTTAGCCATCCTTGTGACACTGCCGTGATTGGAGAATTCCAACCTGTACCTGGAATCTGCTGCTATCCCTGTTCATCACTCGTTCCTCAAAAGACGAGTCTTCTTTGAGCTCTTTTCACTGACTCGTAAAATATGAAAAGTTTGCCGAGTTTTGGCCTTCCAGCTCATTAAAGGACAAGAAGAGCCATCCCTCCTCTAGATTTTAATCTTTTTGGACCTGAGGGATTATTACACAAAAAGATCGAGCGCTTGTTTTGTTCGGCTCGTTAAAGAAATCGAAAATTCATCCCTTCTGTATTGTTTTATACTTTTTCGGACTTAAGGGATTAGAAGACGAAAAAGGAATTTTGGAGTTAAATTTTCGTACCTTTTCAGACTCTCTAAAAATGAAAAGGACCGAGTTTTCTTTGTCGTTAGACTCGTTAAAATGATTAAATAGCGACAAACTTGTCTTTAGACGAGAACGAGTTTCCCTATCGCTAGGCTCGTTAAAACGTAGCGATGGGCTTGCCCGAAGGGCAGGTTATAGAACAAGCATATGTTATCCTCCTCAAGCTTGACAAAAATAAAGAGGTACTGGTCAGCAATGACTGGGGAAAAATTGGGAGAACCTCACAGCATTAATGGTAGCAAGTCGCTCTTGAACATGACACTTTGTCCTCCGTATCACATCGGGTTGGGTTGTTTCATTCACCGGTCTCATGACCATGGTCCTCGCCACACCATCCACAATTGGGTTAATGCTACCAATCCATCACATCAGTGTCGTTATATGTTCAAGAGATGTGGTTCTGTAAAGAGTCAACCGTGTTCCACCCACTACCATACATTATCCTTCATCCACTTCATGACCGCCACCCTGAATCATACATCACAGTTTGTTTTTCACCTCATCACAATCACTAGCTCCGTTCCGTGTCACTGATGTGGGATTCATTAAGGCCCTCCTTTGACGGATCGCTCCTTGTCGACATCAGCTCATTATCCAAGGAGTTGATCTAGGAACACCCCCCTCAGTACTTTGAAGCTTGCATGCCTCAATGGCAAGTTTCTCACTTCCGGCGACAGGTATACATCAATGACCTTCGACCAGAAGATTTTGCATGGTGGTCGACGCCAAGTCCTTTATTCCCACCATGTGGATTGTACTGCCGTACCTTGAGGGTCATCATCCTTATCGGTGATTCCTCTCGCGCTTGTTAATGGTTTACATCATTGACCGGTAATCAAGCGATGTCTTTCCATGTTCGACTTCAAGAAATTCTCACATGGATCGACTTGTACATCGAGTGAAGATCGGAAGAGATTGAAGACCCCAGATCTAGTTTCATCCATCCGGGCTGCGATATATATTCAGGACATAAAGACATTTGATATGTACATCATTACAGCAGACGATCATCCTTCTCAAAGGATGATAATTTCGACAGAGAAATATCAGTCTACAATCAGACGATCGTCTGTTCTATGTACCAAAATGTATTTATAAAGCTGAGCATGGGAATGCCCGCCTCAGCTAGATCATGAAAAATGTATGAAAAATAATGTATTGTATTGTATCTTATTACAGGATACTTCTCAGCAGATTGAATGAACTTCGGATCCTCTCAATAAAGCATTTCACCCGATAAACGACCTCATACTTTAGGGGGCATCTGTTATAGACAATTTTGTGCCTTACAGCAACAAGCATGAATTGTCAATAATCCAAGGGATCCAAAGTTCCCTAAACATGATGTTCCTACCCCTAGAGGAACAAGGTCAGCAAACCAACAGCTCTCAGATCAGTTCTCCACCTGAAAACACTCAAAAACAAGCAATCCTGAAATCAAAGCAGGTGCTCCACTAGGGTTCTGCGCTGAAACTCAGTTTCTCCATGGTGTACCTGCGTTGCAAAGCAAGTGGAACAAAGGCCACCTGCGCTGAGCGAGAAAGGACAAGTGGCACAGTGAGTCATTGCTTTGGAATCTTCCAAAAATGACACTTGGATCAGGTATTTCGCCTTGTGATGAGTCAGAGGCTTTGTTTCTCCAAGTGGAAGCAAGGTTCACCAAGTGGACTCAAGAACTGAAGATCAACTAAAGATTAACTGAAGAGAGAGAGGACACAAGGCAGCTACACATCAGTTGCAAGCTGACTCATCCTTTCTCAATTCATCTATATATTGAGCTCTCTCCTATGAGCTCAGGAGGCTGGAATTTTGTGCAAAGTAATGATATGTTGTTGGTTTCATTATCGAGTTATTGGGTGATTGTTTGAGAGAGGTGAAGAAGAGCAATTCTTTCTGCTGGGAGGTGTTGCTGGGTTGGAGCCTTCAATGGTTGTAATACTCTCAGAACCTTTATTTCTTCATTAATAAAAGCTATTGAGGTTCTTCTATGTGCTCTTGTTTCAATTATATATTGTGATGATTGTATGTTTGGTTTACACTAATCCATGAACCAGTTATGATTGCATGCCTCTTGTAGTTTCCTTCTTTGTTATTCTGCAGGATCTCATTGTAGCTGGGCGAGCAGAAGGACAAAGAGCTAGGAGCAAGCGGCCAAAGAGAAGAGTTTGGATTCGACATTAAGCGCAAGGCAACGGTTAGTGCTTTCTCCATTCTCTTTTGCTTTCATAAAGAAGTAAACCTTAAGTAGTTTGTTTTACAGTTGTTGCTAAGGAACTGTCACCCTTAGAGTGGGATAGGGTCATCCGAGTCGGATACTTTTCCCTACAACAGAGAGTTTCCTATATCCAGATGGAAGTCGCTACAATGAGGCAGGACAGTTATGAAAGACTCTTTTGGCTTCATCCAAAAAAGGACAACAGGGAAGGGTATGGTCCCCTTCACATAAACTACATGGAACTTTGACCTTTCCTTTCTGTAAATTGACTTCACTATTACTAGTTGATGGTGTGTTGTCAACATGATCACCAGAGGTTGATGACACCTAACAGTGTGACTAGGGAAACCATTATCTCAAGATCCGAGGAAGGCAAGGACAATCTCGATGAAAATTGTCTCCTTTACAAATTGCGTAAGGAAATTTGGGTTTAGGAGATTTAATGTGCAGATTTCCACCAAATGATTCATGGTTGCCCCCTTGGTAAATCGGCTTCTTCTTCTTCTTCTCCTTCCCTTTCTTCTTCTTCTTAGCCACCTGGTTACTAGCATCACTATTTTCAACAAGCGAAGAGGAAGAAGGGGAGGGAGAAATGAACGAAGAAGAAGGCGAAGGGTCAACTTCAGTATCAACTGATCTCTTTTTTGATTGCGGAGGAATCACAGTATATTAAACCACAGAAGTTGAGAATAGCCATATTGGCAGGCCAATTGTAATTCCTGGAAGGGACAATGTGGCCATAGACGGAGAACCAGTATTTTCCCAAGAAGAAAATGGACTAGGATTCCCCTCAAAAGGGATTCCTTGAGTGGTGGACTCCATTATCTCAACTTAAGATCAACGCAGGAACAGGGATGTTATTCCAAATTAATAAATTTTAATGACGCTTTGACACAACTTTACTTTTTCAATTTTTAAGAGTCGAGAAAAAGCTAAAGATGACTGTAGTCCCCTTCGATTTTTAATGAGCCTGAAGTGACAAGTGATCAGATGGACATTTTCTTTTAAAGAGTAGAAAAGGAACGAAAGTGACTACTCTGGAAATCTAGACAAAGGGATTACCAAACCAATCGCAAAACTGCAATATACACCTTGGTGATAAATTAAAGAGAAATTACCAAGGACTTATGTACGGTAGTTAATCTTCCTGAATGTTGTGTTCAGTGCATTGCGATCGATAGGGCGGCAGACACGACTTCCTATGGATAAAGGATATAATCCTATTGTGGTCTCCCAATATATACTCGATGGTATGGGGAGCACAAGTCCATGCTAGCACTTGTATCAAGGAGGAGGAATCACCCAACCTTCGATGAAAACGATAGTTACTAGTTTTTATGACGCCGGAACATGTCTCTAGCCTAGACCTCCAGATGTGTTGTGTTAGGTTCCAAAGCGTTGTTAAGTTCATTGAAATTTATTTTAGAGTTGATATTGTCTAAAATTTTTCATTTCAATGGTTCACCGCGTGATGTTGATTTGAAATTCCTAAAAGTTCAATCTACAATAATAAACAATCGTTGTTTATTTTGAGCAATGAAAATCCTAGCTACTAGGGAAAGAAGATTACAATTCTTTCAAACAAAGAGCAAAGAGCACACACTAAATGCACTTTCCTAAATCATTTTTTGCACGCAATCTAAATGAAAATTCAAATGCATGTATTTGTTTTTCATTCCCCGTAATGTGAAAAATGAAAAAAAGGAAAACTAAGTATAGCAAAGATCTGAAATATTTTACTCAAAGCGACATTTCGACAATTTCTTTTTCAAAATAGCAAGGAAGACTAAATGACACTTTTCAATTTAGAATAGAAAATGCTTTCAACACTAAAATATCAACAAATCAAATCAAATACTTGACAAAAAGTTCAATCGACTATCCAGGGAAGGAAGACTCCACGACACTTCTCTTTTTGACAGAAAACGACAGTTATGACACTTTTTTTTACCAAAACGACAGATCGATTTAAGAAACTTTTCGACAAAGGATTGTTAATGATGGACAAACACATAAAAAAATTTAATAATCCTAATAAATGGAGGCTGATCTATGTGATACAAGGAGGCTTCAGTAATGAGGTACTGTTCATAAGCAACAAATCAACTAAACAAAACTGAAAACAAGGACAAAAACCCCAAATTTTAAGAATGGAAATAGGGTCAGTCAGTCATTGCACCCAGGCTTCACAAAAACAGGGATGCATTGCACTTGCTACACTCAAGAAGTGTGATGCATACTGGTTTATAGTGACAGAGAGTGCGATGGGCTAGGGAGCACAACTGAAGTGGATTTTGGCTCAAATTTGTAGCTGATTTCAGTGAGTTAAGCTGAGCTATGATGGAAAGTAAAGAGCAAAGTACAGAAGAATGATCTTGAGAGGTTACTGAGCTACCAAAAGGGCATCTAGAATTCTTGTAAGTCAAATGTTCAATTCATAAACTAAACCAGAGATTGATTGAAGCAACATTCATCTACTATGCAATTGCAAAGCAAGAGCAGTTCGAAGGCTATCTGGCTAACTTCAGGCTCTGTCTATAGTTTATAAAACAAACAACAACAACAAACAAACATATATTCGATCCACAGTGGAGTCACCATTTTGTTTCTAAGAAAACTAGTGTCTTTTCGATCGACTAGCCCTCTAGGTTTGGCAGCTACCCTAGAAACAAACAGTTTAAAGAGATTCATGATTTCTTCTATGTATAATGGATAAGACAGAGACAAAGGAACCAACCTAGATCTTCCTCTTAACTCCTTGCTTGATCTCTCTCCCCCTTGATAGAGCTTGCAACTCCTCTCCATGCTTATCCCGCTTGGAGAGTACCTATAGAAACACAGTAACAAAGGATAGTCAAAGCATCTTGATCTATTATATCATAAGCATTGCAGAATCAGATATAAAATGAACATACAATAGCGTTTACAAATAATAACATTCACAATTGCACAATTGTATGGAAGAAAACTCAAAGAACTTTATTAAATAGAAGGGAGAATTACAACCCAATTGTCTGATCCAACATCATCCTCCCAGCATCAAATCCCTCTTCACCTCATGAAAAGCAAGATCACACCAACAATACAATGCTCTTTCCCAACTACAAACTATCAGCACTTCCTTGTAAATTACGGAATTCCAACCTCCCGATCTCTCAGATGAGGGATCCATTTATAAATGTGTGCAAGGGTGTGAGTCATCTCTGGGTTTTTGATTAGTGTCATTCCACTTGTTGCATTTGGATGCACTTGGAGATTTCTTGGATCTCTTACTCATCCCTGGGCGAATTCAGAGAGGCAAGTGTCATAGGAGAAGTTTCTAGAAGATTCCATGAGCATCCACTTAGCAAACTGTCTCGGATATTTTTCCATCCTTGCTCATCGCACCCTATAAAAGGCCTCATCAGTATGCATTGCACCTGGCTAGTGTAGAAGTTAGTATGCATCGCACCATGATAGTGGAGTAGTCAATATGGTCCAGTTTTGGCTAGTTCTGGATGGTTTTTTAGGTGGAACTTTTAGGGAATGATGTAATCAGTTGACCATGTTCTTTCAGGGTATGAAACAACTCTTTTTAGGGGTTAAAGAGCCCTAGTTTATCAACATATAAGATTCGGGTTGAAGTTCCCAAATATGTCTATAACACTTTTGGCAATGAATTTTCTTCCAAGGGTGTATTAAGATTTCTATCATGTTAATCCTCATCAATAATTTGATATGTTATCAAGGATAGAGGGTTGAAAAATCAATTCAATAGGAAACCTATTAGGACTAAAGTCCTCAGGAGGAATGATCTTAGAAGAAACATTGGCTAATAGATCTACACCTTTATTTTGAATGCTTAGGATAGGGATATATCAAATGCCAAGAAATGGGCAGTTAAGTCTTGAATCAAAGACTGATAATGTTTTAAGTGATTTAAAATACAATGAATATTATTTCTTACATGTTTAACAACAATTTCAGAATCACCAAAAAAATTGAAGAAATTTAACATCAAGACTAATAACTTTCTGTAATCCTTGAACGATTTCTTCGTATTAAACCACGTTATTGGTACATTCAAACTCTAGTCTGCAGTTAAGAATAGTTTTTTCTCCATTTGGACTTACTAATATGAAACTAGCTCCCATGCCATCATTGGATTTAGATCCATCAAAATAAAGAGTCCAAAAGAAATTATCAAGGTTATTTACAAATAATTCTACAATATTTACACACCTAGATGAGTCTGTTTGTGAAAAAATTCAATCTGTGATGTAACAAATTCAATAGGGAAAGGAGAAAATTGAGAAGGAAAACTACCAAAGAAAGATTCAAAAGAATAATTTCCCAGTATATTATTAGTGAAATCTACCAACTTATTTTTTTCATCAAGTTCATTCATAGTATATTTCATGTGTTTCTGCCTATCAACCTTGATCTGATTAGGTTTTCCATTGTAAGGAAGCCAAAGATGAGACCAGTCTGTAGGGAAATAGCCATGTAAATTTTCAGACCAATCCCTACCTAGAATAATACCATAGAATTCAGGGATATAAGCCACCAGAATGTCTATGATTTGAAACACCTTTGAGTTGGAGGATAATCTAATTGAAAATACATTCATATCTCCTAGAAACTTAACTTTTGTTCTATCAAGTTGAACTATTTGTATGACAGATTTTGTGGGTTTTATATTCCATTTCAAACATGTCGAATAAGGCATAATATTGGAAGAAGCATTCGAATCTACCAGACAATTATGAAAGTTTTTGTTGAAAAGTTAAAAAATTCAAAGAAAAAGAGGTGTATGTGAATTAGACCTATCTCCAACCAAAATCACATCAAAAGGATCGAGTTTGTTAGAAGGGGTATGGGGAGGCTTATTGTTTCCTTTGGAGGCTTTAGTGGTAACAACAATCGATGGTACTGGGGAAGCATGAACCACATTCAACTAATTAAGTAATAATTTATGTTGTTACTTTAACTTACTCACCTTGTATAGGGAAATATTAGCCTTGGTTTTCTTCATATCCTCAACTATGTTATAATCAACAGTATCCGAGACTATTATGGTTTTTGATGTAGGAGAAGTGACAAGAGGAGTTTTAGGAGTATTCGATGTCGATTTTGAAGATCTATTAGAAGAATTTTTTGACGTATGTTTCTCATTTGATGAGATATTTGGAATTTTTTAATATTTTGTGCTATATCTACAGGTCCTTTGATTCGAGTACTAATAGGAAGAGCCTCGTATTCTTCTTCTTTTTCTAAAGTAGTAAGGATAAAATACCATGGGCCATTTTCTTATGTCACTTCTTCTTCTTCTTCTGCTTCTTTTGCTGATATTGTTCCTTCCTCCTCTTCTTCTTCATCTAGATCTATAGTAGATATATAAGGATGTGGTTAAATTTGAATAGGCTGATTTCATTTTATTGATCTAAAACGTCTTCTTGTTGAAGTTTCAAATACTTTCTTCTTCAATTCTACCATTTCATTGGAAATAGTTTTGAGTACTTTTTGTAAACCTTATAGAACATAAGGATCTTTGAAAATCTTCTTTTTAGTGAGTTTTCTTTCTTCAACATCAAATTTATTCTCAAGGGCTAATAGGTTTTCCTCAACATCTAGAGCTTCTTTCATATTATCACTAAGTATTGTCTTTTGATCTCTGTCAACAAACAGAGTGATATTTTAAGGCATGGCACTAATATACCATTCGATTTGAACATTAACACTGGGTCTGGATGTAGTTGGGATCTATTGTAGTGGCTACTACCACCCTCCAAAATTTTTCCTTAGCTTCGTTTTGGAGCCTCCCTACCAACCTTTCACTGCACATTGTCTTGCTTCGGCAAGTATACAAGCTTCAGTGTTTTTCTTGCACAAAGGCAGCTTGTTGATCACAACTTGATGCATTCCCCTCACAGGTTGTTCATTCAGGCTTGGTCCAGCTGCAGGCTGAGCATCTCCCTAAAGAAATTGTGTAATTATGGAGGGAAACTAGCCTTTCCTCCAGAAATTGCGCAATCCTGTCTGGCAACCTGCTGGTCTCCAGAATTGCACAATTCTACCTGTCAACCCTCACTGTGAAGATTGCACAATTTTCCCCAGTAGGGCTGCTCAGCCCGAAATTTGCGTAAATCTGGGTAGCAGTCAGTTGCTCTGCCCATAAATTGTGCAAATCTCCTAGGCAGTGAGCCCAACTCCCAGCCAGAAATGCGCATTTCTTTCAAGCAGTTTAGCAGCTCCATGCATGAGTAGTTGGGTTGACTAGTTCCACCCAGGACCAAGGAAACTTGGCTTGTGTGCATGTCTTACTTTTTTGAATAGCAAAAGGAAACATGCAAAAGGCACCCCATGATTCAGGGAGCTATTTTTAGCAGTTGGAGGTTACATGTAAAGTTGTTTTAGAAACTTTCCTCCAAGTGTCACTTTTCCCTAGATTTGTGGCATGCACGTCATGAGATCAAAACTTATTTATTCAACACATCAAAGCTCATTCTTTCACATCGATATTGGAGCTCTGACATCCCAGCACATCTAGTACTCTTCGACACATCCAACTAAGCTATTCATGGGTAAGTGGCCTCAACTTGTCATTTTCATCATTTCTGTTACTTTTTATGTTTCCACTTGTGTGAGTGTTGTTTTCTTGAGTTCTTTCAATGCTTGCTATCGTTTACATGGTTATTAGCTTGTCCTAGCACTATTTCAGTTTTCATTGTTATCTCACTGTTGTCGCATGCATGAATCTGTTTTGCATGAACGGTCGCCAATTTGACGAATCGCTTCACCCACACGCATGTTGATCTATTTAGTAAATATTTCATTCATGTTTGCATGCACTGTCAATCACTTCTGCTTTCACTTAGTGTCGCCATACATTCACTTTCATATTTTCTTCCAGTTTCTTGTTGGCAAGTCTGGCCAACCTTGGCTTGGACTCTGCCTTCATTGAGACAACATTGCACAATCTGGGGAAGGAAGGCTATGTCTTCCTCTCTAGAAATTCCCATTTTTGCCTAGGCATTGTCCTCCAAGACTGTTTTGCACATTTCTAAGGGACAGTGACTACTGGCCTAGAAAATTGCCCAATGTAGTCCCTGAGCCTGCAATCACTCTTAGCTGGAATTGCACATTTTGCAATCCCAGCAGCCAGAGGCTAGTTTGGATTGCGCATTGCACAAATCAGTAGCTAGTCTTACCTCCCAAACATCCTAGACTACCTTTTGCATAGTTCTGGAAGCTAGTCACCTAGCCTCCCAAAAGAAATTGCACAATCTTGCCTATCAGTTCCCCAGGTATGAGTTATTTCATTCCCAAAATTTGCTTTAGTTTTCGCTGATAGATTTCCTGTAATGCATCTTGCTTGTCTGCAAATATTTTAGGTGTTCATCCACCTCTTAGTAGTCCTATATCAATGGCTTCCAAGAGAGGGGGATCACAAGACACTAACAGGAAGGTAGCTCGAGCAGCAATTTAACGAGTGTCTTCTAGTCTACCGATTTATGAAGATACAAAGTTGTTTCTAGACAAGGACATCAAACTCAAGTGGCAAGAGGTCAATGAAGCATTTGTAGGAACTTTTGAGGAAGACCTCAAATACCATCAGGTGTATGTGAACATTCACAAGTTCGGCTTGTACCGGATTGCATGCAGATACCCTGCGTTCCCATGTGTGGACATAATACATTGATCATCTCTCACACTAATCCCAAGACAATGACCTTAAGTAGTGTCAACGGGACAAAGCTTGCAACCTTCTGGGCAAAAGACTATGATGAGATGTATCAGATGTCAAATCCTGTGACTATCATGAAGACTCCCTTCAGGTTACCCAACAACAGTTCTAACTCTAGAGAAATTCTGAAGAACTGGGTAAAGGAGCCAGCTTGATTTAGGTTGACACCCAACTAGATCTATAATATGAAGATTGTGGAAGGCGTATCAATACTTGGTTATATTTTCATGTCAACTATATGGCCAAGAAAGAATGGAAACCTTCCCACAGAGTTGGGTGATCACGCTGGACCAACTAGCTAGAGAGGGAAAACCATGTAACTAGTCCAGCATGCTGGATCATCAGCTAAAGGAACAAATATCAAATGATTGACATTCACCCAAAGGTATGCATGCAGAGATTCACATGTCCACCCACATCTTAGATGCATCCTGTGCCTGACAGGAGTTCTTGGGCTTGGAGTGGGCATGTTCACTGGCGAAGACTACTGTGAACACATATGTCAAGTTGTTGTCTGATCATTTTGTCACCCCAGTCTACAAGATGATATTTGAATAGGATCCACCCTGCATGTCAAGGGAAGCAATGGAGGCACTGTTATACATTACTGATTGGTATGCCTCACTGTTCGGCAACTTCATCTGAATGTTCAGTGCAAACAAGCCTCCGTGTGTTCTACCGAAGTTTTCCTTGGACATACTTGTCATGCAGGAAGTATCTTATCACATCTTGGTAGGTTTAAAAACTAGACTACACCGGAAGAAGAAAGCACCTTGGCCTGCTCTTCCGTTGTGGATTGGGTTATATGAGATCCAAAGTATCAAGAAAGTTGATGTCAAAGCAGAACATATGAATAAGTATCCATTTGACCTTCAAAGTTACAATCCGTATGACCCACATTGTATTGGGAAGGAGCATTGCACGAGAGTTCAATTCAACTGTATCCAGGGGGAATTTCATTGGGCTGAGGAGGACCCATGGAGATATTGCTACAGTTTCTCTAGACCCAATGAACAGGTCAACTTGGTTGTGGAGTGGCTAGTAAAGCAACATGAAGCAGCATCATGGAGAGCACCAACACCAGCACCAACAATAGTAGCAGAGGCAAGCATACCAGTGTGTGACAAAGGTAAGAGGAAGATTTTCGATCGCATGGAGGAGGAGCAAAGCTGCAAGTTCCGAGAAAATCCATTGGTAGAGAAAGCAACTATGGCTATAGAGGCAAAGAGGCACCAGTGCAACATGCAAATCACACAGAGGTAGAGGGATAAGAGAAGAATGGAAGAAGTAGAGAAGGAGTTACATGAGCTGAGGGAGAAACTTCGAAAAGAACAAGAGTTGTGAAAACAGGAGAGGGAAGTGCAGCAACAGCAAATACAGTAGGGGGCACAACATGTACAAACAGATGAAACAATGTCTGTACAATTAGTGGACTTATCAGATAAGCTAGCATCAGGGCAACAGGGTGAACCATCGTAGGAGCAAGACTTTTCTCATGAGATAGAACAAGCACTTCAACAGTTGGATGTAGACATGGAGCAGCAAGATTTGGAACAGGACACTGACCTCATGCCTCATCACCAAGAGGTCAACTTACATGCTTCAATACATCCAGATGATGAGAAAGTCTTGAGTGACCAAGGAGGCACTAAGATCCTTAGGGCTTAGCTGGAAGGAGAGATGCACAACATCTCATTCAACGAATCTCAACATAAATTTGTGCAGTCTCGCAGAGTGTCAACTCCAGAGGATCATGCATCTTCGGCACAAGTTAAACAATGAGTGATCATGATTGATGTGCGCAAACATCCAACAGCCTTGGCTGATGCATCCAAAGTGTATGTTGAAGCCACTAGCTCAAGTGTTTTCTTTCTAACAACTGAGAATGAGCAAATGGTGAAGGAACTATAGACGACTAAGCAAGGAGGAGACTTGGTGACAGCTTCAGCCCAAGCTAAACTAAAGAAGGAAATCCTAGATAAGGTATTGTCCCTTGACATAGTGATGCAAGCATTGTACTCCAAGTTTGGTACCGTGCATAAGGTAGTCATCCATCTCAACGGATGACAGCAGCGATGTGCTAGAATAACATGTATCTTAATGAGCTCACATGTTGTTGTCGATGACATGCAAACATCGATGATGAAATATAAGTGAGCCTCGCTTCACTTGCCTAAGATGATGAGGGCCAATGCAGTCAAGTTGAAAGCACGTATCCGGAGTCAAATACGAAACTATGAAGAGCTCTCGCAGCTCATCACTAACATACAGACTTCCATGCATGATTAATCAAGAGTATGGATGTTGTGGTGTGCACACATGTGATCCCATCTATTGGGATACTCACCCAGGAGAAGACAAAGAAATAGGTCCGGCTAGAGCTTGACTCATTCTTTGACGAGTTTATGCACATTGCCACCAGCCCAGACTTGCCCATCAATGCAGACATCATGCACAAGTATGTTGCTAGTATAGCTGCATTAAAGACAATGATGCACATGCTTTCAGACGAGTTAGAAAGAGGAGCCTGAGTAGTGTACCCAGATGCTATGGAGGCAAGATTCAAGTTTCATACATATGTCACCACAGAGAACATGGACACCATCAAGGACTACCAATCTTGCCATCAATATGTTACTATTGATCAGCATGAGGATGTAGAGGAGATGGACTTCCATGGTTGTCTACATCAGAGTGATGTTTAGCTTGGCTTGCTCAAGCCATTTTGTTTCACATGGGCACATGTGCATTGTAATGTAAAGTCATGTCAAGTGTAAGTCAAGTTATGATAGTTGGATATAATAGCCATAGAGTAGGTGAAGAGTCATGAGGGTAGTTGAACTATCACAAAGGGGAATGTCAAGGGCCACCCCACCCTTTGCTATAAATAGTCCCTCATAACTCATTGTAAAGGCTTTTTGGTTAGCCAAGCTTCTGGTAAGACTATCTTGGAGAGAGCTTGGATAGTATTATAACGAGCCTTGACTTCTCCACTGCGCAGAGCTAGTACATCTCTTTAGAGGAGTAGGCGGATGTAGATGTAATGTTCCACTATTGGAACTAGTGGTTGGACATGGATACATTGTATGACTGGAACTTACAGTTCTTTATATAATAAGAGGCAGCACGTTTCATGTATATGTTGTATTGTATTCTATGCTATTTGGTTTACTCTAAATGATATATGTATTAGTTTTCTTACGCATACATGTATGGACTATTCTCTATAAGTATGTATGAATCTTTCTAAAATGTGATGTTGGTTTAACCATCACTTTGGATTTCTTGCTAACTTTATTTCCATATTGTGATGCATCTTTGCTCGTGTGTTCCCTTCCAAGCCGAGTAATATTACTGGTTTCCAAGGGGCACACTCACCTCAACCCCCATGCGTTATAACCTCTCATGCACCTTCCTAGACTCATTTCGGTTGTCACACCCTTGCTACCAACAGATTTTTCTTACTTGCCTCTGTGTAAAAAGGCGGTCAAGGCATTACCATACGACCCACTCCTAGGAATCCTACACCAAATGGCATGAGGTCTAATTGGGACTTCTTACTGGGGAGATCCCTTGATATGTTGGTAGGTTCCACACTGTCAACAGGATCTTATTCAAGAGTTTACTATATATTGAATTAAAATCTTTAATATTCTCATTAGATGAGGCTTTGAGATTTGATAATTCATAATTAATTAATGTTGCTATTGTTTTATCGTCTCTGAATTTCTTAATGAATTGTCCTTCAAGTGTATCCAAATTAGTAATTAATACAATGGGTAAAGAATAATACCAATACCCCGTTGATCCTTCAAATGTGTAAGGAAATAATATACACACTACATCCTCTTTAGAAACCCCATTAAGATTAATTGAAAACATAAAATTGTGTACATGTTCTTCTACATGATGTCCATCATCTAGATTAAATTTAGGCAACCATTTATCTGGATGCTTAGGAAGAGGGTGCAGAAGAGGGTTCATGGCAAGTTATCCTGGACCATTCCATGATCTTCTTTCCATTTTGGGATTAATAATATGACCTATGGTTGATGACGTAGATCCAGAAGTAGATGTATTTGACAAAGGGGCTGTGGGCAGTTGAAGTATTAACAATTGAACTAGTTGCCCCATCAACACTACTAACAACAGTAGTGTTAATTGATTGGAGAGAAGAAATATGAGTGGATAAAGTTGTGAAGATGATATGAGGATGGTAAAGGAGGATGTGAAGAGGTAGGGGAGGAAGTAGGAAGAATAGTAGGAGTATGAGGTGGAGAAGATGTAGTGTTCTCACTAGTCGAGGAATCGACACCATAAATATGATTAATTTTCTTATGGGTAGGTAATGGGAATTCAAATGGTTTAACTCCAAGTTTCTTACTTTTTGATCTGGTAAGGACTCTAGTAGATTTTAGTGAAGAAGTAATACTACCCTCAGAACGTTTAGGTTGAGTAAGTTATTCTCCAAGATTGGAAATTCCTTCCAATTTATGTATGAGAGCTTGAAGTTCAGGACCTTCAATTTGTTGTTTTGAAAGTGGTACATTTATAGGATATTCACTAGATGGTTTTTTAACAAGGCTAGGATATTTGAAAGATGGTTCAATAACTTCATATCTAGAATTAGGTGACTTGGAATGTGATCTAGAAGTTGGAGGATATTTTGAGGGGGATTGACTCTTAGGATGGCCACTTGATTTAGAGTGAGATCTTCTTGCCATTCATAGTCTATTGGCCCTCCTTCTAGCACCAAAAATGTTGATGGTTTGAATTGACCTCATCAACATTGGGGGAAAACCACCCAGTTGGGGCCCCAATTAGACCCTTTTCCATTTGGGATAGTGGCACTGACTGGAATTATGGACTAATTACCCTTTAACAAAAATTTTTGAATTGAGATGGATGTTGGGGAATATGGATGTATTAGGAATATTAATAGATTCTTATATATTAATTACAATTTATTATAACTTATTGTAATACCCGAGAAAGCTAAAAACATATGTTGTAGAAAGATGCCGTAATAAACATAATAATATAGATTATTATGATATTATGATATTAATTCAATTGAAAGGAAATTAATTTAATTAAATAGTTAATTAAATTAATTTCAGTAAAACATCACATATGATAGAAATTTCATTGTTCACAATATAACATAATTTTCAACCAAACATGTCAGTAGTGATCATGAAGCACTGACAAGGATACATATATGAAAACAATATTAATGAACAATTCCTTTCAAAGAAAAGAAATAGAAGCAATGGATAGTAGTACCTAAGAAACTATAAATATGATCATTCTGGAACAGCAAATGGTTCAAATTTATATTTTAAAAAAAAACTCAAAATACAATAGTGAAATTTAAGTTCTTTCTTCACAAAATTTAGAACCCATATCTCCGTCTTGTAGATATACATTTATAATATCAATAAAAAATGATAAAAAGAAAGTCTTCTATTAATCTCTCAATAGAAAAAAATAGTGAAAGGCTAATTACAAAATTGTTGTAACAATATTTGAACTTAGGATAAGGACAACCCAATAGTGAGTTTCTACAACTTGTATATGTCTAGCAGACCAGTGAGCTCCAGAGGTTCCTTAGGATTGATCCACATCTCGTTGGTAAAAATAGCAGACTTAACGGTGGCAACATCTGCATAGAAACATTGGATAAGAAACACAGTACCAAACATTGGCTATGGGGTTTGACAAGAAACTGCCAATGATGCTTAAGGTTAATTTTAGGCAACTGATCAATTTCTCAACCATTTTTTTACTTTGCTCTAACCAAGTTTTCAATAATGCATTGACATCTGGAAGTGAATCTTCTGAATAATTAGGTATCAGATTTGATTGTAACAAAGTATCATTCACTCATTTAATGATAGAATTAGAAAGATATCAAGCCTTATTCACAACAACTTCAACTTGTTTTATTCTGATTTCCCATTCTTGAAAAATTATTAACTTTTGTGACTCACCAATTTTAGGTAGATTTGCTTCTCTACCTTCCACACTTTCCTTCCAAATTCAAAAACTAGTTAATTTCAAATTCACTTCATTGAAATAGTTCACCATATCATTCAACTGATCAATACGAGAACTTCCTGCCTTACATTGATCCTGAATCAACATGAGTTTATTGAAAAGTATCTTTTGATGATGCCTGAGTAGAGCATTTAACTATTTGGACTATTTCTTAAACTCTATTAGCTGAGGATTGACACTCAAATGCTCTATCTTTCTCTGCATATTTTTAAGATTATTAACTTTCATCTGTGTCTCCTTGTCATGTTGTAGTTTCAATGTATCAAATTGTTCTATAGCCCTACTAATTGATTCTTCCATTGTTCAGTAATTTTTAGTTTGTCTGCATTAAATGCTTGTTCCAAAGAGATAATATTTTCTTCTTTCTCCTTTAGAAATTCTTGGACTTCCACTGCTTTGTCAATTGTGGCCAAAGCATAGGCTCCTGTAAATTGGGTTAACTTTTATAATTCCTTTATTGGTCTAGCAGACGAACCTTTCCAAAAAAAATTTGAAAGAAGATAACTTGCTGGGTACTAATGACTAAGTTTGATGAAGCTTTCTTTTCTTTCTTTCCCCTTTAACCACAACCTTATACTAGGGACTGTAGAAAATATCCAAGGGAGTAAGTTATTAAATATTGAGAGTAACCTATGAAGTAGGGAAAGAAGGAATAATTTCAATATCCTTTTGATCATGAACAAAATATTTATCAGTAATTCCTTCCGACCTTATAGCTTGTTAAAAATTATTAAGAGTATTATTAACATCAACTTGTTGTGAAGAAGTTGCAATTTCAGACACAATAGTTTGACTCTTGACCTTTAGATTTAGATTCATGCTGAACTCATTCCATGCCTTATTTAATTCAGGGTTCAAAATAAATTCTTCTACCTGAGTTGGAGAAGAAACTATAATGACCTCTATCTAACCCTTAGGAGGAATCACAGACTGTGAAGAATTGTCAAGGTGAACAATAGACACTGATGGCTTTTCCAGAGATAGTTGTAACAAATCTAGTGGAAGATTGGCTATTATGGAAGTTCTATATTGAGTAAACTGAGTTTTATCCTCTAAAGTCAATTTTTCATCCACTCATTGTAGTATTGTTGCATATGAGGAAGAATGTGCAAATATATCACCTAACTTGTCTTTTTCACAGATGAATTGTCTGATTCCTTGAGATGTAGTAAAATTTGTCACAACTAAATTGGGGTCATATTTTTTGTTTGGAACAATGGGCAATTTGAGAGATTGAATAGCCAATATTTTTTTGTCAGCATAATGTAATTGGTCAATTCAAATATACCAAATATTACAAGAAAAATATGCCATGCTCTTTTATTTGACTCATTCAACACTTTAGCAATACCATAACCCACTGTCTGTTAAGACACTTCCCTACTAATTAACTTATCTGGGATAAAAAAAGGAAAAACATTAGGATGGGAAAGGATACCCAAAATTTTTATGTAAGTGAAAAAATCTTCACCAAACCAATTTCTAACCTTTTGAATATCATCCATAGCATCTTGTGACATATTAGGTGGCCGAGACTCAAAACTAGTTTCATATATCGGAAAAATTACCCTCTGGAAAATCTAGTATAAATGTTCAAAGTATTTATATTCCCATAATATTTCAAGATAAATTTAAATAGTCTTTGGATCCTGGATAGTCCATTTCCAACCCATAACAGGAAAATCCATATAAAAACACAGTGCATCCATAACATAAGTGAACATGTAGAAAGGGGGAAGCTTATCATTAGAAATACTTCTAGCACGCCAAAAAGCTAATATGTGTGTGTTAACACTAGAAACTTGATCATCTAGCCTAATTTACTAGATGGATCGAAGTACACCATGTAAAGCCGAATTTACTATAGTAAAATTGATTTTACTGTGAGAAATTACATAATAAACCACCTTTGTTAAGTAATTTATAGTTAAACCCATGAAGAATAATTAAATAAATTACTATTTATTTGATTTTCTTCTAGGAATAATTAATTAAACCATTGTTTTTTTATTATTCCTTTTCAAATTTAACCCAATCATGAAAAATAAATAGATAAATTATTATTTTTCTTATTTTTCTTTTAGAATAATTAATTAATCACTAATTAATTATTATTCTTTGTTAAATTTGACTAAATCTCTTAGGAATAATTAAATAAAACCTTATTTTTTTATTATTTCCTAACTGATTCCTTGAGATGATAAATAAATCATTTACTTATTTATTATTTCTAAATAAAAGTTTAAATAATTTTTCCTTCCTAACTAAATATAATAAAATATTCCAAGCAGTTATTCCAAGAATGGGATCAATAATATTTTATTATTGTTGATTATTCTAGTATAACTCAATATTTTTTTATAAATAGAAGGGTTTTCCGTTTGTTATTCACTTTTGATTCTTTTCATTGTTGCACTCACTATTATAACTCTGATTATTTGCATTGTCGCACACCATATTTTCACTGGGTTTATGCATTATAGAGGAGAGAGACTCTACACAAGCTGAAGATGTTTGAGGATCGCCAAGGACCCATCCCATAAAGGGGGACTAGTAACATTTATCTTTTCTCTTCACAGGTGTTATAATAAAATTATACTTTACATATCTGGTGTCCATTGGATGCTTGGAGTTATTACTATTTATTTTTGTTGTTTAACTATGATTGTGGCATAGATCTGGACTTTGGCATGTTTTGTTTCTATCAGTTGTTGCAGATCTACAATGTTTAGTAGCCATTTATATTGTTGAGATTGTTTTTCATACACAATCTTAAGTGGGTTCTTTTCGTACTTCGTTGAGAAGAAAACACTACGTCCCCCATTGTCTTCATCTATTGATTTTTAGATACTAGTTAGAGTCTGTAATGCCATCATCTCTAGATGCATTATTGATGAAGGAGCATCCACTTGTGTGATGTCTGCTACTATTTGGAAACAACTTATGTCACCTAAGTTTTCCCCCTCCACCATCACTTTGCGTGCTTGGGATGGACACCCCTCCCAACCCCTTGGCATGTACCACAACTATCCAGTGACCCTTGCAGGCATGACTATCCATGTTTACATTGAAGTCATTGATGCCCCTTTGGATTACAACATTCTCTTAGGTCATAGTTACACATATGGTATGTCAGGGACCGCATCTATGGTGTTCCATAAGATGTGCTTCCCCCATGAAGGGAAGATTGTTACCATTGATTAGTTGACATACTACGAGCCTGTATCCATGACCTATCCCAAGTCCATTATCTCGTCAGTGTCTAATAAAGAGTCTTCAACTCCTTCCACTGGTGTCTCACCCAGAGTCTATAAATATTCCTCATTGTTGGGTGCTTTCCCTGGTCCTCCCCCTCCCATGTCAGAGCCTACCTCTATGAGTGTTTGCATGTTACAAGCGTCACGAGCTACCCTTAAGTAGTTCGGTACACCTGATCAACAACCAACTCCTCAACACCCTGTTGTTTCTCTTCCAACTAAACCCTCTAGACCCACTCCCCCAAGACCTCCTCCGTTTGTGGGTGCCTCTCCTATGTTCCCACCAGGAACTGTTCCTCCAAATCTCAACCATCTAGGAGATATTCTTCCGGGACATTATCATGCTAGCCAGATACCTTTCTCATTCCCACCTCCAGGAATTTTTTCTATACCTATCATGGCTTCGTTGGTCCTTCCTAACATGACTCTGGGGATCCTAGTATGGTACATTTATCTGCTTGCAAACATTCCACCTGGTTAACCAAGACCATATCATGCTTTGAACCCATCCAACCAGTCCCCATGACCCCTACCACTGCTTCAATTCCATCAGAACCTCAACAAGAACCAGGTCCTATTTCGAAAGCATCTAGATAGGGGTGCCAAGCTAAAAGGAAAGAAGTCAAGGACAATGCTCCCCAAGCTCCTTCGGTCCCTAAGGCCCCAAAGCCGACAGCCCCGTGAACTTTGTGTCAAGTTGTTGGGCATGCCACTAACAATTGTCCTGAACTTCCTCAACTTAAACCTTTGGTTCATGAAGCGTTCCCTGGTTCAAATATTCTGGAATTCCATGTTAACTTACTGGTCCCACATAAGAAACACAAAACACTGTGCACAAATCATCGTTGTGCCAAGTGTGATCATCAAGGTCATTATTCCCATTTTTCCCCTTGTCTCGATGAATTTCACGATTGCCTTGGTACGATTCGCAAATACTAGGCCACTCATAGTGGATCATATACTCCTCTACTTGTGGATTTTGGTACCACTAGTAAACCAGAATAGGGGACCCTGGACCAACCATAGTGATCCCTTACCCCGATGTCAAGATGACGAACACCACAGACCCTATCATTTACCTTTCATCATCCTTGAGATCCTCATAGTCAAACCTTTTGAATACTTTTGTGTGCACTTCTATCGAACCTCTTTCGACAGAATCCCAGGTCTCAACATCCGTAGGTCCTCCATCTACTAACCTATCGTCTACAATTCAAGATGATGCATATGTGAACCGTATTTCTCAGGTTGATGCACCAGGTAATACGACCGCATCATGTAGCCAATCTTCCTCCCAGCCGCCCATATTTCTTCTTGATGAGGACACAATGTAAGTTATGTCTACCCCTAATTACCCCTACCCTTAAGCAAGGGGGCATTTCTTCAGAGGATTTTGAAGGCCATTTCCTTCCTAATTCTCTCAATTCACTCTACCTCAAGAAATTTCACTCATAGCTCATCCCTTTGATTTGCGTGTCTTTATTTCTACCACGAAGCTAAGTAGATTGCATCATCTCATCAGTTTCCTTTTGCACCTTTCAGATGGATCCATCATCCACACCGTATATCGGTCATGCTGACGGTCCAAGTCACTTTTCCCAGAATCTAGCCTTAGCAGCTTGGGCCATTGTTACCCCTTTGCATACATTAGTCCTTTCAAACAGTGTGTGCATTGGATCTACCACCAATAATTAGGCCGAATATGATGCAATGATAGGTTTGTTAGTCAATGCCCTCGCTCATCGCATCCTTCATCTTCATGTTCATTTAGATTCCTTGCTACTTGTCATGCAATTGAATGGTGTGTATCATGTGCATAACCAAGTCCTATTTAGAAAATATCTACTAGTGAAGTTATTGGTACATGAATTTGAAGCCATTACTTTCATTCATGTGCCTAGAGCCCAAAATCGCTATGTAGATACCATTGCAAACAACATTCTAGACCGGCATTTATCACGTGTATACCACAGAATATAACCATAAAAAAAAATGGCAAACCATAATTGTCATATAAAATTCATAATCATATTATGTATCATAAAAGTGTTTGGAGCCATAGCTCTACATACATCTGACATGCCCACAGTATGTTACAAATATCATAATCAATGGGACTCACATGTCTCTGCATCTAGTCACTGTCCAATGGATCTCATGCCAAAGGCTCTACTCCACCTCACGTAGATCACGTATTGCCTGACCTGCCATCGCCACATGCCGCACGATACCTCGCCACTATGAGGGAAGATTGGTGCACTCATCTATGTACCGATCCTCTAAGTCATGGCATTCGTGCTCTGAAAACCCGGTCAAGAGTACATCAAGCCTATGATGCATTCAGCAAGTAGTGTAGACTCCTTTGGACCCTACTGTGACGATGATGTCCCCCAATCCGTAGCCCCAGGCGCTACGACTTGACCTACATCCTGTCGGCTTTACTTGTGCTATGTCTGCATACAAAATATTTCATACTTAGTACCATATACATGTGATAGAAATATAAAATGCACCATAAAACATAGCAACTTAACACTTACTGTCTAGTCCCCATGCTAGCCCAGGTGGAAGTGGCAAGTCAGGATCCCCCTAATTTTTCATCCTGCTATAAGGGTAATCGTCAATGTAAAGGGGCATCTGATGCCAATGTGCAAAGAAATTAGGTCAGAACACCCATCCAACCCCCCCTCCTCCTCATCGCAGTAGCTGCCCCCAGCGGCGCATCTTGGGCTCCTGTGAGTCCCCATCTCAGATCTACACATGAGGATGAATAGTGGATATTTTCTCAAAGAAGAATTTCACATAGAACTGTATCAAAAGCACAGTCGTGATTCACTTGCCTCTTGCAAAGACTTAACTTTCATTTCACTGACGGCAGCATCATCTAGGCCCACCCATAGTAGGTCCCGACCAAAACATTCTCAACTAACATCATTTTCCCACCAATGATGTGGTGGAATGCTTGGCTACCCACGACCCATAGCACAGCTGCGACAACATCCTGTGTCTCTAGCCTCTCTAGATCAACAAGAGGGATAGTCATTCCCCTGGCACAAACACCCCATTGACAATGGCACTCCAGAAACTCAGTAATATCCCGCCCATGAGGTAACACCGGATAAATATCCCCCACCACTCTTAGGGGAGGTAGTGCGGTCAAGAAGTAAATATCGAGTAATGTGAGATTGATCTTGTGTCCCTGCATGACAAAGACCTTCGGGTCTCGATCCCAATATCTCACAATTCTTGATAGAAAGGGCTCACCTACCCTCATCAATGCATTCTCTACCAACTTGAGAACCCCATAATGTGCCAATGCCCCTCGAACCACCTGATCCCCTTGGTTCTTAGTTCAAAGAGTATCCAAGTCTCATTCACGCTAGTTGATTTTCAACTCTGCCATGGCTACAAAACACCACATGTCTTGTTAGTTTAGAAAAGGAAACAATGGTGTACATTGATCAACCTAGAACACCCACTAGGCCAGCAGACCAACTCTTTCACCAGCCCCAAATCGTAGTTTTCAGCCCATAAATTGCAAGATCACTAGTTTCTAGCTATTTCCTATGAGCTAGATCACACTTCTAGGACCATAAAGTGTGATGTGACTATGAGCAAGAGCAAGGGTCTCTTAGGGAGTTGTTAGGTGCCAAAAATAAGGAAATAAACCACTGAAATTGAAGAGATGAGTAAGCCCATCTATCTGAAAGTCATAGATCCTAATTCTGACGATTAGTTTTTCCATTACGATCTCCACAAGATTTAGGGCCTTTTCCTCCTCTCCAAATTGACCACAACTCACTTAGCAAATGAATCCAAATTGGAGGGAAAATGTCCTTTCATAGAAAAATCCCCAATTTTTCTATCACCCATTGCAACTAGACCGTAGCTCAATTCGATGAACCGTCAATACCATTGGAAAGCTTTCACCAAGCTCTATAATTGATCTTCCTCATTTTCTTATGACTTGACACTTCACCAAGAAACCATTTTTCCATGAAACGTCACTTCGTCACCTCTCAAAATAAAATTTAGTCATAAAGCAACACTTGTACTTTGAGGTTCACCTCCTCTTAATACTTTTCATACCATATGATGACTTTCATCTTTAGTAACCACCATTTACTCATGTTTTCATGGTCCCCACTGGGCCTAGTCTGTGTGGCAGTGTCATCGAGTCACCCTTATTCAGAGCATCCACGATGAGTCACCCTTGCATTCTTGGAGTCTATTTCATGTCCCATAATATCATGTCACAATATTCCATCCATATTTGCATCTCGTTCATCCTATGTTTCCCATTTTGGCCTCCAGTCATAATGACCCCATCCCCTCCGGAGTTGAGTTAATTGTTACGAGGTCAACCATGCACTTTATGCTCTAACAAAGGTAGTCATCTATTTGTCCCTTAGTCCCACCTTTTCCCCATTATCCCTCGTGTCAGTCCATTAGCCATATTACTATTTTCTCTCATTCTTTAGTTGAGGATCCTCATTTCCTCATCTATCGCGGGCCCTTTTTTGTCGACATCGGCTCATTTATTCCAAAAGAACGGCCTAGAGGGTGGTGTATCTCAGTTCCAACTTTAATTCTTGTTCTTCACCTTGGATGGAGCAAAAGGTTTCATTATTTCTGTTTGACTTCGTCATTTCATTTTTGTGATCCATACACTTGATGGTCCAGTGATGCAGCAGATTGTACCAGTGATTCCCAAGTGTGTGTGAGATGTTTCAGACCTCATGAGGGGGTGGCCGTTTAGGTAACCCCCACATGCCCGGATGCATACCTACTATGATACAACCTCAAATGAAGTTCCACAAAGTTGATGGGTTCGGTTCCTACCAATCACAATGTTCATATCATGTACATCTCCTCCAGATGATCCATTTACTTTTGCAAGGCCCTTCCTTGTTCAGCAAGGCTTCTCCGGTTGTTCTACCCTCCCTCCCACCCATTTTTTGAGGGAATGGGCTTTGTATCTCATGTACTCAGATATTATTGTATTTAGTCTTAACTCATGTTTTTCCAAGTGCATTATGTATATGGGACACATTGTATTATTTTTTGGCATTGTTATTCCAGCATGTCATGTACCATTCAACATGCACTTCATTGCTCAATTTTATAATTCTAGGTGAACCATTATTGTACTAAGTTATCTTAGAGGGTATTCGTATGCCTCCCTCGCCTCATTGACCTCCAGTACCACAACATAAGAGGATACTTGCAGTAGTCTCACACCTTCTCTCCCTATCCTCTTTCAATTCAACTTCATTTGTCTTTTTGTCTCTCTCTCTGACTCCCCTGTGTTGTCTGGTGATTGTGTCTTTACAATGTACTTCGGTCATATGTTTTTCTCCTAACACTTGTACATTAGGGGGAAATCTATTATCACCAAAAAATTGATCATCTATCCTAATTTACTAGATGGATCGAAGTACACCATGTAAAGCCAATATTACCATAGCAAAATTGCTTTCACTATGAGAAATTACTTAATAAACCACATTTGTTAAGTAATTTATAGTTAAACCCATGAAGAATAATTAAATAAATCACTATTTATTTGATTTTCTTCTAGGAATAATTAATTAAACCATTGTTTTATTATTACTCCTTGTCAAATTTGACCCAATCATGAAAAGTAAACAAATAAATCATTATTTATCTTATTTTTCTCTAAGAATAATTAATTAATCACTAATTAATTATTATTATTTGTTAAATTTGAATAAATCCCTTCGGAATAATTAAATAAATCATTATTTGTTTATTATTCCTTAACTAATTCTTTGAGACGATAAATAAATCATTTATTTATTTATTATTTCTAAATTAAAGTTTAAATACTTTTTCCCTCCTAACCAAATATAATAAAATATTCCAAGTGGCTATTCCAAGAATGGGATCAATAATATTTTATTATTGCTCATTATTCAAGGATAACTCAATCTTTTGTTATAAATAGAAGGGTTTTGCATTCATTATTCACTTTTTATTATCTTCATTGTTTCACTCACTGTTGTAACTCTGATTATTTTCATTGTCGCACACCATATTTTCTCTAGGTTCATGCATTATAAAGGAGAAAGACTCTACACAAGCTAAAGACATTTGAAGATAGCCAAGAACCCATTCCATAGAGAGTGATTGGTAACATTTATCTATTCTCTTCACTGGTGTTATAATAAAATTATTCTTTACATACCTGGTTTCCATTGGATGATTGAAGTTATTAATCTTTCTTTTGGTTTTTTAACTATGATTGTGGCATAGATCTTGGCTTTGGCAGGTTTTGTTTCTATCAGTTGCTACAGATCTACAATGTTTAGCAGCCATTTATATTGTTGAGATTGTTTGTCATCCACAATCTTAAGTGGGTTATTTTCATACATCGTTGAGAAGAAAACACTACAACAATGTGTAGCTAAGTTATCATAAATAATGGTAGCCTAGTCAAATATAAAACCTTCGGAAGCCCCATCAATTAGAGGTACCAAGGCAAGGAAAATTTTAAGGATGGAAAATTTTCTTGAAGTTTAAAACATTGGCGAATCTCACTAATCCCTAATATGCAAATTATAAATGTTTATTGATATATTTGTAAAATTATTCAAATTTATAATTATTTTATATATAGTCTCTATATAATGTTGGCGATTTTTAAGGTAAAATAATTTTATATTCTAAAATTTGGGCGAATCGTCTTTTATAAAATTGGAAATTGGCGAATCTTTTTTGTGGAAAAATCATGGAAAATTAGCCCACTGGGCGAACATTAGCCCCTAAAATTTTCCATGTACCAAGGTATCTGGGAACTTTGACACATTATGTTGAGAAATGGCAACAAGAAATTCTAGTTTAATTTGTCCTTGAATTAAATTGTGAATTAAATTTGTATTCTATTCTCATAACAACTTAAAATTAACTAATTAAGTTTATTAAACTTACTCCACCAATGCTACTTTAGTTAACTGAATGTTTACCCATTAGAAACTCATGCATGTCAATTCTGAGAAAGACCCAGTTGAGACTAGAGTGCCGGGAAAATGTACTATTTGTTTTATATATTTTTGTGTTGCACTAATAGTGCATGCAATTAGGAACTAACCCTTGAGGGATTGCACTATTTTTAGAGGCTTTATTTCCCTTTAAATACAATCTATCCTCCATAGGAATTACACATTGGAATAGAGACTTGGAGAGCTTGTGAATTGGTTAAGCTTTGGCCTTGACCTTTCTTATGAGTTGGAGATTGAATTTGCTGAGTGCTGGGATTTTCTTGAGAGAACAGACATTGTAATTTCATCTTGATTTTCCATATTAATACAAAATAGGTAGTGGGTTTTCGAGTTGTGGATTTCCCAGGATATTTATTGTGTTATGTGCCGTTGATTCTATTCCTCTATTGATTATTCTTTTCTCGATGTTTATGGGATTCTATTGTAAAGAGTAGAAATAGATTCTTGTCTCTTTATTTAGAAAATTACATTAGCTTGTGAATCTACAAGATTTTCTACATGGTATTAGAGCAAGATTGTTTTTTGGGCCGAGAGTTTGCAAAGAAGATCTGAGAATATCTATGCAAAAATTTCATAAACAAAATGCATATCTAGATTCCTTAGGACAAGATACCCAAATTCAAAAAGAAAATTAACCGAATCGGAGTTCATATGAGGGAGATATTGTTAGCCTCACTCTCACAAACAATTATATGTCCAAATAATTAAATTAATTAAAATCATGAAAGTTAGGATTTAATCATACCTTTCTAGATTGAGTTTGTTCCTCATGGTTAGGAGTCAGTTTAGGCTTAGCTAGTTGAGAGATTCTCTCCAACTAGTTACGCTCCTAGATTAGTGTATTGTTGAGATATTTTCTCAACCATATTGTCCAAGATAGACATACTATCTTGTAACCAACTTCCTTATGTATTTATATGTATCATACACATTATTGGATTGATTAATAACGAGAATGTGAGGAATGTTGTAACGATGAGGCCTTTTCCACCATGTCTAGTTTCTATATATCTGAGTGTTTATTTTATTGACTTTATTTTATGTGTGTTCATTTCCTTCATGTGGTTTCAAAGCCTTTCTAGCCTACCTACGTCACTAGAGGGACCAAGTAAATACTGTGAAGAATAAAGTTATTCATTGAAGTTTGGTGGATTGTTGGAGCTGTGAGACGTCGTGAGGTTGCTCAATGTGAGCATAGGGGTGTGTGATCCAAATGCGACCGTTGTGTGAAATGAGTCGTTTGATCCAGTGGATTATTTTCCAAGTGTGGAAGAGGGTCACGTGGGCCTAATGTTTTGTTGCGTCGCGGGTTGAATTAAAGTGTGAACTAAAAGAGGAATTGAAAATTGTGGTTGGGTGGTTTTGAATAGGTTGCGTGAAACCTTTGCATATGTTGCATAAGTGAATTCTAACTACTGAGTACATGTGTCACATTGAGTGTGTAAGGTCGAGAGCCAAATTTTGGTAGTGTGGATTCACTGCTCAATGTTGAGAGTCAAACATGTGTACAATTGATTGATTGAGCTAAAAGGCCATGTGAAGTTGCACAGCAATTGAGCTGAGGAGCAGAGGCGATTAGTACCCTGATCATTAGAGAGGCGATCTTTATAGCATTGATAGGGAGAGGCAAGAGCCGACCTGTGCTATGTGCGTTCATCAATGTGAGATCCGCTATATTAAAGAAATGGCTAGTTGAATGTTGAATGTCTGAATTCTCTCCTGAGATCATTCATCAACTTAACTCTTGGAGGATCTGCATGTTGGCCATAATTTGACTGCCACTCTGTTGGAGGATATGCGTGTTGTTGTTGGAGGATTTGTGTATTGGTTATTGGAGGCTAAAGTACTACTTGAAGGATCAGTTCATAGGATCACTTATGCTGGAATGCTGAGCAAGAAGCAGCGTGGTGCGATAAGGAGTAGAGTTGGGATGAATGCTCTGTCATTTTTTTCATCTATAGAGGTGTGGAAGCACAGTGAACCTCTAGATTCGTCTCATCTGCCCGCGATGTCGGTTGTTGAGATCAGATTTGTGCAACTTTTCTTCATTGTTTCAACTCGATAATCACCTTGAAGAGCAAGCAGTGGAGGTCAATCTTCCATGTGTCTAGTGAAGAGTTGGACTAGTGGATCTGCTTGCTAGTGATGGCTTGATCACTGCATTGGAAGTCGAGCAGGTCGAGTGGTGGTAATTTTGGTGCGCACTCTCTTTTTCAAATTGTATGGTTAAAGAAAGTAATGCTAGAGAAAGGATGAGCAAGTAGTGTGAACACTAGAGTGAGCATGGAACCTGTGAGATTGATGAAGGAAGTGCTAACTAGTAAGAGTATTAAATTGTTGTATAAAGTGTTGGACCATGTGAAGCCACATTGGAGACAGGCGTGCATTGGACTGTGTAAATCAAACCAACATGCAAGAAGTCGTGAAGTCGTGTAGCACCAAATATTATTGTTATTATAATCTTATGTACGTTAAACCAATGTGTATGGACATTGGAGCTATGATTTGGAATTCTTTAGGAGTTAGAAGAATTGCAGAGATCTGCATTAAAATCCATATCGAGCCTTGTAATTGGCCATTTACGTTGAGCCTGCATTGAGTGGAAGACTGCGTATAGCACCATGGAAGAGTTGTGTAGAGACTATGTTGCAAGATCGAGGAAGAGCTAACGTTTTCAAAATAAAAAGGTGTGGAGCTGCCTAAAGTTGAGGGCCACCATATCTATTGAATCATAGAGGCTACATAGAACAAGCTAGATAGAACCCCAATCACAAAAGCAAAGCTTGAAGGGGTGTTGATCAGGGGAGAACTCGGCTTGTTACCGGTGGAGTGAATGATATGAGTGCACAGATCCTTGCTACCTATTAAAGATTCATGAACGTTGGTGTGTTCTCTGGTTAGTTTTGGGATTGATGACAATCAAATGCATGTGGAAGGGTGACAATGTTTTGATTCAACCACTAAATTTTACAGATCTAAGAAGGGATATTGCAAAGTTTCAAGGATCTTTCCAGCCCATAATTCTTGAACCTTGTTTAGGCGAATAACACGAATAGCATCCCTGTCTGTATCATCCGTTCAATTAACTTAACCACTACATCGCTCTCCGCGCCTGGTACATTTCCTTCAATACTAAGTTGAAGGAAGCAGTGTTGGGCAGAATTCCGTAATCTTCCATCTGTTGGACCAAATCCAGCAACTCGCTGGCGGATGCGCAAATCATCAAATTAGCACCCAAGTAATGATTATATAGATTAATGTTAGACTTGTTAGGCTTGCTAGTCTGATCCAGCAATCTCAACCACAGCTCGAACAACTCCTTAATGTCGGACCACTTCTGTGAAGTCATCCAGTTTGCAAACACATTCAATATATTGGGCAAATCGAGTGAATGGGAAAACATCTACAGTTCGGTCATCGAGCGCTCATCATATGGTGTTGGATGAACAAGACGGTGCTCAGATGACAAGCCAATTGGAATGAGAGATTGTGGAGAAACGAGGTCAAAACTCGTTGGGTTTATCCAATTTTTCCTGATACAATTTGCAATGGAAGCATGATTGCATCATCATTTTAAATCTGCGTTGAAGATTTCCACTGAAGCCACAATTCCACAGTGACCAAGGAAGAGTGGCAAATTCATGAGCTACCGGGGAGATGAAAATGGGAACAATGGCCTCCTTCCGCTAAATGAATGAAAATTTTCTCAAGTCTTTCACAAGCACAAAGCCAGCTAAGATATTCAAGAAGGTATGTATGTATGCATAATTCACTATTCTTCTTCCCCTTAATTATGCATTACTATTAAGAATTGAACTCATGACCTCTGCCAGACGATCATCATTTTTTCTGCCCGAGCAGTTCTGTCAAAGCTTTGGCTCCGCTCTAACCTGACGACCTGTTTTCTACTCCATGTATCATGGCTAATTTTTCCAACTTATTTTAGCTGAAAAAGAACTTTTGGAAAATGCAATTATATCACTGGAAAATGTACAGAATTTATTGGAAGAGCACACATGTAAGTTATGAAGTAAAATCATGAAATTAGTGCTTCACATTAAGTTCATATGGTGTGAAAAGTATGAGTTTTAAAATATTATTTTAATACTCATAAAAGGTTTATTTTGGATTTAAAAAAAAGGGTTAGCAAAGTGAACTTTTTGTAATGGGTTGCTAAGGTATAATTTGTATTTTGGAGACATAAGTGATCATAGAATTTTTTTGGATGATATAAGGTGCATTAAATTTTTTTATTTTGGAGAGATAAGGTGCGATTTTGTGGAGTGATAAGGTGAAATTATTCTTTTGTAATATTTGGAGTGATAAGTGAATTTTAAGGGAAGGGAATTGTTGTAGTATTTTGAGAGTGAAGGAGCAACCATTGAAGTGAATTTGTTGTTTGAAAAAGGGTCCAAACAAACAAAATATTGTAATTGAAAAGTTGTTCTTGGGTTTAAGAGTTGGTTGTCACTTGTATAATGAAAAGGCATTTTTTTGTGGTGCTTGTTTCCTATATCCGCCTTAAATTGAATAAGGGGATCTTAGGTTCACCGTGTGTAATGAATGCATGTGCATGGCTTGTGTTAAGAATATCAAAACGCTCTCTTTGTATTATGCTTAAAACAACTACATGCACATAAGCAAGCTTAATTATAAGAACGCTTAATCAAGCTCCTGTAATCAAGCTTAAGTACACAAGCACAAAGCATCACATCATCAAACTGATAAGATAATCTTCCAAGAAAGCACATTTCACATCATGTAATCAAATAAATCAAGTTAAGGATGCTACAAAATCAAGCATTTCAAGCCAAGATGACATCAACATCATCAACACCTTTTGTATCACTTGTAGAGAAACATTTTTTAACTGAATTGTACGGGTGCATTCTTGGTTGTAATCCCTAATTTGAATTGTTAAGGTGAATACATTAAGTCAAGTAAGTCTTCAATTGAGTCATCAATATTGAACTTGTCATTTGTCTCTTGGGTGCATTTTCAATAGTGTTCGACACCTTTCCTTTTTTAAAATTAGCACATTCAGTGAGTACATTCATGAAAGCACAAAGTGTCATTCAAACAATCAAAGCAAGTGAGTGTGTCATTCAAACAACCAAGCAAGTGAGTGTGTCATTCAAACAACAAAGCAAGGTGTTAGTGAAGCATTCAAGCAAAGTGATCCTCATCAAGCGAGCATGAAATCAAGAGTTCAAGCAACCAAGATATAAAACTATAGCAAGTATTTAAATCATCAACAATAAGCAATAGTACAAGCGAGCTTGAATTCAAAGTGAGCAAGCTAACATGGTGACACACATTCAACTATCCCAAATTCTTAACAATTTGATTTTATCATCAACTGGTGACATGGTGAACATCAACAAAACAACTCTTGCTGATATTCAAGTGCATCTTCAAAATGCACATGAAATGATTGAGTTCCTTCAACTGGAGTCGCAACTACAAAGAACTGCGTTGCTAGAGAAGAGTGATGCTTTCATGTCTATGAACAATAAAAATAAAGATGATGATTCCAAGTCACTGATCCAACCAACTTCAAGTGTCGAAGTGGTCCTTGATCTAGTTAAACTTTCTTCCAAACCAATCATCAATCCATGGGAAGAAATCCAAAGTAACAGAAATCGACAAGGCTTAGGATATGTCAAAGATGACGCCAAATTTCATATCCCATATTATTCAAGGCCCATTAAGTTTGTCAGTGTAGGGTTTCTTGCACAAACCACATTGGATAGTTCTGATAAAGTTGAATACAAACATAAATACATGCAAACTAAAGTTGTAGTCAGACCAAAATGCCTTCATTGTCAAAGAACCGGTCATCTGGAAGATCAGTGTTTTGATCTCCATCCTTGTCACCATTATGGAAAGTCAAATCATTCATCAGTACAATGCAGCAAACAACAACAATCACGCAGATTGAAGATCAATTATTCATGGATTGATCCCTGGGAATGGTCATCCACGATTAGAAGATTGTATAAGTTTTACAATCGGATTCATTCACACATATTGCAACCAATAGTAAAAATGAATATGGTACTCTTGTGCAGTTGAATGGGGGAGTACACCAATGAAACACTCCTACACCTGAAGGGGGGGAGTTCATAAATAATTTGAAGAAGATTGTCTCTCCTTTCGGCTGAAAAAGGGGGGGAATGTCAATGATATTGATAGTGGTTGTTAGAGTGAAAGTCTCGAAAACATTAGCGAAGCAACTAATGGGAATTTTCATCACCAAGTGAGCATCAACAAATTCACCAGTGGGCAATCGACAGCAAAGTCAGCAGTGAACAATTTTCAAACATATCAAAAGCAACAGAGAGTTGTTTTTCAACGTCATAAGCCAGTGGGCATTCTCAATATTTTGTTAGTGGACAAAGGATGTTGATTGCAAGCAAAGGAAAAATGGATCCTTTTACAGCTTGGAATGTGATGGAGTTTTCGAGAGACATTCAGAGATGAATCAAACATGCAGTTGATTCATGTTCTCTTCAGATTTGAGTTTTTCAGCATCTAGCTTTAGCATTTTTTCAGGAAAATGTTTTTTGAGGATCAACAGTTTTAGCATGAGAACTTGGAAGATGGTTCTTGGTTCTTAATTTGGACTTATCATTGAGGGGGGTAACTTTAGCCTCACTCTCACATTAAAAACAATCCTAAGTCCAAATAATCAAATTAATTAAAATCATGAAAGTTAGGATTTAATCCTACCTTTCTAGATTGAGTTTGTTCCTCATGGTTAGGAGTCAGTTTAGGCTTAGTTGGTTGAGATATTCTCTCCAATTAGTTAGGCTCCTAGATTAGTGTGTTGTTGAGATATTTTCTCAACCATAGTGTCCAAGATAGATGTAATATCTTGAGACCAACTTCCTCATGCATTTATATGTATCATAAACATTATTGGATTGATTAATAATGAGAATGTGAGGAATGTTGTAAGAATGAGACCTTTTCTGCCATGTCTGGTTTCTATATTTCTGAGCGTTTATTTTATTGAGTTTATTTTATGTGTGTTATTTTCCTTCATATATCATTGATTTAAAATCATCTCCCTAGAGGAGATTTCGAAGTTTTGAGTTTCTGGGTTACATGTGAAAGTTGAATTTGCAATATATACTTCAAGGTCGTAAGATGGAATTCCATGGGTTGAGGCTTGGGTATGACTTGGAAGGAAGCTCAAATTTCATAGCCTAGAGAGACAAGATGGAGGTTTTGCTAGAGGACAATGGCCTGAATGAATTTGTTGAACAAGAAATTCCTAAGCTAGCAACTATTGATGCACAGAAATTGGCTAAGTAGAAGAAGTGTGTGGCAAAGGCAAGGCAGATAATCCTTAAGGGAGTTTGAGATCATATTGTCTTGAGTCTCCATGGAAATGAAACCCTACATGCTATGTGGAAAACATTGATGGACTTGTATCAAAATAGTAGTGATCAAAGGAAGTTGGCACTGAAGGATAAACTTCATAAAATCAAGATGGAGAAAGGCGAGACGATTCCAAAGTACTTGACCAAGTTCACTCAATGTCTAGATGAACTTGGAAGCATTGGAATCATGGTTCTTGAGGAGAATATGGTGAGCCTTTCTCTTCTTGGAATCCTGAAGAGTTGGCATAGCTATCAGGACTCTGTCAATGGTTGAGAGAAGCTGCCAAATTTGGAATGACTATGGTCAGATTTGATGTAGGATGAGATCAGGAGGAACACCAGGGATGGCTCTTCATTAAATACTGATGATGAAGAGAATTGTGCCTTAGTGATTAAGGTGAGGAAGGGGAAAGGTAAAATTTCTTACTCCAAATTAGATTCTTATCACAGAGGTAAGAAGAAGGACATGAAGAAAGTTAAATTCTTTCATTGTCACAAGATGGGTCACTTTGATACAAATTGTCCATTGAAGAAGTCCAAGGAGAAGTCCTCAAGAGGAGTGGAGGGTGTGGATTTGGCCTCCCAATTCGAATTTCACTTTTCCCTCATTGTGTGCATGGTGTCTTCAATGATGGGAAGTGTCTGGTACTTAGACAGGGGAGCTTCTTTCCACATGACTGACGACAAAGAGTTATTCAGTGAACTAGAGGAGAAATATCTCAAGATGCATGTCAATATGGGTGATGATGGTAAGTATAGTGTTACTGGTGTGGGCACTATTACTTTTCAAAGCGAGCATTCAGCTCCACTCACCTTGAAGAATTTTATGCATGTACTTCGACTGATGAAGAACTTGGTATCCATTGCCATGCTTGAGGATAAAGGCTATGATGTGATATTTTTGAAAGGAAAGGTGGTCCTTTGAAACATAGCCACGGGTCAGGTAAAGAAGATATGGATTTGAGTTTATAATCTCTATAAGATAGAGGTAGATGGTTGTGCTGCTTTGAGTTCAAAAGTGGAAAATATGTTGAGTTAAGACATCAACAAGTTGTGGCATAAGCAATTGGACCACTTGTGTGATAGGGCTTTGAAGATATTGCAGAAAATATCTACTGATATTCCCAAAGGTATGCTTGAGTAAGTTGATACATGCAAGGGTTTTACTTTGGGAAAATACACCAAGTCTTCCTTTAGAGATAGAGACAGTCGAGAAGAGTCTATTCTAGAGAGAGTCCATTCACATGTGTATGGACCATTCTTGACAACATCCACATCCAAACATAGGTATTATGTTATATTTGTTGATGACTATTCTCGTAAATGCTGGGTATTTTTTATGCATAAAAAGGATCAAACTTTCACAAAGTTTCCTAAGTTCAAAGAATTGGGAGAGAAAGAGTATGGCAAGAAGGTTAAATCTCTACAGAGTGATAACGGTGGTTATTATGTCTCCAATTAGTTTAAGAACTTTTGTGCACTGGAAGGGATTAAACAAGAGTTGACGACACCCCATAACCCTCAATAGAATGGGGTTTCCAAGAGGAGAACATGAGCATAGTAGGGGAAGCAAGGGAGATGTTGCATGATCAGGGCCTACCACTATACTTGTGGGCTAAGGCATGCAACACAACCATTTATGTTTAGAACCGTAGCCCACATTGGATACTTGATACGAAGACACGAGAGGAGGCTTATTCTAGTAAGAGACCAGATGTTGGTCACTTCAAGATTTTTGGGTCATTGATTTATTTCCATGTGACCAAAGATGCACGGAAGAAGGTTGAGCCAACAACAGAGTTGGGGATCTTTGTGGGGTACATTGATAAACCCCACAACTATCGGGTTTACATGTCAACCAGTGGGATGACAGTGCTTCGTAGGGATATCAAGTTCGATGAGGAGAAGGCCATGTGAGTATCCCTTGAGAGGGAGCTTGATCTACATGAGAATGAGGAGCTTTTAGATCTTAAGGTTAAGGGGCCTCAGATTGATGTGGAGAAACCACATGCAGAGGTTAAGAGAGTGGAGACATCCACTCAGGCAAAGTCTACTAGAGAGGGAAGAAAGTGCACTAGATAGGCTGACAGATTGTTGGATGATGCATGGGAGAATGTGGGAGGACCCTCTTCTCACCATAGATAAAGGAGGTCACCAGAGAGGTACACTAGATACATGGCACTTATGGGTGCATGTGTTGTGATAGAGCCATCTTCGTTTCAGGAAGCAGTGCAACAACCAGTTTGGGTAGATGCAATGGTAGAGGAGTATGACTCCATATTTCGAAATAGTGTTTGGGATGTGGTCCCAAGACTGGAGTACAAGTCAGTTGTGATCTCCCATTGGCTTTAAAAGCTAAAGAAAGCTATAGATGGTAGTGTGGAGAATCATAAGGCCATATTTGTGGCCCATGGATTTTCACAGGTAGAGGGGATTGGCTATGATGAGACCTTTGGGTTGGAAGATCCATCAGATGGATGTGAAGACTGCCTTCCTCAATGGCATGATTGAGGAAGGGGTGTATATAGAGAAGCCCAAAGGCTTTGAAATCTTGGACCGTGAGTCACATTTGTGTTGACTCAAGGGAGAGTTGTATGGGTTGAATAAAGAACCCCATGCCTAGTACACTAGGATAGATAGCTACTTCACTGGGTTGGGCTTCATGAAGAGTGAAGTGGATGCAAACCTGTATGACATAACGGTGGAAGGAAAGTTGTTGATAATTGTACTTTATGTAGATGATCTTATACTGGCAGGTGATGAGAAGCTCATCAAATCTTGGAAGGAGGACCTTGCAAGAGAGTTTGATATGAAGGACATGGGGCTCATGCATTACTTTCATGGCATGGAGGTATGGCTGGGAGACGGGGAGTTGTTTGTATCTCAGGGCAAGTCTTCCAACGAGATACTTATGAGATTCCTCATGGAGAGAAGTAAACCCATGGAGACTCCTCTAGCTGGTAATTGGAGGAAGGAGGATGCTACTTTAGGGGATGTAGTGGAAGCTATTGTTTACATGTATCTTGTGGGTTCACTCATGTACTTGGTGAACACACGACTAGATATGTGCTATGCAGTTAACCAAATTAGTCAAGAGATGGTTAGGCCTACCAAGTTGTACTGGAAGGAATCAAAGCATGTATTAAGATACCTAAGAGGAATTACTCAGTTTGGGTTATGGTATGGATGGAGAAAAGGGAGTGAAGGTTCAAGGCTTCACTGATACAGATTGGGCAGGGAGTCCTTCTGATAGAGAGATCACATTAGGAGGGATCTTTAGTGTTAGGTCAACGACAGTTTCTTGGTACAACAGGAAAAAAAGATCAGTTGGACTCAGTTTGATAGAGGTAGTGTACATGGCTGCAAGCCAAGTAGCATGTGAGGCTATCTGGATGAGGAAGATATTGGTTGGTTTGTCTGGTTAGCAAATGGATCCGATAGTGATTTCTTGTGATAATCAGAGTTGTATCAAACTCTCTGAAAGTCCAATATTTCATGATCGGTCCAAGCATATTGATTTCTGGTATCATCATCTCAGAGATTATGTATTGAGGTGGATCATGTTGTTAGATTACATTTCCATGGAGGAGCAAGATGCTGGCATCTTGAAAAAGGAATTTTCAAGATGTAAATTCAAGTTTCACAGAGAGAGGATCGGGGTAGTTGATAATCCCTTTCTTATTGAGAGGGAGTGTTGAGAAATGGCAACAAGAAATTCTAGTTTAATTTGTCCTTGAATTAAGCTATGAATTAAATTTGAATTCTATTCTCATAGCAACTTAAAATTAGTTAATTAAGTGTTGACAGTGTTGGACCTGCCAACATGTCAAGGGGATCCCCACGGTAAGAAGTCCTAATTAGACCTCAGACCGTTTAGTGTAGGAGTCCTAGCAGTGGGTCGTAAGGTAATGCCTTGATCGCGATGTCGCACAGAGGAAAGTAAGATAACTCTGTCAGTAGCAAGGGTGTGACTAATGCAGTGAGTCAAAGAAGGTGTATGAGAGGTTCTAACACATAAAGGGGAGATGAGGGTGAAGGTGAGTTCCAAGTTGAAAGCAACCAGTCCCAACTCCACTAGGAACACATAACACAAAAGGACATGCACAACTTCCGGCGGAGCAGTCCACTCGCATGCGGCAGTCACAACATACAAGGTAAGATAACACATACATCACTCACGGATTAGTCTGAGATGAGTGAAATGGTTTTTATAGCAAGGTTCATGTGAAATATCTATCTAGTGTCTTGCAGAGCATTTGACATGGACGGGACAACATTAACAACATATACAACACATTAATAACAAGATTCATATAATTGCATACACATTAGTTTATACACAAATACGTAAAATAAACAACATATATCATTAAGGAAACTGGAGCAATCCAACTACAATAACAACATATGCATGAAAATGTGTTGGCTGTTATTATATAAAGAAGTGTAAGTCACAAACATACAATACATCCTTATAAACCTGCTAACCCCAACAATGGAATGTTACAGCCACATCCGCCTGCTCCTCCAAAGAGATGAACTAGCTTCGTGTAGTGGAGAAGCCAAGGTGTGTTACAATATTTTCCAACTGTTGACACTTGACTTACACTTGACATGACTCAAAATTACAATGCACATGTACTGATATGAGACAACATGGCTTGAGAAAGCCTTGCAAGACATCACTGACACTCAGTCCATTATGGTGAGACCAACTCTTTGACATTCTTGTGATGGTGAAGTTGGTAAGCTGATGCCAAGCTTGGTTGTTTGTGATGGTGTGCATGTACCTCATGGTGACATCTTGCTGAAGAGAACTCTTATTTCCATTACAACCGATGCAATGGTTCACCTTCTTCATTCAACTCATCTGCTAACATGTGCATGGTCTTCTTGGGTACGACTAAACCGATAGCACACTGATGCATGGTTTCCATGTTGATCTTCAAGTGTATATTGGTGATCATGGGCATCAACTTGCCAAAGTACTTGTTCATCACCAGTTGGACTTGCTTCTAGTCTTCGCCTTGTTGAGTGTGATAAATGGGTTGGGTAGCATGCATGCGTACAATGACATGCATGTTGTTGAATCCCATGCATGTGATCAACAACAATGCTCACCATGTTTTCTCCGTGTTAGATGCTAGGATGGATATTTAACTTGTACGGGTGTAGTTTCATCTATGAGTACACGTTGTGCCCACTGTTTTTCCTGATCCTACTACAACTCATTCATTTGTCTATGTAGCTTCATCTTCTTCCTTCAGTTTCTTCTTCGACACATGCAACTCCTTCTTCATTCCATTCTCTATCTTCGTGTGACTTTCATGTGACGTCGTCACCTCATAGCCTGAGTCTCCAAAGTTTCTTTCATTATCATTGGATCTGATTGATCTTTCAACTCTATTTCGCATCTGTGTTGTTAACAACCTTCCTCTTGCATTCACTGCGTTTGCTACATTCATTTCATTCACTGCATTTGGTATGCTTCCTTCAGCTATTTTTCATGATGCTTCTCACTGTGATGTTGTTTCTTGATGTCCTTGTCTACAAACAACATGATGTCTTCATGAGTAGGAAAGCTCATAGACACTTGATCGATTGAATCTCCAACTGTGCTATGAATGGTATCCTCAACTCTGCTCTCTTGGAAACCATTGTACCTGCACTGTTGAGAGGTAGATGAGCACCTATAATACCTGGGGACATGGAAACACTCATGGAAAGATATTTGTCAGTCAAAAACCAAAATGAACTTTGAGAACTAACTTGCAACATACCTATGTGACTAGTCATGAAGGTTGTGCAATTTCAGTCAAGAGGTCAGGAGACCGACTGCCAAGACTACACAAGGCACACTCTAGGCTGCTGGGAGACTGACTGACTACTGGAACTGCACAATGCACAGTCCAGTCTGTCTGTTGACTGCTAGGATTGTGTAATGAGCAATTCCAGCTGGTAAGGATTGCTGGCTTAGGGACAGATTTGCGCAATTTCTTGGGCCAAGCAGCCACTGTCCTCCAGAAATGCAAAAAACAGTCTTAGAGGCTAGTGCTAGGCATGAATGCACAAATCTAGAGAGGAAGGTGAGACTTCCTCCCCCAAATTGCGCAATGGAGCCTTGGTGAAGGTAGAGTCCGAGCCGAGGTTGGCCCGGCTCGCCAACGGGCAACTGAAAGTGAATGTGAGTATGAATGTATGCTAATACTAAGTGTAAGCATAAGTGAATGATCATGCATGAAAATGGTGAATGACAGATTTAGAAAATGGAACAACATGCATGTCCATGAGGCGAGTCACTGAATTGATGACCATTCATGAAAAATAGTTTCATGCATGTGACAACAGTGAGATGTTGATGAAAATTGAAACGGTGCTGGGACAAGCTAATATACATGTAAATGATAGCAAGCGCTCAAATAAATCAAGAAAACATTACTCATACAAGTGAAAACAAAAAAAGCAATAGAAATGTAATGCAAGGCATGGGAAGCGAGCCTGCCCCAAAATAGCTGAGATGAATATGTCGATTGCTCCTAGATGTGATGTGGGATGTCAGAGCTACAAGGTCGATGTGAGGAATAAGATCTGCAACATCCGATTGATGAGTTTTGATAACATCAAGGAACTTATGACGCGCATGCCACAAATCTAGGGGAAGCGACACTTGGTGGGAAGTTTTTGAATTTCTCCTTGCATGTAACCTCCAAATGCTAAACATAGATCCCTAAGACAATGGATGCATTTGCATGTTGCCTTAGGAGAAGCAGCTTATTCATGCAAGTCTGTTTTTCTCAGTCCCGGAGGGACCGGTCAACTCAACTGCACATGCAAGAGGTTGCTCGACTGCTTGAAGGAAATGCACATTTCTAGTTGGGAGTTGGGCTAATTGCACAGGAGATTTGTGTAGTTTCTGGGCAGAGCAACTGATTGCTACCCAGATTTGTGCAAATTCTGAGCTAAGCATCCTTGTTGGGGGACTTTGCGCAAATCCTACAGGGAGTGTTGATTAGCAGGATTGCACAGTCCTGGAACCCAACAGACTACAAGATAGGATTGCATAATTTTTGGAGGGAAGGTTGGTTTCCCTCCAGAAATGCGTAATTTTCAAGAGGAATATGCCCACCTATAGCTAGACCAAGTCTGGGTGAGCATCCTATGAAGGGAAAGGATCAAATTGTGATTGACAGACTGCCTTTATGTAGGAAAGACACTAAAGCTTGAGGACCTAATGAAGCAAGGCAAGTTGCTATCTAAGGTTGGTAGGGAGGCTCCAAAACAAGCTAAGGAAAATTTTTGGAGGGTGTTGTAGCTGCTACAACACTTGGTGACACACTAGTAGAACTCCAGCTCTCTAAATGGACCTTGTTTGTGAAAATCAAGTTTAGCACCTCCAAAAGTATTATTCAATTCTCAGCTCATCTTGGTTTCACACTAGCTTGATTGTGAGATGTAGCATCTCCCAAACTCTTGGTCGATTGACACACATTCAAAACCAAGGAAGCACACTTGTTTTGACTAGGTTTGAGGGGTATATAGGTGCATAAACAGTATAGTCATCAGAGTCTAATTTTCATCTTTGGTGTTGCTCCACTGCCAACACGCCTGGACAGTACCCCGGTGGAGTCACATAGGAACACAAGCATGGCTCTGCTGCCAGCATGCCTGGTTAGTACCCCGATGGAGTTACTTGCATCACCTCCTTGCGCAGGAATCTTTTCTCTTCTTTCACGTTATTCATTTTTCATTTTTCATTTTTTTTTACTTTTCATTTTTTCATTTTCACTGTGCATATCACTTATTCATTTTAGAGGCAGAAGAGGGATCCTGACTTATTGAGAGAAGGAGAGTTTGTTCCATTAGAGAATTAGTTTATTGTATCTTTGACGTGCCTGCTAAGGTTTTCCCCTTCACCTTACTCTACTTTACTGAGTTGACATGGGTTAGCCCAAAAACAACGAACTAGAGAAGGTGACACTAGTGCGCAAGCGTTGTTTTTTTACCAAGGTTCGCTTCCAAAAATACATTTTTTCCTTTGACATATCATGGACTAAAAGTAACAAGCTCATCATACAGAGGCAGTATCATAGATAACCAAGTAGTGATGGTTGTACAATCCCTCTTATACTTTACCTAGATCATTTCATGCAAAACTAACCTATGAATGAAACAAGCGAACTAAAAAACAACAAATCATAGCAAGAGAAGAAGAAAATTTGAAAGGGAAGAAAGTAAACAAACAAGCAAACAAACAAACAAGCGAACAAAGCATATTAGCAAACAAGCATACAAGAAAATGACTAAAAGTAGACACTACTCCTATTCCTACACTAACAGTGCATGGGCCTGATCACGTGAAGTGATACTTCCAATGCAACCATTGGTGCACTAGTAGACCCATGTTGGTGAAGGGTTGGTCTGCGAGCAACCCAGTTGTGTGAACCAACAACCAAGAAAGTTTTAATAATGAAGACAACCACACTTTGTGTTTCAAAGTGACCATGGGACATAGGTGAGTAAAAGTGCATGATGGGCAGTCTGTGGTCTTATCATCATGTTGTGTAACACTAAGTGCAACTTTAAAGCACAAGAACACTCTTGACTATGACATGCAAGCAAACAAAAGAAACAAATATAACTTGTGTCACACATGAGTGCTTGCAATGTAAGACTCCTCCAATGAATGAGCAATGGGATCATGTAGTTTGAGTGGAGGGGGTAAAATCTAAGTGTTAGATTGATCTTGAGTGCATACAGATGAGTGATGAGGAGCCTTGAGTGTTTGAGAAACTTCCTGATTGGAAGTGAAACCAACCTCAGGATAGCGAGAGTCTGGCATAACCATTAGCTGGGGCTGAATTACCTCGACAGACTGTGGGGTTTCGACTTCATTGACAGATGTATCTTCATAGACCAGTGGCTTAGATGGATTAACAACGAGTGAATCAACATTGTGATCGGATGATGAGGTGAAGAGATCACTACAACCAAGATCAGAAAAATCAGGATGTTGGTCGACATCCTCATGATTTGATCAATCGCATAGAGGGGTAGATGAGAAGGAAGGAGGTTCACCCTCTGCGTTTCTGGAAAGAGTAGATGAAATATAAAGTGGATTTTCAATGAATGGTTGGTCCTCTCCATTGTTGGATGATGGGCTAATAGACAGTGTGTCTTGTGAAATATCAATAAAGGGTGCATCCATGGATGAAGACACACATGAAAAATCATGGATGGTTGGTTTACCAACAATGTTAGGAAAGAACAGAGGGTGCTCAGATGGAAGGGAGTCATCCTTCATCGATTATTGATGCTCAAGCTCCCACTCATGCTCTTCATGAATGACATCGCATGTTGGTTGTGCAACACCAACTCCATTAGTGGGTTGTTCCTCATTCACAAAAAGTGAAGAGTTCGAAATGGATGAACATAAGACAACATCGTCTGAAGGAACACCCTGGTGCGAAGACAATGGTTGTAGAAAACAGATCCTATGAGAACTCGAAGAACTCACAAACAAATCTACGTGAAAATTGAGTGAAGTGTTTTTGGGAGAATGTGAAAGATGAATAGGTGTTTGAGCATAATCCTCAACATCACTGGGCAGTGATGGAGCTGTTCAATGAGAGGAAGGCAATAGTTAGTAGTGATAGTGGCCACATCCACATGAGATTGCACAACGCCATCAATGAAGAATGTTGAGCGAGGCTTGATCTCAAACTTTCTCTTGGGAAGGGTAGATTTCTTAAGGAAATACTCGAACCAGTCCCAAAGACAAGAAAATTTCATCTAGCTCCTTAGAGGTTGAAACTGCAAGTCACAGAAGTGTTGCCAAAAATAAATAATGGGTTCGTGCGGAGCCCTTCATTGCTATAACGGTTTCCGATCAAGATGGTCTGGATCAAAATGATAGAATGTGTCTTCAATAAGATCACATAAGTGCTCAAACGAGTGCATGGGGTCAGCTGGTAGGCTGAGAAACCAACAAAATGGAGATTCATGAAGTGTGTATGCAAGCAGAAAATTAGCATGTTCATCAGAAAACTCATCTTCCTCATGAATCATGGAAAGAAAGTTTTGTAAGTGCTCAAGCCAGGACACTTCGTCTTCAAAATCACATGTGTGAGTGGACAAGAGATTGAAAAGCTTCCCTGAGATGGAGAAAACTTCATGATTCAAAAAACACCATGGGGGAAGAAGAGTGTAAGACTCCATGAAATATATGTAAAGGTTCAAAACTGGATGAGAGGACACAACTTGTCATCAGGCCCTCCTTCTAGTGCCAGAAATGTTGACAGTGCTGGACCCACCAACATGTCAAGGGGATCTCCTCGGTAAGAAGTCCCAATTAGACCTGAGACCGTTTGGTGTAGAAGTCCCAGGAGTGGGTCGTAAGGTAATGCTTGACTGTGATGTCACACAAAGGCAAGTAAGATAACTTTGTCAGTAGCAAGGGTGTGGCTGATGTAGTGAGTCAAAGAAGGTGTATGAGAGGTTCTAAAAAATAAAGGAGAGATGAGAATGAAGTTGAGTTCCAGGTTGAAAGGGATCAATCCCAACTCGGCTATGAACACACAACACAAAAGTACATGCACAACTTCCAGTGGAGTAGTCCACTCGAATACGGCAGTCACAACATACAAGGTAAGATAACATGTACATCACTCATGGATCAGTCTGAGACGAGTGCAATGGTTGCTACAACAAGTTTCATGTGAAAGATTTGTCTGATGTCTAGCAGAGCAGTCGACATGGACGGGAAAACATTAACAACATATACAACACATTAACAACAAGATTCATATAATTTCATACACATCAGTTCATACAAAAATAGATAAGTTAAACAAGATATATCATTAAGGAAACTGGAGAAGTCCAACTATAATAACAACATATGCATGAAAATGTGTTGGCTCTTATTATATAAAGAAGTGTAAGTCACAATAATAAAATACATCCATGTAAACTTGCTAGCCCCAACAGTGGAATGTTACATCCACATCCACCTACTCCTCCAAAGAGATGAACTAGTTTCGTTCAGTGGAGAAGCCAAGGCGTGTTACAATACTATACAATCTTTATCCAAGATAGTCTTATCAGAAGCTTGACTGACCAAAATACCATACAATGAGTTATGAGGGACTATTTATAGCAGAGGGTTGCGTGACCCTTGACATTCTCCTTTATGAAAGTTCAAGCAAGGATGAATGTAAGAAGGATAAAGAAGTGTGGCTACTCATTCAAAAGTTGCAGAAGATCACAGTTCAGACAATATTTCTAGAACTTCATGAGGAAGGAAAAGCCATATTGGAACCTAGAGCAGTCAAAGAAAAAAGAACTCGACAACTACAAAATCGATCAATTTCAGAGTATCTCATCAAGTGGAAGAACTTACCCACTGAAGATTCCACGTGGGAGGACAAAAATTTTATACATAAGCATCAAGAACTACTCAAGCATTGAGGACAACACTTTTTGAAGGAGAGGGGCATGTTAGGTCCCTATACTACTAGTGTAACCCCTTATTGTCATTAGTAAAACCCCCTTATTATATTGTTGTGCCCATGTAGTCCCCATATTTTTATTATTATGCCCCATAGAAGCCCACTATTGTTATTATTGTGCGCTTACATTATTATTGTTATGTCGGCTCTAATTATATTATGACCCCTTAGGCTCCCATATATAGAAAGGAGGTCTTGTCAATTGTATCATCCAAGAATTGTTCATTTCTGTAACATAAAGGAGTTTTCCCCCTCTAAGAGGCTTATTTCTAAGGCATTTATTTATCTTTTCTATCTTTTTGTGTGCTAGTTTCATAATAAACTACCCTCATGACTCTTCACCTACTCTATGACTATTACATCCAATTGTTGACACTTGACTTACAATTGACATGACTCAACATTACAATGCACATGTACTGATGTGAGACAACACAGCTTGAGAAAGCCTTGCAAGACATCACTGACACTCGGTCCGTTGTGGTGAGACCAACTCTTTGACATGCTTGTGATGGTGAGGCTGGTGAGCTGATGCCAAGATTAGTGTTTGTGATGGCATGCATGTACCTCATGGTGACATCTTGCTGAAGCAAACTCTTGTTTTTGTTGCAACCGGTTCATTGGTTCGCCTCCTTCATCCAACTCGTCTGCTAACATGTGCATGGTCTTCTTGGGTGCGACTGAACTGATAACACATTGATGCATAGTGTTCATGTTGATCTTCAAGTGTGTGCTAGTGATCATGTGCATCAACTTGCCAAAGTACCTGTTCAACTCCAATTGGACTTGCTTCTTGTCTTTGCCTGGGTGAGAGTGTTGAATGGGTTGGGTTGCATGTGCACACACAATGACATGCATGCTACTGAATCCCTTTCATCCGATCAAAAATAAAACTCACCATTTCTATTCCATGTTAGCTATTGGGATGGATCTTTAACTTGTATGGGGGTAGTTTCATCCATGAGTGCATGTTGTGCCCACTGTTATTCCTGTTCTTGCTGCAACTCATTCATCTATCTATGCAACTTCATGTTCTTCCTTGAGTTACTACTTAGGCACATGAAACTCCTTCATTCCATTCTCTGTCTTCGCACGACCTTCATGTCATGCCATCACCTCATAGCCTGAGTCTCCAAAGTTTCTTTCATTATCAGTGGATCGACTTGATCTTGCAACTTTGTTCCACATCTGTGTTGTCAATAACCTTCCTCTTCACTACATTCTCTATGTTCACTGCATTCAGTATGCTGCCTTCAGCTGTTGTTCATGATGCTTCTCACTGTGATGCTACTACTTGATGTCCTTGTATATGAACAATTTAATGTCTTCATGAGTAGGAAAGCTCATAGACACTTGATCGATTGAATATCCAGGTGCGCTCTAAATGGTGTCTTCGACTCTGATCTCTTAGGAACCATTGTACCTACACTACTGAGAGGTAGATGACCACCTGCAATACTTGGGGACATGGTAACACTCATGGCAAGCAATTTGTCAGTCAAAAACCAAAATGAACTTTGAGAACTAACTTGCAACATACCTATGTGACTGATCATGAAGGTTGCGCAATTTTTTCCGGGAGGTTGGGAGACCCACTGCCAAGACTGCATAACGCACAGTCTATGTTGCTGGGAGATTGATTGACTGCTGGAACTACATAATGCATAGTCCAATCTGGTTGCTGACTGCTTGGATTGCGCAATGCGTAATTCCATCTGGGAAGGACTGTTGGCCTAGGGACATATTTGCGCAATTTCTTGGGCCAAGAAGCCATTGTCCTCAAAAAATGTACAAAATAGTCCTAGAGGTGAGTGCTTGGCAGGAATGTGCAAATCTAGAAAGGAAGGTAAACCTTCCTTCTCTAGATTGCGCAATGCAACCTTGGTGAAGGCAGAATCTGAGCTGAGGTTGGCCAGGTTCACCGATGGGAAACCGAAAGAGAATGTGAGTGTGAATTCATGCTAATACTAAGTGTAAGTATAATTGAATGATCATGCATGAAAATGGTGAATGACAGATTCAGAAAATGGAACAATATGCATGTGGGTGAGGCGAGTCATCGAATCGACGACTGTTCATGAAAAATAGTTTCATGCATGCGACACAGTGAGATGTTGATGAAAACTGAAATGGTGCTATGACAAGCTAATATACATGTAAATGGTAGGAAGCACCCAAATAAATCAAGAAAACATTAATCATATAAGAGAAAACACAAAAAGCGGCAAAAATGTAACATAAGGCATGATAAGTTGGCCTACCCCAAAACACCTGAGCTGTATGTGTCGACTCCTCCTAGATTTGATGTGGGATGTCAGAGCTGCAAGGTCAATGTGATGAAGAGTTCTGCAACATCTGATTTATGAGTTTTGATAACATCGAGGTTGTGACGTGCATTCCACAAATCTAGGGGAAGCAACACTTGGTTGGAGGTTTCTGAATTTCTTCTTGCATGTAACCTCCAACTACTAAACATAGATCCCTGAGACAAGGGATTATTTTGCATGCTACCTTAGGAGAAGCAGCATATGCATGCAAGTACTTTTTGCTCAGTCCTAGAGGGAACTGGTTAACTTAGTTGCACATGCAAGGGCTGTTTGACTTCTTAAAGGAAATGTTCATTTCTGGCTGGGAGTTGGGATGACTTCCCAGGAGGTTTGTGCAGTTTCTAGGTAGAGCAGTCAACTACTGCCCATATTTGCACAAATTATGGGCTGAGCAGCCCTGCTGGGGAAATTTGTGCAAATCCTACAGGGAGTGTTGACTGGTAGGATTGCACAATCCTAGAGCCTAGCAGGCTGCCAGATAGGATTGCACAATTTTTGGAGGGAAGGTTGGTTGCCCTCCAGAAATGCAAAATTTTCAAGGGTAAGATGCTCAGCCTATAGCTAGATCAAGTCCAGGTGAGAAACTTGTGAAGGGAAAGGATCAAAGCATAATCGACAGACTGACTTTGTACAGGAAAGACACTAAAGCTTGAGGAGTTGACGAAGCAAGGCAAGGTTCTGTGTAAGGTTGGTAGGGAGGCTCCAAAACAGGCTAAGGAAAAATTTTGGAGGGTGTTGTAGCTGCTACAACATTAAGATTATTAAACTTAATTAACTTAGGAAATTCGAGTTGGAAGTCTTTTGGAAGTAATGTATATGTTCTCCCTACTTTGTAGGAGTCTAGCATGAGTTAACTGTCAGTTGTAAAATAGAAGACTTAGTTTCATGAGTCACTTCAGTTAAATTAGTTCTCAAACTGATTGAGAGAACTTATAGTGAGTTAACAATTAGCGGTGACACTAATGAACTCCACCAGTGCTACTCTAGTTAACTAAATATTTACTCATCAGAAGCCCATGCATGTCGATTCTGAGAAAGACCCAGTTGAGACTAGAATGCAAGGACAATGTACTATTTGTTCTAGATTTTTCTGATTTGCACTGATAGTGCATGCAATCAGGAACTGATCTGTGAGGGACTACACTATTTTTAAAGGCTTTATTTCCCTTTAAATATAATCTATCATAGGAATTACACATTGGAATAGAGACTTGGAGAGCTTGTGAATTGGCTAAGTTTTGTCCTTGAGCTTTCTTATGAGTTGGAGATTGAATTTGACGAGTGTTGGGATTGTTCTAGAGAGAACAAGCATTGTAATTTCATCTTGATTTTCTGGATTAATACAAAATATATAGTGGAGTTTTGAGTTGCGGCTTTCCCCAGATATGTATTGTGTTATGTGCCTTTGATTATCTTCCTCTATTTATTATTGTTTGCTCGATGTTTATGGGATTCTGCTATAAAGAGTAGAAGTAGATTCTTGTCTCTTGCTTTAGCAAATTGCATTAGCTTTTGAATCTATAGGATTTTCTACACATTAGGTAGAGCATGCAATCGACACATCATGGTTGCGACTGGGAAAAAAGAGCAACGAGAGAATTAAGAGAATACTTACCGAATTCCTCTATTTTATGCTTATTTGGTTCTCTTCTCCATTGTTTGATTTTTTATGATGGGTCTCCATGCTCCTTTACAAAAGCCTTAGTAAAATCCTTATTATATATACATTGGGGTTTTGGAAAAGGATACATGCTTTGAAGATCCTTACTAGTGAAAGAAAAAATCACTTTTCCCTTTTTGGTCTGAATGCATCTCCCAGAAATATCCAAATTCTCGACTACCAAATGAACAATTTTTGTGGAAGGAAATAACCACGGTCTTGCTTCAATTCCATGAAGAAAATATTTGATGACATCCCTTGCAATGGATTTCATCGGCTGTGACCATTTTAGTGGTGACCTTAAGCTCCTCATCTTCAAAATACTAATAAATGTCTTCCCAAGAGGGAAGCCCAACATTTCTGCTATATATGGTATCTAAAAAGAAGTCTTGCTCCTAGAATTTTATCATCAACATCTTCAACAAATGGGCCCGCAAACTGTTGTTGTTGATCCATTTTCTTAGCTCTATTTCCTTCATTTCTTCTAAATATTGATAATTTTAGCTCACATGTAGAAGACAAACATAGAGGTTTAGTATAAAAAAATATTTACAACAACTCACCACGACGTAAAAAGGGAAACATAATGTAAAAATCCTTTATTAAAAATCAATTGAGAAAACCAAACATTATTTAATGTGAGACTTTATTCATTCAAGACTGTCACACGGAATCTGTCAAGGGTGCGGACACGACTGACCTTCCTAGAAGTCTAAGACATTCTAATGACAAACAAGACAAAATGGAGTGATCTTTCTCTAAATACACCTTTTACAACATGAAAACTACAAGTGTTTAGGCTTACCTTATTCCAAAACGCTGTTGTTGAAGTCCGTTCTTGACGATCCGGATGAGCTCCTCCTTCAAGTCAATTCCTGCAACCACAAACAATCAAACAATTACCAAGCACTTGCATTTCATATAATAAAACATATATTCAACATGCAGACCAAGGAACACATGAAATAACTCATTAACACAAGCTATTGAGAAAAATAAACCAGTTTGTATTAATAACGAAACAAAGAAACTCTTACAACCTGGCCTTGGTGTTGTGCAAGTTCCTCCCAGGGTCCATCAAGGGTTTTCCTCTACTTTGACAAAGCTCACCCTCTCCCAAGTAGAATCAAGTGAAGACAATCTCTCCTCACAAGGGCTCTAATGGAAGACCTAAATCCTACAGCATTTACCCAAAGAAAATGTATAGCTCCAACCTCTTCTCCTTCTGGCTCAATGCCTTCATTTATAGTGCTGTAAAGAGGTTATTCAGGTCCACTATCAATGGGATCATCCCCCTCTATGGGTGGGATAGCTCCCTTATTGATGGGATAAGTTCCCCCTTAATAGAGATACATGAACCAACTGGAGGCGCATCCATTTCATCAAACCGACCTCTAGAATGTTCTAGAAGTAACCACAAGTAACTTTTTCAAGATAAAACTCGCGCATTTTGCCTTTTACAGAGGGACGCACCTGTCCCTTAACATACAGAGCGTCTATGGACGCAGATTTTGTGAACATGGTCAGCGTCCCCGCAGGTAAGGCTAGAGAGAACCTGCGACCCCAGAGATAAACATGATTTTTAAAAGACTTTCTCTCTTCTTTGAGTTTGAGATGGATAACAGAGGCATGAGACTTGCCTAAGAGGGTAGCATGACTTGTTGATTTGAGCCATACTAACTGTAAGTAGTCAAGGTGACATTTTTTAGTGTAACAGATTGCCCCCTAAAGTGCGAAGCCTGGAATAGAATAGGGTTTTGTAATTCTAGGAAGGGTGAAGTGCTTTATCATTTCAAGGATTGCCTTGTGGATGGCCTGGTTGGAACCTGCAATTTTCAACACAAAATACATGGATAAGATTATATCATCACTGAGGTAGGCATTCCCATACTCAGATTCAAAACTTTAACTAATGGACTAACTATCCTGATACAGGAATGATCTTGCAGTACATTATTTTTATAGACTTTTGTAGACACAGTATGGACGCAGCCATCTGTTTATGATAAGTCTACATAGACAATGAATACAAAACTCCTCGCAGCCTGGATGGTAGAAACTAGATCCAGGGTCTTCACTTCTACTTCCCGAATTGGTACGATTCTAGTCATGTGATTAAATGATTCGATGTCGAACATGGTAGAAACCACTTGATTACCAGTCAGTGATGTAAACTGTTAACAAGTGTGAGAGAAACCACCAGTAATGTCAATGGTTCTCAAAGTACCAAGCACAACCCGTGAAATGTGAATAGATGTTTTGATGTCGAACACTTCACGGAATCCTCTGATCGAAAGTCAATGATGTAAACTGACGTCAAAGGCGAGAAACCTGCCATTGATGCATGCAGACTTCAAGGTACTGTCGATTCCTAAGTCATCTTTCTAGATAATGTGTCGATGTCGATAGAAAGCAACCCGTTGCAGGCAAGCCCGCAACACGAAATCATTGTTCAAGTTGAAGAAATGTTGCTGTAAGGACTGACTCAGGGATGGTCAATGGATGACAAGTATTTTGCAGATGAAAGTTTTGCTTGCAGACCTCTTGAACACATAACGACACAACAGATGGTTTGGTGACGAATAACTCAAAGTTGATCCCTGAACCCGGTTAAAGATTTTCAAAGTGATTTAGTCAACTGTGAGGTAAAAGATTTCCCAACCCAGGTGAATGAAAAGTGTCGTGTTCAAGAGCGGTAATAAAGTTTCTTCTGAGGCAAAAGGTGACAAATAGGTTCATTCTTCTCTTTTTTCCCCCACCATTTCTGGCAAGTACCTCTTTATTTTTAACAAGCTTGAGGAGGATAACATATGCTTGATTATAAGCTCATCCTTCGGACGAGTCCAACCTAGTTTAAATGCGAACCCTAGGAAGGAGTGGTTCGTTCCTGTTTGTAATTGAACAGGTCCTTTACTGTAAAAGTTTAACGAGCCCAGTATAGGAGAAACTCGGCGTTTTTCAATTTTAGAGAGTCTGAAAAACTTAAGGAAACTCCACGTTGAACTTTTTCGTATATTTGTGTCCCTCAAGCCCGAAAAAGTATAAAATAATACCTGGGGGAACCGCTTGATCTCGCGACCAAGGAGTACTTTCATAATAGTATCGTTGACCTGAAAAGTAAAAAGCGATCAAAGACACGTCGTTTTATTTCCTTATCGAGTTTGAAACGACAAAAACCCGGCAATCTTTTCCTGATTTTGCGGTCAGAAAAGAGCTAAAAGGGGACCGTCTTTTAATTCCGTTTTAACGAGTGAAAAAGAAACACTCGGCGATCTTTTCATGTTTTAGGAGTCAGAAAAGGGCTTAAAAGATGACTCTGAAATTTTGTTTGTGAAAAATTACAATTTCCCTTGAAATCCCTTCGTCCTGCACAAAAGCGACACATTACTCATACCTGTTTAAAATAGGCAAAAATACATTTAAAAACATCTTTTCATGGTAAAAAATGAACTAATTCATCCAAAAAACCTATAAAAAGACCTTTTACCATGTCATTTTTACCGTTTCACTGTTGAGGTTGAAAAAGGAGCTTTTGACAAGAAACTTCCCGTGGTTGCTGCGGAAAATCTGACCGTCGGAATCGAACGCCGCTTCACCGAGGTATTTTACACATCCCACTCTTCATTTTCATCCGTTTAGTTTTTTGTTTTTGGTCTCTGTTTTATTTTTTGGGGGGGTTTTGGGTTCAAAATGCGCCCCTCGGCGGACGCAGGTGCCCTTTGGGTGAGCCGCGTCCCCCGACTTTTTCTCACACGGGAAAAAGGTCTGGGGACGCAGTCCGCCTTCAGGCGAGCTGCGTCCGGACGCCCTGTGCTAAAAAGCCGGGGTGCGTCTTCCGCAAAGGGCGCATTTCAAAACCCTAACTCTCTCAAAAAACCACCAAATTTTCTCAAATTAATTTCTAATTGACTCTTTTGATGTGCAGGGCCCAAAACATGTTAGACTGGAGAGAGAGAGAGCACGTAGAAGACGATGAAGCTGCGATTAACCACCAACCCTCTCTGGATGCCTTAAGAACATGTGGATTGTACAAATATTGGACCATACCGGGCATGAGGGGCCAGGTAAGATTTTTGGAATGGCTAGTTGAGCGATGGAACGTTCAAGATCAATGCTTTTACATTGGAGGGCACCAGCTCGAGATAGAGCCCTCGGATGTATACTTTCTCACTGGCTTGCCAAACAGAGGTGAGCAACTCAACCTTGCGGGGACCAGGCCGGGTGGCCAATCCCTTGATGATCTCCGCGAGGAGTGGTGCAGACCAGGGACTCGCCATAAAAAAGGCGTGGAGATAAAGCACATCGCTCTGGCGGAACTTAGAGTTATTGCATTTACGGTCACTAGGATTTGTGGCGCGGCCGCCTTGCACATTGCCTCCGGATCCCAAATGCGGATGGCAGTTGACTGTTACCAAGGCACCATCTTCAACTGGTGCGAAGCTGTGTCGGCTCATATGAAGAGCCAACTAACCAAGGCAAAGAACGGACGACTAAAGACTTTTGGATATGGGCCTCTAGTCGTGAGCTTTGCTTTGGAGAGAGTTCCTATGCTGATCCCTCAGCAACTCACTGTTGATGACTTGGGTCCTCGGGAGCCAAAGCTTGTTCGATGGGTTGCGGTGATGGCCCGGCATCCTGACGAGGGTGCTGCAGTGGTTCGATTCTCAGACAGTTACTTCGACTGGCTAGAGGGCCAGCTTTTTGTGATACAAGACTTTCCATATGCCGGAATGGATTTCAGAGGTGATCCGGACATGGTTCTTCCACAGGGAGAACAATGGGATGACAGAGGTACTTTCATTTTCACAAGTTTTCTAATTATGTATTTTTTATTTTTCATATATATCGTCTCAAAGTAACAGTAAAATTTTAAAAATGCAGATGTTGGACCACAGCGTCCAGCCAATCTCCGGCCTTACGACAGACGACATCCAGCTGCACCGGCACCGGCCTTACAGGATGCGACCGCAGAAGTACTAGCTGATTTGGAGCATGATCTAGAGCGTCTCACGGCAGATATACCTGAGACTACTATGGATGACATTCCAATGAGGCTTCAGCGCTTCGTGGTTGCAGTCCCTGGACCGTTTAGGAGATTTCTGCGCAAGATAGCCCGCGCAGTGGTGTCGTACAGAGAGCACCACCAGTGATTGACTAGTCACTTTTGTAGTCACATGTGACATTTTTGACTTTTTGCACTATCATTTTGCCGATCATAAGGTGTGTTAAACCTATGATCGAAGACGATGTATATATTTTTGGACACACTTCTATCTATATCTATATATCACTATTATCGGCTTATCTTGTTTAACATGTATGATAAAATGTCTTTAAATTCACTTGCATGATTATTATAAATGTCTGTCCAACACTTGAGAAGCAATTGCATCTGCTAATGTATTCAAAGACCTTGGAATATGTTGATATTCAATGTAATCAAATTCACGTTCCAAGAGACGCACTCTCAAAAACAACCTTAATAACACAGGATTTCTAATGGCATAAACTCTATTAAGCTGTAATACAACAAGTTCAGAATCTAACCTCACTATCAAACGTCGAATTCCAAATGAAATAGATTCGGATAATAATTCAACCACTGCACTGTATTCTGCAATGTTATTCGTTGTTTGACCGAGGCTTACCCCATGCATAGAAACTAACTCGTCAGAGGGCGAATAGATAACCCAAGCTGCGGAAGAGATATTCCGTGTACTACGACAAGCACCATCAGCAAATCCAATGTATGTTTGGAGAGGCGTCGACATCTACAATATCAAGAGTAAAACCAAGATGAGCCAAAATAATGACGAAAAACCACACTTGCTAAGCTAAGCACACTGACTAAACTAACACACTTGCTAGCTAGAAAGGAAATCTAACCTATCTAAAAATTTCTCCATCCATCATTTTAAGCATAATACCTCTTTAGGTAAAGTCCATTTCTGGGTTTGCCCAAAGAGTCCCCATCAAAATCAACTAACTCATAAGCCCCTTTTGCTAGCTTTCGCTTTACAATGTAGGGCCCATGCCACATGGGAACGAATTTTCCAGCACCTAGCTTATCGTTCGCTTGATCATATAATAGTACTAGGTCTCCTTCCGAAAAACTTCGAGGGGTTACATTTTTATCGTACTGAGCTTTCATTCGTTTCGCGTGAGTCTCGATAGCTAAAGTAGCGTCACGTCGAGTCTCATCTAATTTAGCTAAGTATAACAACCGTTTCTCCTCTTCGGAAGTAGCTGGAAGTAATTCGACAGCCATTTGAAGTGATGGGATTTCGCACTCAATAGGTAACACAGCTTCTAAGCCATAAACTAGCTGAAAAGGGGTGAAACCTGTTGAATTTTTCACTGAAGTTCGATATGCCCATAGTGCCGAAAATAACATGTTATGCCAATTCGTTCGATGGATACCAATGATCCGTCGAATCATGACGACTAGAACTTTGTTGATTGACTCAACCAAACCGTTGGCTTGCGGATAATAAGGTGTAGAGCTATCGTGGCGCAAACCAAGCTGGCTTGTAAGTTCAGTCATCATGACATTTCGAAAATGGCTTCCATGGTCCGTAATGATTGCTTGTGGGACACCAAACCTAGTTATGATATGATTGAATACGAAAAGTGCAGCTGTCTTGCCGCTTGCGTCGAATGTAGGCATCGCCTCGGCCCACTTAGTAAAATAATCAACCGCAAGGATGATATACGCATGCCCCCCGGCCGAGTGAGGGTTACAAGTAATAAAGTCAATGCCCCATTTGGCGAATGGACCAGCGGCAATTATAGGGTGGAGAGGAGCAGGTGGAGCGCGCATCTTGCGATCAAACACTTGACAGTTGTGGCATTTTCTGACGGCAAGGATACAATCTTTAAACATAGACGGCCAGAAATAGCCAGCGCGCAACACCTTCTGAGCTGTGGCATACCCAGACATATGACCGCCACATGCTCCAGAGTGACAATCATTCAAAACTCTCTCAGCCTCATCGTGAGTTAAACAACGTCGAAAAACTAAGTCTGCCCCCAGGCGATAAAGTGTATCTCCAATAATTCTGTATTGCTGGGATTGAAACCGAATTTTTCGACGGTTTTCCTTGGAAGTTTCAGGCCGAAAGGTTTGGGTTTGGAGATAGATGATTATATCCCCATACCACGGATCTACAGTGCTAATAAGAAACAAAGATTCGTCCGCAATGGACTCCTCTGCCACAGTCTCTGTGTCAGCACTCGGGAAATCACACATCAATTCCGCGAAGACTAAAGATTTCTTAGACTTGGACTTCTCAAACTCCAAGTCGAACTCTTGCAGGATGACGATCCATTTAGAGTACTTGCCCCCTAGCAGTTGTTTTGTCAAGATATAAATCATAGGGTTGCAATCCGAAATAACAGTAGTTTTGCGGAGAAGAATGTAGTGACGAAAACGCTGGACAGCTTGAACGGCTGCCAGGGCCAATTTCTCCACATGCGAATATTTTAACTCAGTTGGATTTAAGGTTCTGCTAAGGTAATATATCACATGCTCTGCCTTGAATTCATCTTCTTGAACTAACACCATTCCAATGGTGGAATGCGAAGCTGCGAGGTATAAGAAGTAGTCCTGGTTGTAGTTGGGAGGATGCAATAACGGTGCATGGGTCAACGCGTGTTTCAGTGCATCAAAAGATTGTTGAGCAATCTCGTCCCAAAAGAATTGTACGTTCTGTTTCAACAACCGTGTAAAACCTTTAGTGACCTCGGCGTAGTTAGGGATGAATCGGCGTAAAAAGTTTGCTTTCCCTTGCAAGCTTTGGAGTTGGCGCAAACTCGAAGGAGGAGGCAATTGGATGATAGCCTCGACTTTCGAGGGATCGACGCGAATGCCGGTTTTGGAAACAACAAATCCCAGCAATCGACCTGTTTCTATACAGAAAACACACTTGTGGGGATTCAACCGAATTCGATAATGCCTACACCTCATAAAGATTGCTCGTAAATGGACAAGGTGATCAGCTCGGTGTAAAGAATGAGCAGGCAAATCATCGAGATAGGGTTGCACAATGTGCTTGATGTCATGAAATGCATAAGACATGGCCCGTTGAAAAGTAGCACCGGCATTCTTAAGGCCAAAAGGTAATTTGCAATAAGCAAATGTCCCCCATGGACAAATGAATGCTGTTTTTGGTTGATCGGCAGGTAGAATATTGATTTGATTATACCCGGAGAAACCATCCATGAAGGAAAACATCTCACTTCCGGCACAATCATCAATAATTTGATCGATATAAGGCGTAGGATAGTTGTCTTTTGGACAAGCTCGATTGATATCCCTATAATCGATACAGATTCTTATTGTTCCTTGTTTTTTATTGACGGGAACAATATTCGATACCCAATCCGTTAACGGGATCGGATAAATGAAACCTGCTTTCAACAGCTTTTCGACTTCGGCTTTGATTGCAGCTGCTTTTCGAGGGTGAATCTGACGCAACCGTTGCCGAATGGGTTTAGCATCCGGGTAGGTTTTGATTTCATGAACAACAATGGCAGGATCGATTCCTGGCATTTCTTCGTAGGACCAGGCAAACACGTCGCGGAATTCTTGGAATAGGGCCTTGTAAGTTTCAATTTCTTCGTCAGTACATGCGGCACCTATATGAATGTTCTCCTTGATTCCGGGCTTCACTGAAATATCAATGGGAATAGTACGAGAAATATTCCCTAAATTCAGCTCTGAATCAGAATGTTTCGTTGGATCCTGAGCGTCTTTGACATATTCAGCGGTAAAGATAGATGAAAAATCATTTTCAAAGGCATCATCCTTAGGTAAAAACGAAGATCTGTGATGGAGATCGTCCCATGGTAGATCATCTACACTTAGGATTTCGCGAAGTTGTTCGTCAGATGACACTTCTTCGGGAAACGTTATCCGTTCTAAGGGTGAGGTGAAAAGTGACTCTTCACTGACCACATTCATTTGGTCGGTTGAATGAAAATCGGTAAAAGACATAAGAGCTTCATAAGCAATCTCATACGGACTCAACGGCATAACATCACCGAGTGAGTCTAGCTCAGAGTCAGAGGGAACATACCAAGGATCATCATAAATAATGTTTTCTGACGTGATCATATGAATTGTTGCGAACGAAGGGTCTGCATTGAGTGGAGGGAGAGGAAAAGTTCCCAGTAAACCGGAATCCTTAACTAAACCTACACCAATGTCCCTATAAGGGATCGTCGTTTTACCAACATGCTGGATAGTTTCTAAAGAGGTTGGGTCGGATGAAAAGTATGTCAGCTGATCAATAGTCACGATCTTACCGTTATGTGGAAACTTAATGACTCTGAAGACCGATGAAACGACCGCTGTCATAGCATATGACCAACTTCGACCCAAAAGAAGGTTGTAGTCTAGAGGGGCATCAACCACTTCCACATCCAGACTAACGGTTTTACCTTCGACCCCTATAGGCAATTCTTGTAGAATACCAAACGGACGGAACCCACGGCCATCAAAGGCCTTAAGGATGGTGGGGGATTGGTTCAACGAAGGAGAACCAAGCGATCTCCAACATTGAATCGACATAATACACGTAGAAGCTCCCTCATCAATCACAGTCCGATGAATAGGCCTGTTTTTGACTATCACTGGAATTTGGAAAGCCATTTGATGGGGGAGACGCGGTGTACTACTTTCTAGATCAAAGATCATTAGGTTCGGGTCCTGAACATCGACAGCTCCAATAGCCGACAAAAGCAATTTTCGTTGCGCTGGACATGATTGCAGCACTTCGAGTGCCGACATTGCTGAAGGTGAAACAGCTAAGTCTTCAACAATGTTGTAATTCTGGGCTGCTCTCGCATGTGGATTGAAAGCAGACCTTCGAAGTACACCCTTGGCGGGCGGCTTAATCACTAAGTCTGGGTTAGGTTTTTCGATCTGTAGTGGATCGGAACCAGGAGCTGAGGTTGATGGGTTAGAGTTAGAAGATTCTGCTTCTTTACCATCAACAGGAGCCTTACTACCATAATCTTGCGATCGAGTCGCAATCCTGACATGAGACATCATCAAAATGGGTTCTTCACTGGCATTCGAAGAAGAACCTATCATCTTATTTTCCTGCTCGGGGAATGGATTCTTTAACACAGCAGGAGTCGGAGAACCTTTAACTATTTTCACTACCTCGGCCCGATGAGGGCAGTCTCTCGTAAAATGATCTTCTTCACAAATGAGACAAGGATAACGAGGTTTGCGCTTTTCGTCATTAGTTTCCGACTTTTCCGTTTTCTCCTTTGGAGCCTTGTCTGCTTTAGCCTTCTTCTTTCCTTTCTTCTTTCCACCGTTTTTGATTTGGCCGTAGATGACTCTACAGCGTGAATGTCGGCGGTAAGTTCAGGAGGAGAAGACTCTCCTGTCGGAGAATCAGGCAAAGTGATAATTGGAGTATTGGAGGTCTTGGAAGACTTCTTCTTACTCTTCGTAGTCACGATACCGATCATACCATCAGCGGCATGAGATCCCGAAGGAGCAGCAGCGATTTGGTTTGACTTTGGAAGATCCGGAATTTTCTCGTGTAACGTACCCGACTGAGTGTAAACTAAGTCAAGGTATTGTGCCTGAGCAATGACTTGCTCCTCAGTAACTACGCCGGCCTTAGCTACATCTTCAGTAATTCTTGGTAATAATGATTTTACAAACCATTCAGCTAAAATTTGGTCCGGGATAAAAACTTTCACTAATCTCCTTCGACGTCTCCACTCATGGATGTGATCAGAAATGTACGTGGATGTCGATTGTTTTAGCGAAGTTAATAATTCCGTACCATTATCGTATCTGACTGGTAACTGAAAATGAGTTAAGAATGAAGTAGCTAACTGGCTAAAGTTGTAAAAAGAAGCCCGTGGCAACTCAATGTACCACTTGGCTGCGAGACCAATGAGTGTACGCTGGAAAAGACGTAAGCGGATAGAATCATCTGAGATGGAATTTGATGCACACCAGAGGTGGTAAGTCATCACGTGATTAGACGGATCCTCTCCAGACTTACCTTCGAACTTGGGTATATCGCTGGGCAACTTATTTGGCATTGGCGGCCAGAACGGAAGATATTGAATTGGATCGTTCGTTAGGCGCGTCAAGTCGGGTAAATCTAAAGTCGCAATAAATGGTAACTGCCGGTTAGGATCTCTGAAACTCTGAGTCACAATACCAGCCCCAGGAGGAGGATATCCAGGATAACTAGGAACAGGATTCGCATTGGGGATATTATATCCTCCTGGAAAACCAGGATTAACCGGACCGTACTGGGGTTGTTGAGGTGGTTGATAATTGTACCCAGGATACGGTTGATACTGGTAAACCGGTTGTTGGGCAGCTTGACCAGGTTGATACTGTCCCTGGTACGGAGGTTGAACAAATTGAGGTTGAGTAGTAACAACCGTACTTGTACCAGGTTGACCTGCAGGCATCTGGACTGTGGTTTGAACCGTGGGTCCAGACAACGGTACAGATGTCTGAGGAGCGGTTACAGGGACAGTAGAAACCGGAGCTGCCGATACTCCAGATGTAAGCATGGTAGATGAAGCGGTAGCTGCTGCAGCCGTGTGAGGTGGAGTACTCGGTGCAATTGGCGGCTGAGTAACTACAGAAGTTACAGGGGTCTGAACACTTGACTGGACAGGTTGCGGTTGCTGGGGTGGACCAGGAACTGCAGGTTGTCCTGCTTGAGGTACCGACTGTATACTTGGTTGCGACATCTGTTGACCCTGTGACGGATCCCATGTTAACATTCCAGGGTATTGACTCGTAACAGGTTGAGGATACTGAGATCCATAGCCGTATTGAGGATAGGGTTGATAACTGTAAGGTGTAGTCCCATATGATTGCCCTTGAGGTGGTTGATAACCTTGACCAGGGTATTGACCCGTAGGTTGATAACCTTGAGGTAAATACGAATACTGGGGTTGACCTTGACCTTGAGGTTGGTATCCTTGAGGTTGATACTGATACTGAGGTTGACTTTGGGGTACGTATTGAGGCTGGGGTTGATACCCTTGGGGTTGATACCCTTGAGGTTGCCCCCCAGTCACAAATGAAGTACCTTGAGGTTGCCCCCCAGGCATTAACGAAGGTTGCCCCCCAGGCGGTAATTGGCCACCTTGAGGTTGGTTAATGGGAGTTGAACCTGACATCATATAAACTTCACCTATACTCAATGGTACATTACCACTGTTTCCAACTAATAACCCATGATCAACAGGTTGAGGAGATGCTCCCGCAAAGGTACCAGAAAGTGACTGATACCCAGTAGGAACAGAAGGACCGCCATGTAAAAATGATTCAGGACTTTGTGAAAACACAGACGACTGACCAGACATATTTACAGGAGAATGAATTCCTCTAGGTGGAACCGGAGTACGAGGTGTAGAAAAACCTACTGAGTTGTCTAAAAAATTGGTTAATGCAAGGTACCAAGACTCACTTCTAGGAGGACTGTAAAAGATGGATTCACGCTCCCTTAGATCAAGGGTAATTAGATCTTCAGAATCAGAAACGCCTATTTCTTCCTCTGGAACAAGTTCTTCTATAGCAATTAATCCAACAGGAAGATTTTCGGTGATAATTCTTTCTATTCTTGGTGAATCAGGAACACTAGGAGTTGGAGTAACAGGTTCTGAAATTTCAGGTTCTTCGCCTGTTTCACTGGCAGATGAAAAACTACCAGCAAGCTCGGAAACTGTAACAGCTTCGGGATTGTAACCTGTTTCTAATCTTTGGTAATCTGGATGGACTACCAAAGAAGATTCTCCTTCTTCAGGTGAACCTACTCTACTGCCACTAGGAGGAGTTACAAGGACCTTTAACCCTTCTAAATGACCCGGAATGTTTTCAGGAGATTCACCCCGCGATTTACGGAGTTTTCTTAACAAATCTATCCCGGTAACAATCTCAGGAGACTTGCCCCGAAGTCTACGGGACTGTCTCGGTAATTCCGCCACAATTAAAGATTTTAACTACAACACACGAAATCAAAGTAAAAAATTTCAAATCAAACCACCTAAAGTCTTCTAAAGAACCAATCAAATTTGAAGCACACGCCTAAATAATCTAGAGCGTCAAACCACACACAAACAGTAGTCTTCCGGACCAAAAGCGCTAGTTGGTGATTAGGCCCAACCTCGCAGGATTCAGTACAGAAATAGTGGGTGGAACAGTTACCCCGGCAACCTGCTTAATGAATAGACTGGACCAAGTTCCTCCACTTTAACCGTCTCGAAGTGAAGCGAACCCCCCAGAAAATCCAAGTGAGTATAACCGACGTCTGCTCCAGGTACAGTGGGACCTTCCCTCCACCGTCACCTTGGGTAGAATCCTAGATATTATGGCCACTAAGGTTACCAATCACAACAATTACACCTGGGGGAACAGTCTAAACTCCGACAGCACGCAAGGGCAGAGTAGCAAGCTCCAATCCCCTTACCGGCTCCTTGACAACAATCCAAGGTTTACCGATAAGTGACCCCTGGCTCCTCGACAATGGTTAATCCGAGGTTTACCGTTTGTAATACGTACTGCCTGGCGTCGTTCCCAACGAGGGAGGAATGATCCCCTCACTGGTTCGGACACGAGCTCGTGTTTCTCCTTTAAGAGGAGCTTTCCCAGAATGTAACTGAAACAATTGGATTTGTTCTACTCAAGATAGACTATCTGTTTGGTTTTGTAGTCTTGGAGAGTTAAGTACTCACCTACTCCAAGACCCTAGCCTAAGCTATGTTGGTGCTTCAGAGCCCTAGAAAAATAAAGATTACTAGATTGATTTTAATTTAAGCGTTACTTTTAAGGTTGTTTCTTAAGTCAAAAGGTGATGGAAGTGAAACTAGTGGTATGTTGACTCGACTCGAAACCACTACAAAATGCACCTAAAATGATTTATCCACTACTTTACTTTTTCGATGAATTGCTTAACTAAAAAGTTGAGAGAATGCAATCCTTATAAAAGCAACTTCTTAATTGAAGACAATCAAAGAAACAATTTGTTTTTCTTTTCCAAGCATAAAAACATAACTTCTCTTTACATGCACGAAAAAACTCTTTTCTTCTTTTGAAAACAAAAAGCTACTTGAAACAAGACTTTTAAGAAGATGTTTTTGTATTTTTCTTTTAATAAAGCAAATAAATCTAATATAACCCAAAAAACAATCTTAAAAACTCTTAAAATCTATGAAAATGCACTCATAAGCAAACTAAAGGCAAATTTACTCTAAGCAATCTTAACGAGGCCAAAACTAACAATGATTATTTCTAAGGTGTTTTACTTGATCACAATCAAATCAAGGACTAGCTTATTGCAGAACCAAAAACTAGTCAAAACAAAATTCTAATCTTTTTGTCCTTTTTGAAAATGGAAATCAATACTTTAAAAACAAGCAATTCGAAATTTGACCCAAAACAACTCAAATGACAAGTTGCTCAAACAAGGAGACTTTACGGCAGGCTCAACTTCTAAGAAGGTTGACTAACCAGAGATATCTAAGGCTGGACAACTTTCTAAGCTCAAAGTCACTACAAAGCCTTTCCAAAAATCAAACCCTAGGTCTAAACTTCGTTGAAAACCACTAAAACACTCAAAGCTCACAAAACGAGTTCAGGTGAGAATTCTTGACAGGGTACTAAAGGATCTGGGCAGAAAACACTAAGAAAAAACAAAATCTAAAAGTAATTTAAGGCAAAAATGGAATTTTCTTAACTTTTACAGGAAGACGCAGGCCAGCCGTTGTCACAGGTGCGGCCCCGCACTGTGCAGTCGACAACAGCGCGTCCAAGGACGCACTGTGCAGCACACAGAGACTGCGTCTTTCTGGAAAAAGGAAGAAAAACTAAAGCCAACTAAAGCTACAGCTAAGCCACCCAAATACTAATTCTCACAGTCAAAAACCAGAAAATAAAAATGATTTTCTCAAAGCAAAGTTCATATAAAGGAAAAGACTCTCTCATTAATGGATTCCCCAGCGGAGTCGCCAATTTGTCACACGGAATCTGTCAAGGGTGCGGACACGACTGACCTTCCTAGAAGTCTAAGACATTCTAATGACAAACAAGACAAAATGGAGTGATCTTTCTCTAAATACACCTTTTACAACATGAAAACTACAAGTGTTTAGGCTTACCTTATTCCAAAACGCTGTTGTTGAAGTCCGTTCTTGACGATCCGGATGAGCTCCTCCTTCAAGTCAATTCCTGCAACCACAAACAATCAAACAATTACCAAGCACTTGCATTTCATATAATAAAACATATATTCAACATGCAGACCAAGGAACACATGAAATAACTCATTAACACAAGCTATTGAGAAAAATAAACCAGTTTGTATTAATAACGAAACAAAGAAACTCTTACAACCTGGCCTTGGTGTTGTGCAAGTTCCTCCCAGGGTCCATCAAGGGTTTTCCTCTACTTTGACAAAGCTCACCCTCTCCCAAGTAGAATCAAGTGAAGACAATCTCTCCTCACAAGGGCTCTAATGGAAGACCTAAATCCTGCAGCATTTACCCAAAGAAAATGTATAGCTCCAACCTCTTCTCCTTCTGGCTCAATGCCTTCATTTATAGTGCTGTAAAGAGGTTATTCAGGTCCACTATCAATGGGATCATCCCCCTCTATGGGTGGGATAGCTCCCTTATTGATGGGATAAGTTCCCCCTTAATAGAGATACATGAACCAACTGGAGGCGCATCCATTTCATCAAACCGACCTCTAGAATGTTCTAGAAGTAACCACAAGTAACTTTTTCAAGATAAAACTCGCGCATTTTGCCTTTTACAGAGGGACGCACCTGTCCCTTAACATACAGAGCGTCTATGGACGCAGATTTTGTGAACATGGTCAGCGTCCCCGCAGGTAAGGCTAGAGAGAACCTGCGACCCCAGAGATAAACATGATTTTTAAAAGACTTTCTCTCTTCTTTGAGTTTGAGATGGATAACAGAGGCATGAGACTTGCCTAAGAGGGTAGCATGACTTGTTGATTTGAGCCATACTAACTGTAAGTAGTCAAGGTGACATTTTTTAGTGTAACAAAGACCCATCATTAATACGTTAAATCACTTAAGTGAAAATATAATGGACCATGTGAACATTCCATGTCGGATATTAGAATGAAGATATTAGAGGGGAGATTAAAATACTTACGATAAATGAATTTGCTAAAATGAAAAGATCTTAGACATAAAGCTCTGAGATGCAAGGCCTTGAGATATGAAGTTCCGATGTATAAAAAATCTAATATAAGAGTATTCTAGGATATGAGGTCTAAGATGCAAGAGCGTTGAATACATAAGTTCTGAGATGTATAAGTCTCGATATACAAGAATAACTCAGAATTATTGTTCTCATAAGTCCCCTTTTAATAAAAGTTATGATATAAAAAGCATCAATAAATGAAGGTCCAATATATAAATATTTCAAATACAAATAAACAATCTCACAAGCTAAGGAAGTTGGATCTTGGAAACGAAAGATATCATAATGTTTTATTAAAAGGTTTTGATAAAGCCATTTCGAGAATATTTATCCCGATGGGTGAATTTACATTAGGTTTTCCTTAAAATATTTCAAGACTTTTTAAATTTAATTTCCTTTAAGCCTAGTTTTAAAAGAAATACTAAGATGATTTAAAAACTATAAATAAAGGATCCCATTATTTATTATGTATTAGAAGAAAAATGGGGGTTTTTTGTTTTCTACAACATTGACCAACCCACAAGTTTCTTGATAATAACCTAAGGGAGAGATAAAAAAAAATTAGATGTATAAATGTCTTCATAAGAAAATATACATGGCATCAAGTTCATCCCACAAGCCAAAACTAATGGTATCAAGGCCAGAACCCAACTGACCATGGGATCAATCAATGAGACCAAAATCTCCAACCATATGAAATGGTTTCTCAATCAAGCACAATGATCCAAGAGAGTACTCAAAATAAAACTTCCCAACCAAGTCCATGTTGTTTCTTAACCAAGAAAATGACTCAAGAAAGTAATCAGGATCAAACTCTCTAACCATACCAGTGGTTTCACTGTCAAACCCATTGACCTAAGAGAATACATAGGGTCTATCTCCCCGACCATAAAAAAAGGTCTCTAGGTAAAGATCAATGACCTAATGGAGGAATCCCTATATCAATATCAAACTCCTTGACTATATAATCTCAAGGTCCATAACCCAAGGGAGGAATGTTGATCTCGATGTCAAAAGAGCCAATCTCCCCAACCATATGATCTCAGTCAAATATAATGACCCAAGGAAAGGTACTCAAAATCATTTTCCATGACCAATCCTATTGGTCTCTCAGTCAAACACAATGACCTAAGGGAGAACTCCAAGCCTTAGAACCAACCTCTCTAGCCATAAGGTTTCTTGGTCAAAATCAATGCCCTAAGGGTGTAACCAGAACAATCTTCCCAACCATAAACCATAGTTTTTTATCCAGGAAGATTCATGATGCTATACAATAAATGTTATATCTCTCTACAAAAGGAATTCTTATCCACTCCAATCTTCTCACAAAATCAAGACAACTTCATCTAGGATAGTGGTTTGTCAAAACATCATTAACTTGCTCACCAGTAGAAATGTATTTGATCCTCATATTTCTTCTTTGGATAACATTCTGGATATAGTTACACTTTATCTTAATGTGCTTCAAGCTATCATGAAAAAATGGATTCTTAGAAAGCTTCATAAAAAATTTATTGTGTTATAGCACCATTTACAACTCTTGGTATTTGTGATGCTTTGTTTATGGCCTAGGGAAACCCCTCCTTCCAGACTTGGTCCAAATATATAAAAAACAGTGTTTTATTCCCTGTACGCTACTTTTCCCTGAGCTAAAAGCATGTACACATGAGTTAGTAAATACCCAACCTGCGTATATGTATTAAAACACTTAAAAAAATTAAATTTCCTTAATTGTGGGTGGAGTTCACAAGTTTTACATGTTGATTACCTCCTATTGCCCATGGCCCAACTGTTTCCCAACTAAAAAACTAATTGGGAGAAGTATAAATAGACTTCTATGGGAAGGATTTAAAGAGGAGAAGAGATAGATTTATTATACTGAGATTATCCCTGACTAAGTCTGATGAATCCCTGTGCCTCATGCACTTCCCCAAGCTTCAAGAAACCCTTGTTTCCTTGATTATAGATATTCTCCCTTTTTTTTGAGATATCATGGTGTTGGTGATGGAAGAATATTGTTGAAGGTTGGGATAGGATGAATCCGGAGGATGGTTTCTCTTGGAGCCAGAAGATGAAGACTCAGGTGAATTCTCTCCTTGTTATTTATAGCTTACTGCAATAAAAGTAATGTTGTCTTTTTTCTAAAATTAACTATGTTTATGCATCAAATTATGTTCTAATTCATATATGAATGTCATTTTGATGTATGATCAATCATTTGTTTATATGATATAAAGTCAATTTCATGAATATGCTTTACTTCTATAATGCTATGTATGTTCGAATTGAATGATTTTCAGGTTTGAAGAACATCGGGGGTTGTAGAGGGTCTAAACCCTGTGGGACCTACTAGAACGAAGGAAATCTGGGTACGGTCGCTCTTACTTAGTTTGATTATATAAGAATTTTTCCTGAGTTGTATGAGTGTTTCTTGTTGTAGTTTTATTCTGCTCTGTTGGGGTTCTAACCCAAAGCCCTAGGGTGCTTCTGCCCGAAACAATTTGTCACAGTATATATCACTATTGATTCCAGCACCTGATCAAACAAATGAGCAAACAAATTTCAAAGCTAAACTACTTCAAAAATAGGTGGAAAAATCAACTATATACTCAACTTCATCCATGGTAAATGCAACAGAGGTCTGCACCATAATCATCCATGATATCCAAGCCAAGATTTCATCCATAAGTGCTCTTCCAGTCTTCAGAACGTTTGGCTCAATTAGAATCTGCAAATTCATGAAGGAGATAGTTCAACGAGCCAATAAGTGGCATCAACCAAGTTAGAAACAAAGTCTTGCAACTTCTTTAAATTTTGTCATCATGTAAGTGTCCATGGATTCACAATCCATCATGACAAATTTTTGAAGTATTTCAACAACCTTATGCTACACTTTCAATCACAGGAAGTAATTCATTAAACCAAGATCCTTCAATCAACTACCTCTTACACTAGACAAATAGATCTTCAACCCTTTTCGGAAATATATTATCAACATTTAGTAGTCAAATCATGGGATTAACCTCAATAACTTTGTGGTATAGATTTGGATCAACATCACCCTTCGACAAATATGAATTCAAGCTCAAGGTGCCTGACTTCATAGCCTTCTACCTCTAACTGAATGAATCCTTTGCTTTGTACTTTTAGCAATCTTCATCTTGGAAGTCACAACTAAATTCTATTTGGCATGCTTCAATCTGGCTGATTTGTCTACTCCATTTGAGTCCATATTTCATCCAATACAATATCTCTTTATTACGTGAAATTTACAATTGTAGACAAAAGTATCTTCCCTATACCTAGTGGAATGGTGTAGAATAACAAAAAGAAAATAATATAGAGTTTCCCTTAGATAAATTGAAGAATGGAAATAGGCTTACTTGGGAACCATCACAAGATTTACTTTCCCCTGGCTTGTAAGCTCTAATATTAGCTTCGATTTCTATAATTAGAACCTGCACATACAATCAAAACAAGCCAAGGATCCATAACATCTACATATCATAATTCAATTACTATATTCAATGAATCAACAATCCATTGAAATACATGGATGTAAATTTAACATAACACATATAGGAAAACAATATACTCTTTGTATTAATTTAAATAGGAGAGAGTTTACAACCAAGTTAGTAGCTAGTCTTGTAGATATCTCCCTAAATTGAATTGTCCTTCCTTGTCACAAAGCACACCTTAGTGTGATCCTAATGCATGAAGATGATGACTCTCTTAGATTCAAGGCAACAACACGAGGGCATGATCAGTCTCCAAAATCCAACCCTAGTGTTGTAGATGGTAGTAAATTTATAGGAGAGTGTCGTAGTTTAATAATTCTTATCCATTTACCAATCTAGGATTGAAATCCACTTAATATGAGAGGATGAGATCAAAGGATAAGATGTGAAGTCTCCAACATAGGACATATATGACTCAAGGTTCTTATCTAAGGTAAATGGTTAGAACAACCTTGGAAGCTTCTAGAAGAGGAAAATTTGGGATTCTTTTTCATTTTCCCGGTTTTCTAGAATCAATGCACCCCTATAAAGGAGAAAGTTGTTGTTAACCAATGTTGCTGCAGAAGGAAGAAACCAACATTAAACGCAAGTCTCTAAAGGGGTAAGTTATGTTGGGGCTTAAAATATTGATTTTGATAATTTAGACCCAAAAGCGCAGAAATTTTGGAATGGTCATGCTTAGGGATTTGTGTAGGGATGTTGAAAACATGTTCATGAATGTGGATTGATCCAGTTTGTAGGCCTATTAACTAGATGTGACAAAATTGCCTATAATAGATTGCCCCCTAAAGCACAAATTCAGAAATTGTAGCTAATGATTGAAGTTCTTTACCTTGTGACAAATTCGGATCAAGAACAACTAGTCGAGACCATTATCTATTACAATACATTTTCATAATGATGTCTTTGCTGAGGGAGGCATATACATGCTAAACACATAAGCTAACATTATATGTACAATGATCAAGAAGTTCGCACAATGATAACAGAGTGTGGACCCATGCTTGGATGTTTGTCTTGTATGATCGTAGCCATTATGCTTTGTAATCTCCCATTAATCCCAAAAATGAAACCCAAATTAATGGAACTAGATCCAAGGTCTTTTATCTCTTTCACACAATCATCCAATGTATGAGGCTAACCATGCAAATAAAGGAGCTAAAGTCAAACATGGTAGACACCATCTAATCATTGACTAATGATGTAATCCATTAACAGATGCAAGAGAAACCAGTGATGATGTTAATGTCTCTCAAGGTATTGTAGTACAATACGTATGGTGTGAATGAATGAGTTGAAGTCAAACACCACATAGAATCTTTCGTTTGAAGTCCAGCGATGAAAACTTGTCACCTAAAGTGAGGAAACTTACCATTGATGTATGCAAGTCCCAAGGTACCAAAGAGATTTTCTAAGTCAACTTCCTAGATGATGAGCTGATGTCAACAAGAAGTGACTCATTGTAGGAGGCCCTTGATGTATCCCCCACCAACAACTTGAAATGGTTATCATGATTTGAGACAGAATGATGTTGATGTGGAACTAGTTCATGAACGACAAACATGGACTGAAGGCTTATGACTATCATAGCAAATATCAACTGAATGACTTCTCTTGAATATATTGGTGACACTAAATGGAGTTGGCAACATTGACCCAAAACTGAAAGCGGAGACTTTGATATGGTGTGATGAACCAAAAAGATAAGAAGATTTCCAAACCCAACAACCATGATTAATAGGTAGAGTACCCTATTTTCCCAATTTACCCAACCATTTCTAGTCGGCACCTCTTTATTTTTTAACAAGCTTGAGGAGGATAATGTATTCTTGATCTGTAAGTTCATCCTCCGAATGAATCCATCTGAGCATATTTAAAAAACCCTGATAAGCAGTGGTTTTTTCCTGTCATGTTTGACGAGTCAATCACTATTTGATGCTTTTATGAGTCCATTGAAGGTCTAACTCGACTCCTTTTTCATGTTTAGAGAGTTAGAAAAAGAGGTGAAAAAGAAAACTCCAAAGTTTCCTTTTCTTAAATTTGTCTCTTGAGTTCAAAAAGACAGGAATCGATACTCAAGATAACCTCTTATCCATGTTCGACTAAGGTATTCCTTTTTCATAAATAGTCCATCTCAATCTGGAAGACAATTAAACGTATACTGAGTATAGATTTTTTCATTTACTTTAACGAGTTCAAAAAGACAAGTACTCGAAAATCTTTTCATATTTTGAGAGTCTAAAAAGAGTTGAAAGAGGACTCCTCCTAGAGGAATGAGTGGTATAAAGGGTAGCAACTTGTTGTGGTCATGATGGAACTACACAAAACACACAAAGGCAAGATAATGGCTAATAAGACCAGTCAACATAGCGGTTCTTTAGGAAAGGGTAAAACAACCAAGTGAAAGTGTATGATCAACCAAGCATATGGTGACGATGGAATGAGAAAAATAAGGCTCATCTAGCATAAACATGTTGATACAAATAGAAATCGCAAATGATAGGATGACAATGGTTTAATTTTTACACAAGCTTGAAACATGGGAAACTATGCTTGAGATTGGTTTTTTTATTAGCCTATTTATTCTAGATGAGCCTTTGTTTTCTCATTCCATCATCACCATCTACTTAGCGGATCATGCACTTTCACTTGGTTGTTTTACCCTGGTGGAGTCACCATTTTTTTATGCGAAATTTACGATTCCGGACAAAACTATCTTCCCTCAACCTAGTGGATTGGTCTAGAACAACAAAAAGAAAAGAATATAGAGTTTCCCTTAGAGAATTTGAAGAATGGAAAGAGGCTTATTTGGGATCTATCACAAGATTTACTTTCCTCCCAGCTTGTAAGCTCCAATTGTTACTATGGTTGGTATAATTAGAACCTGCACATATAATCAAAATGAGCCAAGGATCCACAATATCTAAATAGCATAATTCAATTACTCTATTCAACGAATCAACAAGGAATTGAAATAAATGAATGTAAATGTAACATAACACATATAGGAAAACAATACTCTCTTTGTATTAGTAAAATAGGAGAGAGTTTACAACTTAGAATAGTATATAATCTTGTAGAGATCTCCCCAAATTGACTTGTCCTTTTCACATAGCACACCTCAATATCACCCTAATACATTAATATGATGACTCTCTTAGCTTCAATGCAACAACATGAGGGCATTATCAGGATTCAAAATCCAACCTTGATGTTGTAGATGACTAAAAATTTATGGGAGAGTGTGGTCGTTTAAGAATTCTTATCCATTTACCAATCTAGGATTGAGATCCACTTAAGATGGGAAGATGAGCTCAAGGGAAAAGAGGTGAAGTATTCAAGCTAGGATCAGAGAGGAATCAAGCTTATTATCCAAGGTAAATGGTTAAAAAAACCCCTAGAAGCTTATATAATAGGAAGCTTCAAGATTCTTTTTAATTTTCTTGAATTTCCCAACAAGGAGCAAGATGCTATTAACAAGTGATGGTGCAGAAGGAAGCAAACAATGTTGAACGTAGGTCTTTAAAGGGTCAAGGTGAACTAGGACTTAAAATCTTGATTTTGAGTAGTTAGAAACATAAACTTAGACATTTTAGAATGACCATGCTTAGGGTTTTGTGTAGGGATCATAACAATATGTTCATGAATGTGGATTGATTTGGTTTGTAGGCCTATTGACTAGATGCGAAAAAATGGCTTATAACAAATTGCCCCCAAAAGTGCAAAATCAGAAATGGTAGTTGATGAGTAAAGTGGTTTACCTTGTGACAAGTTCAAATCAAGAATAATCGGTCGAGACCATCATCTGTTACAATACATTTTCATCATGATATATTTTTTGAAGGAGGCATACCCATGCTAAACACATAAGGTACATATAGGAAAACAATACTCTCTTTTATTAGTAAAAATAGGAGAGAGTTTACAACCTAGAATAGTAGATGAACTTGTAGAGATATCCCTAAATTGACTTGTCCTTTTCATAAAGCACACCTCAATATGACCCTAATACATGAATATGATGACTCTCTTAGCTTCAGGGAAAAAACATGAGGGCATGATCAGGATCCAAAATCCAACCTTGATGTTGTAGATGGCATAAAATTTATGGGAGAGTGTAGTTGTTTAGGAATTCTTATCCATTTACCAATCTAGGATTGAGATCCACTTAAGATGGGAAGATGAGCTCAAGGTAAAAGTGGTGAAGTATCCAACCTAGGATCAGAGAGGAATAACGCTTCTTATCCAAGGTTAATGGGTAAAATAACCCTTGGAAGCTTCTATAAGAGGAAGCTTCAAGATTCTTTTTAATTTTCCTGAATTTCCATGCAAGGAGCAAGATGCTATTGACAAGTGATGGTGCAAAAACAAGTAAAAAACGTTGAACATAGGTCACTAAAGGGTCAAGGTGCACTAGGAGTTAAAATCTTGATTTTGAGTAGTTAGAAACAGAAACTTAGACATTTTAGAATGACCATTCTTATGGTTTTGTGTAGGGATGATAACAACATGTTGAAGAACGTGGATTGATTTGGTTTGTAGGCCTATTGACTAGATGAGACAAAATGGCTTATAACAGATTGCCCCTAAAAGTGCAAAATCAAAAATGGTAGTTGATGACTAAAGTGGTTTACCTTGCGACAAGTTTAAATCAAGAACAACCAGTAGAGACCATCATCTATTACAAAACATTTTCATCATAATATATTTGTTGAGGGAGGCATACCCATGCTCAACACATAAGCTAGCATTACATGTACAATGATCAAGAAGTTTTCCCATTGATAACAGAGAGTGGAGCCATTCTTGCATGACTGTCTTATATGATCATAGCCATCATGGTTTGTAATCTCAAATTAATCTCGAAAACACAACCCGAATGGATAAAACTAGATCTGGGGTATTCTATCTCATTCACACAATCTTCCAATGTACGAGTCTAACCATGTGAATAAAGGAGTTTAATTTGAACATGATAGACACCATTGATTACCAACCAATGATGTAATCCATTAACAAATGTGAGAGAAACCACCGATAATGTTAATGGCTCTAAAGGTAGTATAGTATAATTTGTATGTTATGAATGAATGAGTTGAAGTTGAAAACCACATAGAATATTTTGGTCAAAGGCTGTTGATGAAAACCTGTCACCAAGAGTGAGGAAACCTTCCATTTTTATATGCAAGTCCCAAGGTACCAAAGGGAGTTTCTAAATCAACATCCTAGATGATGAGCTGATGTCAACAGGAAGCGACCCATCATAGGAGGGCCTTGATGCATCCCCCATCAGTGACTCAAAATAGGTATCATGATTTGAGAGAGAATGATGTTGATGTGGAACTGATTCAGGAACGAAATACATGGAATGAAGGATTAATAGTATTGTAGCAGATATCAACTAAATGACTTCTCTTGAACATATCAATGACACTAAATGGAGTTTGTAGCATTGACTCAAAATCGAAAGTAGAGGCTTTAATATGGTGTGATGAACCAAAAAGACAAGAACATTTCCCAACCCAAAAACCACGAAGATGAAGTGTAAGAGTTTCATGTTCAAAACCAACTTGTTGCCATTAGTAGGTAGAGTACCCTATTTTCTGAATTTCCCCAACCATTTTTGGTCATGTTGTAACAACTACAACCATCCTCCAAAATTTTTCCTTAGCTTTGTTTTGGAGCCTCCCTACCTACCATCCTTAGCAACATGTTTTGCACTACCCAGGTACATATGCTTTAGGTTGAGTTTCTTTGGCTTATCAACTTGTGTTCGCTAATTTTTTTCCTTTCACTTGCAAGTCTTCAACTAGATCTTGTGCTCACTTAGAGAATTGTGCAGAATTGGAGGGCAACCAACCTTTGTCTTTAGAATTTCTCAGAGTATCCAAGTAGCCAACTACTCTCCACAAATGTGCAGAGCATGCAGACTACCTTCCCCCTGAAAATTGCACAGATCAGCCCATCACTGGGCTTTCTCTCAGAATTTGTGCAGTTTTGGTTGGAAGCTTTGGCTTTAGTCCAGAAATTGCACATAACTTGAGGGGAAGCTAGAGCCACTCAACCCATAAATTTTGCAGAATTCGTCCAGAGGCTTGCAGTCTGTCGCATGTGCTCCCAAGTTCATCGGTTCCCTTGAGGACTGAGAAATATTGGTTTGCATGTATGGGAAAAATTTTCCCAAAAAATCAAAAGGAAAAAATAAAAAAAGCATCCCTAGATTTTAGGGATATATTTTTAGCAATTGGAGGTTACATGAAAAATCTATTTTAGAAACCTCCCGCCAAGTGTCACTTTTTTCTAGATTTGTGGCATGCACATCAAAATACTCGATCTTGTCAAAACTATTTATTTGATTCTTTAGAGCTCATTCTTTAGTTCAATCTCGGAGCTCTAGCATCCCCCTTCGCATCAAGGAACCTTCGACATACTCAACTCAATGTTTTCCTGGTAAGTCCGCTTTTCATGTCCTTTTCTTCTTTTCTATCACTTTTTATATTTCGGTTCGAGTGATTGTTGTTTTCTTGGTTTCATTGAACTCTTTTTTTTTTAATGCATTTTATCTTGTAGAAGCATCGTTTCAAGTTTTCCATTGCATCTCCTTGATGTTGCATGCATGACAATGTTTTGCACTAATAGTCACCATTGTGACAAATCACTTCACACACTTAGTTGTTTTTCCTATTTTACTCAATCCTGCACTCAATTTTTGCATGCATGTTAATTCACTCACGTCTGCACCCAGCTTTTCACATACATTCAATCCTTACTATTTTCAGTCGCCCGTGGCAGTTCAGGGCCACCTTGGCTCAGACCTTGCCTTGCCCAGCTTGCAATATGCATTTCTGGGATGGAAGGCCTTGCCTTGCTCCTAATAATTGTGCATCTTGCCTCACACTAGCCTCCCAGAGATTTCTCTGTGCAATTCTGAGAGGCAGTGCCTCAATTGCCCCCAGAATTGCACAATGCAGTTTTCCCGTGTTACAGTCATGTTGACTAAAAATGTGCATTCTGGAGTTTCATTCATCAGCAGGCCAAGATGTACTATGCTCTATGCAGTTTCAATAGTCAGTTAGCTCACTGACAGTACAGATTGTGCTCTACATAGTTTTGGCAGTCAGTGTCCCAACCTCCCAATGAAAATTGCACAAATCTTCTAGTTAGTAACCCAGGTGTGTTGCATGTCAGTCCTCAAGTTTATTTTGGTTTTTAACTAACAATTTACTTGCCATGAGTGTTTCTCTATCTCCAAGTATCATAGGTGTTCAGCAGTCTCTTATCTGTATAGGTACAATGGCTTCCAAGAGAGCAGGATCAAAGGACACCATTGAAAGTGCCATTGAAGATGTGGTTGAGAAAGTGTCTATGAGCTTCCCCATCTATGAAGACACTAAGTTGTTCATAGAAAATGATATCAAGATCAAATGGCAAGACATCAATGACATATTTTCAAGAACCTTTGAGGATAATCTAGAGGACCACAGAGTCTATGTCAACATACACAAGTATGGCTTGTATTGGGTTACATTTAGGTATCCCGCAATTCCATGTGTGAACATGATCCACTAGATTGTCTCGCATACTGATCCAAAGACAATTGTGTTAAGTAGTGTTAGTGGAATAGAACTTGTTGCCTTCAGGGCATGAGAGCTTTAAGAGATGTATCAATTTCCGTAGTTGGTGGTCACAATGGATGCACCCTTCACCAGGCCCACCAATAGTGCAAACTCAAGAGACATATTGAAGAGCTGGGTCAAAGAGCCATCTATGTTTAGGACAATACCCAATCAATTTTACAAGACAAGGATATTGCAGAAGGCTTATTAGCTCTTGGTCATCTTTTCATGCTACTTATACGGCCAAGAGAGTACAGAAACATTCCCATAGAGTTGGGTGATTGTGTCGGATTTGCTGGAAAATGAAGGAAAAAATTTCAATTGGTCTGACATGTTGGATCTCCAACTGAAGGGACAAGTAACAAAAGCCTGACATCCATGCAAGGGTCAGCAAGCAAATCTCTTTATGTCCACTTACATACTTGATGCAATCTGTGCCCATCAATAGTTCCCTGGCTTGGGTTGGGCATGGACACCTTCAAAAACCTTTGCGCACACCTATTGCAGGTTGTTCTTCAAGTGTAGCTTCCATGGAGTTATAATATAGTTATTATACCACTTTGTCACCCCAGTGTACAGGATTATCTTTGAGTAGGATCTACCTTGCATGTCACAAGTAGCGATGGAGGCATTGGTTAACATAGCAGATTGGTATGCCTCACCCCTTAGCAACTTCATACGGATATATATCACAGAGAAGGATCCACATGTTTTACTGAATTTTTCCATGGATAAGCTGGTCATGCAAGAGGTTGCACACCACATCTCGATGGGGTTGTTAGCAAGACTGCATAGGAAGAAGAAGCCACCTTGCCCCACTATCCCTTTGTGGATCGAGTTGTATGAGATCCAAAATCCCAAGCATGCTAAGGCTGAGTCAGAGGAATTCAAGAGTTTCACATTCAGCACAAGAAGTTTCAATCCATATGAGCTGCATCACTTAATGGAAGACCACTATACAAGAGTGTATCATCCTTGGATCCACGGGGTGTGTCATTGGCCTCAGGAAGACCCATGGAGATACTGCTATAACTTCTCAAGGCTCAATGAACTGGTCAAAATGGTTGTAGAGTGGCTAGTAGTTTCGAAGGCAACAAGATCTTAGAGAGCAGCAAAATCAGTAGTAACAGAGGGAAACATACCTGGGCATGGAAAGATTAAGAAGAAGGTTTCTGAAAGTGCAGAAAAGGAGTTGCAGAAGCTAATAAAAAAATTAATGGAAGAAAAAGAGTTACGTAGAAGAGAGAAAGAAGTGCATCAGAAACATGGACAACAAGAGGTACAACATGGACACAGTGATGAAACCATGCACATACAGGTTATTTATTCATCTGAACAACCGATAGATAACAAACAAAGTGAGCAGTTGCAGGTGCAAAACTTTGCTCAGGAGATTTGTAACAACCTTTGTGAAAATTCCATGTAAAATTATATAAATACCACGGATGGTGGGACACATATTCCAAGATGAATGGTGGGTAGGACATCCTAGTCGGTGTTCATTTGGTTGTTTATGGTTAAGGAAATTGGAAAAGGAAATGGCTAAGGAATTAAAGAGGCAAAAAGGTATTTTGGCGCATTTATTTATGAAAATAATGGAAAATAGGAGAAAAAGGAGGTGAAAGGTCACAGGTTGCATGTGAGGAGGAAAATGAAGGAAAATAATGGAAATTAGGAGAAAAATGAGATGAAAGGTCACAGGTTGCATGAGAGGAGGAAAATGAACGAAAATAATGGAAAATGAAGAAAATAGAGGCCTCATACATAAAAAGGCTTCTAAGGATCAATTGGCAAGCTTCTTCCTTTGAGAGTGAACCTTTTGTCAGTTCAGTTTTGAAACTCTCTCATTATTCTCTCTCTCTCTCTCATACTCTTAGAGACTTAGAGTTTTCTTGGAGCACTCTTTGTGGGTGTGGCATACTTGGATTCTTGGAGAAAGAAGGCAAAGAAAGATAAGGAAAGTGCAAGAAGTCATCAATGTTAGTAGCTACATCAAATTCGCTTACAAGTACCGAGTTGCATGTATGATTTTTTCACTAGTTTTTGGAATGCATGGAATATGCATGTGGTTTCTTGGTTGTGATCTATTATTGTCATGGAATATTGCCTAGATCAACATTGGATTGCCTAGCCTTGCCATTTCGACGATAGCCATGGTGATTGTGGATTTAATTTCATTATTTTATTTTGGTTGGTTCTCATGTTTCCTTAGCTTGGGTTGAGTTATTAGTCCTAGATGCCTTGGTTGAACAAATTCTCTGGAAGCCCTCTAACAGCTTGGGTTGAGTTACTAATCTTGCAAGCCTTGGTTGAACAAACTCTCTGGAAGTCGTATAACAACTTGGGTTGAATTACTAGTCCTGGAAGCCCTGGTTGTACAAATTCTCTGGAATCCCTTGGTGGGTTGAGTTACTAGTGTTGAAAGCCTTGGTTAGGAAAATTCTCTAGAAGCCCTGTATAAGTTGTGGGTTGAGTTACTATTTCTAGAAGCCTTGATTGGACAAATTCTCTGGAAGCCCTGTATAAGTTGTGGGTTGAGTTACTAGTTCTAAAAGCTTTGGATAGAAAAATGCTCTAGAAGACCTGGAAGGATTGGATGGAGACCAATCTGATGATGGTTTTGGTGATGTATGACTGTGAGGTGGAATCACTATTTGATGGGTTGAGATGGGTGGACTCTAGAAGCCCTAGATGAGTTTTGATTGATGTAATTGTTGGGTGTAGTTTTTGTACCTACTTCCTATACTTTCTTTCCCCACTTTTGACCCTTTTCCTTCCAGACCAACAAAAATTTACATGTTAACTACCCTTTTCCTTATTGTCAACAACATATTTTTCCATCATGTTATTTTTCCATTTTTGCTAGTATAATGATGCAATATTCCTTTCTATGGCTAACTCGGGTAAGCATTAGAGAAGTCTTTTTGAACCTCTCCTCTTTTTTAGGAGTTCTTAGCAAAGAACAAGGTTATGGAATGAACAACCACGTTGATCGGTCTAAGAAAAGGATGAAAAATATTACTGTTACACTCTGTGTGTTTTTACATATCTTGTTTTTACGCCACGATGATGTTACAAACATTGTTGTTACATTGCGTTGCTATTATAGAATAGTGCTGTAACACCCTGGGTATCATTACAAGGTTGTTGTTATCCAGTTTTGTTGCTACATCCCAAACTGTTACTTGACCATATGGTGCTATTACACCATAGCTGGCAAATTCATGGGTACTATTCCATGCAACAACTACTCAAAGTTATGAACTGTCTATTTAGAAAAGTGACAGATGCAAGTGTTATGATTATAACCAATGTATTTAAATAGAATTCATATTTAGGAACTAGTTATAAAAATTCTATTTTATGATCAGCATGAGAATCATGAGATTCTCATGACTGATCTATTCTTGATTTTTGGTGTGTAATTTCTATAAGGAAAACTTAATCCCTCGAGCACAGGGGATGACATAGAGAGTATTGTTATTTTGATATTGTAACTTTTAATTGTTCTTAATATCGAAGACACTACGGTGATTTTGTTATTGTTTCCAAGTTAAATCCTTAACTAATATCGTGTTCATTCCTGCACCCCTACTAGGGAGGAAGGACCCTCCTCTTTAATATGGACTACAATGGTAGAGTAGTTGTATATTATTGTTTCTCTATTTTATTATTTGGATGATTTCCTACTATTGTTGTATAATTTCTAGAATATATCTACATCAGTTCCAAAATTAGGTTATATTGTTACACATATTTGATTAGGAGTATGGTAGTTGACCAGCTAGTGTAGTTATCAATACAGTGTGTGGCACATCCTCGCTCTGGTAATTGTGCAGTGTGATTCCATTTCTGTAGAGTGTTTTAATTTTTTCATGAATGATTAAGTCTCTGCAATTGATTCAATGACATTCTTTATTGTTTTCTATTTTCACTCTTAGTTGTAATGTATCAACACAAATAGTGAAAAATCCATTGAAATAACAAACCTACCCTGGGTTGACAATTAAATGGTCTTGGTCTTGGTCAATTAGGATTGATTAAAACAAAAATACATTTTGGCACCGTTTTCGAGGATGGCAGTTGACGATACAATCAGCCAAGTTGTTTGTTTAATGATAGAGTGTTCCTATTCCACAGTCACTGGGCGGTAAGACGAGAGGTAAGAATTTGCGCATCGCTCTAACATACCTGGGCGGGCTCATCGCTGTGATCACTAGGGTAGTTAGGGTGTGGCATTTTTGTCTTTGTCTTCATCTCTCCAGTTGTTGGGCAGTAATATGAGAGGTAAGAACTTGCTCATCGCTCTAACATACATGGGCGAGCTCACCATTGTCGATACTAAGACACTTAGGGTGTGAATCAATACACATAGGGTCCATGTGTGCAACTGTAGGAATTATAGAAATACCAAAAACACCCCCCACTCTAATTAGTCATAGGAAAAACGGGTCGTAAAAAGGAAAAGAAGAGTGTAGATTTGGGAAGGAAAACATTTATCCATGAACTGATCTCAAGGGCAGAAAAAGAACAGTCAAGTTCTCAGAAGGATGCAAGGAAAACATGGCCACAAAAAGTTGTTACTCCCATAACAAGAACAAAAGCCTCTGATTCCTTTGTCTCAAGACCATACCATTCTAAAGCTAGTGAGAACACTCCCAAGACTAAGCATCCAATTCAGGAGTAGCATGGGGAAGCTAGTGACTAGAACCTTAGGACCAAGGGAAAAGGGGAAACTGAAGGGGAACATCAGAAGCCTAAAATATTAAAGCATTTATTGGTTTATCAATATCCATATTTGGGCACCGCAGTGAAACAACTAGCCCTGAAGCAGCATGAGTTACCAATTTCATCTGCAATAAAATCACAAGAACGGTCTGAAGAACACTTGTTACAACAAGGATCAGAAGGGTTAACAATGGGGGACAATAATAAAAAAATAGGTGCTACTATCACCACCTTTGAATTCTGAATTATGGATATTAGAGGCGAGGCTCCCATGAAAAACATTCCTTTTTCATCTCTACCATGTTTTCAAGGAATGAATGTAGAAGATCCTGAGACAATTTTATTTGAATTTGATGTCTTGTGCAAGAGCTATGACTATGTTTCAGATGCTCATAAATTAAAATTATTTCCGTCTACTCTAAAAGGGGCAGCCCTAAGATGGTTAATGGGGTTAGGCTCTGTTTCTATTTGAACATGGAGCAACATGAAGGAGACTTTTTTTATCAAAGTATCAAGACTATTGCAGAACCAGGGACTTAAGAGAGGAAGTATTCATGATGACACAGAAGGAGGAAAAGAGCTTGGAGGACTATGTGGAGTGGTTTCATTACAATTTGCAGAATTCTAAACACAGTGATTTAGATCATGAGATCTTGAAGACCATATTCATAAGAGGAATGAGGGATGACTTTCTTGATACCCTAAATCTATTAGGGAAGGGGGACATATATTAGGAACCATTCGCCAAAATCATAAGGCTTTGTATGAGATGCTCTATAGGATCATCGAAGGGGAATAGCACAATCCAAGATGCCTCGGCCCAAATACAAAAATTTGCAAGTGCGGGAGTAACCAGGCAGATGTCAGGAATTTATTTGAAATTTAAAAGTCAACATCCTCAATACTCTATCTACCCAGATAACGATAGCATAGATCAAGAAGACACAAGGATAAGCTGATACAACTTTAGTTGTGTTTTATCTGAAATGTAGAAATAAACATCCCTTGAGGGAGTGTGAAATGAACAACATCAACTTGTGCAATATTTGTGAGCTGGAACATTATACAGGTTAATGTATGGAGCTTCCCAGGCTGAAAGTAGTGCTTAGAGAGTCGAGTGAAGAAGTTTAGTCCTCTTATTTCATCATGCCCAGGATACCACGGTAGCGACGACCTCCAGGTATGTCCAAAGTTTTTTCTTCTTTTAATTCATGCAATAATGCATATAACACTCAGCAATATCCATGGAAATACTCTGCTCCTTCTCCATCACAGTTTCCTTTTCCCTGGAACCAGTGGTCCCCCTCTCCATCCATTCAATATCCTCCATCCCAACCATATCCTTGGAATTAGAACTGGAGGGCAGATTCCTAAAGTCTAGTTCCATATGGATTACCAATGTAGTAGCAGCTAGAATTGTGCCCTTTCCAAACTCTTGTTCCTCCATCACCTGTGTAACCCCAATTACCTGTGCAACTTAACCCTAACCCGAATAATAAAGTAGCCCAGGGCATAGAGGCTCCGACTACCTTCCAGACTTACCTTATCACTCTCATCAAACTTAATGAAATTAAACTAGGGTCAGGTAAGGTGATTAAACCAAGCCACTCCCCTATCATCACTGAGGAGGAATGCAAGCCTTTTGGAGAAGGTACAATAGCTCTTGAGGCAGCTCTTACACCTGTAACAACTCATACAAAGTGGACTACTACACCTGTAACAACCAACTCGAGAAGAACAGTTACTCCTGTAATAACCAACTCAAGTAAGGCTAATACACCTATAGCAGATGATTCGATTGTTATGACTCAGGATCCTCCGTATCCTCAGAGATTAACTGAGACTAGAATGACCTCACAACCTGAATCCGATTTTCTAGGGATTTTCAAAACTTTCAAGTACGAATTCTTCAGCTAAAAGCTCTTAAAGAAGTACCTATTTATGCCAAAACAATACGAGACCATTGCATTAAGAAACCTGGAAGGAAGCTTAAGGAACCTGCTACCATACACGTAATGGGAAAATTGTCTTAATTAATGATTTCTCAGTGTCTTTTAACCAAGTATAATGATCCAAGGAACCCTATGGTTACTGTTTATATTGATGGCCAACCCATAACTAATACATTGGTTGATATTGGGGCAACCATTAATGTAATGATAAAGGACCTCTTTACCACCCTGGGGCTACATCGAGTTAGACATATGCCTACTGTACTTCAATTAGTATATAGGTCTCATGTTAAAATCGAGGGGGTATTAGAAGATGCAGTAATCACAATAGCTTCCTGGAGGTATCCGACTAACTTTCTTATCTTATTGTTAGGCAGCGAGGCCCCGCGTAATGATTTTTCGGGATCAAAGCCCACAATTTTGGTAATAGTATGGTAAAAGGCTCTGCAAGATGGGTAGAGTGTGAATTGTAATGAGTCAAGTCAAAGGGTTGTCCGCCCGAAAATAATGTAAGAAAATAGAAAGTGAGTGGGCCTGCCCATGATCCACGAACCATGGAAATGTATAAATAGAGCAAGGCTCTAAGGTTAGAAGGCAGTTCTTATTTTTGATCTTGAATGTATGGGTTTCGAAAGCCAATAGTGGATCTGAGTCTGTAAGTCTGAGTCAGGTTGGATAGTAGTGGAATAGGCTCTGTAGCTGTGTGCGCAAAGGCCTAGTAGAGTCCTTAGCTGTGTGTGCGGACCCCTGCAACTGAGTGCGTAGGGTGGGTAGGGGATTGTACTGAATCAAGAATAGTAATAAAGAGAAGTTGGTTCTGAAATACTGTGTTGATTCAAGAATATTGTGGATCTGGTTAAATTTCTGGTTTATATATCTGTTTTTATCTGTGCACTTATGCTTATGTTCTGAGTTTATGAAAATCTATAACATTTCTGGGTGCGCGCATTGGTTATCTCTATTACATGTTTTCTTAAAGACTGTAAGAAGTGGATCTGATCCATAACAAACTCATTAATAATAAGTATTAAGGAAGTTCCTTGTTCTGGATCTACGCGGAAGAAGAACGGCGCGAGGCCACAAATTTGTTCACGAACCTTCTAGAACACATCTAGACATCCCAAGGGTGCGGAAACCTAGTTCCAACACCCTCCCCTACTACCTCAGGTGAGACTTCAATCTGTGCTCCACGGGCTGTTGCCGAAAGGGCCGGTAGCGCAGTATTTGTTTGGCTAATGACTCTTCTAAACCTAGGTTAGGCCCCAATAAGCGAACAAATGGTTCCATTGCCAGGACTAGGATTTGCCTAAGGGATGTCTGATGTTGGAAAATTGGAAACCTACGAAGAAAGAGATTGAAGATTGGCTGGATCAGAAACTGCATGAGTTCATAGTATAGGAGAACAGAAATATGCGGATATGTGAGGAAAGGTGGCTGGATCACTACATATACACATAAATCCACAAGATCTTCTGCACGACCTTCTCACTAGAGTGGTACGAGTGGATCGCGAGGCTAGCTGACAACATGGGAAGGTGCAGACTAGATCAACCCATTGTGTGGACTCCAGAATTGGTGTGCAGGCTAGAGGCATCTGAAGATAAAATCACACGCACAGTAGATCACTAGTTGGATCAGATAATAAGAGGGTTTATCACTAAATTCACAATAGACACAACTGTGAGTTACAGTGAAGCATAAAGGTGATTTCTCCAAGGACCATGGGGTAAGTACATCAAATCGTTGAATACTTGGATTAAAATGTTGTTATGTGAAAAACAGGTTATACGCATCCATTAATGTCTGGGGTAACAAGGAGCAAAAGAGGCTATTGAGGGATCGAGGGATTGGAAAACAGTCCTCTAATTTCACTCTCGCGAAAAAGCGAGGAGGAGCTCGCAAGGTTCTCTCTGAGGAGCGCAGTCTGACTGATAAATCAACGCATTCCACTGATTCCACCACCGTCCACACCATCACCTACTTCACCTATGTCAAACCCATCTTCACCAGCCCCTCTGTTGTTTAAAACGTTGCCAAAGGATATGTAGGAGAACCTAGTTAAGATGATATCCATAACCAAGGAGGCGACATAGAACTCCCCGTCGTAGGAAGGGAGTATAGCTGAAATCCCTAAATCACCCCAGACGCCGTGGACCAAGAAGAACACACAGGTAGCAGGACCGGTCCGGACGTCCCTGTGAAATCCGTGAGTTGGCAAGTTGTCGATGGAAGAAAAAGGAAAAACTATTACGATTGAGAGCGATGAAGAGGAAGAGGACCCTCCGACCATTATCGAAGAAATAGAACCTGAAGAAGAGATGGAAGAAATCCAGTTAGTCTGGGCTCCAGCAAAACGGCCTAAGTATGTTCCTCCAAGGAAAGGGAAAGCCCCAGTCCCTAAAGATTTAGATGTCGTTGATAACATACTCATCACCCCGTCCCTCCCTAAAGGGGTTCCGTTCGAGGGAACGATGACCAGACGCATCCCTATCATAAAATTTGAAGACTGGGACCTTGCAGATACTGAGAAATTTCCCCATTTGGAGAATAGCGAATTGATGGAGCGGAGCACGAAGGGGGCTGTTAAGACACTACAGCCACAGGACTGGCTGTGAAAGGTGAAGGCAGCTAGGTTCCTCTGCCTCCCGTAAATTCCACATTTTCATCGGCCCCCCATTACAATATTTGTCATCAGACAATTTCTCTGCCTTGTACACGATGGATACTTGTGGATAGACAAACCCATCCCCATCACGGAAGAGCTTATTCATAGGATCTCTCAACTCCCCTGTGACAGAAGGAACCCCGTAGAAATAGTTGGTATGAGAGGCAACCTGATGATGACAGAAGCTGTGAAACAAAAATTTAAATTGGAGAAAAAACAGAGGGGATATGCTATTGATAGTATTCAGGACAAGGGGGTTCGCATGGCTACCTAGTTTCTAGCAGGGAAAGTGATGAGGAAATGCCGAGGAAATAAGGTCCCAGCAGTCGTCATCGCATTAGCTGAACAATGCGTAGGAGGGGTACATTTCAATTGGGCGCAGTTCCTCTATGACGAATTCCTGACCAACTATAGGGAGGCCCAGGAGGAGGGTAAGGCCTTTCACTATGTGTGGGTGTTGTTATCCATCCTATTGGTTACAAGTGAACTACCCAAAAATATTCAGTTTCCTTCCCTGGACCAGGATTGGCCAGAGGCCACAAGATACGCATCGCTTTGGGCGACGAAGGACGCCACAAGAATGCAAGGAGTCAAGATTTTTTGGATACTGATGAACGCGAACATACAACAGTGGAACAATCAGCAACCTCATCTATCTACAGAAGTATTTTACAGTGTGAAGAGCATAGCTGAGTTTAAGGTAGATATGCACCATGTATACATCTAGGCACGCAAGGATCCACAACAGACATGTTCCGCACTTCCCTTCATCGCCATTGACGAGGATATTTATGCAATGTTGGATACCTAGCCACCAGAGTGGCATGGACTAGATGCAGTGGAAGGCAATGAGGCTGCCATTCAGAAACAGAAGGCTGAGGCTAAGTGCTTAACACAATAGAAGCGAAACGAACAACACATCGTGGAATTATGGATGGCCCGGGAAGCAGCGCAGACTTTGACAAGTAAGGCAACTGCAGGAGGGGTTGCTACGACAAGGGATGAAAGCAGTCTGTAGGTAACCTCAGAGCCAGAAAGGGATATAGAGATGGAAGGACGAGCTCCATCCACCACCTACTCGCCCCTAAAATGACCACATGCGATAGAATGATCGAAGGCACAGAAGAAGAGAAAGGCCTCCAAATTGGAGGGGGAACTTATTACATTAACCGAAGGTGACCTACATGAAATAGGGGATACAGTTCGCGACGTCACTTGGGAAAAGCTCGACGAGGCCATGACAGAGTAGAAGACTATGTTGGGGGTACTCAGCGTGTAGCTACAGGAACTCAGAGCACAGGCCCTGCAGCTGGGAATAGTCACTACCCCTAGAGCTACGAGTATGTCAGCAGCTGAGCAGCTATTGCAGGCCAAAATGGCTAATGCTATTGCACTCCTGACAGGAGTAGTAATAGCAAACAATGCGGTAGACAGAGTGGTTGTAGGCCGGCTTACGGGGCTTGGGTTAAATTTGGCTACTCTCTCCCCCGAGAGCTTATACCAGCTTCAAGACAGCGTCACAAAGGAGCTCGACGCAAGGGATGGACACGCGGTACAGGTACTTAGTGAGTAGTGAATTAACATAGAACAGTTGAGCCTCCAACGGGATGAAGCAGTAACACAAAATTGGCAGTTGGAGCAAATTGTGGGGGAAGCATGTAGTCGTGACCTTGAGTTGGAGATCGTAAAAGATTTACCTGTTAGCATACAAATCCACAAGTTGGCTAGTGGGTTCCACGAAGCAAAGGACAAAGCCACGAAGATCCAAGTGGCCCTCAACTTGCAGATTGCCAAACTGCAACTGAAATCAAAACCCTTTACACCACCGGAGGTCATAGAGTAATGGAGAGATATCATTCAATCCAGGTGGTAAACAATAGCCCATGCCATGTAGGAGTGCACCGGGTTGTTGGATCAATCACTTATTACACTCACTTCACTACAGGAATATCCAACCTTACAGCGATTGGAAATAGAGGCAAGGGAGCTAAAACAAGCCTATGATAATGTTAGAGGGACCACTCAGATGGTTGCTATTATGCAATGCTTGACCAAAATGAGCGAGGCCCAGGCTCTGAAGATACAAGCTGACGCTGCCCGACAGAAGGAAACAATGATTAAAGAACGTCTCCAACCGAGGCTTGGTGAGGCATTCGTGGTTTACAACACCATTGAGTGAAAGGTGGCACACATGCACGCATCATATGCACCCGATGAAGCAACTAAAATAGATACTGATGCATCGGTGGCCCATGTCGAACAGGTACAAAAGATGGCGGAAGATTTTTTTGCCAGTACAAGCGAAGCGCAGAAGTTGCTGACTGACCTCCGTGCGAAGATTTCTACACCAGCCGAGTGACTCAAGATGAGTCACGATGATTGTGTTAGGGGCCTGTTGGGTAGCAGAGGCCCTGCGTAATGGTTTTTGGGGATCAAAGCCCACAATTTTGGTAATAGTATGGTAAAAGGCTTCGTGAGATGCACGAAGTGTGAATTGTAATGAGTCAAGTCGAAGGGTTGTCTGCATGAAAATAATGTAAGAAAATAGAAAGTGAGTCAGCCTGCCCATGATCTACAGACCATGGAAATGTATAAATAGAGTAAGGCTCTAAGGTTAGAAGGCAGTTCTTGTTTTTTATCTTGAATGTATGGGTTTGTGAAGGCAATAGTGGATCTGAGTCTGTAAGTCCGAGTTGGGTTGGATAGTAGTGGAATAGGCTCTACAACTGTGTGTGAAGAGGCTTGGTAGAGTCCACAACTCTGTGCGCGGACCCCTATAGCTGAGTGTGTAGGGTGGGTAGTGGATTGTATTGAATCAAGAATATTAATAAAGAGAAGTTGGTTCTGAAATACTGTGTTGATTTAGGAATATAATGGATCTGGTTAAATTTCTGGTTTATATATCTTTTTTTATCTATGCACTTATGCTTATGTTTAGAGTTTATGCAAATATATAACAATTTTGGGTGCATGCACTAGTTATCTCTATTACATGTTTGCTTAAAGACTATAAGAAGTAGATCTGATCCATAACAAACTCGTTAATAATAAGTATTAAGGAAGTGCCTTGTTCCGGATCTACGTGGAAGAAGAGTGGTGCGAGGCCACAGATTAGTTTGCAAACCTTCCAGAACACATCTAGACATCCCAAGGGTGTGGAAACCTAGTTCCAGCACCCTCCCCTACTACCTTGGGTGAGAATTCAGTCTGTGCTCCACGAACTATTGCTGAAAGGGCCGGTATCACAGGATTTGTTTGGCTAATAACTCTTCCGAACCTAGGTCAGGCCCTAATAATCCAACACTTACAAACCAAATCCAGAATGGGGGGCATCCTTTGATTCTAGGGAGACCTTAGCTGGCCAGTATAGATGCATTATAAGGTGCAAATCCATATCTATGATGATTTCAGATGGTTAGGCTGCAAAAAAAACTTAACCTTTACCCCCCAGCAAAACCAAATATGGATTTGAAAAATCCCTGGTGGGATGAATTTGAACCCGAATCATATCTTTCCCTACCGCTCCTCACTATTGGAAGAGCCCAGTATTTCAAGGATGAGACTAAATATGATATCATTAATTGCCTTATTAGTAACTCATTTTATGTTGCTTCTATTGAAAATTCAATGGAGGAAGAGGAGGTAGAAGATGTAAAGTTTGAACAAATGAGAACCACTTTGCATACTGACAACAGTCTAGTTGAAATAGAACTAGGAAAGTATTGAATATTAATCCCAACCTGGCTACTGAGAAAAATAAACTGATGTTACAGCTGTTACAAAAATACAAAAATGCATTTGCATGGGACTACATGGATATGAAATGGATTCATCCCAGCCTGTGCACTCACTGCATTTATTTGAAATATGGTTACAAACCAATTAGACAACTGCAGCGTCACATGAACCCTACATTGGAGGTAGTGAAAGAAGAATTACAAAAAATCCTAAATGCTAACTTGTCATTGTCCCTAAGAATAATGGCAAGTGGAGAGTCTATTTGGATTATAGAGAACTCAATAAATCCACCCAAAAGGACCATTTTCATTACCATTTATAGACCAGGTCCTTGACACCATTTTTGGTAAAAAGTTTTTTTCATTTTTAGATGGATTTAGTGGCTACAACCAAATATAGATTTCCCAAGAGGATCATGATAAAACAACGTTTACTTGCCCTTGGGGAACTATTGCATAAAAGTACTTCCCTTTAGGCTCTGCAATTTGCTATCAATTTTTCATGGGGCAATACTAGGAATTTTTTCTTATTTGTTGAATGACAGCATTGAAATATTCATGGATGAATTTACACCTTATGGTGATTCTTTTGAAACAACATTAGCTAACTTAGAAATAGTGTTGGAACATTGTATACATACTAATCTTTCTTTGAGCACCGAAAAATGTCACATGATGATGACTGAAGGGATCATGCTGGGAAACTACATTTCTCCTTATGGGATCAAGGTAGACCCTACTAAAATAGAGGTAATTCTGAAAATTCCAACTCGCAAGATGAAGAAAGAGGTACGTAGTTTCTTGGGACATGTAGGGTATTACAGACGGCTTATAGAGAATTTTTCAAAAATTGCATCACCATTGTTCTCCTAACTTATGAAAGATGTGGAACTTTTGTGGACAGGAAAGTGTGAGCAGGCATTTTTGAAGCTGAAATGTTGTGTGTCAGCAGCTCCGGTTTTATGTGGAACTAATTGGGAACTACCATTTCACCTAGCTACATATGCATCTAATATTGTTGTAGGTGTTGTTTTGGGCTAGCTGGAGGATAGGAAACATTACGTTATTTATTACATAAGCAAGAATTTGACTCTAGCTGAGCTCAACTACACAATGACTGAGAAGGAATTCCTAGCAGTAGTGCATGCCATCAACAAGTTTCGACATTATATTACCAAGTATCAAGTTTTTGTACACACTATCCACTCTACCATTTATTTTTTAATGAACAAGCCAACTACCAATGGTAGAATTACAAGCTGGTTATTGTTGTTATAGGAATTTGATGTCACAATTGTAGATGAACCTGGAAAAGATAATGTAGTAGCTGATTTTCTTTCTAAGTTAACTATTGATGATAATTGCATTCTTAACAAGGATTGTTTCCCTAATGAGAGTCTCTTTGCTATTTCTAATCACTCACCATGGTATGCAGATATAGCCAATTATCTTGCTGCAGGGAAGTTTCCATAATACTTATCCTCCAAGGAAAAGAGAAAAATCATACAGCAGAGTGCTACTTATTCTTGGATAGATGGGAATCTCTATCACACTGGACTAGATTTTCATATTAGACATTGTGTTAGGGAGTATGAGATCTTTGATATCCTTAAGGCTTGTCATGAGGAACCTTGTAGAGGGAACTTCGCAGGCAATTGGATAGGATACAAAGTCCTTTCGACAAGATATTATTGGCCAACAATATTTTAGGATGCCAAGAAGTTTATGAAAGGGTGTGATAGCTGCCAGAGGATGGGCCAACTGCTCCAATCAGATGAGATGTCATTACAGCCTCAAATAGTCTTAGAACCATTTGAGAAGTGGGCCTCGGATTTTGTTGGACAAATTAATCCTTCATCTAGATAGAGGTCCTACATCTTGGTCTGCGCTGACTATGTCACAAAATGGGTTGAGGCAAAAGCACTAACCAGAGCCACGGATCAAGTTGTTTCAGAATCCTTGTTTGAAGATATCTTCATCTGTTTTGGGATACCCGAGGAGATAGTGACAGATGGAGGGCTACAATTTACATCTCATTTGATCCAAAATTTGGTTGAAAAATACAAAATCCATCATAGAATCATATCACTTTATCATCTACAAGAAAATGGCCAAGTGGAAAGCACCAACAAAGTCATTGAGGGGATTCTTACTAAGATTGTGGCTAGTCACCGAAGGAATTGGACTAATAAACTTCCAGAAGTGTTGTGGGCATATAGAACCACATGGAGGAATACTAGGGATTCTCACCATACAAACTTGTGTATGGTAAAAATCTCTTATTCCCTACCAAGTTTGAAATCAAGACATTGAGAACAACATTGCAGGTAAATCTGGATCTGGCTATAGCACAAAAGCAAAGATTGAACCAGCTCAATGAATTGGAGGAGAAATGGTTGGCTACTATCCAATAAACATAGATTATCTAGTAGTAGAGAGCTAAGTGGAATGACAAGTTTATCAAAAATGAGAAATTTTAGAAAGGAGATTGGGCTCTCTTATATGATTCGAGATTCAAGGACTTCAAGGGTAAGCTCTGCACCAAATGGCTAGGTCCCTATGAGGTAGATGCAGTCTTTGAAAATGGGACTGTGAATTTGGTTACCATTGACAGTGCGAGGACACCATTACTTGCTAATGGGCACCGTCTTTGATTATATCATAAACCTGCTTCAAGGGATTCATTTGTTAACATTGTCACGAATTCATACCTTTAGATTATAGGAGCAGGGGAAAACCCCCTTGTGCTACCAAAATTCTAATTTTTCAATAAGTGTAATAGCTGAAAACCAACCTCTATTGGCAGTCTTTACACTTGTTAATATACATACATACATATATACATACATATATATATATCTATATATATATATATATATATATATATATATATATATATATATATATATATATATATATATATATATATATATATATATAATGGAAATCATATGGCTGTGAAAACCTCTTTTGGGTGTGGACAGACAATTTCTGTAACAGTTGAAAACCACTTTGTGGTAGCTGTTACACACTTTGAAACATCATTTGTTATTCCAGGCATATATTACAATAATGTTGTTACATGACTGTTTTTAATTCTTTGTTTTTATCTTTCGTGGAAACTAATAATACATGACAGTCACCGTGGCTATTACAACTGTAACAACTAATGAATACTAGAAATGATCAAAGTAAATTATCCATTGCGATATATAGCACGCATCACCATGACTCAGGAGAAATTTCCATGACCGCCAAAATTCATTTCGCGCACCTCGTCACCAATGTCTTCTCTCCACGTCACACTAGGTATGTCATGAAATGGATTTTGGAAATTTAATGTGATATCCTTTTGATAGCCAGGGGGAGGATGAATTACATCCTGACATGACCTTTTCATGACCTATGATCATTTAAACTAAAACTGAAGTATGATGATATCATAATCATTATCCTTTAATGATCGATCATGCTGAAAAGGGAATTGTACCTCAAACCAGACCTTCCATAACTTAGCATTAGTAAGGAAATGATATTGTGCAGTACGAACCCTGATTTGAAATCCCTGCCTTTAACCTCACCATGTCACCCAACCATTACCCAATGTCGAAGTGTTGCATCCTCATTTAGAACTCTTAGATAGAACTGGTGGATAACAGTTTGCAGAGCCAGAAAAATTAAGCATTATGCAGGTTACTTCGAAATTTCTCAAAGAGAAGAAGGGAGGAGAACAACATTGTAACAACGTAGAAATGGGTGGGGTGGAAATTCGACATGAACCAGGATCAACCAAGGCATTGGAAAAAACTATCCTAAAGCATGACAAATTTTCAATGATGTGGTGGTTTGAGCTTTTCCAAAGGCTGGAGGGATCAGACGAAGCAATTGCTATGGAATTCACTAAGAATTTGAAGAGGAACCAAATGGAGGTCAGGGGATTGCAGCTAGAAGTTACAGAGGAGGTAATTTCTGATGTGATGACATTTCCAACAATGAGAAAGAGGTGGTTCAATAGAAAAATCAATTACTCCTCTTTGAAGGAGGATTTTCTCCAAGGGGAAGAACAACTGGTAAAGAATGGAAGAGGAATTGACAGGTTGTCTCTTCCCCAGCCATGGGCAGATGTATTCCTTTACCTCATTAAGTATATCACCTATTTGGGAAGGGAAACAATTGTATTTAATTACCACTTCCCATTTTTAAATCCCCTCTGACATCAACAGATGATAAACCTCCTGTATTTTATGCTGGATAATATTAGGCATATGGCTGCGGCCGTGAAGACAACTGCACACCCAGAGAAATGCATCACAAACCACAAACTTATCAAGCTAATTGTGTTAGATGCCCTAAGTCACTAGGGAAAGAGATGGGATGAATTAATTAGAAATAAGGCTAGGAATACCCAAAGGAAGCGAGCTAGGACTTCTGAGCAACCTCCAATGGAAACCAAGGAGCAGCCCCAACCCTCGAAAGTGAGGGCTAGAAAGAGACTAGTTGAGAAGCCAATAGGTGATAAGTGGTCGAAGAAGAGAGTAAGGGTTAGTGGGCACCCAGAGTCCCCATCTACATCTAAGAAGAACAAGGAAGCGTTGAGGCAGGAAGATGAAGAATAGGCTCGACCAGAGGAACCTCCCTCACCAGGTAAGAATGAGACCCAATCGTTGTTTCTTAAAATTGAAAGTTTAGAAAGAGAAAATGTAAATTTAAGAAAGAAGTTAGTAGATGATAAGGTAGACGAAAGGGCCTCAGGGTTAGATACTTTAGCTGAGGTTATAGATAGGGCCAGGGAGGAAAATGTTCTGGGTTCTGTGTGCATGTCTTATGCTAAAGAGCTAGTACCAGCGGGGTATAGATTCTGTGTAGTGGACACCTTTTCGAGGGAAACAAAAACTGAGTCCTGGGAAGCTGACACACAAAAACCCATCGAAGATGCTTCTATTACACAAGAACCAACAGCTGAAATAGAGCTTCACACAGACAGTAATTTTGTAGATGATACACAAGAACCCTTGGATGACGCTACTTCTACACAAGAACCAGTGGTTGAAGAAGAATATAACCAAGGGGAAAATGAAGCTAATATAGATGAACCTACGACTGGCAATGTTGTTACACAAGAACCAACAGTGAAAACAAAATCTAACCAAGGGGAAAATGTTACAAAAGAACCTGTGGATAACACTACTACTACACAATAACTAGCAGTGGAAGCGGAAGCTAACCAAGGAGAAAAATAAGTTGTTACACAAGAACTCATTAATGACACTACTCTTACACAAGAACCTACAACCAAAATGGAGTAGTTTCACCCTCGGGAGGTTGTTACACCTTCAATTGTTAGTGCATATGAGAAAACACTGGGTCCTGATGAAGGATGGTGTTCTAAAAGAATTTTTTTGATACCAGAATTACAAAAATGGAAATAGATGCTAGAATTACAAAAATGGAAATAGTAGGCGCTCTCTCTGTAAGAGGGAACGATCTCACTCAAGGCGCATCATAAAATGATGAATTCCCTTCGGGAGAAATGGTTAAGGAAGAATGGGCGAGAGAATGGGAAGAGTAGAGGAATTGATCTGAAATGTTGGGAAAACTTGTTAATGCTATGCAAGCTCCCTCATAAGTATAAAAAATTGTGTTTAGGATCGTCTCAGATTAACCAATATGTGAAGGATTATGTGTAAAGTATTCAGTGTATTTTATGAGCAATTCATGAGGTTAATTAACTATTTAAAAAAAACATATAAAACAAGTAAATTGAAGAGAAACAAAACAAAACAAACTCATAACACAAAGTTGATAAAGGAGTTCACCCCTCCTGAGCTACATCTCCTTGGACTTGCTTCAATGGTTAGGCCCTCTCTAGATTAATGGTTAATTCTCTGATTACATTCACCTGTAGTGATCCAATGGCTTTGAAACCTACTCCATTGCATTTAGAAGACCCAAAAACCCCAAAAATAACTTTCCAAGCTTTGTAATTGGACTTCATCTGATCTAGGCTTGACCTCCTCTTCTAGTGGCCCTAGGCTTCCTTAAACTTCGACGTTGAAAAATCACATACAGAAGTGCCTTTCTACCTCCATGACTTGTTCCATTGTGTTTAGAGAATCCAAATCAGCTAGGAATGACTTTTTCTGAGCCAAAATTGGTTGAAAACTACCAAAGTTATGGCTTCTTCAGTTTCTCCTAGGAAATCTCCACTAAATCTAGAAAGAATCCAATTAACCCCACCCAAATTGGAGGAATTGTGGAATTTAGCGGGCCCACCAAACTGCCACCAACCTAATCCTGCTTAGTTAGTGATAAGAACAGATTAATTAATTCTAAACCTGCAGTTAGCACTAAGTGCACATTTAACACTTAATGTTGGTCGTCGGTTTACAAACATGGTCACATGTGGAGGTTAACTCTAGTGGTTACCTCCCCCAAACTTCAATGACATAACATTTAAATGTAAAATGCACTCCCCATATGTTAAGTCACAACGTGTGGTATGGCAGTAAAACTTGGAGCTTGTGTGGATGAGGTCACGGGTCTAACTCCCCGGCCTGCCCATAAAATTTTAATTGACCTTTGAGAGGGCATGTGGCGGCCTCCAGCTTGTCACGTGTCAACCTCTATTGGTCCACCTCAATGCCCCTTGATGAATAATGTGAAAAAACTTGTCACAATGCAATTGGGCCACCTATTGGAATATTATGGGAATATTCCAAGTAATATTCTTTGGAATATTCTTTTTTTCTTACTGGGTTGTATGGATTCCTAATCAGCATCCCAGTCACCAAATTTTGCCTATTTGAAAAAAAAAAAAACAGCAAGCTCTAACTTTCTCATACGAACATTGTTTTGAGTGAAACAAATTGCACTGGGATCATATCACTGAGATGGATGAGGCCATTCATGTTTTGATTGATTCTGAGCACTTTAATTTTTGAGTAAATTTTTGCCCCTAATCCAGATTTCAATCACTCCTTCCCACTAACAGGATTTTGGACCTACAAAAGATGGTTATTTGATGAGAGCTATATAATCTTCTCCTTCCCAAGTTCTATCAATTAATTCTACTTGGAAAAATCTCCATGACTAGTTTAAAAAGGAGTGGCTCGTGAAGAAATGATGGCACCAGTTCGTGGTTGACAAGAATATTAAGGTCGACTGGAGGAAGGGACTTCTATAGAATGCCATGGTCGGGAAGTGGCGAGACCTATTGTTTATCCTGAAGAAATTTGGAACTGGGGAGGGATGCTATACATTGCAGTTTGTATATCACCTTCGTTTATTTCTGCATTTCGAGTTGGGAAAATTGATTAATTTCCCTTGTTACTTGCTCAGGAGTCTTGAGAAGATTGCGAAAGGTGTGCAGAGTGGAAATTCAAGCCAAGTTGCAACCGAGCTCTACCATCATGGGCTTATAATGATTCTAGTCAAGAAGAAGTTGGAAGAAAAGGGAATAACTTGGGGAGCATTTCTAAAAGAATTTTGAGTGAGGGGTGTAGAGAAGCCTGCTAGCACGAGTACAAGTAAGAAGAGGAAAGAAGAGACATCATCTCCTACCATGCAATGAGATGAAAGTGCACCAATGCAAGTAGAGAAGAATACTATTGAAAATAATCCACCCATGGCTAAGAAGAGAAAGACCAGAACCTTGGTGAGGAGGAAGACCGTCTCCCAAGGGACAAACCAGTCAAGCTCTCTGATCATAATTGATGAATCACCCCAAGTTTACCCTACAATTCATAATCTCTTGGTGCTTGCAAATGCAGTAGCACACACTATGGAATATGAAGAGAACATGGAGGACAACTTATTGTTGTCAACTTTTATCAGCAAATTAAGGAAAAGGAAGACGACACTGAGTATTGGTGAAGTCCAAGTAGAGGGTTATGAGGATGAAGACCCTTGATGATTTTAGTGAACTAGACATGGAAACCCTCAATGATTTCAAGGAATGAGGTACTAAAGCCCCTACTATTTTAGAAGGACAGGGTACTAAAGCCCTTGTGGTTTTAGAAGGACAGTGTACCGAAGCCCCTGCTATTGTAGAAGAATGGGGAACTGAGACTCCTACTGATTTGGAAAGATAGGGTGTTGAATACCCTGAGAAACTGGAAGAACAAGGTGTTAAAATCCCTAAGGAAGTGAGTGCACAAGGTACTGAAACCATTAGCATAAAGATTTTGGAGGGCTTCAAAACCCTCGACGACAAGAAAACCCCGAGTGTAGAAACCCTCAGCGACGTCATAATGCAGACAATTGATAGCCTTCTCCTTGACGATGATGGGACCTGTTTTGAGTTTGTTGCAGAGAAGACATTCACACCTCAAGATTTTAGCATGGCACCCTCAACTCTCTACCTCAACAGCTGAATAATAGATTTGGAGCAGCAAGTTCATGACCTAGAGGATTTGAACCAAGTCATGAAGGAGCAGAGTTGGCAGAAGCAGAGTGAGGTGGAGTTACTTGCAAAGGTAAAAAGGCAGAAGCAGCAAGTAAAGGTATGGAAGTATCGAGCCTCAAAATGCTACAAACGCATCAATAAGGTAACTAAGAAGCTACGAAGAGACCAAGACAAAAAGGCAAAGATTGTGAAAGAAGGAATAAACATTGAAGTTCAAGATTGAGGAGTTGGCCATTCATTTTTGAGGATTTTTTGCAGAAGGTCAAACATTGTGTGAGGACACACAACAGCTTAGGGATGGGAGGATGTTGGTGTTCCAAATTTCCCTATTTTCTACCCCATTTTAACCTCTATTTTATCTCAACATAAACCTCTCTTTCCTGCACTAGTCCAAGATAACTACCTATTCATGCACATGATTTTTATTTTACATTAATATTTATTAAAGTGATTTATTAATCATTTATGTGGATTTCATGCCTATTACATACGTCTTGTAACTTATGTTAATTTCCTAGAAGTAATTCATAAACTTAATATTAATTATGAGTAAGTATGACTAGTGCAGGTAGATTCCTGCACCACCACAAGGATTGTCTGAGATTTCCATGAGCCAAATATTCCCATGAGGATGGGTTTGATCCTTGACTTTGAGTTTATTTGATGATGAACTAAATAAGGATACCGGTGGCACAGAATCAGGGAATTTTTTCCAAAGTTAGTCTATGGGCAAGTGAGATACATGTTTCATTATAACTGCTGGCCAATTTTGTATTTCGGTTGTTAGTTTGTTCGGCCAAAAGGCTTGAATATGAAAATGTCTGTAATTAGTGCAGAATGGTTAAGGCCAAAAGGATGTATATGATATAGATCACAGGTAGGAGTAGCTAGCGAACCGTCGACTGTGATTTCATTTTCATGTAATCTAGGTATTACCTCGGCTCTCGGGCTGGACTTGCATTGTTATGTACATTTGCTGAATCGAGTAATATAAGAAAGATGCCATGATTTTCATACATAGTGTTTAATTTATCTTTGATGCATATTTGAGTGCTGAGCCTTTTCATTTCTTAAAAGGGAAATGAGCTGGTTGGCTAGGTCCTAGCAAACCCAGCTCGTTTACCCCTTGTACTTTCATTATTTAGAAGGATAGTGTGAATATTTCCTTTTGCAGCTGCATGGTGTGATAGTTCTAATATTTATTTCTTAAATATCTTTTTTAGTTAGAGTGTGAAACAGATCGATGGCTTTGGGAGTTAGCTGAGTTTATTTCATTTATGAAATTCCTTTCTCACATTTTCTTTACTCTCAATCCTTGTCTCATTTCGCTTTAGCTTGGATTGGGCAGGAAGCTCTTTCCTACACCAGTGCATGCAGTTGCCTGCACTTTGGTTCAGTTCTTCATTTTGCAACAAAAATTGAATTACTTTCCTGCATATTATTTCCAGTTATTTTTGCAAGCAAATGAACTCTTAACTTCAATAATTGTCTTTAGCATCAAAAGTATATCTCCAGAAGATCTGAGAGCAGTTGCATGAATTTGTCATAAACATGTTATACTTTCATTTTATGTCTTATGAAAAAAGAATAGAAAAACTTTGAGTTGATCACCAAATTTATTTGAAACATGCAGATCACTTAGACTATTGTCTTGATTCCTTTGAGTTTCTTTCATTTCATGAAGTTTACTTCCTTTGCGGGATTTAATTAATTAAAGCATTTATTTTCCACAAATAATTTACTTTAGGATTTCATTTACATTTGTAATTATTTTTCAACACTTATTTCAGTCCTTTCGGAAGTAAGGGACGTCAGATATACTTTTACACAGAGAGACTGTACCTACACTAGTGCAAGAACAAGTTGTTTGTGTGGAAGGAAGATAAAGAGGAAAAAAAATCTCTGCAAGGGCCCACTTGTTAGACTGTTAACCATCATCTGAAGATGAACATAGCATTTAATTCCAACATTTAATATTGTTTTAGTTGTGTGAAAACTCCTTTACTTGATTTACTTGCAAATTGTTCTTTTACATTCCAGCACTAGAGTTGCTTTGGTGTCAATTGCGTTTACTATTGTTTTCTGTCTGATTCTGCAAACATTTCCTTTAAGAAGTAGGATTAGGAATAGGAGAAGTTCATACCACTTCTCGCATTTCCTGTGCTTCATCTCTAAGTTTACAAGACCCTTGGGTTAATAATTAAGTATTGAGGAGTTTTCTTAAGCACAATTCCTACACCCAACATTTGGTGTCGTTACTGGGGAGGTGATTTGAATTGGTAAGAAATTTCCATTTTTTGCAATAAGGGTCAGTCTACTATTATTTTTTTCCTGCAGTGTGCTTCTATTGTTTGAAGGAATTTATAGGTGCCAATTTATTTTTTTGAAAATTGCAGTTTTTATTTGAATTTTGTTTTGTCATTTTTTTAAATGAATTCCTAAAAGAGGTAGGGTTCCGAAGCCCACTAGGGGCCAAGAAAATACTGACAAACTTGAAACCAAAACTCATATTGGGCCTTCGTTTGTAGGCAGAAAGTCCAAACAAGCTCAGAGCCATCATGCAGAAACAATCCACCTAGGCTCTGGTGATAGTGGTCCAGGTATGACATGTTGGCATTATGATGCATGTGTTGTACTTGATGGCAAACAACTCATAGAAGATCAAATCACTTATATATATCTAGATGAATCTACGGAAGAGATATTAGATGACAATTCTCAGTATGACAAGTCCAAAGGGGGAGATTGTTGGCATTATGAGACAAGTGTTGTCCTTGATGGCAAATCACACAAATGATAAATTATAGTGCAACAAATTTATTTGATAAATTATAGTGCAACAAAGTTTCCTTCATGTAGAGAAAAGTTCACGCACTTTTATGCAGAGAAAAGTTTATTTCATGGAGAGAAACGTTCACGCACTTTTATGCAGAGAAAAGTTTATTCCATGTAGAGAAAAGGTCACGCACTTTTATGCAGAGAAAAGTTTATTCCATGTAGAGAAAAGTTCACGCACTTTTATGCAGAGAAAAGTTTATTCCATGTAGAGAAAAGTTCACGCACTTTTATGCGGAGAAAAGTTTATTCCATGTAGAGAAACGTTCGCGCACTTTTATGCAGAGAAAATTTTATTCCATGTAGAGAAACGTTCACGCACTTTTATGCAGAGAAAATTTTATTTCATGTAGAGAAAAGTTCACACACTTTTATGCAGAGAAGAGTTTATTTCATGTAGAGAAATGTTCACGCACTTTTATGCATAGAAAATTTTATTTCATGTAGAGAAAAGTTTACGCACTTTCATGCAGAGAAAAGTTCCCTTCATGCAAGAGAAAAGTTCACGCACTTTCATGGTTGGTTCATGGTATTAGTCCGACAGTTTCTGATCCTATGGTTTTGGCCCGTGGTATTGCATCCAAAAGTGTTGATCTCACGCACTTTCATGCTTGGTTCATGGTATTAGTCCGACAGTTTTTGATCCTATGGTTTTGGTCCGTGGTATTGCATCCAAAAGTGTTGATCTCACGCACTTTCATGGTTGGTTCATGGTATTAGTCCAACAGTTTTTTGATCCTATGGTTTTGGACCGTGGTATTGTGAAAGGCCTAAGACTATAAAAGAGGAAGGAGAACATTTGGCAAAGCATCATCTAAATTATTGAATATCTGATAAAGTGCTAGATCTGGAATACTGTGATTGGGTTATGGTGCAGATCTGGATCTGAGCTAAAGAGGGATCTCACTAGTTGATGGAGAACAAGATCTAAGGATAGATCGGGATCAAATGGTTTGAAATGAACTATCTCTATATATTTGATTATGCTTATTCTAGATCTGTATATTGACGCTTCTAATGATCTGAACTCGGTATAACTTAAGTTTGAAATCGCTGCAAGTCATGATTGAATATTTATAGATCTGTACGCGGGTTGGCTTTGATGAAAGCACGTATGTACGCAGGTTTGGTTCATTGTAGTAGCATATACCATTTGAGCTATGATGTTTAAAGTTATAGGTGGTTCAGGTTGTTGATGTGTTCTGATGACTGTTTAATGGTGTCAGTATTCTACATATTCAGTTTGATTGATTGTGTTGATGGATGAGATCTAGTAATGGATCTAATGGACTAGATCGGGTTGCTAACACTCATATTATCCTTGTATATGTATTGATCTGGTGATTGGGTGATTCAGAAGATTGATTGATTATGTGATTCAATGATATTTATGGGTCCAGTATGAAAATTGGATGAAACGTGGCCTTTCAGATTATGTGTTGTGCTTCAGGTGTATCCAGTCTGAAAATGTATGAAATGTGGTACCCGGAGGAGAGAAGATTGTAGGTCGACGCCTTCTTACTAGTATCTTAGCTAGTACAAGAGCTACAGGGGTGGTAGCTCCTTTCAGTAGCAGTTGAAAACTTTGGAGCATTGTAGCAGGTAGCAGCCTTCGTACTAGTAAATGGATCGGCTAGTACAAGAACTATGAGGGTTGTAGCTCTCTGCAGGTAGAAGCCTGCGTACTGGTATAAGACTACACCAGTACAGAAATATTGTAAAAGGATTTTCTTATTAAGAAGAAGATTGAGATGACTTGCAGCAGGTGGTTTTCTCCCACATTGGGTTTCCACCTTATATCATGGTGTTCATGTGTGTGGCTTTTGTGTGATGATTTGTTCTATTGTACTGCACCTGTTTACTGTTAATATGGTTGATAATGTTCTAATGCACTCATTAAGGATCAACTAATTGAATCATAAGAAGTTGTGGAAGTAGCATATATGAATCTGAATATGGAAATTAAAAAGTTTTATTGATGTGATAATACTGATTCACCCCCCCCCTCTCAGTATTGTTTCCAACAATTGGTATCAGAGCAGGTCCTTTGGTAGAAGCTTGATCACTTGAAGGAGATCTGTGGAACAATGGGAAAGAAGCTTAAGAAGAAAGCTCATAAGAAGAAGAAGACATCTCAGAAGAACTATGACAGTGGGAGAATCGATTGGGGATTAGGTATAAGAAGCTCTTCAGATTCAGATTCAGATTCGGAATCATTCCATAATGAAGATGAACTATCAGGTATGAATTTGCTATCCTCTGATGTTCCAGCTATCTATCCATTTGGAAAAAATGGAAGTGATAACGACACAACTGAATGTGCTCTTATGGGTGAGGAAGAAGGATATCAAATAGAAGCAGAATTTAACAGGCTGACAAACAAAATTAGTGAACAAGAAAGACTTCTGAACATAAAGAGTGGTGCCCTCAAACAAGTTGTTACTAGACAAAAGGCTCAACGAGAGTTATTCAAGGAGAAATATCAAAAGTTGCAGGTTGAAGCAACATCTCTAAGAAATGAAGTCAATGAAAAAAACACAACCATGAAGAAACTCAGAGATAGATCCAATTACTATGAAAGTATTGAAGCCACGATCCGCTCTCTAAAGGAAGATCTTGAAGAATCAAAGAAGTAGAATAAAGATCTAGTCCAAGATATTGAAAAACAGGGAAATGAAGTTATCAGCTTAAAATCTCAGCTAGAATGTGCCTTTAGAATTCGTCAAATGCAATAGGATCTGAATGAAGAACAAGAAAAGGAGATTCTCAAGCTAAAGCATCAGTTGGAAGAAGAAAGGAAAGTTGAAGAAGACATGAAGAAGAAATATCTAGAAAAAGAAGAAAAACTTCAGGTTGAGGTAAATATCTTGAAAAGAAAATTAGAAGAAAAGGATAAGCTCTTACTTTTTCAAGATAGTACTAAAGTCTTGGATGATATTCTTAATAGTCAAAGATCTCCTGCTATCAAAAATGGTCTTGGGTTTCATGAATCTGTTGAAGGTGAATCTAGTTCACAAGGTGAGGCAAGGAACTCTAAAGAGAAATCTAAAATGATCAACAAGAAGATAAGAGAGATGAAAGGTCAATCTCATCATCAACCAAGGAAAGAAATTCTTCAAAGAAAATCTTTTACTCCTCCTATGAATAATGTTGAATGTTATGTATGTCATAACCTTGGACATGTTGCAGCCAGAGTAGAAGAAGAAGGGTTCAAGATCATCAAACAAACAGATCATCTCAGTCAAGGTACTTTAATGGATATTGCTTTGCTTGTAATATGTTTGGTCACAAAGCTGCTGATTGCTACAAAAGGAATATGAAACATGTAAGATGTTATGCATGTAACAAGCTTGGACATATAGCAAAGGAATGCAGGAACAAAGCATGGACATCACACCAAAAGGAGAAAACATCATCACACTTGAAGATATGGAAGAAAAAGGAAGTTCAGTCAGAAAGTGGCGGCACAACACATTATACAGACATAACAGAGCGAGCCGGAATTGTAAAACTTCAATCTCCTACGCAAGCTTGATAAAGGGAAGTTGCATATATACGCGAATTTGTTACTGCACAGTCGCATATATGATTGTTTGAAGAAAGGCAGTAGGGACAGATTCAAGAAAAGGATCAGTTTTGCTCTAATTGATAATGGTTGCATTTTGCTAATGAAGTGTGGATATGATGGTTAGAAGTATTTTGGTTCTAACTTGATATTGCTGATGTCTTGATACTTCTTATTAATATGCATGATCAGATCTGACAGATGGCACAGGTTTAGGGGGAGCATATTCTCTTAATGCATTATTGGCATTATGGTTAATAGTCCTTGGTGATGATGCTTATATGGATAAATGATTCATCTTGCTATGATATGGTTATGAGTTGTTCAGATGATTCTTGGGGTTACATAGTTGATTCTCTAATGGTGCTTACATGGTGATATTCATAAGGATAAGGAGAAGTACATAGCTTGAATTCACATCTTCTTTACTTGATGATGAGTCACTCATATGCTGTTGTCATCATATGCATAAAGATCATATATTACAGTTATGATGCAGGATTCCTATTGTTCTTGGCACATATATGGATGAGGATTGTTGGCTGGATACATGGATGATTATTCAATGTTGCATTGTTGGAGACATGATGATGATGAGTTCTTACCTATATGATGATAGATACTATGGAGCAGATCATACAGTGTCGTTGCTGATGTTTATCATGATCTTATTTAGGTGTTTGGTCTCTATATAAATGTCATGTATATCATTCGATGTAAAGGTCATATCAAGACTCATGATGTAATAGTGTGTCTCTATCTTTTGTAGTCATTTGATGAGATCTCTTCAAGTCATGTAACGACCTATGTTGGTTTCCCCACTATGCCTGGGATGAATGATGTTATTCTCTTATGTTATCTGTAAACTTTTGGTATATCACCATTGTGATGGGAGATGGATGTATGTATGAGTATTTGGTGCTAGGAAGGTCACGTATGATGTATAGAGTCATGTTCTTGTAGAACACCTTTTTTGTAGACCTTGCTTGCAGACAAGGGGAGCATGAACATCACAATTCAACAAGAACAGAGCTTTCAGCATGTAGCATGGACAGATTGGTACACCTTGGCATATACAAAGGGGGAGCTCATTTAGATATTTCAGCAGGTACTGAGGGGGAGTATGGACAGCGGAATGTTTATCTAGGAAAGATAATATCTTGGTTCGCCCTTTGCCCTTGATGTCAAAGGGGGAGAGTGATTTGGTATTGTTGCCATCAAGTCCAAAGGGAGAGATTGTTGGCATTATGGTGCATGTGTTGTACTTGATGGCAAACAACTCATAGAAGATCAACTCACTTATATATATATCTAGATGAATCTACGGAAGAGATATCAGATGACAATTCTTAGTATGACAAGTCCAAAGGGGGATATTGTTGGCATTATGAGATAAGTGTTGTCCTTGATGGCAAATCACACAAATGATAAATTATAGTGCAGCAAATTTATTTGATAAATTAAAGTGCAACAAAGTTTCCTTCATGTAGAGAAAAGTTCATGCACTTTTATGCAGAGAAAAGTTTATTTCATGGAGAGAAAAGTTCACGCACTTTTATGCAGAGAAAAGTTTATTCCATGTAGAGAAAAGTTCACACACTTTTATGCAGAGAAAAGTTTATTCCATGTAGAGAAAAGTTCACGCACTTTTATGCAGAGAAAAGTTTATTCCATGTAGAGAAAAGTTCACGCACTTTTATGCAAAGAAAAGTTTATTCCATGTAGAGAAAAGTTCACGCACTTTTATGCAGAGAAAAGTTTATTCCATGTAGAGAAAATTTCACGCACTTTTATGCAGAGAAAAGTTTATTTCATGTAGAGAAAAGTTCACGCACTTTTATGCAGAGAAGAGTTTATTTCATGTAGAGAAATGTTCACGCACTTTTATGTAGAGAAAATTTTATTTCATGTAGAGAAAAGTTTACGCACTTTCATGCAGACAAAAGTTCCCTTCATGCAAGAGAAAAGTTCACGCACTTTCATGGTTGGTTCATGGTATTAGTCCGACAGTTTTTGATCCTATGGTTTTGGCCCGTGGTATTGCATCCAAAAGTGTTGATCTCACGCACTTTCATGGTTGGTTCATGGTATTAGTCCGACAGTTTTTGATCCTATGGTTTTGGTCCGTGGTATTGCATCCAAAAGTGTTGATCTCACACACTTTCATGGTTGGTTCATGGTATTAGTCCAATAGTTTTTTGATCCTATGGTTTTGGACCGTGGTATTGTGGAAGGACTAATACTATAAAAGAGGAAGGAGATCATTTGGCAAAGCATCATCTGAATTATTGAATATCTAATAAAGTGCTAGATCTGGAATATTGTGATTGGGTTATGGTGCAGATCTGGATCTGAGCTAAAGAGGGATCTCACTAGTTGATGGAGAACAAGATCTAAGGATAGATCGAGATCAAATGGTTTGAAATGAACTATCTCTATATATTTGATTATGCTTATTCTAGATCTGTATACTGACGCTTGTAATGATCTGAACTCGGTATAACTTAAGTTTGAAATCGCTGCAAGTCATGATTGAATATTTATAGATTTGTACGCAGGTTGGCTTTGATGAAAGCACATATGTACGCAGGTTTGGTTCATTGTAGTAGCATATACCATTTGAGCTATGATGTTTAAAGTTACAGGTGGTTCAGGTTGTTGATGTGTTCTGATGACTGTTTAATGGTGTCAGTATTCTACATATTCAGTTTGATTGATTGTGTTGATGGATGAGATCTAGTAATGGATCTAATGGACTAGATCGGGTTGCTAACACTCATATTATCCTTGTATATGTATTGATCTGGTGATTGGGTGATTCAGAAGATTGATTGATTATGTGCTTCAATGATATTTATGGGTCCAGTATGAAAATTGGATGAAACGTGGCCTTTCAGATTATGTGTTGTGTTTCAGGTGTATCCAGTCTGAAAATGTATGAAACGTGGTACCCGGAGGAGTGAAGATTGTAGGTCGGCGCCTACATACTAGTATCTTAGCTAGTACAAGAGCTACGGGGTTGTAGCTCCTTTCAGTAGCAGTTGAAAACTTTGGAGCATTGTAGCAGGTAGCAGCCTGCGTACTAGTAAATGGATCGGCTAGTACAAGAACTATGAGGGTTGTAGCTCTCTGCAGGTAGAAGCCTGCGTACTAGTATAAGACTGCAACAGTACAGAAATATTGTAAAAGGATTTTCTTATTAAGAAGAAGATTGAGATGACTTGCAGCAGGTGGTTTTCTCCCACATTGGGTTTCCACCTTATATCATGGTGTTCATGTGTGTGGCTTATGTGTGATGATTTGTTCTATTATACTGCACCTATTTACTGTTAATATGGTTGATAATGTTCTAATGCACTCATTAAGGATCAACTAACTGAATCATAAGAAGTTGTGGAAGTATCATATATGAATTTGAATATGGAAATTAAAAAGTTTTATTGATGTGATAATACTGATTCACCCCCCCCTCTCAGTATTATTTCCAACATGACATAGCCCATAAAGTGGAAGAAGGGGACTATTGGAATCCATAGTCAACCTTCTCAGCCTGTTGAGAGCGGTTCATGTGGAAGAAAAAAAATGGAAGATATGGAAGACCATGCAGAAGGAAGTGGTGAAAATTAGGTAAATGAGGAATAGTCCACTTTTGGATTTCTGATTGTGAATCCTAATATACAAGTACAAATGAAAAATATTTCACCATCACCTCTTCCTCATTTCTATGGTAAGGTACATGAAGATCCAAACTCTTTCTTATTTGAATTTGATATTTTGTGTAGAAGTTATGACTACTCATCTGATGCCCAGAAGTTAAAGTTGTTTCTTGCAACTCTCAAGGACGCATCACTCCACTGGTTCATGGGACTAGGAGGAAACACTAAATTCTTGGGAGAAAATGAAGAGAGTGTTCTTATTGAAATATTAGGAATATTGTAAAACTAGAGATATTCAAGATGAAATCTTTACTATTGTGAAAAATGATGATGAAATGCTAGAGGACTACTTGGAGAGATTCCTGTACATCCTCCAAAGGTCAAAGAACAACTTTGATCTAAGTACCATTAGAACCTTGTTCATACGTGGGCTTACTTATGATGCTAAAAATAATTTAAATCTATTAGGACAAGGGGATATTTCTCAAAAAAAAATTGATAAGATCTGTGACTTGTGCAGGAAATTCTTGAGGAACCAATATAGATCTGGTAAAGGAATTTAGAATAGAAATAAGAAAACCAAATCTACTGATGCTATTATTATTGGATTAGAAAACAAAATGGACAATATGAAAATTGAAATAATGAATATTGTTAGTAAACAAATAGACTCTTTGAAGTTGCGACAAAAACTTGTAGAAGAGTAAGAGAGATTGTTTATTTTCTATCCTAAACGTAGAAGAAAGCATCATTTAAGAGAATGTCCTCTCGATATTAAAGAAACTAATAAATGTGAAATTTGTGCAAATAACCATGCTACAGAGAAATGTCCCTCCATACCGGGCTGTAATTTGTACTTGAAGGGGGACAACCTGAAGCTGAATCATTGCATGATATTGGAGCACGAAGAAATTGGCCTCAGGTAAGTGCAGATATGGTTCCTAAACCTCCATCACGTTTTTTTGGTTATAATGCACACTCATATTCCTATCCTAATTCTCAGCATTGGCAGCATGATAATTAATATCAGTATGGACAACCCTCCCAATCTTGGCAACAATGATGGAGAGGGTCAAACCATTCACATCATGCCTAACATGCACCTATGCAATCATACCCTCCTACATATTCACCTTACCCAATGCCTCAACCATCATTACCTCAGCTGAATCAACATATGCCACCTGTTAGTGTCAGTCTTTCCAGCCTTCCTTCAGTGATCAAATATGCTCTTACAAAGTGATTTTGAAGTGTCAAGGTCAAATTTTGTCATTTCAGTGAGTCTTCAAGCCAAAATTTGGTCACTAGGCATTAGGTCTAGGGTTTGCCCAAATGTCAGTCTATGTCATCATTCAGCTGAGCCTATCATCATTCAGAGGGTTGTCATTATCATGTCAGTGTCGAACGAGTCATTTTACACCTTATTCATGCTTCAGTTGTGCTTTGGCAAGTTCATTTCCCTCTCCTAGGGTTTTGAAGCCAATTTCTCTTGGACAGTCAAATCATCAACAAAACTTGTATCCAGATGTTCATACACCTTCCCCTATCCTTAAAATACCCTATCAAATGCTTCCCATCCCTTAGATCCCCCAAATTCCTCATTTTTGCACAAACCCTAGTTTCTAGCTTCAACCTAGCAATTTTCTAGGTTGGGCCTGTGTTTTTCCCTTTTGGACCCCTTCCCCTCACTCGATCTCCACGATTCCACTTTCCCCTGCTTCCTATCATCCCTCCCCACTCCCAAAAATTTCCCCAAGAATTTAGAAGCCCCCTATCCCCTTCATTTCGCTCCATTTCGACAAAATTCCTTGTTTCACACATCGGGACAAGTCGCACTCAAATGATGTTCCAGAGCAATAAAAGATGAATTTTGGAAAACTAAGAGAGGTTTTTGTCCAAAACATGCCAAAGAAGAAAAACCTCCTTCACGTTTTTCACAGGTGTCATGGTTTTAAAGAAATGTCAAAATTACAATCGCTAGATCCAAGGCGGTTGGCGAAGGCACAAAAAAGGAGAAAGAGGCCCGATCCCGCTCCGTATCTTGGTTGAGGCCTCTCTCACTCACCATGATACTCATTAGCATCCTCCTAGCAGCAAACCCAAGAAATTTTGAGAGTTTTGAATCATTTTTGGCATTTTTGGGAATTTTACAGGTTTTGGCCATTTGACGGGTCTCACGCCGCGCGCGACCCTACATGGGGGCAACTCAGAACGGGGAAAACTTTGCATTTTTGGAATTTTCATGCAAGAATACACTTTCCTATGGATGGGTTTCAGATTTTATGGAGATTTGGGCTTCCAAAAGCTCAAAATACATGCAAATTTTGACTTTCTGCCCCTATTTTGAGTTGCAGAAAGCTGTCTTGGGAGAAATGACTTTGGAGGGGTCAAATGAACTCCAAATTCAAAACTTCCGGTGGGGTTGAAACGTAGACTCGTAGACCTTTCCAATGAGCTATCTTGCACCTGATGTGGACACCGGGAAGGCCCTCAAACAGAGCTGTGAATGTGCGCGACCTGTCAGAGTGATGTGCGCGACCTGTCGGGGAAATTTGCCTGTTTTGACCAGTTCGGCCAGCAAAACACTGTTTTCATCTTGGTTGACTTTTGAGGCATGTAAATGATGGATTTTTGTGTAATTTTCATGGAACTTAGATACTTTTACTCTCCTTCATCACTTCTAGAAGATTCTTTGATGTAAATGGTAAATATTTAATGCATGGATAGGTTTCCTAAGTTTTAGAGGCAAGTTGTTTTGACTGCCTATTATCTAGTGCTCAGTTTAGAATTAGTTGAAACAACTCCTAGGAAGCTGAGCTCGACCCCTAGAGGTGGGGAAAGGAGTTAGATCATCTATATTATGCCTTCTCTTTCTCATTTTCATGGTTGGACTCTTGAGGGAGAAGCTCCTATTGTATATTTTACTTGTATCTCTGCAATTTGAGGAAAAGGAAGACCAGGGTTTTTGCAGACATCATTGGGATTCTTGTGGACTCTTGTGTTGATGGTGTGTTCTCTTATTGTAATTGTAAGTGTGTTTATGTGTTCCATCCCTTTCTTTACTGCTGCTAATTAAACAAATGAAGTGATAAAGTTTGAATTCATGCATGTCATGCTCAGCTTTCAAATTTGTTTTATGTTTATGTTTTTCATTGTCTAAAGAGGATTCAAAGTCATTGTTTTCCCTCTTTAGCTTCTCTTCTTTCCTCCTTGATCATCCATCTCAGCTAAAGGCATCAGCACAAACTCCTACCTTGCCCCAAAGACCCACCTGCAAAAACTGAGCTCAATCCCTGCACCCTGAATTGCACTCCCTCCAATTGCCACCAAAAACTCCAAAAAACTTTAAATCAACCTTCCTTATTAGTTTACTAGCCTAATATCAGTGTTCCTAATTGGGTCAGCTCATCCTATTGAAAGATCTACCGAGTTTGACCGGAGAGAGCCTTCTCCTGCCTCGTAGGGCTAGCTACGAGGCTGAATGGTTTGATGTAGCCTTGAGATTTGTCTATCTCAGCCTAGGTGAAATTTCAAGCGCTAACATATTGGCGACCATACTGGGGAGAACAAACTTGTTTGTGGATTGATGTGTTTGTTTCATAAGTCTTAGACGGAGCCTGAAGATACGCCAGGTAGCCTTCGAAAATGCTCTTGTTTTACATCAGCGTTAGTAGATAAACGTTGCTTCAGTCAATCTCCGTGAGCTTGTGAATACAGCACTTCATTTGCATTTTACCCCAGTACATGTATCAAGTTCAGATCTGATTGCTGATAGTGGACAACGATCAGACACTGACAAGGCTGAAATCATTCACTGGCGACTCCTTCACTGAAAACTCCAGAGATCAGTGCTTCATGGTGACTTCACTGCAGAGAGATCAATAGCTTTGAGCTTTTCAAGATGGATCGGATCGCAAGAAGATATGCTCCCTTGAGCCGAGATCACATCCCAGGTTTTCCGAATAAAATTCCAAAGGTAGATTGGTCAAGGAATCTGCCTATATTTAATGATGATGGTAAGAAGGATGCTGCTTTACATCTGGTTAGATTTCACATGCATATTCGCAAATTCAAGGTCGATTTTCCTGAAGATTGCTTGATGAAGATATTCTTGGCCACTTTGGAAGGTAAAGCGCAATCATGGTATGAAGGTTTGCCGCCTGCTTGTATTTACTGCTTAAAAGATTTTCATGCCTTGTTTATTGAAAGATATAAGAACTCTTATCCATCATTGAATTTAGTTCAAGACTGTTGCAAGCATGCCTATAGTTTTATTGAAAGCCTTGAAAAGTTTTATGAAGATGATAATTTCATGGATGAAGAGATCATGGAAGCCCTGTATGAAAAGCCGTTTCAGCAGCACATAGAAATATTAGAGGATACTTGTCAAGATCAGCAGGTTGAAGATGGCCATATGACTATAATTGATGAAAGAGAAGAGCTTGTTTCAGATCTGCCCACAGAAGACAGCAGCATGCAAGTAAGTCCAGTGTTGATTGCAGAATGTGATAATGTTAGGACAACTACTTCAGAACAACATTTAGATTATGATGACCAGGAATGTCTTGTGCGTGAAGCCCATCAAAGAGAGCTCTACTGTTGAGATCATAGACAGAGTTTTGGATTCAGATGTTCATGAACAGCAAGGTGAGATCTTTGTGCAAGTAAGTGATGAATCTCCTTTCAATAGCTCAGTAATAAATGATAATTTGAATGCCTTGTCATATGAAGATAATTATTGTTTAAGCAAAAGAAACCAAAAGGCATTGTCTCCTTTGTCTGAAGAGGAGATAGATCAGCTTTTGAAAGGTCTTGTTACATCCCAAGCTACAGCAGATTTGCAATGCATACATAGTCAGGAAAGTGTTGGGAAAACTTCTTCCTCTGTTGAAAAAGATGATTGTCTTGTAGATCAGCAAATAGATAATGTTTTCCTTCACAAAGATGATAATCCAGCTGTCATATCATATGAAGATGACCTACCATATTTTCAGACTACAGAAGATCATAGCATACAGGATTACCTTTCAGATTCTTCATATGTTTCATGTGCTGAAATGTTTTTCCAAGAAGAGATCTGCTCATCCATTTGTTCTGAGTTTTTTGAAGCTTATGAGCATACTTTTACTGGAGCACATGATGAAGGCAGATCAGAAATTGAAGCAAAGGATACCTTGTTCTTTCAACAGGAGGTGGCAGTGGCAAATCTTCATGTTTTTCAAGATCCAATGGCAGTCCTCTTGCAGTCAACAATGAAGGTGATTATTGCAGTATTCAGTGATGAAGGAGAATATGGTCAACTATGTTTTTGGATGCCCAGTGATAGGTTTGTATTGTTGACCAGAAGATCTAATCAGGAGAATCAATCAAGAAGGCATCTGCTTGATTGGTTGCATTGGCATTTTGATATAGTTTGATGTATATAGTCTTGTAAGAAACACCGGTGGTTGTCATCATGATTTCACATCTTGATGGACTGCTGCCCTTCTCTTGTTTTAGTTAAGTCAGTCATGAGTCATTTGTGTTTGGTCTATTGAGTGAGTTTTTTCAAGTTTTTTCAGTTTGTCATCGAGTCGATTTGAGTCAAGTTTCAGTTAAGTTTCAGTCAGTTTTTAGTCAAGTTTCATTCAATAAATGTGTCAAAGGTTTTGTGTTATCCGTTCAAAATAATGACTCCATTGCCCAATGATTGTAAGGCACTGGTCTGCTCTCCCAGAGGTCTAAGGTTCTTGGCACCTCCAAGGAGCTACCATCCCCATTGGAGCCAATGTTAGTTTCAGTCTTTCCAGCCTTCCTTCAGTGATCAAATATGCTCTTACAAAGTGATTTTGAAGTGTCAAGGTCAAATTTTGTCATTTCAATGAGTCTTCAAGCCAAAATTTGGTCACTAGGCATTAGGTCTAGGGTTTGCCCAAATGTCAGTCTATGTCATCATTCAGCTGAGCCTATCATCATTCAGAGGGTTTTCATTATCATGTCAGTGTCGAAAGAGTCATTTTACACCTTATTCATGCTTCAGTTGTGCTTTGGCAAGTTCATTTCCCTCTCCTAGGGTTTTGAAGCCAATTTCTCTTGGACGGTCAAATCATCAGCAAAACTTGTATCCAGATGTTCATACACCTTCCCCTATCCTTAAAATACCCTATCAAATGCTTCACATCCCTTAGATCCCCCAAATTCCTCATTTTTGCACAAACCCTAGTTTCTAGCTTCAACCTGGCAATTTTCTAGGTTGGGCCTGTGTTTTGCCCTTTTGGACCCCTTCCCCTCACTCGATCTCCACGATTCCACTTTCCCCTGCTTCCTAGCATCCCTCCCCACTCCCAAAAATTTCCCCAAGAATTTAGAAGCCCCCTATCCCCTTCATTTCGCTCCATTTCGACAAAATTCCTTGTTTCACACATCGGGACAAGTCGCACTCAAATGATGTTCCAGAGCAATAAAAGATGAATTTTGGAAAACTAAGAGAGGTTTTTGTCCAAAACATTCCAAAGAAGAAAAACCTCCTTCACGTTTTTCACAGGTGTCATGGTTTTAAAGAAATGTCAAAATTACAATCGCCGAATCCAAGGCGGTTGGCGAAGGCACAAAAAAGGAGAAAGAGGCCCGATCCCGCTCCGTATCTTGGCTGAGGCCTCTCTCACTCACCATGATACTCATTAGCATCCTCCTAGCAGAAAAACCAATAAATTTTGAGAGTTTTGAAGCATTTTTGGCATTTTTGGGAATTTTACAGGTTTTGGCCATTTGACGGGTCTCACCCCGCGCGCGACCCTACATGTGGGCAACTCAGAACGGGGAAAACTTTGCATTTTTGGAATTTTCATGCAAGAATACACTTGACTATGGATGGGTTTCAGATTTTATGGAGATTTGGGCTTCCAAAAGCTCAAAATACATGCAAATTTTGACTTTTTGCCCCTATTTTGAGTTGCAGAAAGATGTCTTGGGAGAAATGACTTTTGAGGGGTCAAATCAACTCCAAATTCAAACATTCCAGTGGGGTTGGAAAGTAGACTCGCAGACCTTTCCAACGAGCTATCTTGCACCTGATGTGGACACCGGGAAGGCCCTCCAACAGAGCTATGAATGTGTGCGACCTGTCAGAGTGATGTGCGCGACCTGTCAGGGAAATTTGCCTGTTTTGACTAGTTCGGCCAGCAAAACACTGTTTTCATCTTGGTTGACTTTTGAGGCATGTAAATGATGGAGTTTTGTGTAATTTTCATGGAACTTAGATACTTTTACTCTCCTTCATCACTTCTAGAAGATTCTTTGATGTAAATGGTAAATATTTAATGCATGGATAGGTTTCCTAAGTTTTAGAGGCAAGTTGTTTTGACTGCCTATTATCTAGTGCTCAGTTTAGAATTAGTTGAAACAGCTCCTAGGAAGCTGATCTCGACCCCTAGAGGTGGGGAAAGGAGTTAGATCATCTATATTATGCCTTCTCTTGCTCATTTTTATGGTTGGACTCTTGAGGGAGAAGCTCCTATTGTATATTTTACTTGTATCTCTGCAATTTGAGGAAAAGGAAGACCAGGGTTTTTGCAGACACCATTGGGATTCTTGTGGACTCTTGCATTGATGGTGTGTTCTCTTATTGTAATTGTAAGTGTGTTTATGTGTTCCATCCCTTTCTTTACTGCTGCTAATTAAACAAATGAAGTGATAAAGTTTGAATTCATGCATGTCATGCTCAGCTTTCAAATTTGTTTAATGTTTATGTTTTCCACTGTCTAAAGAGGATTCAAAGTCATTGTTTGCCCTCTTTAGCTTCTCTTCTTTCCTCCTTGATCATCCATCTCAGCTAAAGGCATCAGCACAAACTCCTACCTTGCCCCAAAGACCCACCTGCAAAAACTGAGCTCAATCCCCGCACCCTGAATTGCACTCCCTCCAATTGCCACCAAAATCCCCAAAAAACTTTAAATCAACCCTCCTTATCAGTTTACTAGCCTAATATCAGTGTTCCTAATTGGGTCAGCTCATCCTATTGAAAGATCTACCGAGTTTGACCGGAGAGAGCCTTCTCCTGCCTCGTAGGGCTAGCTACGAGGCTGAATGGTTTGATGTAGCCTTGAGATTTGTCTATCTCAGCCTAGGTGAAATTTCAAGCGCTAACACCACCATTACCTTTACCTCCACCATTTCGACCTTCTCAGCTTCCCGCTCAACCTTTACCCAACCCTAATAAGAAATCGGTACAAATGATCCATTCTATGAACCTACTTTCTTCATCCAGATATCAGACTATGCCAGTTGGAGTCAATGATCTCCAATTGAGATCAAGGAAGGTAGTAACCTCATAAAATCAAAGCAGTCTATGTTGATTATCAATATGATAGGAGAGGAGGAAACTCTTGACCATTCTGAAAAATATGACACCGTTTAGCCTATCCCTGTACATTCTGAGCCCTTGTCATCTTCTACCAACTGACCTCCCTATCCAGAGAGGTTAGTTGTGGAGAAGAAAGACCCCATTCCTGAGTCTAGCCTGGCTTCTAAGCTTAGGAACCTTTTCATAAGGGTAACTTTGCTCCAAGCTATTAAAGAGATCCCCATTTGTACAAAAATCATTAGGGAATTTTGTCTCAAGAACCCAGGAAGGAGAAGATTGGAACCTTAAACTATTCAATTTGTTGGTAGAGCAACAGAGTTGATGACAGGGTGTATGCAAGTGGAAAAATATATTTAGATAGGTGATGTCCTTGTCTCCAATGTGCTTATAAACCTAGGGGAAGCCATTAATGTTATGACCAAGAAAACCATGGATCCACTTGGATTGGTCCATATTCATCCTACTCCCACTGTGCTTGAACTGGCAGATAGATCTAAATCAAGCCAGAAAGGGTGTTGGATGATGTGGTCATTTCCATAGATTCTTGGGAATATTCAAAATATTTCATTGTGCGTCAGCCAAAGAACCCTGTGGGAGGGCATCCCTTGATCTTGGGACAACCATGGCTTGCTACGGTCGATGCTTATATTAGATGTCTTTTTGGTGATATGTAGATTTCCCACGAAGATTCCAGAAAGGTCACCTTATATCCATCCGCTAGATCCATTCAAGAGCTCTGAGACACTTTACGGTTAGACTATAGTAGTGATTAGGAGACTTAGCCTGTTTCCTTGATACATCAGAATGCTCAGTCCTCACAGGAGGGTGAGATTCAAGACTTCCTGAACAATCTAGACACCATGCCTAATTTTGAGTCATTGAGTTAGATTTTTAGTCTGGATTTTTAGGAAAGATATGACTCTCTACCTCCATCACCACCAACCTTAGTGACACCTTTGTGTACTCTTGAGCCTGATACTACTCTTGTTTAGATTAGTCCACGTAAATCCTTGTATATCAGTTCAGACTTGGATCCTTCTCAGCAAGAGCATCTTGTGAATTTGTTGTGAAACCATCTCGATGCCTTTACATGGGGTTATGAAGATATGAAAGGCATCCTCTTGAAACTTGTACACACTGTATCTATATTTAGGATGGAGCCCGACTTGTCCGACAACCCCAAATGTGAATGAAGATAGCTCTAAGAGACATTGTAAAGGAAGAATTGCAAAAACTCTTAGATGTTGATTTTATATATTCCATCTCTAAAAGCCAGTGGGTCTCTCCATTAGTATTAGTCCCAAAGAAAGATGGGAGATGGTGCATTTGTATTGAATACAAAGAATTGAATAAAGCCACTCTCAAATATTGGTTCCCCCTTCCTTTCATCGATCTGGTACTCGATACCCTTGCTGGTAAGAAGTACTTTTCTTTCCTAGATGGATTTAACGGATATAACCAAATACAGATAACACTCGAGGATCAAGGAAAAACCACTTTTACATGTCCATGGGGTACATTTTCTTACTGAGTACTTCCCTTTGGGTTATGTAATGCCTCAGCTACCTTTCAAAGGGCAGTTTTGGCTATTTTTGTTGACCTTGAGTGCGTAGAAATCTATATGGACGATTTCTCTATGTTTGGTGACTCATTTTAGGAAGCCCTCAAGAATCTACAAAAAGTGATTCTTCACTGCCAATAAGCTCATCTCACCTTGAGTGATAAGAAATGTAGATTAATGTGCAAGGCAGGAGTGGTTCTTGGCCATCTTATTTCCGACAAAGCTATCCAGGTTGATGCTACAAAAATATAAGTCATTTTGAGTCTTCCTATACCCAAAACTCAAAGGGAAGTGAGAGGTTTTCTAGGACATGCTAGCTACTATATGAGATTCATTGAGAATTTCTCAAGGATAACAACCCCCGTTTTCTGACTTTTGGCTAAAGATAGTGAGTTTTCTTGCTCCACAGCTTGTCAACAGTCCTTTGGGACATTGAAGGAAAAAACAGTCCTGGCACCAGTTTTGAGAGGACCAAATTGGTCCCTGCCATTCCATATTTCCTCTAATGCCTCAGATATTGCTATTGGCGCAGATTTAAGAAAAGAAGAAGACAAACAATCTTATGCTATTTATTTTATTAGTAAAAACTTGTCACCTACTGAACTCAATTATACAGTTACTGAGAAAGAGTTTTTAGCTTCAATTTTTTCTATTAATAAATTCAGACATTATATTACAGGATATGAAGTCTTTGTACATACTAACCATTCCGCAATAAAATAATTATAATTTTTATAAATAATTTAATACTTATTTATAATTTAATTAATTTGTAAATATATTAATAATTTAATTCTAGCTAAAATATTTTTAGGTTTGTAAATAATTTAATTAATTATATATATATTTAATAAATTTATTAATATTAATTATACAAATAATTAAAATTAGTTTTTTAATTCATTTTTTTAAATTTTAGTTTAGGTAGCAAATTTTTCAGAATTTTGGTAATTTTGACACTTCAGCTTTGGAAGCTCATAAGTTGAGATTTAATTGGTTAAATGAGGCCCAGGAGGGCTCGTTAGATAGATAAAATCATGAAGAATATTTCTGAAGTAGTTGAAAGACCATATTTGATAATTTAATGAATCTAAAATTTAGCATAAAATCAAGCTCCGAATTTGTAAGCAAAATTAATTTTCTGAGTTAATTTTTTGCATTTTCATTTTCTCATAACCTCTGTTGAGCACATATCCATTCGACTATGTTCTCTTTGACCAATAAGATATTTACAAGGATCAATGTAAAGCTCATTGTTCCTTTTATTTATTTATTTGATTGAGCTTTGATTCGAGAAATTCTGTTTTCGAGATTTGGTATTTTTTATTTTAATCTAACTTTGATTGGTTTTGGTAGGAGAACAGTGGAGAAGATGAGGAAGAGAATATTTCAATCAATGAAATTGCTCTAGCCAGAGAAGAAAAATAATTTTAACCAATGGAAATTGTTGGAGCAAATTTATTCTTCAACAACTCTCCTATATCAAATTCATTTTTGTAATTATAAATAGTAGTTTGTAGAATGAAGATAAGACTTCTCTTATTTGCAATTTTGTAATTCTTATAACACTATTGTAATAGGGGTTTGGAGCTATAGGTGAGAGGAGAGTAAAATCTCAGATATGAGGAATATTGAGATTTATCTTTTGTAAATATGAACTGTGTATAAGAGACTGAGTTTGCACTATTACAACTCTCTATTTCAACAACAAAGTTTATGGTTTGGAGGAGATTGTAGGAGATCACATTCAAACAATAGAGTAGGAGAACAAGTTCAAATTAATTTGTATTAGAAATACTGTTATTTTTAATATGAATTTCATTTTTGATGGAAAAATTATGTTAGTTGGATTTATATTATGCATTATTGTCGATATGAATTCATGTCTTACAAAATTAACTATATAATCTATTTGTCTCATAAATATGTTGTCAATGGTGTCGTTTTTCTCTAATGTACTAATATCAGGTTCCTGAGTAGTTATTTACTCAGAAATATGATATCTAATTCTGATTTAATTTCTATTAGCATTATGTGAATTACTTCCTAATTTTTTTGGTTTATTATTCATGGTTAGTAGGTCTCCGAACATCATATTTGGTAATCATAATATTAGTTAATTGAACTACTTCATTATCTATATATTCATCTTAAGTTAGACATGCTTAAAATCCCAATCATTTAATTATTTTTCTCTCGGTTAGGTTAGATCTACATCTTCCTAATCGAGATAGGCTTATGATTTATTTCCTTTTGTTTGCATTATAGGGTTAATTGGCATTTAGATTTAATTCTAGATTCCTAGAAGTCCTTTAATCAAAGAGACAAACTTTAGTTGTGGCTTGGTCGAGCCCTAGATCAATTTAAAGATCACTTCCGTGCTTGATCAAAAATAAGAGTAGATCTAATATCTCTTCTTTATTGGTAGTTGAAATTCATACTTTAAGCTAGTAGAGATAGAGAGAAGGTAACTAGACCTAGTTTAACTAGTTGGAACCACCATTCCGAACAGAAAAGGAGTTGCTTTAAGTTCTCGACCAGGTGGTCTCCCTTATAATTTTGAGGCATACATTTCGAGCCTACAACAAAATCACATATGAACCAATACATTTACACATGAAATACCAAGGAGAAGGATATTTTATTTATGAACTCATAAGACAACCAGGTTTGGGACTTCCACGAATCACCCAACCATAGATTGGAATGAACCAAATATTTCTTTCAGCCAATCACCCTCATGTTATATTCCAAGCATGAACATGGAACTCACAATAAAACCAACCAGGGCTTCCCGAGGACAAACCACCTCAACCCTAATCAATAGAACCAAACTTTACCACAATCCCCACAGGATCGCTAGGTCCTAAACAAGCATGTATGCCTATGAATCTCTCCACCCAAACCATGAGGGAATTTTCTGTCTCAACCTCTTGGTTTTACCATGTATCCCGCCATTACCGGTCAAGGTATTCCTAGGCCTACAAGGTATCCACCCTTTGGGCTTTACTGTGTATCCCACCATTACCGGTCAAGGGATTCCTAGGCCCAATCAAGGGTATTCACCCTTGAGATTTATCATGTATCCCACCATTCACTGGTCAAGGGATTCCTAGGCTCAATTAAGGTGTTCACAACTAGGATTTACCATGTATCCCATCTCGGCATTCTTATGCCTTGTGAGTAATCCTGAGACCACCCCACTCAGCTTCGAATCCATACGGAAATCTAAATCAACCAAATACAAGAGAACACACCACACCATGGCTACCAAGAAATGGCAAGGCAAGGCTGAAGAAAAATGTCACACCTCGAAAAACCCATGCTAATGACAATGAGAGAGCCAAGAACACACATGTATGTATCATGCATGTCACATCTTGCAATGAAATCACACATGCAAATTGATGCGAGTATTATCGTTGTAGCTGCTTGATCCTGGTCTTTCTTTCTTGATCTTTGCTTCCATTTTCCTTCTTTGTCCTTCCTTTGCTTTCGTTGATCCAATGCTAGAGTGCTCCAATAATGCTCTAAATTTCCAAGAGTGTGTAAGAGAGAGTAGAGAGATAGAGAGCTCGAAAACTGAATTGACAAAAGGGTACCAATTGATCCTCAGAAGCCTTTTTATCAATGAGGCCTCTATTTTCTTCATTTTCCATTATTTTCCCTTCATTTTCCTCCTCACATGAAACCTGTGACATTTCACCTTCATTTTCTCCTAATTTCCATTATTTTCATATATAAAATTCCAATTAATGCCTCATGTCTTTCCAAATCCTTTTCCATGGCCTTTACCAATTTCCTTAGCCATAGTAAATCAAATGAACACGCACATTAGTATTTTTTGCCCAACATTCAACTTGGAATACATGTCCCATGACCTTGGTTATTATTTTTCCTTTTTAAACTTTTATTACATGGAATTTTGTCCAGGGCCGTTTCACACGACACTCCTATCCTAGCCTCCTGAAAATGCCTTCTCCCCGCACATATTACATCTCCAGGGTGGGGACCACTGGGACACATCATCTCGAAACCAACACCCCTATGCTCCTATATCATGCATCTCTTGATCTTCTGAAGGTTTGCCTCCAAGACATGTGGGTCGGTGGGCGACACCCCGCATGACCCTCGCTCCCGATTGGTGTACAATTGTGGCACTGCCACGACATCCCATGCTGAATCACCCTACTCCCTTCCTTTTTCTCTCTTGCGAAAGCTTCGGGGTTGATCCATCAGGCGAAATTTTCTGGTGGGTCCTTCATGCACCAATCCCATTGCAGTCAGGGTTATGTGGAGGTAACCCTATCTCGACCCCACGTCATCCCATGTTCCACTGCAAGCTCCCCTTTTAAGAAAATTTGGATTTTTCATCTTAAGGATGAGCTATCATGTGGGCTCCATCCTAGTCAATAGGAACACTCTCTACCCCCGAGCTGTGAGCCCATCTAACCTAGTGCCCATTCATCATTGATGATCCTTTTCAATGCAAGATAAAATTTCGGGATAGAAGATCTTGGCCACATATCCCCTCCATTTCCCAATCATGATAAGGCGAAACCTCAACAACCAATTCATGGATAGCACTACTATGTCTTCCCTTAGACCACTTTCATCAGTTTATCCAATCAAGCTATAAGATTAAGTTACCCAACCAACTTCACTATGAAACTGATTTTCTCAAAGTTATCCCTTCATCATGGATTTAGTTATGGTTTGGTTGCAGTGGAATTGCAGACATTTGGGTATGCGCCATCATTCTACCATGGCCACTATGGATTATAAGCACCCATTGGTGTTATCCCTCCTGAGATTACGCTAGAACTGATCTTCCTGAGTCCATGAGATTCATGAGTTGCCATGAAGGCCACAAGAAAATTGGCATTCTTGCAAAGGGGTAGGGAAATCCTCAAGAGGGATCACATATAAACATACGCCTAATGGATAGTTGTATCAAGGATAAATTCTCATCTCTTGAGCATTCCCCACTTAGGGACAAAGAATTTCAGACACGTTGACATTAGAATTATTTTGGCCACCCTCTACTAAATACTTGTAGTGAACTCTTGAAGTACCTCCACCTCTCCTGATACACACCAGGAGCACCATGCTTCAAAGCAACCTTGCAAGCAGCTCTATGGTGCAATTCATGGGTTTCAAGGGCATTTGGCTATTAGCTGTTACACACTAACCATCCCTTTTGGATGAGATACTCCACCTCTAACACCATGGATACTATTAGCCATCCAAACCTTAAGTAGCCACATCCTCTCAATCCGAGAGGCCACTCAGAATGCAAACAAGTCCTTTGGACCAAATACAGGTCAATGAGTAATGTCGCCCCACACTAGGGCATTTATCTTAGCAGGCTAAAGAGCCCCTTATGGAAGATCATAGGTTATTAAAGTTAAGAGAGAAGGTAATCCTTGGTATTAACACATTTCCATATAGACAGGATGTAACGAATATATATATATATATATATATATATATATATATATATATATATATATATATATATATATATATATATATATATATATATATATATATATATATATATATATATATATATACCCTCTCAAATAGGCAATCTCCAATGTAGTCACTCTACATTAACAAAAGAGATATCATGTCAAGTGTTTCCATTTCTTAGTCTAGATCCTCATGGATCTTTTCAATCCTTTTATACTTTGCACATTATGTCACCTAATATGTGCTATTAGCAACATAAGCATGCATTTCACACAACACATCTTTTAAATCCAGAATTACAAAAAATGTTCATAACATTCATAAGAACTATTTCAATCCAGAAATGTAAACACATATTCATTACCATTGCAGATATGTAATAACACTTATTGTAACAATATCATCCCACATCTACCTAAGTAACTGACCAACCGGGGTAAATATGTGACGAGAGGCCACTATAATGGGATTCAACCTCCTAAGTGACCTTAAGGAAGTGGAATCGAAGAAAACACACCACACAAACCTTCCACATCAACAACATAACTTCCAAGAGCCATCCCAACCACTCAGGTAGCCAGCCACTGAGACCAACTGAAGTTTTAGACCATTAAACCCCTAGACGCTCCCTTGATCTCAGGGGTTGGCTACCTGAGTGGTTGGGATGGCTCCTCGGAGTTCTGTTGCTAATGTGGAAGGTTTGTGTAGTGTGTTTCCGTTGATTCCACTTCCTTAAGGTCACCTAGGAGGTTGAATCCCATTATAGTGGCATCTCGTCGCATATTTACCCCGGTTGGCCGGTTACTTGGGTAGATGTGGGATGGGCGTGTTAAAAAGTGGTATTAGAGAAAGTTTCGTTATCTTTGGGTGGTTCCTAGTTTCCATTCTTTTTGGGTGATATCAGATGCCATAGAGTGGTATTAGAGCATGGTTTAATCCTTGGACTAGATAGGCGAAATGCGTTTGTCATGCATGCATGTAGGTTGTATATGTGCTTGTTATGTATGCATGGTAGTGGTCATTGTCACAGTTGTGTTTCCATGTAGGAGTTGATGATGTTGTTGTCGAGATGTGTTTGTCATGAATGCATGTTAGTTGTATATGCATTTTTTTATGCATGCCAGTGTCTATATGTTGTTTTGCATTCATTGTCATGGTTATGGTTATGCATGTATGGTCGATCAAACATGCATTATGAGGTCATCATTATGTTATTGGTATGTTATGATGATAATGAGTTGGTTGAGATAAACCAGGAAATTCATATCATTAAAGTGAAGTTGCAATGCATGTCGTCATACAAGTTTGTATGTTGGGCATGCAGGTATGTAGGTTAAGGATTATTATATGCATTATGGTAATGTGCATGCCTTTCATTCTATTGATGTTATGGTTAAATACATGATATAAGCTAGTTGATTAGTGTAGTCATATGCACATGTGTTGGATAGTCATGAATGATAGTAACATGTGGTTGTATGCATTGTTGTTGTTGTTTTATGTTAGTTAACTTGGTGATATGTTATATGTTGTTGATGAATATGTTATATGTTAACTTGTAGTTATCTCGATGATTATGCTATATGTTGTTGATGAGGATCTTATATGTTAACTTATTGTTGTTCTACGTTAGTTAACTTGATGATTAGGGTTATTACATTAAGAACTTGATGTTATATTTATCATACTAATTTGGATTTCTTTATGCAAATGGTTAGCGTTATGACATTCAGGTATGAGTTAATATGTTATGAAATTATGTCATACTAGTTTAGACTGACTGCGCAGACGTGATTATTATGTATGAATGATAATCGTTTATGAGTTTATGATGTGAACATGTTAGCTAGTGACTATTATGGATATCATGGCCTTATTTATGTTTGAGTTGATATGTCATGGATTTATATCATGCTAATCTGGATTGATTTTGTAAACAAGATAACCTCCACTGAGATACATTAAGGTATGAGTTTTCTTATGTCATATATTTGGTGCTTGATTGTTTGATTATGTCGTCTATTTGGTGTTTGAGTGTTTAATGTCTATTATGTCATCTAGTTGATTTATCTAACATGGTACATTTATAGTTTGTTTGAATGTTTGATTAATTGCATGATATTAGTATGTGTCTATAAGATTGCATGAAGAAGTGATATTGTTTTAAGATGGTCGTACTAACACATATGCGTTAAGACAATTGTTATGTACTTAAGTGTAATAGGTGACATTTGTAACATTATGTCTAAGGATTATGAGTTGACTATGGATTATGACATGATTGTTAGCCTTGGTAAATGTTGATTTCAAATTGATAGATATAATTGTCTTGATATTTGGAACATGTGGTTGACATGTGTGAGTAGTTGCAGGGTAACATGTTTGGCATTAGTATGACAAGGTAAGGTAATTGGTGTAATGTTATGTTCACTTATGCACTAACAGTTATGTGTTTATGGCAGTATGATGCATAAAGTGATTGCCATGAAATCTTAAAGAAGACTCAGGTTGAGCTTTCACTTGGAAGCATTGGAAACCTGTGGGGATGGAGTCGTGGTGTTTGTTGCCAGTCTTGTGCTTTTGGTCTTTTGTGATTTGTTGAGCTTTATTTGCAATTTTATTATTATTATTATTATTATTATTATTATTATTATTATTATTATTATTATTATTATTATTATGTCTGGTGCAAGGCCTTACCACTTTGTGGTGGTGTCGTGTTGTAATTTGTTTTCATGGTTTTCTTCTTGTTTGTTTCTTATGCTTTATTTTTAAGTTTTGAGTCTTGGAAATTGGTTGCGAAAGTAGAAAGTTAATGAAGCTTGGGAGAAGATGAATGAAGCCCATCATGTAATATGAGACTCGATGAAGCTTAGTGCATGTAAAAGGGCAACTAAAGGCAAGCGTATGACAACTAGTTGGATTGGTTGGGTCCATTGAGGTAACTGGATGGTGATAGGACAATCATGAGAAAGGTAACAAAAAGGGTGAAGTAAATGGATTTGAGGTTTTAGATGCCTTCGATATATTGGGAATTGTTGTTCTCAATGTTGTGCATGAATAAAGGAAGTTCTCTTAACCTTGACCTTGAGATCTAGTAATTATGTTGTGATCATGATTTATTTATGCTAATGTTTATATGCATATATGTATGTATGTACATTGTTATCTAACAGAGTCATTAGGGATCGTGATTTTTTTATGTTGATGTTTATACGTATACATGTATGTATGCATGTCGTTTCCTGACAGGGTCACCATGGATCATTCTTGTGGAGGAATGATTGCTTATTGCAAGTGAATGGCATGAAGAGGTTCCTGGTTTATGAGGAATCAAGTGGGAAGAGTATTCATAAAAAATATATGAGGTCTGTATCATGTGGATATGAATTGATATTGTATGCTTTCATTATGCCTATGTTTATGTTATGATAGGTAACACTGAAGGATGCCTCAATGAAATGAAAACAATGTGCTTTACGACATGTTAGGATAAGCATGTATAAGACACTAGAAGCAAGGTTGCTTGGTAGATACAATGTGGTTTTGGATGTGTGGTACTACTATTGTGCATATGTTGTATATGTTTTACATGTTGCATTTGTGATGTTCTACACATGCGGTGTTGTGTATATATAGTGTGTGTACATGTTGTTTATGTATAGGGTGGTACAAATAGTTTTGTGTGAATATTTCATATGCAGTACTGGGCATAGATGGTGCTATGTACATGTTGGATATGTCGTGTTGTGTACATATTGTATTGTGTGCATGATGGATATGCGGTGTTGTTTTCATATGGTGTTGTGAGCATGATGGATATGCAGTGTTGTGTACATGTTTTATTTGCAGTGCTATGTACATATGGCATTGTGTGCATGTTGTGCATGTGGTGCTATGTACATATGGTGTTGTGTGTGTGATTGTACACATGGTGTTGTGTACACGTTGTACATGTGGTGCTATGTACATGTGGTGATGTCTACATGTCGCGCATGTGGTGTCGTGTACATGTGGTGTCATGTACATGTCGTACCTACGGTGCTATGTACATATGGTATTGTGTACACGTTGTATATGTGGTGCAGTGTACATGTAGCATTGTGTACACATTACGCAGGTGGTGCCATGTACATGTGATGTTGTGCACACTTTGTGCAAATGGTGTTGTGTACATGTTGTACATATGGTACCGTTGTACATGTGGTGTTGTGTGCATGTCTTACATGTTGTGTTGCGGGCATGTGGTACTATGTATGTGCATTGTGTAGTAGTGGTATCATGACATGTGTATTTGTTGTGTTGTACTCTGTGTACGTATAAGTATTGTGTCGTACATCGAGAGTAGGTGTATGTATTGTGTGGTTATATACACCATATGTAGACATATGTATTGTGTTGTGTTATACAATGGATGTAGGTGTATGCGTCGTGATGTATATTAGGTTTAGGTGCATGTATTGCATAGTGTTGTATGTCGTGTGTGGTTGTATGTGTGTGATGCACACTATGTGTATGTGCACATGGTCGAGGAGAAGGAAATAGGTGTTTTTTGGGTGTGGCAACCAATCCAAAGTGCATACAGAATAAGGACAAAGCTAGAAGCTAAGAATTGATTAAAGGATAAGTATCAACGTTTTATTTTGGTTTTATTATGCATGTGATTTATGATTCTGGTCTATGATGATTACATGTGATCCATGATTTTGGTTTATGATGATTAAATGTGATTTATGATTTTGATCTATGATGGTTGTGTTTTTAGATAACCTGATGTGATATGTTTATACATGATGATTTGGTCAGAGATACTAGTTTGACTTATTATGACAGGAAGCGAACAAAATTGCAAGTATACCTTATTAACAGTCCACCAATCAGATATGATGTGAATTTATTTCAATTATTTTAAATATAATGGAAATTATGTGCTTCATACATGAAAGCATGGGAAATGCCCAAGTTATATGGTTGAAACTGACTACAAGAATTAGCAACAATAGTGAAAGAAATTGGAATAAGTAGCAATACGATGGTAAAGCATTCAGGAGCAGGGCCATTGTGCAACATTGATACCCAATAGTGTCCATTGATTTCAATGACCATGCTATGAATGGTATGATGGTTTGAGGCAGGGATATGCCTTAGTTTCTGGACCTTCCGATGAGAGGAAACCTTGCGGAGGGATGGAATGCTCAGGATGGGGGTACTAGTGGAACTTGGAAGGTGTGCGATTGCACATAAGGGAGTGACCAGATTTCCCAAGGGACTGTGTAGCAGAGAAGGGAAGGTCAGGGATATATTTGTTTTGGTCATTAGAATTTCCATATGGAATCAAATGCACATTGGGGGTATGCCCTGGAACAATGAGTGGGTAAATGTTCACTGAGAGGACAGGTGGTGCAGGATTGTAGCGTTGGACATTGGATGCAGTTTGACTTTGGCAATGGATTCTAGACTTCCTGGGAAGGAGGTGAATCCTGGTATTACTTGAGGGTGGAGGTGTGAGCCTAAATATTCCCTTTTTGTAGATGCAGACATCATATTCTTTTATTTGTTGAATGAGAAAATGTGCATATGTGTATACGTGTATATTATTGTAAATACTATATCGAGTTGTATTTATAAAGCTCCATAGGAAGTATGGTTATTTTCTTGTTGAAGCAAATGTGCATGAGTATATACGGTTTTTATTGTAAATATCGTAATGAGTTGTGTTATAAAGCTCCAGCAAACAATATCGTTTTCATGTTTCAACAATGGTCATTGTAAATAATGCAAGGAGTTGTGTTATAAAGCTCCATGGGCACTATATTTTGTTTTCGGAAGTCTTGTTGGTTATAGGTGTCATTGAACATTGAGGATGGTGTTCCCCCAAGGGGGAGGGTTCTGTAACAACCCTGGCTAAACATTCATGTAAAAATATAACTAAGACCATGGTCATGGGACATGTATTCCAAGATGAATGGTGGGAAAAAAATCCTAGTGGGTGTCACTTCGGTTATTATGGCTAAAGGAAAATGGCAAAGGCAATGGAAAAAGCTTTGGAAATGCATGAGGCATTTATTGGAATGTTATTTATGAAAATAAAGGAAATTAGGAGAAAAGTAAGGTGAAAGGTCACAGGTTGCATGTGAGGAGGAAAATGAAGGAAAATAATGGAAAATGAAGAAAATAGAGGCCTCATTGATAACAAGGCTTCCGAGGATAAGTTGGTAAGCTTTTGCTCAAGCTTGGTCAATTTAACCTTTTGTCAATTCAGTTTTGGAGCTCTCTCATTATTCTCTCTCTCTCTCTCTATCACTCTTGGACACTTAGAATTTTCTTTGAGAACTTTGGCATTGGATCAAGAAAGGCAAAGAAGGTAAGAGGAATGAAGGAGAAAGCAAAGAAGAGCATGATCAACCAGCTACAGTAGTATTCTTTGCAGGTATTGATTTGCATGTGTGATTTCCTTGATAGATTTTGCATGCATGGTATTGCATATGGTTCTTTGCTATCATGGCATGGGTTTTTCTAGGTGTGACAATGTTTTCAACCTAGCCTTTCCATTTTCAAATAACCATGGCATGATGGGGTTCCCATGTTTTGGTTGAGATAAATTTCTGTATGGATTCGAAGCTAAGTGAGGTGGATATCTAAAAGAAAGAACACATGCCCTAGTGATCCTTGAACCGAAATATGGATTATGGTAAATCCATTGGCCTAGTGACCCCTAAACCAGACTGTGGGTTGCAGTAAAGCCAAGTATTATGTGCCTCGGTGGGTCTAGGAATCCTCAACCAGTTAATGGTGGGATATATGGTAAAGCCTAGATGTGGTTGCCCTTGATTAAGCCTAGGAATCTTTGTCGGTGAATGGTGGGATATATGGTAAATCCTAGAGGGTGGAGTCTCAGTTTAGGGCCTAGTGATCTGGTTTGGATTGCGGTAAATCCTAGAGACTATGAGATAGGAAAATTCCTCCCGGTGTAGGTGGAGAGATCTGGTGGCATCCATGCTTGTTTTGGACTAGTGATCTGGTAGAGATCATGGTAAAGTCTGTTATTACATGTTTATTGTTTGGCCTAGTGATCTGGTGGAGATCATGGCAAAGCCTATTATTATATGTTTATTATTTTGGCCTAGTGATTCGATGTGGATTATGGTAAAGCCTGATTTCTATTGATGAGGGCGAGGTGGTTTATCCTTTCGATTCCTTGGTTGGTTATTTTGGTTTGAGTCCCACATTCATGCTTGGAATATGGCATGAGGGTGATTAGTTGAAGAGAGATTTGGCTCAGCCAATCTATGGTCAGGTGGAACGTGGTAGTCCCATATCGGGTTGGCTTTTTCATTCATTAATAAGAGGTTATTCCCTTGGTTCCTTATGTGCAAATTTACTGGTTTATATGTGGATTTTATGGCTGATGTATCCTTGGTATTTCTATTGTTATTATGATGGTTATAAGCATGTATTATGACAATGATGATGTATGGTTATCCTCATGTTTTGATTTGTAAATGAATGAATAATGTATTTATGACCTAATAGATGATAATGCAGCTAATGATATAAGGGAGCAATGCTTCTTAGCGATTTTCAGATAAGTATGAGAACCCTATGCTCAGATATGTGATTTAAACCTGTAGATTACATATTTGTGACATTTTTGACGAAATTCCTGTCATGGATACTAAGGGTCCATTCTAGTCCCTATTGATGTTTTTAGAATGTATCTTTGTTCCGCTATGAAATTTCATTCATGAAGGTGTCATTGAGTTCTGGGCTGTGACCCAGGCTTTGGGCTTGGAAAAGTGGCATTAATCCTGGATTTGCGGGCATAGGTATGAGGAGAAAATTCCTCAGATGCATACATACCCATGTTGTAGGAGTGTATGGAGCCTCCTAGATGCACCTTTTTCCATATCAAGGGAGAATCTGAGGGTTTAATGGTCTAAAAACTAGGTTTCTCTAAGGCGTTGTTTACCTTAGTGATTGGGATGGATCTTAGGATTTCTATTGTTGATGTGGAAAGGTATGTGTGGTGTGCTTCTATCGATTCCACTTCCTTAAGGTCACCTAGGAGGTTTAATCCCATGATAATGGCCTCTCGTAGCATATTTGCCCCGATTGGACGGTTACTTGGGTAGATGTGGGATGAAGGTGTTACACTTATCTTGGAATGTTTTTGGAAATTGAGTCGGGCACAATGACTCTCCACCCAACCATAGACAGTTACAGACAAGATCACTTGTTGTTGTCACTCCCGAGCTATATTCCAGAGATCGAGGGGCTTGCTTAAAGGATTGAAGCACCAACTACCAGCTGAAACAAGGAATCCAAAGGACCTACTTCCTCCACCCACCAAACACTTAGTAGTTAATAGTACACAATGGAATCCAGAGGCTAGCTTCCTCCACCCTCCAACTACCCAAAGGAATCCAATCAATAAATATAGGGAATCTAGAGGCTTACGACCTCCACCCAAACATAAAGGGAATCCATAAGCTTACTTCCTCCACCCAAACATAAAGGTAATCCAAAGAATTTATTACCCACCTTAGGACACACATGGAATCTAGAGGCTACTACCTCCACCCAAGAGTGTCAAGGGGGTCTAGATAAGAAAGTATTCACCCTAAACATAATGTTTCCACCCACTCTAGGGGATCCAAAACCCATTATAAAATCATAACAAGAAAGGATTTAGAGGTCCTTCCTCCAGGAATCCATGGACACAATCCTCCACCCACACCATCAAGGGAGTCTAGAGAAAGACCATCTCCACCCTCTAGCTTTACATGGAATCAAGAGGCATTGTTCCTCATTAAGGAGAGACAATCTTCATGCCATTAATGCCAATCTAACTATTGTCACTGTCTTCTCTTCTCTTCTGCAGTTCCTTGCTCTTCTATTCTCTTTGGCTATGTTCTCTACTGAATGTTTCTTAAATCAATGAATATGCCTCAATCCCTTGACTAAGTCTTACCTTCCATGAGGTCAAACACTTCCCTTTTCCTATAATTTTTAATTTTATCTCATGTGTAGGGATTGGCTTTCCCTTGTCCTTGTTGCCAACACAATCCATCATCATAAATTTCTTGTCCTTCTTTCCTTGAAATTATTTTACAAGGAAACATGAGTTGTGTACATAAGCTTCGACCCCATTTAATTCAACATACCCCTTTTTATCAAGGCACACCAACCAACCTTTAATGAATTTTATAACAATTCAACTTTTATTGCAGCAAGGAAACCTTGTGTATCCCAAGCATGTAACCTCTTCAGCTCTAGAATCTGTGTCCCTTTGACTTAACCAATTTTAATAGATTTTGTAAAATATTTACATTTCATTTTCATGAGGAAACCCAGGCTGGCGCTGTCACAAGTTCTTACTGCTTCAGGATTAACTCCTTTGTTTGCTACATTTTCTTGTGGATTATGGGTTTCCTCATTTATGGGAGCACCCCTTTCCTCATCATCCTCTTCTTTTTCAGATTGTTGCTATGGAAATTCCCATCCCTTGGGTTTCTTGACTGATTTATTTCTCCTTATATATTTCTTAGCGATAAGACATGATTTTATCAAGTGTCCCATTTGTCGACATATTCGACATCTAAATTTCATGTTTTCAAAATCTAAAAAATTGGTCCAACACTACTTGTTATGTGTCTAGATAATGCGATTTGGGTATCATTTGCTAAGGTCTACCTCCACACATTCTGGAAAAAAGTATAGGTTCCTTCTTTAGTTCTTTATGTATCTATCTTTATGTACTTCCCCAACATATTCCCAATTACTTCAAGCACTTTATGACGCCAAAAATGAAGAGGCATATAATGCAATCTAACCCATACCGACATTATGGATACCATCATTGAATTGGCATAAAATTTTGGGAACCATGGGGTGATAAGAAGTCCCACATTACCCAAAAAACATGCACCCTCTTGTAAGATAAAATATCTTGCCTCTGATGATTCAAATTTTATGATGAAGAGACCCCTAGAACATAGATGAATATCACAATTTATTGTACATGTCGTGAAAATCCACTTAAATAGATCCACTAGTTTTGGTGAGACACTATTGAATTTTCATATGACTTAGAAGATTGTACGAAGATCATTTGTCTTTGATAGATCTACTACCATTTCCGGGACTTGATTCAGTTGTTCCACAATGTAGGGACTTAGAGTATTGAAGGTCTAATAAGTTTTGACTGAAGCATCAAACTTCCCTTTAAGTGCATCTTTGAATGAAGTATATCCATTGGGTTTCTTTGGAAAATTTGAATATCCTTCCCTCATTCTTAGAATAAGCAAAATTTTGGAGTCTTTTCCTACTCCATACCCTCCCAAATGGTATTGATTTTGAGGAACCTTTCCTTCGCATTCCAACATCTGACAATTTGTAAGTATGCCCACCTGAATCTAAATGGTATTCTTTAGATATTCTTTAAAGTCTCATTCACAGATCCGAAAAATTAATGATTTTACATTTAGATTTTTAATAAAAACCTGAAATTTTTCATTTCTTTGTCATATCACCAAGGGATCTGCTAGATATGAGGTATTTTTGAGTGGATCTATAATTGATTGATTCATTTTTGGGCTCGAATAACTCGTCTCTACATTCTTAACCTATGGATCTAGACCCACTTTGTATACCAAACCCGCAACACAAAGAATCGATCAATAATGGAAACCCTAGATTTTTGAAAACCCTATTGTCGCATCACTAGATCTGGTTGAGCTCGATCAAGGCCCAAATCTAGCTGGGAAGAAAGTGAGCAATCTCCAGCAGAACCCCGTACATGAAACAGGTTTCCATGAGGGGGAAACCAATCATTGACCTTGTCTTCGATATCTAGTTGCTGAATCGAACCTCTGTGCCTGCCAAGAACTGAAAATATTAATCCAAATTTGCTACAGAAGGACAACCACTTTGCTTCAACCAAAGCCTTATTTGACCAACTGTCGACTTCCATGCGAGATTTGTAGGCTCTCGCTCCATACCGTTATGGATTCTCAACACTAAAATCATGTCCTATGCCTACAATGGAAAACATATGAGAGTTGTAATCCATGCCAAACATTGACTCCATCATGCCAAACCCCATTTCTCTTTTAAAATTCAAGAAAATCTTGTAAACAATGGAAATTACACATCATACTTAGAGATTTACCCTACAAAACCTTAATTGGGAAAACCAATAAAATGTTTATGGCCATAACTTTAATTTTTTTTATCATCAATCAAATTCACCATCCTAAATTCAAAAGATAGGATCTTCTGACATCCAAAACCCCTAATTCATTGATCCATATTCATTTACAACCTTAATTCCTTACAAAAAAAAAAAAAAAAATCATTGGCTAAAAATTCCATAAACCACAAAACCACCAAAAGTGAATATCATGTGCTAAAAATTTCCAAAATTAAACACAAAAAATATCCACGTGGAGATATTCGTGCAAAGAATATCATGCACAACCACTATTTTTTTCCAAAATATCCCTTTGCATCTATTTTTATTGTTATTTCAAACTCAACCTTGATATATATGTTTATATTTTTCTATTGGTACATTTAACTATAATTTTATCTTAGAAATTACCATCCTATGGTGGTTTTCTATCTATTTTGACCATAATTGACCATCTTACTGGAATTTTAGTTTTTTTTAGGGATGATTTTTTTTAGTTGGCCACCATTGATGACTTTATTGAAAAGCCTCCCTTGCAATATCCTTAGTTGGACTACTCTAGTTTGTTGGATATCTTCGACTGCAAATTGTCCCAACCATGTAGTCTCCAATTTCCTTGGCTTCACATTTATCTTGCTTTCATGTAGTAGTACCAAGTCACATGTCGCTATATCTTTCCTATAGAGATGTTTATCATTCTTGGATTTTTGTTGATTCTTTTGAACTTCTTGGCGATGGAGTGTAATTAATAATTCTTCCTCCAATTTGTAAATTTGGTGAATCCTTTCCATGAGATCATAATGAAGTATAGAATAAATCCTTTCTACATTTACAAAAAAATGTAAGGAAACTATCACTTCTTGGCCATAAACTAATTTAAATGGTGTGGGTCTAGCTTTTCATTTATAATAACAATTTAGAATGCACATAAGATAGTTGGTATCTTATCATCTTATCCATGTCTACTGATACCACATATTTTAGTTAATCATTTATGTAGTGTCTTGTTAAACAACTTGACTTCGCCATTTGCTTGTGGATGACAGGATGATGTCCTTCGATGATTAATAAGGAACTTTCCCAGTAGTAATTTTATAGTAGCATTCATGAAGTTCCTTAGACACATATGATCGTTAAAAGGCATTTGAATCCTAATATTATATTTTCATACACAAAATTTACTACTACTTATTTAGTGCACATTTTAGTTGGTTCTTCCTCAACCCATTCAATTAGATACTTGATTGTGTTTATGATATATTTTTCTTATGTACATTTTTCTAGCTTTTGGAATGGGCTAACAATGATTTCATTTTGAAAGTAGACTAACGTTTACAAAATTTAAGGGCATTTCATCTTTCCACAACATTGGCCTATTATTTGACATTTTCCATACATTGATTTTTTCTTGGTAATCCTTGTACATGCTGCTAGAGATTTATGGAGTTAAATTGTGTGAAGTTTAACTTTAGAAATCTCTAGGAATATAAATTTTAACTGCGAAACCCTACACACTCAGATCATTGTGTGTTTTATGCCTCCATAATCCTACTTATAGGTTATTGCTTGTATCCATTTCAACTCGAAAATTTTATCCCAGAAAAATAACGTGAGATTATTCATTTACATCATCCCTCTCATGCTATAGGGTACACCATCTTAACACACTATATGGTCCCAATTTATATAAGTACACATTCATTACTATAAATGGGGTGGCATTCATTAATAACAACTTATTTTTCTTCTAAATATAATATCTTAGTCAAATCCTTTGGAGTTTCTTTGACGTGGAACAAAAGAGCATCAAGTAGCTCATTATCTATATATGTGGGTTGTTCTCCAATTTATAATTGAGAAAGGTTATTGGGTCCACAACAATTTTTTTTAGTTTTAACTATGACCTCATATTCAAACTCCTAGAATAACAATATCCATTTGCAAATTTGACCTTGATGTACTGGTTTATTAACTAAGTATTTTAAGCTTGATGATCTGTATAGAACATGAACAAGTTCATCGATAAGTATGCCAAAACTGTTGTAGAGAATAAATCATTGCAAGTCCCTCTATTTCTATAGTTGATTAATTTTTTTGTGACTTTATTGAGTTTCCAAATGGCATAAATGTTGGGATGGTTGATAATTTTGTTTCCTAGTTGAACAAGTACTGATTCAATTGCTACATTTAATGCATCAACATGCAGTAGAAATTTCTTAGACTAATAAGGAGATATGAGAATGTGGGATTCCACCAAATTTATTTTTAATAGTTCAAAAGATTGATTACACTCAACACTCTAGATAAATTCAAATCCATGGCATAATAGATGGTTGATTGGAAAGTTGATATCATAAAAGTTCCTTATGAACTTCTTATAATATGCTCTATGTCTAGGATACACTTTGATCTTATTTTTATGGACATGAGGTTTAATATCAAGAATTATTTTTATTTTTCACCACATCAATTTTTATACCATCCTGGTAGACAATATGCTCCGATATACTTATAAGTGGCATAAATACACTTCTTTATATTGAATGAAATATGTATTTGTGAACATCTCTTTAGCATCATATATAAACAATGTATATGGTTCTTGAGTTGTAGGTAATCCAATCATCAAAATATACATCCATATTCTTGTATATATATTCTTGAAATGTATTTACCACAATCTAAGAAAATACTTTGAGTATTCTTTAGACCAAATGGCATTACCCAATAAGAATAAAACTCAAACTCTGATCCAAAAGTAGTTTTTCCTTGGCCTTCTTGGGAAATGGGAACTTGTTATAGATTGAGAAACCATTCGTGAATAATATTCATGCCTTTCCACTTCAATTATGATTTCAATTACAAAGGGAGTAGGAAAAAGATATGTTATTATGAATTTATTAAGACCTTTGAAATTGACAAATATCTTGAATTTTTCTCAGGCCGTGATTGTCACGCTTCATGACCATTAGATTTTCCCGCTCCAATTTGTCAATTGGGTAAATGATTCATAATGCTAGCATACCTTCAATATCTTTCTATACATTTTCTTTATATTAGTGGGTAAGTTTGTAAGGTCATTTTTTGATAGTGTTGGCCCCCGGGACAAGGTCGACTTTTATTTTCCCCATATTTTTAATCAGATCTTTCACATCCTTGGAATATCTAGCAATCAGGCCTTGGCACTCTTTCAATAGTTTGAATATTTCTATTGTCTACACTTCCATCTAATAATTTCCTATACAAGCTATTTTTGGTTTGACATCATTTTATATGTTGACTTCCTTTATCTTTATTTCCACTTCCATCCATTATGGAGGTTTTGATTTGTTACGCTATTATTCCCCTTCATGATATCCAACATAGGCTAACAAGAAGTTACGTTTTTTAGCTCTTATTAGTCCCTGCCCGTAGGACCGCAGGGACTATAGCAATCGGTTTCACCGATAAGCATTAGTCCGACACTGAAACCAATGCATGTTTTCCCATTTTAAGCAAAGTCCGTTTATATTAATGAAATACTTTTTATTTTTTAAAACCGAACGAAATCAAATATTTATTTTTAACCAATCAAAGGTTTCAAACGATTCATCGTCTTATTTGGCCTCAAACCTAGGCATACAGGCTCAAAAGTTAGGAAAAAGTTGGGAGAGGTACAGGTAATTAAAACAAGTTCACACCTGCATGAAGTAATGCTATGTTTGCCTTAGCATTAATTTGCAACATTTAATGTTATCTTCTTTGAATGCAGATTACGGTTGATACACTATGGTTTAAGTTTGAATGCGGATTACGGTTGATACACTATGGTTTAAGTCTAATGTCGTCAGCTGCCAGGCGTTCACCCTTCCAGTTGCTAAGTGGTCTCTCCCACGACCGTTGATCTGAGAGGCGTGATCCAGCGGTCCACCATGGAACTATGGCTAACCACCCAGAGATGCCCCCCGAATATGGCTCTGCAAAACCCTAAGTCCGTTGGGGTTGCATTCTGGCTGGCAGGAAATCCGTCTCTCCGACCATGTCTGGCGGTGAACCTGACCAACGCATTGAGCCCAATTGCTATTGCAGCGATATGTTCGCCATTATTACCAGATTACTGCCTTCCACACACAGGAGAGATTTATTGTTTACAGTGAGTTAATTGAAACTGCTCAGGTTAAATTTCCATGGGCCTCATACATCTAATTTGTTTACTTAACTAATTTTTGATGCCCCCCGAATATGGCTCTGCAAAACCCTAAGTCCGTTGGGGTTGCATTCTGGCTGGCAGGAAATCCGTCTCTCCGACTATGTCTAGCGGTGAACCTGACCAACGCATCGAGCCCAACTGCTATTGCAGTGATATGTTCCCCATTATTACCAGATTACTGCCTTCCAGACACAGGTGAGATTTATTGTTTACAGTGAGTTAATTGAAACTGCTCAGGTTAAATTTCCATGGGCCTCATACATCTAATTTGTTTACTTAACTAATTTTTGGCTTCTTACATCTGCCTGCAGGCATTGTGATTGTTGCGACATCAAATGCCTCTGTACTTGGATTCTAGTTTTCTCATCTTTGGTGCTAGATTTACAGAAGAAACTGCTTCATTGACTGAACCAACTGGATCTATAGGGGAACTGGATCATGATGATGATCATCAGAACGAGCAAGGCTAGAAGCTAGGTGCTTATCAGTTGAGAGTGCTTACCTTCGGTTCAAAGAAAAAAAAGAGCGAGGTCCTAGCCAGTGAAGAGCGAAGCCCTAGCCAGTTAAGTGCGAAGCCCTATCCAGCCTATGATTCCCACAGCTTCCGCTATGTGCGAACTCCGTCAAAGTTTGTCAATCTTGAAACCCTTCATGACAGGGTTGGCCCTGGCAATCGCTTCATGACCAGTGGTGTTTCTCGGCATATCCGCCTTCTTATGGTGGCTTGGGAGATCGGAATCCAACTAGGAGAGAGTCATCAAGGTATAGGAAGAATCCTGCCTTCTTTTGGTGGCTTGGGAGGTCGGGCTCCAGCCAAGAGAGAGTCATTAAGGTGGAACAGAGTTTTGAAAACTTGAGAAATAGTCTGGGTCATTATTTGGATGAGGGTTTCTCCTTTAAAGAGACCAAAGACATGATTGTAACAAGGGTCCTTGTTAGTCTGGAACTTCGAGAGAAGTTGCATGAGACCATGAATATTGGAAAAGGGACGGTCATATTACAGGTGTTAGATTATGAAGGGATTTTGTTTAGGTGCAAAAGATGACAAAAGTATGGTCATCTGGTAAACAATTGTAGTCTTCCATTCAAAAACCCTTTGTTTTTGTTTAAGCCTTCAAGAAACAAAAGATTGTAGAAGGGGCACAGGCAATTGATGCAAATATGCAAAAGGAGTTTTGGACAGGGGTAGAGAATCCAGTGCAGTTCGTGGTCGCTAAGTCGAGTACCATGGTGACCTCTGCAAAGGATCTTTTGGTGGATGTCTCTACAGGACCTAATCATATGGCATTGATTATCCAGACTAGCAAGGGCACTTCAATACATGGTTACATTGTTTCCCTTCCCCCTGTTATTTTACTTGTAATGCCAGAAGTACCTTTTCCTATGGATATGGACCTAGGCGAGAGGACTAGATATTCAACTGGAAAAACGACAACAGACAGGTCCAAGCTGGAAGAACAAAACAAACTGACACAGGTTGGGACTGGGCAGGCAGCACTCCATAAACAAAGGTGGCTGATAAGATCCTAAGTTCAGTAGGTTATATGGCTTAGCGAGCAGGGAAAATTCATTAAAGCTAAGGCAGTAAGTTACTAAAGCCTCCCCTCAGCTTATAAATTAGCAAGCTTAGTATTCTAATTTTTATATTAATGCTAAAGCGAACCCCTCCTATATGTCCTAAAGTTATCCCCAACATCTATTGGGCCATCACCTAAGCTGATTTTATGGGGGTTAAGGTAATTCAGGCCCTATCCTCAACATCTGTTGGGCCATCAGCTAAGCTGATTTGATGGGGGTTAAGGTAATTCAGGCCATATCCTCAACATCTATTGGGCCATCACCTAAGCTGATTTGATGGGGGTTAAGGTAATTCAGGCCATTTGTACGTGTATTGTGTACACATTTCATTCCAGCTCACATTATGCATGCAGCGTCTGCTACGTGTAAGTTACTTTTCTTGTTATATAATAAGGTTATAAATGATTTCGTGGTTACTTCGTGTCGGATTCTTATTTCACTTCAGGTCCACTACACTGGTTTATTTCAGGTACTGTTTATGTTTTCGCTCTGCTACATTGTATTTGTATTCAAATTATCTCTTTTGTATTATCCTTCATGTAATGTATGGATTTTTATAATAATAGATTGTTGCTGATATTTAGACTCATGTTTTGCGCACTACTTTGATCTGAGCTAACTTTGTCCTCAAGAAATGTTGTTAGGTTCGTTGGCAAGGGTCGACCAACCTAGTGCATTGACTCATTTTCTAGTGTGTTTACAGTACATAGTCCGGTGTGTTTTTTACTGATCGTAAGTATATCCTGATTCATTTCTTAAATTTATTTTCTTTTATCCATAAATTCATTGTATAATCTTTGATGTCTGAGTCGAAGCCCTGTAATAGCTCTACATTGTATGGATTTTAGTAATACCAGTTTCGTTCGTCCTCTGGAATTTAAATCTAGGTTACGTCGACTGCATTGTATCTATATATGGGGCACGAATCTCATTTGATTTATTAACGTATACTCTGTATGGTTACACATCATATCTATGTGATGTGTGGTATTTGCAGCTAATGTGTAGGTTCTAGGTCTGATTGATGGTATTAGTGTTTGAGAATATTGTTTAACAATATTCTATCTTTTGATAAGTATGATATATGGGAAGACTGTAATTTGTGAACACCTTTTTCATGACCCATAGATTATTTGTAGTCTAACAAATGGGCGTTCTTCATTGTAATCGGGTATGGCATAGTGAATGGCAGTTTCATTTGGTTTATAGCATAGGTTGTTCTGTAGTATCCTATATTTGTATCTATATATGGGGCACGAATCTCATTTGATTTATTAACGTATACCCTGTATGGTTACACATCATATCTATGTGATGTGTGCTATTTGCAGCTAATGTGTAGGTTCTAGGTCTGATTGATGGTATTAGTGTTTGAGAATATTGTTTAACAATATTCTATCTTTTGATAAGTATGATATATGGGAAGACTGTAATTTGTGAACACCTTTTTCATGACCCATAGATTATTTGTAGTCTAACAAAATGGCGTTCTTCACTGTAATCGGGTATGGCATAGTGAATGGCAGTTTCATTTGGTTTATAGCATAGGTTGGCCAGTAGTATCCTATATTTGCATAAAATACAGAGTAATGATCTGTTCTCCTGTAAATCGAATGATGTGATTGATTGCATCCTACTCATGGTGTGATTTATAATATATATGTTTAATACGTGGCCTTATAACTTTATAAATGACACAGTTTCTTTAGCAAGTTAACAAATTTAACGTGTTACCTTTATCTTTTCGTTCACCTTGATTGACTGACAAATACACAATAGGAGTTAATTCACATAGTAGTATTTTTAACAATGAATCCATGTTTCATCTTATTAAACAAGCTACACAATTGCACTTTTATATTTTATTTATTAGATTGGTTTTCGTAGTGCTATATAAAGTTGGTGGTTTTAAGTCATTCTAATGAATTGATTCTTTTGCTTCATATTTCTTTGGATTTGTAGGAGTTATCACTGAAGGATTCTGTAAATCATTAAAATCTTTCATGCTTGTAAGAACACATTTCCCTTGAGTGTGAAAGATGGAATCCCTTAAGGGAAGGGCTCTGCGACACGAACCCAGTGATCCCTATAGATTAGGGGTTTTTAAAAAAACATTAGGGTATAGAGCTTTTCATTGAAGAAGCCTATGTGCAAGTGATTCCTTAGATGTGGTTGATGATAAACATTCATTGAGAGAGATGTGCCTTGTAACAGGTCGTGCAATAGGTATTCATTTGATTGATACATTTTTAGAGTGTCCCTTTGAATCATATTATTGTTGAGTACAAGACTTAGATTTACTAAAGGAAAGACCTAGAAGTAACCTATAAGAACTTGATTGGCCTTGTAGGAGATAGTCTTATAATGTTGTTGCTGAGAGAATAAACCCATAATACCAAATAGAATCCATATCACAATAGTTTAGTATAGAATATCACCAGTTACCCTTCCTCTATGCAATACTTGGGTAAAAATTAAATTATGCTTCAGCATTGTCCTTTCGTAGGTTTGATGATCTCTGCATTTGTCCTTCATGTTCCAGAAAGTTTGGATGCTTTAATGAAGCAACTTTCTGTTACGGTCCGAAGAATCTCTTATTATAACTTCATCCAATTTGTCATCATCATATGCATGTTTTCATATTCGCGTTTTCTGCATGCAATAAAACCACGGTAACTTTTGGTCCATATTGAATGTAAAATGACTTTTCTTACTGAGAAAAACCCATATCTTCAATTGTGACCTATCTCCAATTTGTTGCATGTGTGGCCTGGTCAATGGAAAATGGGTATTCACAATTACTTTGAGATTCTATTATTTGTCTTGGGTGCAGTTCAGTCTGTATATATGTGTGTTTTGGTTTTTTGTTTTAATACACTCTGTAACAGAAAATAGGTGTGTGAGTTACTTGTCTTTGATATATTTGATCAAACTCTGAATAATATTAATTATAAGAATGCTATAGATGGGTTTAAGGTTGAAGTGTAATACTCTATGGCCAAGGGATTGACAAAGTGAGTCTTTGGAGATCTTACTCAGCGAAGTGGCAAAATGTTGATTGAAATCCTTCACCTTTTCCTTCTTCTCCATCTTGAACAGGTTAAGTTGCTTGAGAAGAGCAAAAGTTGATTTCCCTTCATCAAATTTTCTAAGAAAAGCCCTCTCAAAGGCATCTTAACCAGCTATTGAAGCAGCAAGTAGATTATAGTACCATGTGGGTGAATTTTTCGCAAAGGTATAAGGAAACAACTTGCAGACCACATCCTCATGTTGTACATTCATCAGACATAAAGATAGGTAGAAATTCTTTATGTGGTCGTCATGAGTGACAAATTTTTTAGGATCATAGTTTGCCAAGAATCTCTTCAGTAATCTAGAGATAATGCAGGTTGCCTGCAAGAGTGAGGACTCCTTTAGGTTGCTCTGTAGTATCCTATATTTGCATAAAATACAGAGTAATGATCTGGAATTTAAATCTAGGTTACGTCGACTGCATTGTATCTATATATGGGGCACGAATCTCATTTGATTTATTAAAGTATACCCTATATGGTTACACATCATATCTATGTGATGTGTGCTATTTGCAGCTAATGTGTAGGTTCTAGGTCTGATTGATGGTATTAGTGTTTGAGAATATTGTTTAACAATATTCTATCTTTTGATAAGTATGATATATGGGAAGACTGTAATTTGTGAACACCTTTTTCATGACCCATAGATTATTTGCAGTTTAACAAATGGGCGTTCTTCATTGTAATCGGGTATGGCATAGTGAATGGCAGTTTCATTTGGTTTATAGCATAGGTTGGTCTGTAGTATCCTATATTTGTATCTATATATGGGGCACGAATCTCATTTGATTTATTAACGTATACCCTGTATGGTTACACATCATATCTATGTGATGTGTGCTATTTGCAGCTAATGTGTAGGTTCTAGGTCTGATTGATGGTATTAGTGTTTGAGAATATTGTTTAACAATATTCTATATTTTGATAAGTATGATATATGGGAAGACTGTAATTTGTGAACACCTTTTTCATGACCCATAGATTATTTGTAGTCTAACAAATGGGCGTTCTTCATTGTAATCAGGTATGGCATAGTGAATGGCAGTTTCATTTGGTTTATAGCATAGGTTGGCCTGTAGTATCCTATATTTGCATAAAATACAGAGTAATGATCTGTTCTCCTGTAAATCGAATGACGTGATTGATTGCATCCTACTCATGGTGTGATTTATAATATATATGTTTAATACGTGGCCTTATAACTTTATAAATGACACAGTTTCTTTAGCAAGTTAACAAATTTAACGTGTTACCTTTATCTTTTCTTTCACCTTGATTGACTGACAAATACACAATAGGAGTTAATTCACATAGTAGTATTTTTAACAATGAATCCATGTTTGATCTTATTAAACAAGCTACACAATTGCACTTCTATATTTTATTTATTAGATTGGTTTTCATAGTGTTATATAAAGTTGGTGGTTTGAAGTCTTTCTAATGCATTGATTCTTTTGCTTCATATTTCTTTGGATTTGTAGGAGTTATCACTGAAGGATTTTGTAAATCATTAAAATCTTTCATGCTTGTAAGAACACATTGCCCTTGAGTGTCAAAGATGGAATCCCTTAAGGGAAGGGCTCTGCGACACGAACCCAGTGATCCTTATAGATTAGGGGTTTTTAACAAAACATTAGGGTATAGAGATTTTCATGGAAGAAGCCTATGTGCAAGTGATTCCTTAGATGTGGTTGATGATAAACATTCATTGAGAGAGATGTGCCTTGTAACAGGTCCTGCAATAGGTATTCATTTGATTGATACATTTTTAGAGTGTCCCTTTGAATCATATTATTGTTTAGTACAAGACTTAGATTTACTAAAGGAAAGACCTAGAAGTAACCTGTAAGAACTTGATTGGCCTTGCAGGAGATAGTCTTATAATGTTGTTGCTGAGAGAATAAACCCATAATACCAAATAGAATCCATATCACAATAGTTTAGTATAGAATATCACCAGTTACCCTTCCTCTATGCAATACTTGGGTAAAAATTAAATTATGCTTTAGCATTGCCCTTTCGTAGGTTTGATGATCTCTGCATTTGTCCTTCATGTTCCAGAAAGTTTGGCTGCTTTAATGAAGCAACTTTCTGTTACGGTCCGAAGAATCTCTTATTATAACTTCATCCAATTTGTCATCATCATATGCATGTTTTCAGATTCGCGTTTTCTGCATGCAATAAAACCACGGTCACTTTTGGTCCATATTGAATGTAAAATGACTTTTCTTACTGAGAAAAACCCATATCTTCAATTGTGACCTATCTCCAATTTGTTGCATGTGTGGCCTAGTCAATGGAAAATGGGTATTCGTAATTAGTTTGAGATTCTATTATTTGTCTTGGGTGCAGTTCAGTCTGTATATATGTGTGTTTTGGTTTTTCGTTTTAATACACTCTGTAACAGAAAATAGGTGTGTCAGTTACTTGCCTTTGATATATTTGATCAAACGTTGAATAATAGTAATTATAAGAGTGCTATAGATGGGTTTAAGGCTGAAGTGTAATACTCTATGGCCAAGGGATTGACAAAGTGAGTCTTTGGAGATCTTACTCAGCGAAGTGGTGAAATGTTGATTGAAATCCTTCACCTTTTCCTTCTTCTCCATATTGATCAGGTTAAGTTGCTTGAGAAGAGAAAAAGCTGATTTCCCTTCATCAAATTTTCTAAGAAAAGCCCTCTCAAAGGCATCCCAACCAGCTATTGAAGCAACAAGTAGATTATAGTACCATGTGGGTGCTTTTTTCTCAAAGGTATAAGGAAACAGCTTGCAGACCACATCCTCATGTTGTACATTCATTAGACATAAAGATAGGTAGAAATTCTTTATGTGGTCGTCATGAGTGACAATTTTTTTAGGATCATAGTTTGCCAAGAATCTCTTTGGTCATCTAGAGATCATGCAGGTTGCCTGCAAGAGTGAGGACTCCTTTAGGTTGGCCCGTAGTATCCTATATTTGCATAAAATACAGAGTAATGATCTGTTGTCCAGTAAATCGAATGACGTGATTGATTGCATCCTACTCAGTCATCTAGAGACATCATGCAGGTTGCCTGCAAGAGTGAGGACTCCTTGAGATTGTCGATTGAGGAATCCAAGGGCTCCTATGTCCGTTAAGGGAACATAGAATGTCATTAGATAGAATCTTTGGTGAACTGTACTATATTGGGATTGTAGTTAAACAGAGTATCTCCCTGAGACAAAACTGGTTGAATTTAACTAATTGTACTTACAGTTCACTACACCCTGTTTTGTTAGAGTTAACTCATTGGAAAAAGCGGGTTGCTAGTTCACAATTTATCCCTCCCTTTTATAATACAGATTTAATCAATTATATATGTAGATTCATTTTTATTTTCGTTTTCATGTTTTGGTTTATTACACTATTTCATAAGTTTTATCTCATTGAAAAGACCAAGTTGTATTCTACAGTCTAGTCCAAAATTCATCCCTCCCTTTATATATCATTTTAACAATACAGATTCTTACACATTTCCAATCAGCCCAGAGTCCATTCGTCTTTTATCATACATATCTAATGCATATCGTTTCACAACACATGGAATCTTTTCCTTCTCCATTTCCATTTCAATTGAAGCCTCACAATGACTTTATTTTAATGGTTATGTAATAGATTTGGGTTTAATTAGATTTATTGTAATCCATTATATATATCACTTCACAACAGATGGATTCTTTCTCATTTCCATTTCACTTGAAGTCTCACAATGTCTTTATTTTTATGGTTATGTAATATCACATTGTCTTTTTGTGGTTATGTAATAGATTTGATATGTAATAGATTTGGATTTAGTTAGATTTATTTTAAAGAATTAAAATCCTTAGTTTTATGGTTATGTAATAGGGACTACAGGGGTACTTTTGAAATTCTCCATGGTCTGGTGCATTCCCTTCATTAGGTTGATTATGCAATAATGGGCATTTCGATTGCAGAAGCTAGCATGTATCTGATTTCTTGATTCCACTTATTAATTTGAAGTTGTCTTCGACTGGTCATTGGATTGATATAGATTGATCAATGGATTTAAAATGGCTGATCCTAACGTACAGCAGGTTCTACAGGTTCTTTTTTATCTTAGCAGTCATATTTTGAACTTCGGTATCAAAACTGTGCATTGGATGCTACCTGACATAAGCAGTCTGCGCAGCTTAGTAGACATTTGCAGTGCCAAAGGTACACACAATCACTTCGTGTTCTATATTCATTTTCATTGTTCAACTTGCTATTATGATTCTGTGACTTGTAATTGCATTGCATCAGTAAACATAATATTGCATCGAACACATAGTTGTTATCATGTCACCTATGTCTGAGAAACACAAGTTGCAATTAGTATTGCAAAAGCATCACTTATTTAGTGTGGACAATTTCTCATATCTAATTGGAGACTGTTTATTCGATAGTTTAGAACTTTTGCTAGATTTCCGATACACATCAGTAGAGCTAAGGAAGGGAACAATAGAATATTTTAGAGACTGTCTCGAAAAACAAGATAGTGAGGCAATTTTGTCTTATGAACATGAACTGCATGAAGCCTCACTTAAAGAGATGCATAAAATTAGCAACCGTGAAATCTATTTAGACAAAATGGCTAGATCTGCCTCAAACAATATACCCCTAGCATCTAGAGGTCTATGGGGAGATATTTTCTGCATCCACTGGCTCTCAAACTGGCTGAAAATTCCAATTAGGGTTTGGTCCAAAACAAAGATGAGAGTGTATTTTCACTTCAATTCAAGTCTTACAACAAATACTCATGACATATTGTTCCATGACGAGGATCCTCTGAATGGGCACTTCGAGCCTTTGGATCATAGGCAGCCTACAATTGGTTTTACCTTCCAACAACAAACTGATACCTCAAAGAACAATATTGAACTGCAACCTGAGACAAAATGTTAGTCTATTGAAGCTAAATTAAAACCATCTTGTCACTTAAACAAGCACAAGAGAAGTGTATCTTTGCATGTGCTTAAGGACATTGCTCAAAAAAAATTGAAAAGGCAAAACATAGGCATTCAATATAACAAAAGTACAATGGAACAACAAGTAGTTCTAGACAACACAAAAGATGTTTGTGACACACCGCACACAGAAGATGTTAGTGACACACTGAGATTTTGATTACTTAGAAGCTTGAAAAAACATATTAGAAGCAACGCACAAATAGAAATTGTAACTTCTTGTCCATTAGACAAACAGTCAAAAAGTCTATCTTTGCATTTGCTTAAAGGCATTATTCGGAAAAAATTGAAAACACAGAAAATATGACTTGCATTCAACACAACAACAATGAAACAAGAAATAGTCATAGAAAACGTGGACTACAATCCATTTGCAACAAGATCAAAGGATCTATCAGAACAATCAAAGAAATCAGGAAAATCGGAGACACTGAGATTTCGATCACTTAGAAACTTGAAAAAACATATTAGAAACAACGCACAAACAGAAATTGTAATTCCTTGTCCATTAGGCAAAGAGGCAAAAAGTTTATCTTTGCGTTCGCTTAAAGGCATTCTCCAGAAAAAATCGAAAACGCTAAAAATAAGACTTGCATTCAACACAATAACAATGAAACAAGAAATAGTCATAGAAAACGTGGACTACAATCCATTTGCAACAACATCAAAGGATCTTTCAGCACAATCAAAGAAAGCAGGAAAATCAGGCCTATCGATTCAATCAAGATCAATGAAAAAATTAACAGAATTATCAGAGTTTGATCAAATATATCAAAGACAAGTAACTGACACACCTGTTTTCAATTGTTCATCATGTGAAACAACATTTTTCAAAAGAGACATCTTCTTTGTGAAACAAGAAAGTCAAGCAAAACAAAATAACATTAGGAAACTATCAACTAGTTTCGAGAATGTTAAATCTCGTGCTGAAAATTGCTAAATTTGTAAGCACTACAAAAAAGCAATTGAACATGAAACAATTGCTAAATATGCAGTTCCTGGACAGATAAGAAGAAACAATGGCACTAGAACACTCACAGAACTCACTAAACTAGAAGAAAGACTAGTTGCATTAAGATTGCCCTTCTTGCACATAAAAGAAATGGGCCATCGACATAAGAAGTCGCAACTAGGCTTAATTGGAGGAGTCATCAATGTCCCCACTAACATTTCCATAATTCAATCTGCATTGCCTCGAACTATAAAAGACACTGACACGGTTGTCGTTGTTCTCAAAAAGAGTTTGAGATTCAAAAGTGCTTATACATTTGGTCGAGTTCGAGTTCACAGAGTGATGAAAGCATTAAAAAAATGATGCAAAAGGATGCTTTACAAGCTCGAGAATGCTACCATAAATGACAGTTGGAAAGAGGCATTCCTACAAAATGAAGAGGCATATCAAAGTTCAAGTGAACCTGAAGATAGCGAACACGATAACCAAGACAACGATGAACCAACGACAAAAACACTGGTCCATGGATTCATTGATGCACACACTGTCCATGACCTTGTAAATAAACAAATTAACATTGCACCTGCTGCGGGATACATGCCATTAGGAATCTTCAAAGATAAGTACTCAGAAGAAATGAGTTTCCCATCGCTTTTCTATGGCGACAAACGTCTAGCTGACATCTCCAAAAACTTTACATATCAAAAGATTTGCCACTGGGAAGTGTTGCATAAAAACCACGATTTTTCTTATCATACTACAAACCTGTTCTATAAAGCAATTCGCATTATCATAAATCAGGTGTTGAATACAATGTGGATTAGAATTAGAAAAGGGCGGTTGAAAGGTAGACAACTAGTTGCAAAATACGTTAAGTCAAAACCAAACCTAGATCGTATTTTAAATTCTGACACTGGGTACATGGACCTAAAAGCAATTCGTACCTCACCTGACTACCACCAACGAATACGGAACAAACTCTATGCAATGATACGACAACTAGGGCTGCCCACTTTCTTTGTCTCCTTTAGTAGTGCAAAGCATCTTTGGGATCCTTTAATGCATGCATTGAGAGACATAAAACAAAACACTAGAAGACCAAATACAAATGAACTTGATGAAAATGAACCTAGCTCATTAATAAGAAACGACCATGTTACTTGTGTACGTTACTATAGATCTAGGAGGGATGCACTACATCAATTGATATCTCATGATCACAAGTATTATGGAGAGCTGACTGACCACTTCTATGTAACTGAATTCCAAAACCGGGGAAGTGAACATGAACATGGCTTACTTTGGATAAAATCTGCACCAATCTACGGTCAAAATACAAATATTGAAGTCGAACAATTCGTTGACAATTACTTGTCAACTAATTCACTCTTACTTGCAAGTGAACTTAGAGTTCTACAACACCATTGTCACACAAAAAGTTGTAGGAAGCATGCAAATTCTAATTGCAGATTTAATTTCCCAATACCACCAATGAAAGTAACAAAAATACTTGAGCCTCTTGAATTCGATAGTCTTAAAACAAAATCACATGCAAAGCTAATCTTCGAAACAATAAACAGCGCAAGATACAGTGAAAGTGATACATTTGATAGCTTTTTAGCGAACCTTGGACTAGTGCACAATGAATACATACATGCTATCCAGTGTACACTAAATTGAACAACACTCTTATTGCAAAGGAAACGAGTTGACACTTGGACAAATAACTTCGCAAAACATATTCCAGGAATTTGGATTGTAAACACTGATTCCCAATTTGTACTTGACTCATATGCAGCTGCAATGTATTTCAGTTCCTATATGACAAAAGAAGATAAAACACTCACAAGAACATTTAAAAACATACGCGAAAATCATGTGAAAGCAAAATCTGATATCCTAAATACCATTAGTTCTTTAGGAAAAGCTTTGGTCAACTTGCAACAAATGTCTGCGCAACAAGCAGTACATATTGTGTTATCACTCCCACTAAACTGTAGTTCACTAAAGTGTGTATTTATTAACACATCTTTTGTCGATGATCGTGCATTTGTTCTTAAAAGAAAAAAAGACCTGCAAAAGGAAGCAGATGACTCAGAAGACATAATGTGCCCATCAATTATTGACTACTATGTTCTACGACCTATCGCTATTGAACATATATGCTTAGCAGAATTTGCATCTAGTTATACAAAGAAAGGACACGAACGCAGAAAATCAAGTAGACCATATGTCATTCGATCTGTTAGATATAACAAATACAAGGACATTGAAAATCACTGTAGAGAGAAATTAATGTTATATTATCCCTATCGAGAAAGTGAAACTGTAATTAAGCAACATCACACAAGTTGGCAAGCTGCATATCTTGCATTCGAAGAAATAGTCAAGAAAAATGAACAAAAGTTCAAATTTGCTACAACAACTACATGGGGTGACATAGATGACGCAATGCACACAGTAGAAACAGAAACTAAACAAATATTTGACATAGATAGTTTGAAATCAAATGAAACAGAAACTATAACATTTAACAAATCGATAGATGGCAAATATGAAAACTACGACTTCCAAAATGACTTGGAACATTTGAAAGATACCAAGAAGTTTGCTCTACGATCTACAAGGCCATATGACATCGTCAAACAACCACATATACTTGAAGACGTAGAGTACTATGAATTAATGCGACAATTAAACACAGAACAAGCAAGCATAGTTACTGATGTTATAACAAGAAAATTGTACAGACCAGATGAGCTGATCTACCTGTTATTAACAGGAGGTGCAGGAACAGGCAAGACACACACAGCCAAGGCAATCTTCCAATCCTTAGTGCGCATACACAATGTGGCATTGCCTTATAACCCGTCACAACTAATAGGAATAATCACTGCATACACGGGCAAAGCTGCCTTTAATGCTGGTGGTGTGACATTGCATTCTGCATTCTATTTGCCCTTTAACAAAGCAGATTGCCCCTCACTAAAGAATGAAAAATTGGACACATTATCAAAGCATTTCCAACAATTGCGTGTACTCCTCATAGATGAGGCATCGCTCGTTGGTGAAACAACACTATATCAAATTGATAAGCGCCTGCGACAAATCTTACACACACCAACTTCATACTTTGGTAACGTTGACATGATATTCTCCGGTGATCTTTACCAGGCAAACCCAGTGAGAGACTCTCTGATCTTTGAAAACCCAAAAATCAACAAAAGCACAATTCCATACGATTTCTGGCCAGAGAAAATAAAATGTTATCGATTGCACACAGCCATGCGCCAAAAAGACCCATTGTTCATTGATCTACTAAATAGGATGAGATTAAACATGCAAACAGATGAAGATATTTCTTATGTAAACAATAACTGCTATAGCATCCCACCTTCAAGCCCATTTTTCCCATACATTTTCTATCGCAACAAAGATGTCCATATTCACAATGCGAAAATGCTTTCCCTAACAAAGGGGGAACAAATAATGATCGTTGCAATTGACAACTACGAGATTCCTGGATCGAGTTATTTTGCTTTTGATAAAGCAATCTCATTGCCATCAACAATTACAGTTAAACAGAACATGTTAGTTGAACTATATGCAGGAAATTACAATACAAACGATGGATTGGTTAATGGTGCTGAAGGGATTTTCAAATCCTATTCATCTAATAACAACAGGCCTGACATTGTCTGGATAGAATTTTCAGACCCAGAAATTGGGAAACAACAAAGAAGCGAATTCAAACAACTATACGACATAAATATATCACCAGATTGGACACCAATCTTTCAAATTGCAAAATCACTAGCAACGTCTCGTAAAAAATTACAAATTACATTTCGAAAACAATTCCCAATCCAATTAGCCTGTGCACGAACAATACACCGAACACAAGGGTTGACATTAGATCAACTTGCATTTAACCCAACTGGTGTCACAAAACATGGTCTAGTCTACACTGCATTATCACGTGTTAGAACTATTGACTCACTATACTTAGCAGCAGTAAAGAAAGGGATGGAACACATAAACACACTTAAAATTACAATAAGAGAACATACCATCAACACAAGAGTCCACAAGAATCCCAATGATGTCTGCAAAACCCTGGTCTTCCTTTTCCTCAAATTGCAGAGATACAAGTAAAATATACAATAGGAGCTTCTCCCTCAAGAGTCCAACCATGAAAATGAGCAAGAGAAGGCATAATATAGATGATCTAACTCCTTTCCCCACCTCTAGGGGTCGAGCTCAGCTTCCTAGGAGCTGTTTCAACTAATTCTAAACTGAGCACTAGATAATAGGCAGTCAAAACAACTTGCCTCTAAAACTTAGGTAATCTATCCATGCATTAAATATTCACTATTTACATCAAGGAAACTTCTAGAAGTGTTAAAGGAGAGTAAATGTATCCATGTGCCATGAAAATTACCCAACAATCCATCATTTACATACATCAAAAGTCAACCAAAGTAAAAACAGTGTTTTGCAGGCCGAAATAGTCAAAATGGTGAAATTTCCCTGAGTGGTCGCGCCCCTCCCTTGGAGTGGTCGCGCACATTGGCAACTCTGTTTGAAGGCCTTCCTGGTGTCCACATCAGGTGCAAGATAGCTTGTTAGAAAGGTATATGAGTATACTTTCCAACCCCACTGGAATTTCTGAATTTGGAGTTGATTTGACCCCTCAAAAGTCATTTCTCCCAAGGCAGCTTTCTGCAACTCAAAAAAGGGGCAGAAAGTCAAAATTTGCATGTATTTTGAGCTTTTGGAAGTCCAAATCTCCATAAAATTTTAAGTCCATCCATAGGCAAGTGTATTTTTGCATGGAAATTCCAAAAATGTAGAGTTTTCCCCGTTCTGAGCTGTCCCCACGAGTGGTCGCGCGCGGGGTGAGACCACTCCAATGGCCAAAACCTGTAAAATTCTCAAAAATGCCAAAAATGTCTCAAAACTCTCAAAATTTCTTGGGTTTGCTGCTAGGAGGAGGCTAATGAGTATCATGGTGAGTGAGAGAAGACTCGGCCAAGATACGGAGTGGGTTGGTCTTCTTCTTCCTCTTTTGTGCCTTGGCCAACCGCCTTGGATCCAGCGATTGTAATTTTGACATTTCTCTAAAACCATGACACCTGTGCAAAAAGTGAAGGAGGTTTTTCTTATTTGGCATTTTTTGGACAAAAACCTCTCTCAGTTTTCCAAAATTCATCTTTTATTGCTCTGGAACATCATTTGAGTGTGACTTGTCTCGATGTGTGAAACAAGGAATTTTGTCGAAATGGAGCGAAATGAAGGGGATAGGGGGCTTCTAAATTCTTGGGGAATTTTTTGGGAGTGGGGAGGGATGTTAGGAAGCAGGGGAAAATGGAATCTTAGAGATTGAGTGAGGGGAAGGGGTCGAAAAGGGCAAAACACAGGCCAAACCTAGAAAATTGCCAGATTGTAGCTAGAAACTAGGGTTTGTGCCAAAATGAGGAATTTGGCAGATCTAAGGGATGGGAAGTGTTTGATAAGGTACTTTAAGGATATGGAAAGGTGTATGAACATCAGGAAATAAGTTTTTCCGGTGATTTGACCATCCAAGAGAAATTGGCTTTCAAAACCCTAGGAGAGGGAAATGACCTTGCCAAGGCACAACTGAAGCATGAACAAGATGTAAAATGACTCATTAGACACTGACATGACAATGAAAACCCTATGAATGATGATAGACTCAGCTGAATGTAGACATGGACCAACATTTTGACAACTTTAGAAGGAGTTAAGGCAAACCCTAGACCTAATGCCTAGTGACCAAATTTTGCTTGAAAACTCTTTGAAATGACAAAATTTGACTTGGAAACTCTGAGAACACGTTGTAAGAGCATATTTGATCACTGGAGGAAGGCTGTAAAGACTGAAACTAACATTGGCTCCAATGGGGATGGTAGCTCCTTGGAGGTGCCAAGAACCTTAGACCTCTGGGAGAGCAGACCAGTGCTTGCAACCATTGGGCGATGGAGTCAAAAACTCAAGCTGAAATGCATGACTGAAAAATGATGACTTGATAACACAAATTGACTCTCACTCAACTAAAAACTAACTCAACACTTAAACACAACCGACAAACTGAAAATGATGCTCAAAGTGGAGCTTATTCATCAAAACCTACTCTACCAGTTTCATTCATCACCTGATCAAGTGAAATGAAACAACCAATGCAACCAAGTAAGTATCTCATCTGCTGTTTGAAATCTCCACAAGTTCTCACTTATGACCAACAAGAGAGAACTACTGAAAGGCAACTCCCATGACAACTTAGAAACAGATCCATTGAATGATATAAATTCTCTATCCGCCTCCAAAAGCACTGCATAAGGATCATGAAATTCTAGCACACTGGAACTTAACTCATCTAATAGATTACTTCTTGTTTCCTCATACCATGAATGCAAACTTTGATCTGAGTCTTGTGACGAGACCTCTGCTGAAAATGACAAAGAAACTGACTGCTGGATCAAATTCATATCAGCACATGTTTCAAGCTCACATGTGGTCAATGGAGAAAGACTTTGACTGCAAACCTCATCCAAAACATCAGCTATTGGATCATGAAAAACTTGAAAAGACCGCTGCAATGTATCCATTGAAAATGTATGACATCCTTCTAGCTGTTCATCTTTTTCTTGAGAAGTTTTACAAAGATTCTGCCTTATAAACTGAAATGCTTCGAAAGAAAAGGGTATAGAATCTTCCGGCATCATCAAATCATCTATTTCGGCTGCCATACCTTCATCTGTAATCTTCCCTTCAAGTTCATTTGGTGGCTGCAAATCTGATGCTACAGGATGCTCAAGCATTTTGTTATTTGTCTCATCCTCAACATTAACACTGAGAGATTGCTGATTTGTTATAGGATGTCCATTTAAAGATTTACTATACAACCTACCCTTCAAAAACTGAAATGATTCGAAACAAAAAGGCAGGGAACCTTCTTGTATCATTTGATCAAATATGTCAACTTCCATGCCTTCATCTGCAATTTGAAAACCAATGGCATTTGGGGGCTGCAAATCTGAATATGAGAAGTCTTGAACAAGGTTTTTATTGCCTTCAAGATGGTCTAGATCAAGACTTGTTGACAGCTGATTCCTAATTTCATGGAAGTTGTCTCTGATGAACTGACATGAATCAAAACAAAAAGGCAAAGATCCTTCACTTACTTCAAACTTTGATGCACTTTCCTCATCACTGTCATAGCTGATATGTGATGGCTCAACATTGTATTCAAGCTGCTGAAAATGAACTTTTTCCTCCCACAAACTAGCTGCTGATTTGTCTGCAAGATTAGTTTCTGTTTGGAGAACATAATCATCATCATATCGATCATAATGAGGCAAATCATCATCAAACATACACATCATATCAACAGCTCTCTCTTCTTCACAATGATCTATAAAACAATCACTATGAGATCCATAACAATTGGCATCAAAAATAAAATGATTTGAATCAGCAACTTGTTCTTCTTCAATCAGCGAGCCATGGGCTTGAACATCATAAGCATTTCTCACGTTGATCTTGTCAATCATCTTTTCCACTGCACTTACCAAAATATCAAGCTTCACCTCTAGAGATTTCGATTCTTCCGGATCTATGTTTTTCATCTCTTCTTCGTTCAACCTTGCCCGTCGGATCAGCAGATGCGCCTCTACATTTACTACAATGTTTTGCATCTCGTGAAGTGTTGCAATATCCCTTTCTCTCAGCTGAAACTACATCTCCGGATCAAAGGCGCCCGGATAGTGTAAGAGAGCAGATCTAGGAGTAGGCCTTATATCAACTGGCATCGAATAATAAACTTGATTAAATCTAGCCAAAAACTGTTGTACTGTCTCACCTGGCAGTCTTTTCAGCTGGTTATACTCTTCTACAATCAAGAAAAGGTTCTGCCCTATCATCCACCTATCGAGAAAAACTTTGACGAACTGCTGGAAATCTGAGATGCTTGCATCAGGCAGGGTTTTGAACCAACTCTTCACTTTGGCTTGCAAAGAAAGAGCAAAAAGCCTTATACTAACATCTTCTTCATCAACTTCAAAAAGATCTAGAAAATTCTCAAAATTCTGGACATGTTGCTCAGCGTTGACATTCTTACATTCGCCATCAAACATCGGCAAGTATAGATCATAGTTTTTGGGAAAAGCATGAAGAACAGAAGGTAAAACAAGAGGTTTATACCGATCTGAAATTTTACAAGGTGTATGGATATGTACAGCAGGTATAGAATCAGTCTTGGTCTCTTGAGGTTCATCAACTTGAAGATGGTCATCACAAAATTTAGAAGAAAGGTCTTGATCAAGCTCAAAGGTATGCAAATCTTTGGTATTCACAATCTTCAAAGGGAAAGAATCAACCGCAGGCCGAGGATCTCTTCTCAAATACAATATACTTTGCAAAGCCTTCTTGATATTCTTGGGAAAAGAAAAGAAATAATTTATGACAAAGAACAAAATGTCTTGGATGAAATTCCAACTTGAGTACCTGATCTTGCCATGTTGTCCTTTCATGTTTCTGCTGATCGGGATCATCCTCCAGTGGAGTCTTTGAATCTGATCTTGAAAATGATTTAGAGTCGCCAAGTGAATGATTTCAGCCTGTCAAGTGTCTAATCGTTGTTCACCATCAACAATCAGATCTGAACTTGATACATGTGCTGGGGTAGAATGCAAATGAAGTGTTGTATTCACAAGCTCACGGAGATTGACTGAAGCAGCGTTTATCTACTAACGCTGATGTAAAACAAGAGCGTTTTCGAAGGCTACCTGGCGTAGCTTCAGGCTCCGTCTAATACTTATGAAACAAACACATCAATCGACAAACAATTTTGTTCTCCCCAGTATGGTCGCCACTATGTTAGCGCTTGAGATTTCACCCTAGGCTGAGGAAGGTAAACCTTCAAGGCAACATCAAACCATTTCACCTCGTAGCTAGCCCTACGGGGTATGAGAAGGCTCTCTCCGGTCAATCTTGGTAGATCTTTCAATAGGATGAGATGACCCAATTAGGAACACTGATATTAGGCTAGTAAACTGATAAGGAGGGTTGATTTAAAGTTTTTTGGGGTTTTTGGTGGCAATTGGAGGGAGTGCAATTCAGGGTGCGGGGATTGAGCTCAGTTTTTGCAGGTGGGTCTTTGGGGCAAGGTAGGAGTTTGTGCTGATGCCTTTAGCTGAGATGGATGATCAAGGAGGAAAGAAGAGAAGCTAAAGAGGGCAAACAATGACTTTGAATCCTCTTTAGACAGTGGAAAACATAAACATTAAACAAATTTGAAAGCTGAGCATGACATGCATGAATTCAAACTTTATCACTTCATTTGTTTAATTAGCAGCAGTAAAGAAAGGGATGGAACACATAAACACACTTACAATTACAATAAGAGAACACACCATCAACACAAGAGTCCACAAGAATCATAATGTTGTCTGCAAAACCCTGGTCTTCCTTTTCCTCAAATTGCAGAGATACAAGTAAAATATACAATAGGAGCTTCTCCCTCAAGAGTCCAACCATGAAAATGAGCAATAGAAGGCATAATATAGATGATCTAACTCCTTTCCCCACCTCTAGGGGTCGAGCTCAGCTTCCTAGGAGCTGTTTAAACTAATTCTAAACTGAGCACTAGATAATAGGCAGTCAAAACAACTTGCCTCTAAAACTTAGGTAATCTATCCATGCATTAAATATTCACTATTTACATCAAGGAAACTTCTAGAAGTGTTAAAGGAGAGTAAATGTATCCATGTGCCATGAAAATTACCCAACAATCCATCATTTACATACATTAAAAGTCAACCAAAGTAAAAACAGTGTTTTGCAGGCCGAAATAGTCAAAATGGTGAAATTTCCCTGAGTGGTCGCGCCCCTCCCTTGGAGTGGTCGCGCACATTGGCAGCTGTGTTTGAAGGCCTTCCTGGTGTCCAAATCAGGTGCAAGATAGCTTGTTGGAAATTTCTATGAGTCTACTTTCCAACCCCACTGGAATTGTTGAATTTGGAGTTGATTTGACCCCTCAAAAGTCATTTCTCCCAAGGCAGCTTTCTGCAACTCAAAAAAGGGGCAGAAAGTCAACATTTGCATGTATTTTGAGCTTTTGGAAGTCCAAATCTCCATAAAATTTTAAGTCCATCCATAGGCAAGTGTATTTTTGCATGGAAATTCCAAAAATGTAGAGTTTTCCCCGTTCTGAGCTGTCCCCACGAGTGGTCGCGCGCGGGGTGAGACCACTCCAATGGCCAAAACCTGTAAAATTCTCAAAAATGCCAAAAATGTCTCAAAACTCTCAAAATTTCTTGGGTTGGCTGCTAGGAGGAGGCTAATGAGTATCATGGTGAGTGAGAGAAGCCTCAGCCTTGGGTTGGTCTTCTTCTTCCTCTTTTGTGCCTTGGCCAACCGCCTTGGATCTGGCGATTGTAATTTTGACATTTCTCTAAAACCATGACACCGGTGCAAAAAGTGAAGGAGGTTTTTCTTCTTTGGCATGTTGTGGACAAAAACCTCTCTCAGGTTTCCAAAATTCATCTTTTATTGCTCTGGAACATCATTTGAGTGCGACTTGTCCCGATGTGTGAAACAAGGAATTTTGTCGAAATGGAGCGAAATGAAGGGGATAGGGGGCTTCTAAATTCTTGGGGAATTTTTTGGGAGTGGGGAGGGATGTTAGGAAGCAGGGGAAAATGGAATCTCAGAGATTGAGTGAGGGGAAGGGGTCGAAAAGGGCAAAACACAGGCCAAACCTAGAAAATTGCCAGATTGTAGCTAGAAACTAGGGTTTGTGCAAAAATGAGGAATTTGGCGGATCTAAGGGATGGGAAGTGTTTTATAAGGTACTTTAAGGATATGGAAAGGTGTATGAACATTAGGAAACAAGTTTTTCCGGTGATTTGACCATCCAAGAGAAATTGGCTTTCAAAACCCTAGGAGAGGGAAATGACCTTGCCAAGGCACAACTGAAGCATGAACAAGATGTAAAATGACTCATTAGACACTGACATGACAATGAAAACCCTATGAATGATGATAGACTCAGCTGAATGTAGACATGGACCAACATTTTGAAAACTTTAGAAGGAGTTAAGGCAAACCCTAGACCTAATGCCTAGTGACCAAATTTTGCTTGAAAACTCTTTGAAATGACAAAATTTGACTTGGAAACTCTGAGACCACTTTGTAAGAGCATATTTGATCACTGGAGGAAGGCTGTAAAGACTGACACTAACAAAACAGATAACTAATATGAAGAGACAACACGAAGAAGTAACTGCTCCAGAGGCATCTTGTCTCTTAGAGACTTGCAACGTCTCAGAAACTCATAAAAAGTAACTAAATAACCTTCAAATCTATTCTTACAAGTTTTGTAGTACAAATATAGTGTTAATTCAGATTCTTTAATATTGTTCTACAGGCAGAAACAGGAAAATGTATCTGAAATAAGAGCTAAGCATCAACTATGCACACCGATCACAATACAGGAGTTGAGAAGCCTGAAACTGGGAACAATCTTTCACGGTTAGATTCTTGTAATATACAAAACAATAGTCGATCAAGTACATGGAATTAAATTGTTACGTGCTGACCTAGTGGACAACAAAGGGAATATGGAAATCACACTGAATGTGCCACATATCCTGATTGCTACTAATGAATCCAAACTTGTAGTCGGCCAGGCAATTTGTATCAAAGATTTCAAGATCTCTCCCAAAATAGTGTATGACCATGGGGACTGTACCTGCATACTTGTCCTACATGAGAAAAGCATCCTGGAAACAATACCACCCATCTGTACACAATACACATTTGTACCCACAACGACTATTAGCCAACTCACAAGCACAACAACTACATTCGCAATCGGCACAATAGTTGGTCTTGTAACAGCTGCAAAAGAAATAGGCAATCAATATGTGCTACATATCAAGGATGGCCCATCTCAAAAAGACAAAGCTACGGTATATACAAATTCAGTCATTTATTCTTTTTAACATTTAAATTATCTATACTTTTTAACATTTACTTAAAAGCAATTAAATTTAACACTAGTACATTTTGCAACTCAGGAACTCATCTTTTCAGTACATTTCAAGCAATTTTCAAATCCATACAACAACAAATTTCGAAACAAGAAGCACCAATGATGTTGTTTCGAAATCTTGCTAGAGGCAAAGAACATGGATCACTACGCACTTGCAGATCCACCTTCATTACAGCCGTCACTTCGAACAGAGTACTTGCAGACCTCAGTAAACTAACTACGTCAACAACAAAGGTTCTTTCATAGTGCAAAAAATATATATTATAATTCTTTATTTGTTGTTCTCCTAAATTATGCTCGTTCATTTAACGTCCTCTTAGCATTTTTTATTACAATATCCAATGCTAAACCTGTACTGAAACATGGACCAGGTTAAAGGAATGTTGACGATAGCAAACATACATGCAGAACCTTTTGTTACAATCTGTAACAATTGCTCTCTGCCCGCGGATACATTTGGAACAGTTTTCATGGATCAACTTAATTGTTCCACATGCAAAAATTTAACCACATATCGACACAGTTTACAATTGAATTGAATTATCCAAACAAAGACAAATGTTCAGTACAAGTGCATTCTAAAAGACAGTTTGCTACTAGAAATTTGTCCATCTTTAACAGGTCTAACATATGAAAAATATCTAGAAGACGTTGCTGATGTTACATACAATTTACGAGATTTCCACGTACACAGCAGCTTTCTGTTGGATAGTTCGGATGTCATTGTCCGTACAGATTGACATATTTTACCCTCTGTAGGATTTGACTTTTTCAGTTTTCATGGTGTATTTCTCTCCAATCAGAAGCACACGCTAGGAGTGCCTCATCTCCTAGATGGCTTCATGGACACAGTTGATGTATATAGTCACTATAGTCACTTTCAGATGTACATTTAACGGTTACAACTAATGTTTTTGTTCTTGTAATAATTAAGCTACATTGTATTTCTATTCAAATTACCTATTGTAGATCGTTTGGGTTAATGCAATACTTGGGTAAAAAGGGGCTTTTGCATATGTAAGTTTTCTTACAGCTTCTTTGACAAAGACCTGGCCCATCTAGTTTGTGCTCTTCTTTGCTCCCTTGGAAATTTCTTCATGGTTTAGAAAAAGAAGCAATTATGGATTATCATGGTTTAGAGAAAGAAGCAGTTATGGATTATCATGGCGGTTTTTGTCTTTTCTTTAAATTATGCTTCAGCATTGTCCTTTTGTGGGTTTGATGATGTCTTCATTTGTCCTTCATGTTGCAGAAAGTTTGGCTGCTTTAATGAAGCAACTTTTTGTTACGGTCCCAAGAATCTCTGATTATAACTTCATCCAATTTGTCATCATCATCTGCATGTTTTCAGATTTCCATTTTCTGCATGCAATAAAACCACGGTCACTTTTGGTCCATATTGAATGTAAAATGACTTTTCTTACTGAGCAAAACCCATATCTTCAATTGTGACCTATCTCCAATTTGTTGCATGTGTGGCCTAGTCAATGGAAAATGGGTATTAGCAATTAGTTTAAGATTCTATTATTTGTCTTGGGTGCAGTTCAGTCTATATGTATGTGTGTTTTGGTTTTTCGTTTTAATACACTGTAACAGAAAATAGGTGTGTCAGTTACTTGTCTTTGATATATTTGATCAAACTCTGAATAATAGTAATTATAAGAGTGCTATAGATGGGTTTAAGGCTGAAGTGTAATACTCTATGGCCAAGGGATTGACAAAGTGAGTCTCTGGAGATCTTATTCCACGAAGTCGTGAAATGTTGATTGAAATCCTCCACCTTTTCCTTCTTCTCCATCTTGATCAGGTTAACTTGCTTGAGAAGAGAAAAAGTTGATTTCCCTTCATCAAATTTTCTAAGAAAAGCCCTCGCAAAGGCATGGGTTTAAGGCTGAAGTGTAATACTCTATGGCCAAGGGATTGACAAAGTGAGTCTCTGGAGATCTTATTCCGTGAAGTCGTGAAATGTTGATTGAAATACTCCACCTTTTCCTTCTTCTCCATCTTGATAAGGTTAAGTTGCTTGAGAAGAGCAAAAGCTGACTTTCCCTCGTCAAATTTTCTAAGAAAAGCCCTCTCAAAGGCATCCCAACCAGCTATTGAAGCAGCAAGTAGATTATAGTATCATGTGGATGCTTTTTTCTCAAAGGTATAAGGAAACAACTTGCAGGCCACATCCTCGTGTTGTACATTCATCAGACATAAGGATAGGTAGAAATTCTTTATGTCGTCGTCATGAGTGACAAATTTTTTAGGATCATAGTTTGCCAAGAACCTCTTCGGTCATCTCTGAAAAAAAAGGAAACTATTAGGATTTTCAGTAGTATCTTTAAGTTATTTGTATAATGCATCAGTGCCTCAGTGATGTTATGTTGAATGGCATTTCTGCTAGCACATGACCAATTGAAGTTCTTATGGCACAGAACTGCGCTGGGCTTAAAGTTAGAATATGCATGCTTCATTGTTTTATATGAAGATGTTTGTGAATTTGTTTTTTCTTTGATTCCGTGCACACTGCTGGATATTGCAGGTTTATAATGTATACATGGGGAGTAAAGTGCATGATGACCCAGAGATAACCTCACTCCAGAATCATGAGATTCTTGCTGTTGTCCATGATGGCAGGTTGGTACCACAAATATTTCCTCTTTCAGATATGTTAACTTAATGCAAAGACCTCTCAATTTGAGGGAAGCTGTTAATATAGCATTTTTTAGAATATTTAGTATGAACTGTAAAATGACTGCTATCTTGGTCATTGAACTGTAAAATCTTTATTACACTCTGCTCTACCTACAGCATGGAGAAAGCCAAGTTATCTATGGTTTACAGCTACCGACATGGATTTAGAGGTTTTGCGGCCCAAATATCAGATACCCAAGAATTGATGAACTAAACCAGTTTTTACTCGATTTCTTGAACTAATATGTCTATGTTTTTGCATTAACTAAAAAAAAAGGCGAAGTCGTTGTTTTCCCAATATCCTTTTTGTTTAAATTCATACATATATTTATCTTTATAGCATCCTTCTGAGTTGCAGAGATGCCTGAAGTTGTTTCTGTATTTCCCAACAAGCTGAGAAAGCTCCATACAACACACTCTTGGGAGTTCTTGGGCATGCCAGATGACAATTCTTTGGAAACCTCAACTGACACTACTAGACTTCAAGAGGACATCATCATCGGTATCATAGGCATGTCAAGTAGGGCAAATTCAGTTGTTTTGCCATTTGGCCACCATTCTGAATGTCTCTGGGTGTTTTTAAGGAAGTTATTTAGCTTAACCAGCTATCATGGGTCAATATGAGACTCTGAATAGTATTTCGGTTTCTATTATCCTGGAAATACCGAGTTTGATAGCCAGATCAAGTTATGGGACCTTGCTGCAGGTGAGTCTGCTGCGATAAATTAAAATTTCAAAAATTTATAAATTTCTGATTTTTCACTTTTGCACAGGAAAGAGCTTCAAAGGGTACAATGTTCTGAAAACTGATGCAAACAATAATGGTCATCTCTGTGTTCTGGTAATGGTCATCTCTGTGTTCTGGTAAGTACGAATTACTAACTTCATTTCTGCATATAGTATTCAGTTTAACTCTGGGTAATGCATGATGTTAGCCTTGCCATTTGTTTTACCTCTCAAAACTCTTCTTGAAAAATTTGGACTGGGTTTATTCTGTTTGCTGATCTGACTTTATTTTTATCACAGGTGGCAAGCTGCAAATAAATATTTTTGCCAAAAATATTCTTAATTCCTTTGTCTGGCCACTTTTCTCAACCAAACCATCGATTACTGATGGAAAGCGAGAAGTTCATGGATTGGCAGTGTGAGTTAGGCAGGTGAATATATTTCTGTTTTGGCACTATTTTTTTTTAATAGAGTTTTCCATAACGTGAATTGTAGATTTATAGTACCTGGAAAACTCATTTTCACCTGGTGCTAATTTCGAATCGAAAGTCAAGTATTTGGGGCTAGCAATAAAGATTTTATTTTCTTGGTAATGTATTAGGTTTAGTACATTGGCATATGTATCTTTCTAACATCACAAACGCTGCAGAACTTCCTATGGGGTCAGAAAGCATTTTGACGATGCAGAAGGCACCGAAGCCAGTAGCATCAAACTGACATATTGTAAAAGGTAATGAACTGACAAAACTGCTATATGTATTCCATTTCAAGCAACCGAGAATATCATCATTGAGTTACCATTTGTTTTGATCAAATTCAGTCTGATCCCTTATAGGGTTTTAATAGGAAACTTCTTGTACCCTGCTGGGTACTTAAAAGTCACCAGTTAGGTTGCTATTCTAAGTAAACAAGTTGAATTCACTTAATAACATAAAAACATGTATCAATTAGCAATTTAGCCCTTGTTTTTCCTGTGGATGCATGTTAAACATGGTTTACGTACATGATCCTAACAATGTCTAAGTTGCAGGAATTGCAGTAATGGTGATGCGGCCAAGCCACACACCCATGAATTTTCTGAGGACACAAAAACTAATGGCACAGAGCCTATAGAATCAGTGGATGCTGAATTCTTCCCATCCAATCAAGCTAATAAAGAGAATAATTCTCTGCAACCTCGACCAAAGTCTTTTACAAAAAAGTTCAAAGAAGATAAACCTGAACAAAAAAGAGGAGCAACTGGCCATGGCAATGGCAGACAAAGACGAAGGCAAGCTCCTAAAGCTGCTTCTGAAAAGGGCAGGGTAAATCAATGTCCAAGGACCCCAAAACGGTAAATCTCAAACCCCAAAACGGTAAATCTCAAACTTCTTCCTGGGAAAATGTCAACTTAACAATTTCTTTTAGGGCGAGCTTATTTTGTTAAACTTATGTTTCGGCTCTCCTGTGGCATGCTAGAGTATTCTATGACTTTAAATGTTAGAAATTAAAATGAACCAAAGCATTAAAATAAATATAGACTAAGAATCTTCTCTCCAAATATGAGCTTCTACAAAAATATAAGCATGCAGATCATTTTCTTTCACAAGTTGATTGTACATTTGGTCAAGGGATATATGGTTTTATATAGGCAAACTACTTTAGTCCCCTGAACTAAAAAAAAAACTATAATGTTAGGCCCTCAAAGGTTTCGTTTTTATTGAAAATTGAATCTCTTTGGGCTTCTGACGTCTCTTTATCTTCCTGAAATTGAACGATCCCAACGTTTGTTGTTAAACTTAGGTTTCTTTAAAGGTCAGAAAACTGAAATGAACCAAAACATTAAAATAAATATAGGCTAAGATTTTTCTCTTTAAATGTGAGCCTCAACAAAACTATAAATGTGCAGATCATTTTCTTCTTTGTGTCTATTTCTTGAGTATGATTTTCTTCTTTGTGTCCATTTCTTGAATACTTCGTTTCTATGTAAAAGGCAATAAACCTTACATGAAAGTCCCTTAAGATTTGGTACAGAAATTCCCTGCCAACTACAGCTTCCTTTTTTTGTAGCTTATATGTGTGCATCTGCTAAAACATTTTTATGAAGAGGCTGCTTCAATTAAGGTTGCCAGCTCTGTGCTGTATATTTTATATAGCAAAGTTCTCTTTCTGTTGACACAATTGGCAAATCTGCAAGAGTGGAATCCATCACCAACATTTTATAGTAATACAAATGTCATTTAAGGTGAAATCTAGCATCATTCTTGGTAGTACTGGTTCTGTAGCTCAGCCGGTAGAAGGGCAATATAGAATTGAAAAGCACAAGTTTTTTATGAATCCATATCTATTGCAAGGGTCCCAATATGATAGACAGAGAGGTTAATAAAGGACATCAAAATGCTCTTGTGGTTATTGGCTACTTGAGGAGTTAGTAGCACGTTACACTTATCAGGGGTTATTAAACTGTGATTTCAGTCTCTGGCTAGGGTTAGGGTTAGGTAGTCAATTATTTTTCATGACTAACAGCATATTTTTGTATATAATCAGCATTTTGGATTTGTGATAACTCGATATATCACTGATCAGTTGATTAGATTTTTTATTCATTATAGATTAGTATCGTGTTTGCAAAGGCTCTTGTTGGTCAGATTTTAAGGCTTAACTTTTGATTAGGTAGTAGAATTGGTAGGCTTAACTCAGTGCATTGGTGTGGGTTTATAAACATGGGATTAATTACGATATCCCTTTGGAGTCTATTTTAGTATTGAAGAATTTCGTTCACTGTTGAAAGGCAGGAAAAGACTGGCCAATTTTGTAATCAATCCCTGAATTTACCATTATGCTTTAGGAATCGGTTAGGCAACTAAATATGAAGCAAAGATTATAGTGATGCAAGGACCATCTGTAGGCTGAATGCTAGAAAGCTGTCAAGTTTGAGCGATTTTATTAATGGCTGGAAACTGTATTAAAATTGAAAGCTCCAAGATTTTCTTGAGGAAGTAGGGAGCTTGTATCACTGTTCACATAATTAAAACGGGATGATGTCAGAAGGGGCAAGATAGGTTGGCAGGTAAAATGGCAAGTGTGGGGATTAAATTAGGGCCAATTTATCTAAAATAATGACCTTTTAGTATGGGATAAACTACCAGGACTAGAGTATTAAGGTGTATTTAAAAATTATTTGTGGAATGACATGTGATTATGGGCTACATATAATGACTACGTTCTTGAGGATCATTACCTTATATATTCTCATTATAATTGAATTGAGACGTTGATGGAATGCAAACAGCTACAAGGTCTCTTTGGAAGCTTAAATTTTACTCTTTATAAAGGAATCACAATGTCACGAAAGTCATTATAGTTTTATTTGTAGAAATGAGCAAATTACAAGTATCAATCTGTCTCTTAGCTTGCCAGTGCTCAGAGAGCAGTTGCAAAAATGACCATCTGTATATTAGAAACCATGATACCTGCATAAGTAAGTAGTTCAGTCATCTACGTTAGAGTCTTATACATGGAGGCACAATAAAATAGAATATAGCTAGTATTACGTAGTATGCTTTATAAGAAAGGGCCAATTGACTTGTCATGTCTACCAATTGTTTATTAGAATAGCTTGGACCTAATCTAACACTAAGATTTCATTTGAGATCTGCCCGTGATGTCAGATACATCACCTAATTTCCCATTTACTTTTGCTGTCACATAAATCATTTCATATGCCATCTTCTTCCGATGTCAAATAGATCGCTTAATTGTACCGATTGCTCACTTAACGTAATTTTTTTGTTTTATGGCGATCATTAAATACTGGCCTCCTCCAATAAATGCTCCTCATATTGGATTATATCCCCTCCGATCTGATCTTCAAGTATTTCAGCTCCATTCCAAATCAATCCGTATATGTACTTACTTCTGCACGTGTCAGGAATTTATCCCGCATTCAACTCTTGCGATCTTGCATGGCTTTCCTTATTTGGTTGTACAGTAAAATATTCTCAAAAACCCAGTTCCATTCACACTTAAAACCAGCTTGCAAACACATTGAACTCTTTTATAAATTGGCAAAAGCAATGCCTAATTTCTCGCTTACAAAAGAAAACCACCTTCTGCACCTAGATATTGACATACATCTCTCTGCTTCACATTACATGGAATCCATTAGCATAAGCCAACTTACTCAAGTGGCGGCATTGTTTCTCTTAGCACTTGTTCTCATGACTCTTCTGATTATCGACATCGTAAAAGTAGAAACACAAAAAACAAAGAAACCAAGAAAACAATAACATCACGAACGAGGAGCAAATGATTCTACAACAAGTACTTGGCATGATTATGGAGTATGTTTGAGTTATAGCTCACATCTTTGTGGAGAGACAGTCAAAATTCTGAATCTCACGCCTATTTTTGCGTTATTTTACGTGTTGTCTTAATTCCCCGCTTCCTTGTCTGTTACAGGTCTACGACAGATGCTTCAAATATGCATTTGGATCTGCCATGGTGTTGAAACTCTCATTTTTTATGCTTTTATTGTCTCTGTTGGGATGCTGATGATTACAAAACTAGCATATCAAGCTGACAAAGGAGAGGCACTGCAGACTGCCCTGATTGGAAATAACAGCGCTCCTTGAATCTAAAGAATCTAAACTCAGGACTGATAAATGTATCATTGATGCCAGTATTCCAGTTTCGTTTTTCCTATATATATGAAAACTTTCTGAAAAGAGTATCAGTCTGCTTCATAGGCATAATGTCTTAATTGTTAGCATTCGTGCTTGTCTTGTATTCTTCACATGTTACAGTCTCTCATAAGAAATGCTTATTTTCAAGGTTTTGCATCCCATCAGATGGTGTTCTCGTCATTTCAAATTATACAAGTATTTTAATGTGCCGAAACCAGTGAGAATGATCTTCTTTTTGTCTTACGTGTACTCAACCGGAATTGATATTGAATCACTAGTTTTAACTTGATGCAGGGACTTGCTGCCTCGCAGCTTCCCTTGTTTAAATATTATTATGACAGTTCATACTTTTTTTTATTGCTTCTCGATATGCATCAAAAGCTCTTTCTCAGACAACTTTCATTTTCCATGTCAATTCACTAATCATTATTATTACTTTTGTCCTAGTTTTTGACACAGTTGCAATTCAAATTCAACTCAATGTTGATTTGGAATTCCCCTATTTTATTATTTCTTTTGAACTTATTTTTCCAACATATTCTTTTACTTCACATAATAGTTTGACTAGGTGGGCTTCTTTTGCTTGGAAAGCAAAGTCATTGATGAAGTTCTCTTTTAGGTTCTTCGTTGTGAATGATTCCTCTCTGGCTTCCTCACTTTTGTACAATTTGTATGGTATATGATCCAATCTACTTGGGATTACATGGGGCTAACACATATTCATCCCTATACCCAATTTTCTTCTATTCTTTCTCACATTCATTCATGTGATCTATAGGGTAAAATCTAGCTTAAATTTTGGGATGTTTGTGGTTGATGATGATTTTCTTATTTGAAACGTTTTAAAAAGTATGTGGTGGTGGCCATCCAAGTTTCCAAGTTCGAGGCTGGATATCCCACAATATTGATTCTTAAGCAATAAATGATTACATTAGGCTTTGTATTCATCCTTATTCACCAACTAGTTTAGAAACTTTGTTGATATGTATTGATGGCAATTCCCATTCCTTGAATCTAAGCACTAGTTGTGAAGTCAATTTTATTTCTATTGATAGAAGAAAATGGTTCTACTTTATTTTCTTTTTGTACACTATGGTCACCACTTTGATGTAAAAACAAGATCAAAATTTTTCTGTGGAAATGGCCTCAATTGACGAGCTCGGTCTTGCCTTCAATTCATAATTTTCCATATACTATTCATAGAGTTCGGTGTTAGGATTTTGGTCGATTGATAACATTTAACCATGAGGTATTTTTCTAGATTCATTTGGTTCGATAATATCATGATCGACTTGGATAAATTGGAACATTTGTTTTTCTTTAGTGTCTTCATCCCAATATTTTGTCATTGGTTTTCCTTTGGGAGGGTCAATCTAATTTTCTTATTGTTTCCTTTTAATTTTCCCATGTCTCTTTCTAGTTATATTATTTCTTTCTTATTTCTCCTCCAGGGTTGACCAACTAGTGTTAGATATGTCAAAATACATTTGACTGAGTTTATGACCTCAAATTCAATAAGCGTTGGAATCCCCATGACAATAGTTTATATGCTATTAAGTGTACCAATAAGTTCAATGAATATTTGATTTACGAGCTTCAATTAATTCATGGATATAATAGCCCAATTTCCCCCTTCTTAATCTGTGTCTCCTTTGGGAGAAAATTCACTTGAGAATTGAAATTGACTACAACTTCGGGAAGGATTTGTCCCTCTATTTCATAGTCAACTTGTTGGTCTTATTCATCATAGGGTTTGTCTATAGATGATCAGGTGCTCAAGTTTATGCTCAAAAATCAAAGTGTCATAATCTAGTTAAACCCAACTTCATATCAAAGAGTTCATCATTCTAAATCCAACAGTGTGAACGACACTCAAATCTGAGCTCATATGCAGAAGTTAGAGCAAGTCAAATTTCAAGTTTGATTTGTCTACATGGCAAGATTGGTTGACATGGAAAATCCCTTCAGCGAATGAGGAGGCACCAAGTGGAAGTCCACCATTGGCCCCCGCATATCACAAATAGCAATTGCAGGTGGAAAGGCATTACAAAATTGGCTCCAGAACAACCAGGTTTGTGATGTGATAAGGCAATCATAAATGACAATCACAATTGGTAAGGGGAAGGTATTATGAAAATCAGCCCCCGACAGGTTGGTTTGCAATGCGATATCGCAATCGCATATCGTAGGAAAAACAAGGTCACAGACTTTAAGACTCTAGTTCTTTGCCAATTGTAATGAGCGATAAGTTCTCGGACGCGATACATTTATGGGACACAGTTTAAGTTCCTGTCGGGTCCGCCAATATCACATTGCACAATTGCCGCTTTATTTACGAGACCATCCATCAGGTTTTTATGCCAATTTCGATTTGCGATATGACTGATAGGTTATGGCCCGCGGAGTGGCAAAATATTCACTCAGTTAGCATGTTTTGGAGTAGAAATGAGGGTTTCTATTGGTTTTGGAGTAATTTGTGGAACAAAACGTGGGAGACATAGGAGAAGTCATAACTTCTTCAGTTCTTATCCAAATTGGATGAAAAAAGAGGCTAGATAGCCATTTTTGAGTATTTTGAACTCATTGAGATAGGTTTTAGATGCATTTGAGCATTGTAAACACATTTTACTTGTAATGTTGAGCATAATAGAGAGGCCAAAGCATTGGAAGCTGGACCAAGGAGACGTAGCCCAGGAGGGGTAAACTCCTCATCAAATCTCTATGTTGTGTGTTGTATTTTGATGATTCTTTGTTGTTATTTTTCTATTGTCCAACATATGTTTTATGTTAAATTGTTTATAACATTTACATAAGAACCTCTCATGGGAATCAGTAAATTAAGAAAATAGTGTATCTTTAAGAAATTTATAAGAAAATGATAAGCATCTTGGGTTTTATTCTGAATGGGGAATTAGCACAACACTACTAACATGCTCCATCTTTAGATCAAGTTGGTATAAGCACTGGTTTTTGCTTACTAGATTTACATTGTGAAAGAATGATATAATTGTTTGCAAATTTATGTTATGCTTACAAGATAAAACTCAAAGGAGGTGAAGGAAAGTTGGTTGGAAGCCCTGAAGTTGGGTCAAGTGGAAGAAGAGAAAGGTTTCCAAATTCTTCTACACCAGTACATCCTCAAGTTGCAAAATTTGCAGTTGAGTCTTCAGAGACCATGTCTCATGAAGGAGAGCCTAGAAACATGACATAAGATGAGAAGACCTTCAGAAAGGCTTTCTTTGATATGAAAAATATGGTGAAGGTCCTCTATGAAGAGAGAAATAGCAGATTAGAAGGAGAAAGTTCCAAATCTCCCAAAGGAGAAGGCTCTTCAAGAGGAGGTAATGGAAAAGGAGGTAATGGGAATGGAGACTGTTAGATCTACTACTATTAGCTATGTTAGCCTTGTTTCATGTTTTATGAAGGCTCACAGAGGTCGGTTCCTTTTCTATTTCATTCTCCTTATAGCTCCCGCTAACCTCCATTTCTTCCTTCCCCATAAATTCCCCTTATTTCCCTTTAAAGCCCTTTATCCCTGTTTTTGTCTCAAAACCCCTCATAAACCCTTTTTCGGGCTCCCGGGCTTCTTTTTGTTTAAAACCCATTAAACCCTTTATAAACCTCATTACCCTTTAGAAAAGCCCGAAAGCCTTTTAAAACTCTGTATAAAACTATTTTTTTTTATTCCCAGGCGCAAAGATTAACCATAAGACTATCATCATTTAACACCGTGCGCATACAAAGAAATTTAATATTGGCGGGACCTTACCTGTCACATCACCTCGAGACATGTACGTTAAATCTTTTCCACCCGATCCTCCGCCTGTTGAACCAACGCCATACGCTTTCCTCACTCCCATAACTTGCACGGCCAATAACCTGCGGGGAAGTGGTTTCCTGCCTGCCACATGTCGCAATTTAACCGGATTTCACCCACCTGTACATAAACTGTCATTCCTGAAGAGTGGTGCGGGGAAACCGCTTATTGCCCTTCTGGTATGGTTCCCCACGCGTTAACTTCCGACCATCTTTGTCTCCTGTCAATCATTTGATCGTCAATCTTGCGATCGAACGACCCTCGTCATTCCATTCCTATTTGCTCTTGATGGCTTCCATACGTTGATCTCCACCGTCCGATTTTTCTGATCCATGGCTAGTATTCAATCCATCTCGCCTATGTGCCTTCCCATCACCTCTCACCAATAGATCTAGGCCGTCCATTTGATTCATCCAACGACCAGCGTTCTTTCTAGGCTCTCCGTCCATTTTCAAGGCGTTTTTCAGTGTTTTTGGCTTGACTCATGCACGTGAAGAAGGAAGAGATGATCCAGTGACCTGCGCATTAAAATCCGCAGCTAGCACATTCAAATAACAGCACAACCGAGGAAGAAAGGATGATCCTCGAGCATTTATTCGTGAAACATTCCACCTGTTCAAGGAGTACAACAAAGTACCAGAGAGTGTCAAATTTGTTAATTAAAATAGTCAGAATGTATCAGAGACCCATAATAGTTTGTAAATGTGGTTGGTGGTCAGTTATGACCCCTCCACGCATAGGTTAGCAGAGAGTTTTGTATTCAACCTCCATATATACCCAGAAAAAAGATTTAATCGGGTTGATGAGTGTTATTTTGTTGTAAGCTTCAACTTCTGGAGACTGTAACTACTGTGTAACCTGCAGCTTCTGGTCTTCATTTCCAACTAATATAAGCTTCTTCTGCTATTAATTGCTCACTTTCCACTTCTCCTCCCTGTTCCAGGCTGTGCCTGTTTTGCATTTATTCATGTGCTGTTAATGTTTAGCATTAGAGGGGTTGTCATCCCACCTCTGTGTTAGGATTTAGCATGTATCATTGAATTTGTTTGCAGGTTTCTGTTATTTTAATGCCAGAGAGTTGTCATCCTGTCTGTGTATTAGAAAACAGATTTACAGACCTTTTAACTGGTTGCAGCTGGCCATCACAGGGTCCTGTGCATCTGTTGGTGTGATCAGTGTTCTCCATCCTCACATTTTCTTTAAATCTGTGAGTAATTGGTGGTTAAAAGCCTTGTAGCATGGGGGTGTTCACCCATGTCTGGGGTTAAGCATAGTAGAAGTGGTTATTTGGCTTGAATTTTAAGCATTTCTTTCATTCATCCACCATTTATCCAACTTTTTGTTGAGTTTGGAATGTTCCCGAGCATCTCTGAGATACAACCTAGGAGAGTTTCTTGGGGTGATAACACTAATTGGCATCGTTGCCAGGGAAAGGAGAATTGAAGCTCAGCTTCCCTGGGAGAACGACACAGCTTCAAGATTTGAGGATAAACAAGGTCTGAACACATACTTTGGTTGTAATCATCTATCTGGCGACTCCATTGGAGGAAGACCGTCATTTGGTGACTCCACATTGAAGTTCTGGCTCAGATCGTGAGACATACTCGAAGAAATCCTCAAAAATCACCAGCTGAACCAGTACTTGAACCTGAGAGGACTGTAAGATCAAAGAAAGCTTCATAGAAAGGAGCATCAGGATCAGGTAACCCTAAGAAGTCTTATTCATCTCTGAATGTATTGAAGCCCCGGAAGTCGGGTCTACAACAAGGGGGATACCCGCCCGGTCCGGACCTTGGTTGGCAGCTCCTTATCCATTTATTATAGCGGGTCCGACTGGGGATATGGGACTAGTTTCCCAATCTATGAGTGTGTGTGTGTAGATTTTGATGTTCCTGATCTAACAGTTCCTAATTAAGATATTCTAATTCTAACTTTAATCTAATGCTATGCTATTGTAATCTAATAAGCAGCAACTTCTAAGTCTATACTAACCCGGGATGTAATTCTTCTATTATGCGATCTAGAAAGATTTCAAATAACAAATGGTAATAAAGATCATATAGCTATTATGAGAAAGGAAATCAATAAGGATGAACCACTTCGCATAAAAAGTTAGACGAAACAATTGTGAAAAACATATCGCATCATGAGCTATTCATACATTAAGCATAAATAAATAGCTATCACCGTACAAAAGTGCCAAATGATAACTCAGGCATTCATGCAATAATACATAAACAATTAAAAACTGTATACCACTTTAACACATAAGCATAAATGGTCAAGAGATAAAAGTACCATTTATGACTAGTCCTACTCATGAGCTTCAAGCGACAATGATTTATCTCTCTTTTCTCTAACATCCACTAAGAGTACAGAAGTGCAACATCAGTAGCAGATACCAAATGCAAACATCAACAAATCCTATTCCATTCATTCACCAAAAACTCCTCTGAGGGTGCAAAAGTGCATGTTCTGAGGACAAGTTTTTGATAAATTTCTGGACCCTTCTCTAAATGCATGAGAAGGGTTTAAATACTACTAACTAAATAACTTAATTACACAGATTCAGGATACGGTTTAAATGATCACCCTTTTTCTAAGCAAAAATAAAACAAAACTATTTCTAAAAATTAAATCTAATATCTAACTATTTCTGCATTTGCTCCTTAATGTTGCAAGCATTCAGTATTTGCCTGAGTAGAGTCGGCTAACTGTCTTTCGCTTTTGGTTGAGCTAAGCAAACAGAATTGGTAAGAGCTGGCACCATCTTCTCATCAAAATCAATGATATACTCGAGAGTCATCCTCTGACTATGTGGCTTTACCGCGTATGCTCGGTAATAATCTCAGTTCAACTTGGCTAACCCTTTGGATTGCTTCTGCCTTTTCTTTAGCTTTTTATTTCCAATTTGTTTTTTACCATTGCTTTCTTGCATTTTTCGGGCTTACAGGTGACTGAGCAGTTAGAGGCTTTCCTTCTTAAGCAATTTTCTCAGGGAAACTGCCTCCGTTCTTTGATCTGGGATTCTCTGATGCATTTTTCACCTTTTGTGCCTCTTCATCTTTATCGGGTATAAAGCTTCAAAATTTGTAAAAATAATGACCTCGTGATCTCTTGACCCTAAGCATTAAACTGCCTGTTGATATCAGCATCATTCAGTACTCATTCAACCATGGTTGTATATGAAATATTTGTAATGGATGGCTCAGCAGCATTCTGTGAATCTGCGGCTCTGTTGCATGCGGTATCTATTTACGAGGGCGTATTTTCTCTGTCTTTGAACATTGGAGCTCTACCCTTTTTCCTCATAGCTTCCTGCACATTGCTTTGTGTAACTTTTGTTTCGTTCCTGTAGTTCACAAGTGAGGAGAGAGTAATGATAATAAATAACGACAGGAAAGCTTTAAATGCTACGGATATACAAAAACACGCCATCTGATGTGAACTGGCTCTTTGAAAAACACAAAATCATATTTTATTAACAACTGGCATATAACTCATTAATTATCATTAAAGCGCGTATCCAGTTCTTGGTTTATGGAAAAAAAAATTCTTGAATATTGAGCAGGAAAATCTGCAATGGAATGTTTTTGCGATATGCATCGCAGTATCGCATTTCGCTGTATCGCATTACCGCAATTTCATCGTGTTGTTCTATCGCAAGGTTGCTTGATCACGCTATCGCAAGGATCGCAGATCGCAGTATCGCAAGATCACAGATCGCAGTATCGCAAGATCGCAGATTGCAGTATCGCAAGATCACAGTATCGCAATATCACAAATCGCTCAATCGTTTAATCGTTATGTGTCTTCCAAGCAATTTTGCGAGATGCAATATGCGATATCGCATATCGGCGATTTTTAAGGTTTTGCAATGTGAGTGTTTCTTAATGCATGCGATGCGATGGAGTTCGCGTCGCAATCTCGCATTTTATCATTTTGACTCATAAGAAAATGCCCTATCATTCTTTGCGCGATGCGATATTTCTTAAGGAGTGACATATATTAGCACTAATTGATTTTTTGAATTTTTTTACTAAGGGTACCCACTTACATAGTGTTATTGCTAATACTAAATAAGGAGGGGGGTTGTTGGTGGCCACAACAATTGGCGATTCACTTGGAAGAACCAGTTATCTCTGTTTTTCTATTGAATTTTCTAAACTTCCAAAACAGAAAATTTTTCAGAAAATTATACTTTATTATGGAAAGATAAAGTACATTATGCTCTAACCTGTCAATGATATTTTGTTTCAACTATTTTCAACTTTGATTATTTGCTTCCTCAAGCTAGTCCTTGTATTTACATCATTCATTACTTGGTCTTGTAAAGATAAAACAAAGTCTTCTCTATAAACCAGTTTTAAATATGCTCATTTGTCGTAGGTAGAGCCTCTGCTACCAGCAGGCGTTTATAGCCTCGACAGGGTCACCTGTTACCTAGCAATGATCTCGTATCCTACTTAAGGGTGCCTAAAACTTTCAAAGAAAAATCCATATCCACACTTATTGCTTTGATTTTCTTTTTTACTCTTAAAGAACAATGTCTTGCTTTGGTAGCCAAATTATGACACAGTCATTCACTTGATTTATAACTTTGCTGAACAAGTTGGCTCGTGATGAGACCCCTTGTCTTTTGATTGCAACAATCTTGACTCATTGCCCTATTGTGGTGTACAGTATTGGCAAAGTCAGCAAGTTATAATATATGTGATTATGATAAGCTGGCTCGTGATGAGACCTCTTATTCTTCAAGATAAAGAGTATCCTTGGGTTGTTCCTCTGAAAGTTGTGATTTCCTTAGCAGGGAGGAAGTCATTGTTTCCTTAAGATAGCTCTGGAAAACAATAATAGAGTTTTTGGAAACAACTGTTCTACACAGAATCTTTATTTTGTTATTGATACCTTTCATTGTACTGAGATAAAACAATTTCTTCACTAAAGGTTGTTTTCATCAAACTTTTTGAAGTTGAAACTAGTATCATATCTAGGCTAGAGTCTTTAACTGTATCTATCAATAATAAAGATCAATTTTCCAAAAGATTTGTTATTTATACAAGCGAAAAGTTCAAAATCTGAAAGAGAATTGGTGTCCTTTTCGTAAATGCCTAATGTAACTACTCACAACTGGTTTTATTATGAAAAGAAAAACCACTACTCTACAAAAATAGAAGAATAATCTTCTATGGAAAATATTTCTTGAGAATTTGTCCATTAATAGGCAAAGAGTCTCTTTTACCTGCTAAATCCTGTAACACAAACGTTGATGGACCTATGACTTCTACTATTTGAAAAGGACCAAGCCACATTCTTTGAAATTTTGTATGTTTGCCTTTCTCTTCATGAGCCTTGTCCCATTTTAAAACTAAGTCTCCTATCTGAAAATCTTTTCTAGTCATTATGTTTGAATCAAAAGAGGATTTTACTAGTGCTTGATGATGAGCATGCGTTTTCTTAGCCTGTTCTCGTTGTTCTTCTAATTTGATTATTTCCATTTGTCTTAGCTGTAAGGAGGAAGTGGGTACTTCATCAATGTATTGAACTAGAGACAAAGAGGGAATTGCCAAATGAGTCAGAAGAACCACTTCTTTCCCATAAACTAAATTAAAGGGAGAAGTGTTGATAGAAGCTTTTTGCATTATTAGGTCTGCCCATAAAGCATATATTAAAGCCTTATGCCAATTTTTATGATTTTGGTCAACTGTTCTTTTGATAATCCTGATTAGGTTTTTATTTGTGGACTCAGCTAACCCATTTCCTTGTGGGTAATAATTGGCCGAATATTTAAGTTTGAATCCTCTTTTAAGTACAAATTCAGTCATTGCATTTCCAGAAAAGTATGATGCATTATCAAACATTAAAGCGAAAGGAAATCCAAACCTGGTGATTATAAATTGATCTATGAACTCAATGATATTTTCAGCATTAGCCGTCTTGAGTGGAACTGCTTCTACCCACTTAGTAAAATAATCTATTGCTATGAGGATGTATCTATGCTGCTTAGAAGAGTGAGGAACGATCTCACCTATTATATCCAATCCCCACTGACTAAAAGGTTTCTCAATGTTAACCGGCTGTAGTGGCAAGGATGGCTTCTTTTTTCTTCCAGCAGTAGTTTGGCAGAAGTTTGGCAGACTTGACATTTCCTCACGTAACTGTGCAAGTCTTTAAATAACGTGGGCCAGTAATATCCTCTGTGCAAGATTTTATGTGCAGTAGCATCTCCAGCATAGTGTCCGCCTGCTCGCCCATCGTGGAGTTCCTGCAAAACTTTTTCAGCTTCAGATTTCTCAAGACACCTAAGAAGAACAGAATCATAATTTATTCTAAAAAGAATATCATTTATGAGCTGATATTGTTTGGCTTTCAACCTTAGAGATCTTTTCTTAGTATGATCGAGGTGTGAAGGAGCATACCCATTCTTAAGATAATAAATGATATCAGCGTATAATGACTCTGCATCGTTTAGGCTTACCTCGCACATTTGTACCTCTGCAAATGGAATTTCAGAAATTTGCGATGCTCCAGCCAGCATTTTTCAAAAGCCTTGGCCTCTTACAATGTTTGTTGGTTTAATCTCAATGTCATATTCCTGTAAGGCAATAACCCAATTGGCCCTTTTCTCACCCACATCCTTCTGTACTAGAAGATTCCTTACCGCTGGAAACGGTACTATAATTTTAGTATGGGTTTTGAGTAAGAAAGGTCTGAAATATTTGACCGCTTTGAAAATAGCATAAGCCTGTTTCTCCACGTCTGAATAATTTAATTCAGCGCCCTGTAAATTTGAACTGAAAACACAATTGGGGCTTCTGCTTTTTCTTGATTTGCTTGAGTGAGTATCGCAACATATGACCTATCTGAGGCAAATGTATATAAAATAAAAGGCTCTGAAAAATTCGGAGTTGCTAACGATGGAGCATTAATAATAGCTTGTTTGATCAGGTTGAATGCTTCGTATTCATCTTTGCCCCATTTAAAATTTGAGTTCTTTTTAATCATGGCTTGCAAATGAGAGACGATTTGTGAAAAATTTGGAACGAATCTCTTTACAAAGTTGATTTGACCAAGGAAAGATTGCATGGCTTTTTTGTTATGAGGTAAGGATATTTCAGAAATATCTTTGATTCTGTCGGAATTGATGTGAATACCGGATTTTGACACTATGAATCCTAGAAGTTTCCCTTCACTTAATGCGAAAAATATTTCTTTGGGTTAAGTGAAATTCCATACCTCAAACACGATTGGAAGATTTGTTTCAAGTCTCTAAGATGGTTGCTTCGTTTCTTAGAATACACTGTTATATCATCCAAATAACTTACTACAGTTTTATTGACTAAACCTTTGAATGCGATGTCCATGGCTCTCTGAAATGTGGCACCAGCATTAATCAAACCAAATGGCATCTTCTGATATGCCTATGTGCCCCATTTAGTTTTGAATGTGGTTTTCAACTGATCATCAGGATGTACCAACACTTGATTGTATCCTGAAAATCCATCCAAGAAAGACATTAATTCTGAGCCCGCCACTGCCTACAATATCTGTTCCATAGGTGGTAAAGGAAAATTATCTTTCTGACAGGCCTTGTTAAGGTTTCGAAAGTCAATGCAAATCCTAATATCTTTGTTTTTCTTTCTAACAGGTACCATATTGGAGACCCATTTAGAATGTTTGACAGGAAAGATTATTCTGGCTTTCAATAACTTATTGAGCTCAGTTTTTATCTGATTTTCTAAATTGGGATGGATCTTTCTCAGCTTTTGTTGGATAGGTTTTTCATTTTCGACCATGGGAATAGTATGTTGGATGATGGAAGTGTTGTATGTTTTCAGCTCATCATAATTTCAGGAAAAATCTTTTTTATATTGTCTCAAAAGACGAATATACGCTAATTTTTCTTCAGGGGCTAGGCCGAGACCTAGATTAATGTTTTGTGGTTTGGCATCGGTTCCTAGGTTTACTAATTCATAGTTCAAGGTTGAACTTTGGAGTTTTAATTTGGTAGACCTTTTAAACCGATCCTTCAAATCGTACAAGTCTTCTAACTTGACTACCGACTTAGGTATAGCATTGTTAGTGCTATCTTGTTGCAATTGTCGATCATGTTGGTCTTCGTCAATTATTTGATCGGAGTAGGATCCTTCAGATGTGAGGAAATTTACAATATCAGGATCGTCATTGAATACTCTCCAATTTGTGATGTTATCAGGAATGGATGGTCTAAAGATTAATTCTATTGAAAATCTATCTGGACTAAAATCTTCTGAAGGAATAAGCTTAGAAGCTACGTTTGCCAAAAGGTCTGCACTTGCGTTTTGGAGTCTGGGAATTGAAGAGATATTAAATGCTATGAAATGCTCAGTCAGATCTTGAACTAAGGATTGATAATGTTTTAAATGACCTGATAAGCAATGTATAGTATTACGTACCTGTCTGACCACAATCTCAGAGTCTCCAAAAACTTGAAGGTACTTGACGTCTAACCTGATTGCTTTGTACAACCCTTGGACCAAAGCCTCATATTCTGCTGTATTGTTGGTGCAATCAAATTCGAGTCTACATGTTAGCATGATTTTATCTCCTTCTGGACTAATTAGAATGCATCCTGCTGTTGTTCCTTTGTTAGATTTAGAACCATCAAAAAAAATTTCCAAAACAAAGATTTATTTACAGGACTATCTAAAAAATTGATACATTTCGAACTATCACTTCGAGAAAAATTTTCGACCTGGGACAAAATAGAGTGTTCTAAATAGGGTGATGCATGAGCATTGAAATTGCCGAGGAAAGAATCTACCGACTAATTGCCAATAATGCTACTGTTATATGCTACTAGTTCATTTTCCCCCTCTAGCTCCGTTACTATGTATTTCTGATGTAGTTCTCGTTCAAATTTTATTTGATTTGGTTTACCATTGTAGGGAAGCCACATGTGCGACCAGTCGGTTGCGAAGCATCCATGAAGTTTTTCTGACCAATCCCTGCTAAGAATTAAACCATAAAATTCTGGAATATCAGCAACTAAAATGTCAATAACTTGACATACCTTTGGGTTGGATGACAGCCTTATGGTTACTTGATTTAGTTTGCCAATCACTTCAACTTGAGATCGATGTAGTTGAACTATGTGCACAGCGGATTTCTGTGGTTGAACATTTAACTTGGCACATATGGACTTTGGTAAAATATTAGATGAAGCACCAGAATCTACCAAACAATTGTGCACATTTTTATTGAAAATTTCATAAGTAAGGAGAAATGGGGGAGTATGAGATCTCGATCTTCCTCCAATTAGAGCGATGTCATTTGGATCAATCTTATTGATCACATTAGTTGGAGGTCTTCCCATGTTATGAGAAGCTTAAGAAAGTACAGTGGCAGGCAAAGGTGCAACTAGCACAACATGTCATTCTTTCATCATTATCTTTTGTTGATGCTTTAACTTGCTCAGTTCGTAAAGGGTGATGTTGGCCCTAGTCTTTTTCATATCTTCTATAATATTATACTCCATTTCATCCGACACGATCAGTGTTTTAGATGGATTTGATTCATCTGTTTGGACTGGGCTGGTTTGAGTCGCTTTCTTTGTTGTGACTTTATCCTTTATTGCAAAGCTTGCGCTCTTTGACTTAGGGATAGTTTGGGGAGGATCAAGATGATTTTTAATTCGTGTGCTAACTGGGAATACTTCTTGATCTTCTTCTTGTGGGAGGATGAAATCCCACATTCCTTGTAATTCCACAACTTCTTCATCATCAGTTTGCCCTTCAGTGGCAATTTCCTCTTCCTCTTCTTCGGATTCAGCATTTGAAATAGCATTGGGTGGCTTTGAATCCGTTGAAGGGCCTCTTTTAAAAGCTCTGTAGGGCTTTTTTGAAGAAGTTTCTGCTACTTGCTTTTTGATGTCGACCATTTCATTGGACATGGTCTTTAGAACTTTCTACAATCCTTCCAAATCGAATGGATCTTTTGCTTGTTTCTTCTTGGAGTCTTCCTTGAAGGTGACTTTCTTGGATTTACGTTCCTCTATCGCGGATTTCTTTTCTAGGGCTATTATACGTTTCTCTACTGCTATTGCTTCTTTCATGTTTTCGGCTAAGGTTGTTTTATTATCCCTGTCCACGAAGATTGTTATGTTTGATGGTAGAGCGGTGATATACCATTCACTTCATACTTCTTCGCTGGGCTGGGAAGCAGTAGGAATTTTGTTTAGGATTTTATTGAAACGTAAATTGAAATCTTTTATAGGCTCTCTAGATTCGGCCCTAAGGTTGGATAGGTCATTGATTAACGTTGTCGTAGACCTGTCATCACCGAACTTGGTCAGGAATTGCTCCTAGAAGATATCCCAACTAGTGATAGATCCGAAGGGTAATGAAAAATACCATGATCTGGTTGTTCCTTGCAGAGTATAAGGAAAAAGCCGAACAACAACATCTTCATTAGTAACCCCATTGAGATTAATGGATAGCATAAAGTTGTTTATGTGCTCTTCTGCTAGCATGCCTGCCTCAGGATTAAATTTAGGCAGCCATTTCTCAGGATGGGTCAGTATTTGACTCAGGGGTGCAGGCATTAAGACTGCCCCAGGTTTATTCCATGGAGACTAGGCCATTGTTGTACTACTAACAGAGGAAAGTGCAGAAGATGATCCCTGTGGTTGGGAAGATGAGGATACTACGATTGTAGATGATTGAGGAAGAGTTGTGGGGGTTTAAGTGGACGGATGGATGATGATCTGAAGTGGCGGAGTGGATGGTGGACTTCGCGGTGAAGAAGTTGAGATGGATGATGCTGACGAAAGATTCTCGCTTTCAGACTCTTTAGGTGATTTCCTTGCTCTTTTCCTGGTAAGAAGAGGTAATTCGGTTGGCTAAACGCCAAACTTTTCACTCTTTAGCCTGGTCAGGGGATGAGCAGGGTTATATTGCGAAGTCACGCTGCCTTGATATTTATCAGACCTTTGAGGAGAAATAGAAAATTGCTGAAGTTTGTGAATCAGAGATTCGACTTCAGGAGGTTCAATAGTAGATTGTTCTGAAATGTCAAGGTTTGTAGTAGCGGTTGATACTCGAGCGACTTCTAACTCTGGATTTAAGTGTAATGGAGAAGTCGGGGGAGATGGTGAGGGCGATTTACTCTCAGAATGGTATTCAGATTTAGATTTACTTGCCATTCATAGTTCAGGCCCTCCTTCTAGAACCAAATATGTTGAAGCCCCAGAAATCGGGTCTACAACAAGGGGGATACTTGCCCGGTCCAGACCTTGGTTGGAAGTTCCTTATCCATTTGTTATAGCGGGTCCGACTGGGGATATGGGACCAGTTTCCCAATCTATGAGTGTGTGTGTGTATATTTTGATGTTCCTGATCTAACAGTTCCTAATTAAGATATTCTAATTCTAACTTTAATCTAATGCTATGCTATTGTAATCTAATAAGCAGCAACATCTAAGTCTATACTAACCCGGGATGTAATTCTTCTATTATGCGATCTAGAAACATTTCAAATAACAACTGGTAATAAAGATCATTTAGCTATTATGAGAAAGGAAATCAATAAGGATGAACCACTTCGCATAAAAAGTTAGACAAAACAATTGTGAAAAAACATATCGCATAATGAGCTATTCATAAATTAAGCATAAATAAATAGCTATCACCGTACAAAAGTGCCAAATGATAACTCAGGCATTCATGCAATAATACATAAACAACTAAAAACTATATACCACTTTAACACATAAGAAGAAATGGTCAAGAGATAAAAGTACCATTTATGACTAGTCCTACTCATGAGCTTCAAGCGACAATGATTTATCTCTCTTTGCTCTAACATCCACTAAGAGTACAGAAGTGCAACATCAGTAGCAGATATCAAATGCAAACATCAACAAATCATGTTCCATTCATTCACCAAAACCTCCTCTGAGGGTGCAAAAGTGCATGTTCTGAGGACAAGTTTTTGATAAATTTCTGGACCCTTCTCTAAATGCATGAGAAGGGTTTAAATACTACTAACTAAATAACTTAATTACACAGATTCAGGATATGGTTTAAATGACCGCCCTTTTTCTAAGAAAAAATAAAACAAAACTATTTCTAAAAATTAAATCTAATATCTAACTATTTCTGCATTTTCTCCTTAATGTTGCAAGCATTCAGTATTTGCCTGAGTAGAGTCGGCTGACTGTCTTCCGCTTTTGGTTGAGCTAAGCAAATATAATTGGTAAGAGCTAGCACCATCTTCTCAGCAAAATCGATGATATACTCGAGAGTCATCCCCCGACTATGTGGCTTTACCGCGTATACCCGGTAATAATCTCAGTTCAACTTGGTTAACCATTTGGATTGCTTCTGCCTTTTCTTTAGCTTTATGTTTCTAGTTTGTTTTTTACCATTGCTTTCTTGCATTTTTCGCGCTTACAGGTGACTGAGCAGTTAGAGGCTTTCCTTCTCGAGCAATTTTCTCAGGGAAACTGCCTCCGTTCTTTGATCCAGGCTTCTCTGATGCATTTTTCGCCTCTTCATCTTTATCGGGTATAAAGCTTCAAAATTTGTAAAAGTAATGACCTCGTGAGATCTTGACCCTGAGCATTAAACTGCCTGTTGATATTAGCATCGTTCAGTACTCATTCAACCATGGTTGTATATGAAAGATCTGTAATGGATGGCTCAGTAACATTCTATGAATCTGTGGCTCTGTTGCATTCGGTACCTGTTTATGAGGGTGTCTTTTCTCTGTCTTTGAATATTGGAGCTCTACCCTTTTTCCTCATAGCTTCCTGCACATTGCTTTGTGTAAATTTTTCTTTTCGTTCCTGTAGTTCACAAGTGAGGAGAGAGTAATGATAATAAATAACAACAGGAAAGCTTTAAATGCTACGGATATGAAAAAACACGCCATCTGACGTGAACTGGCTCTTTGAAAAACACAAAATCATATTTTATTAACAACTGGTATATAACTCATTAATTATCATTAAAGCGCGTATCCAGTTCTTGGTTTATGGAAAAAAAAATTCTTGAATATTGAGCCAGGAAAATCTGCGATGGAATGTTTCTGCGATCTACATCGCAGTATCGCATTACCGCAATTTCATCGTGCTATTCTATAGAAAGGTTGCTTGATCGCGCTATCGCAAGGATCGCAGATCACAGTATTGCAAGATCGCAGATCGCAGTATCGCAAGATCGCAGATTGCAGTATCGCAAGATCGCAGTATCGCAAGATCACAGATCGCTCAATCGTTTAATCGTTATGTGTCTTCCATGCAATTTTGCGAGATGCAATATGCGATATCGCATATCAGCGATTTTTAAGGTTTTCCAACGTGAGTGTTTCTTAATGCATGCGATGCGATGGAGTTCGCGTCGCAATCTCGCATTTTATCATTTTGACTCATAAGAAAATGCCCTACCATTCTTTGCGCGATGCGATATTTCTTAAGGAGTGACATATATGAGCACTAATTGATTTCTTGAACTTTTTGACTAAGGGTCCCCACTTACATAGTGTTATTGCTAATACTAAATAAGGAGGGGGGTTGTTGGTGGCCACAACAAAATGATAAAGTTATTGCTGAAGACTTATAGTTTGAAGATTTAGAGCACAACACTGCTAATAAGGAAAAACCTTCATAGATAAGTTCAGCCCCTTGTGTAGTTAGTTCCCCTTTGAATCTCAGTCCAAAGAAAGAATCCCATTCATTCCAAAACATCCCTTTATCTCTGTCGTCCATCATTTTAGTGTCAGTCTTTCCAGCCTTCCTCCAGTGATCAAATGTGCTCTTACAAAGTGATTTTGAAGTGTCAAGGTCAAATTTTGTCATTTTAGTGAGTCTTCAAGCAAAATTTGGTCACTAGGCATTAGGTCTAGGGTTTGCCCAAATGTCAGTCCATGTCATTATTCAGCTGAGCCTATCATCATTCAGAGAGTTTTCATTGTCATGTCAGTGTCTAATGAGTCATTTTACATCTTGTTCATGCTTCAGTTGTGCCTAGGCAAGCTCATTTCCCTCTCCTAGGGTTTTGAAGCCAATTTCTCTTGGGCGGCTAAATAATCGGCAAAACTCATATCCTGATGTTCATACACCTTCCCCTATCCTTAAAGTACCTTATCAAACACTTTCCATCCCTTAGATCCGCCAAATTCCTCATTTTTGCACAAACCCTAGTTTCTAGCTACAATCTGGCAATTTTCTAGGTTTGGCCTGTGTTTTGCCCTTTTGGACCCCTTCCCCTCACTCAATCTCTGAGATTCCACTTTCCCTGCTTCCTAACATCCCTCCCTACTCCCAAAAATTTCCCCAAGAATTTAGAAGCCCCCTATCCCCTTCATTTCGCTTCATTTCGACAAAATCCCTTGTTTCACACATCGGGACAAGTTTCATTCAAAAGTTGTTTCTGAGCAATAAAAGATGAATTTTGGAAAACTGAGAGAGGTTTTTGTCCACAACATGCCAAGGAAGAAAAATGTCTTTCACTTTTTACACAAGTGTCATGGTTTGAGAGAAATGTCAAAAATACCGGCGAGAACGAAGGTGCTCCAAGGACGGTTGGCCAAAGCACAAAAACGAAGGAAAACGCCCGATCCACTCCAAATTTTGGCCAAAGCCTCTTTGACTGAGCATGGTACTTGATTGGGGACTCCCAGCCCAAACTTCAAGAAATTTGGAGAAAATTTTGTCATTTGTGAATTTTTTGTACAATTTTACAGGTTTTGGTCATTGGAGTGGTCTCACCCCGCGCGCGACCACTCGGGAGGACTGCTCAGAATCACAAAAAGTTGACATTTTTGGAAAGGGCATGCAAAAACTAGAATTACCTATACTTGGGGTCAACTTGATTTTGAGATTTGGGCCTCCAAAAGCTCAAAATACATCAAAATTTTGACTTTCTGCCCACTTTTTGAGTTGCAGAAAGTGACCTTGGGAGAATTGACTTTTGAGGGGTCAAATCAACTCCAAATCCAGACATTCCACTTGGGATGGAAAGTAGACACACAAAGCTTTCCAATGAGCCATCTTGCACTTGATTTGGACAACTGGAACCCACTCAAAAAGTGCTGCAAAGGGGCGCGACCACTCGAGCTAAAATTGCCAGTTTTGACTTTTCAGGCCTGCAAACTCTGTTTTTTACCTTGGTTGATCATTTGTACTTGTAAATGATGGATGTATGGATAATTTTCATGGCACATTGATAGATTTAATCTCTCTTAACCCTTCTAGAAGCTTCCTTGATGTAAATAGTGAATATTTAATGCATGGATGAGTTAGCTAAGTTTTAGAGGCAAGTTGTTTTGACTGCCTATTATCTAGTGCTAAGTTTAGAATTAGTTCAAACTGCTCCTAGGAAGCTGAGCTCGACCCCTAGAGGTGGGGAAAGGAGTTAGATGGTCTATATTATGCCTTCTCTTGCTCATTTTCATGGTTGGACTCTTGTGGGAGAAGTATTATTGTATATTGTACATCTATTACTGCAATTTAAGGAAAAGGAAGGCCAGGGTTTTGCAGACATCATTGTGGATTCTTGTGGATTGTTGTGTTGATGGTGTGTTCTCTACATGTTATTGTAAGTGTGTTTATGTGTTCCATCTCTTTCTTTGCTGCTAATTGAACAGATGAAGTGATAAAGTTTGAATTCATGCATGCCATGCTCAGCTTTTAATTTTGTTCAATATCTATGTTTTCCACTGTCTAAAGAGGATTCAAAGTTGTTGTTTGCCCTCTTTAGCTCCTCCTCTATCATTCCTGATCATCCATCTCAGATTAAGGCATCAGCACTCACTCCTACCTTGCCCCAAAGATCCCCCTGCAAAAACTGAGCCCAATCCCCGCACCCTGAATTGCACTCCCTCCAATTGCCACCAAAAACCCCAAAAATCTTTAAATCAACCTCCCTTATCAATTTACTAGCCTAAAATCTTTATTCCTAATTGGTCAGCTTATCATATTGAAAGATCTACCGAATCTGACCCGAGAGAGCCTTCTCATACCTCGTATGGCTAGCTACGAGGTGAAATGGTTTGATGTAGCCTTGAGAGTTTGTCTATCTCAGCCTAGGTGAATTCCAAGCGCTAACACATCACATTACTCCCTACCATTCAACCTGCTAGTATTCTTCCACATTTTCCAATTATGGTAGGACAGCAAGCACCTTCGAGGATAGAAAGAATTGTAGCTGCCAGATATGGACCTTTAGTCTTCTCTGTGCCTTTAAATCCTATGCCTGTGGGATAATATCAAAAATATATGCCTAAATTCACTGGAACAGAGGGAGTGACAGTAGAAGAACACCTTGAAGCTTTTTATAGTTATGCTGATAATTTAGATATAAGTGAAAATGATGTGTGGATGTGATTTTTTGTCCAGAGCCTTGATGGAGAGGCTAGGAAGTGGTTCAGAGAATTACCCCAGAGATCTATAATAGATATTGAAGCATTAGATGATGCATTTTTGAAGCAATGGGGAGATAAAAAGGACTTTCTGTATTACCATACTGAATTTGGTAACCTGAAGAGGGAAAATGGTGAATCAATACCTGATTTTAGTAAAAGATTCAATGGAATGTATAATAAGATACCATCTGAGGTAAAACCTACTCCTACCTCTGCCAAACTCACTTATGCCAATGCTTTTGACTCTGATTTCTGCTTGTTATTGAGAGAAAGGAGGTGTGCTACTCTAGCAGACATGCAGGATGCAGCACTAGAAGTAGAGTCCAATATCATGGCTACAGAAAAGCTAAAAAGTCAAGCCGACAGAAGGAGGCAGAGAGGTCAGGCTTCTACTTCTTTTGCTTCATCTTCAGAGCCTAAATTAGAAAAAATGACCAAGATGATAGAGTCATTGGCTATTGAAATTTCTAAGTTAAAGGTTGAGCAGAACTCAGGGAAAACAAGGCAGCAAAACACATTTGCTCCAAGAAACCCCAATCCATTCAGAAGAGCAAATGAGTAGTTACAAATTATGCAAAGGGGTGAAGAAACAAAGGAAGAACAAAAAGTAAAAGCTCCTTTCCAAAATGTAGTCACGGAGGAGGAACAATTTGAAGAAGATGAGGATGAAATTCACTGCATGGAAGATAAAGGAAGCGCTGCATTTTTTACGTTGGTTGAGTATGAACAATCATTGCTACAGGAACAAGACAATCAAGAATGGAATAGAGGCGTTGTTCTACAAACTAGTGACCATCCGAGATATAATCTGAGGTCCAATGCAAAAAATGCCAAGGAGAATCCTGCCCAAAGAGTTGCTGTCCAAACAGAATCACAGAATGTCAAACAGAGAAAGCCAGCAGCTGATCCAGTCATCCTCAAAGCTCCAGTTCAAGAGGTAAAAAGTTCTGATAAATCATCTTCTTCTTTCAGCTTTGAGTCAGAAGTTCAAAAATTGAAAATATATGTGCCTCTGGTTGAGTTGGTGAAGAGTGAAGTGTTTAGAAAGCCCATCTTTGAAGCCCTTGAGCTAGAAACTAAACAAAACTCCACTGACTCTATTAATTTGCAAGATGACAAGCCTGCCATTGTTCTTAGCCCCATGATTGAACCTGCTGATAATAATTCTCCATCTTTTTATGTCTCATTGACCATTCATGACAAAATCCTCCACAATTACCTGCTAGACACAGGGGCCAGCCATAATTTAATGCCTAAAGCTGTCATGGAAGTGTTAGGCCTTGATATCACTAGACCCTATCATGATTTATTTTCCTTTGATTCAAGGAAGGTGAAATGCCTTGGATTGATTAAAAATCTGGCCATTATCTTAACTTAGCTTCCCATGAAGAGTATGATGATGGATATTGTGGTAGCAGATGTCCCTCCTAAGTTTGGCATGCTGTTGTCCAGAGGGTGGATTAAGAGACTAGGTGGTACATTACATAATGATCTATCTTATGAAATTGTCTCAGTGTTTGGAGGAGAAAGCAGGAGATTATATAGAGAGGCACAACTGGCATACATCATTAGTGATGAGAAGAATCCTACAAATCATCCTATATATGCAGTGGACACTAATTTTGGAGCATGTATTCTCGAAATAGAAGAATCTCAGAAGGCCGAAATGCAGCTCAGGAAACTAATAGTGCAGGCCGAGGAAAAGCAAGGAAGTCAGGTTTGGGAGATGTTCTTTGATGGAGCATGTTCCAGGGAGACTGCAGGAGCAGGGGTAGTGCTAATATCTCCACAGCAAGAAAGTATTCAGCTGTACTTTAAGCTGGTTTTTCAAGTCACAAACAACATAGCAGAATATGAAGCTCTGCTATTGGGCCTTAATGTAGCAAAAGACAGAGGAATCAGGAAGCTGAAGGTGTTTGGAGATGCTGATTTAATTATACAGCAAGTGAATAAAACATTTCAGTCATACAGAGATGAGGTATGGAGAATCATAGATTCTTTTGATTTTTTCTGTATTTCATACATTCCTAGAGCCCAAAATCAGCTTGATGATTCCCTTGTTTCTACTAGTCTATTTATTCCTCCCATGCCTCCCAAATTAGTTTATGAAGTGCGAATGAAGTATAGACCATCCTTGCCTGACAATGCCCACCATTGGAAAGTTTTTGAAGATGATAATGAGTTGAATAGGTTCTTGCAAGTCATTGATGAATTTTCTGAGATGCAAATTGACCAAGAAAATGAAGCCTTGGAAGAAAGCCACCAGCCACAACTTAGAAATAAAATTGGTAAAAACAGAATTGTCTAGATTCCTAGTAACTGTATTCCTAAGGGTCTAATTCCGCTTAAAAGACTCTTTGACCAAAATGATGTGCCTTACAAAGCTACCCAAAAAGAAGACCAATCTTCAGTCTATAAGCATGATGTAGGAAGTCCAGGTCAACCTAGATATGTAAATCTATATACTCATTTGTCTGCTGATCAAAGTGCTAAACACTATAATTTAATGAGGCAATTTGCTGATGTGTTTGCCTAGGAGTATAGTGACCTGAAAACATATGATAAGAACATAATTCAGCATAAAATCCCTCTGGAAAAAGACACCATTCCTTTCAAACAGAAGCTGAGACCGATAAATCCTATGCTTCTTCCTCTAATTGAAAAAGAAATTAAAAAATTGTTGGCTTCAGGGATTATAGTCCCGCTCAGGTATTCGAAATGGGTGGCCAATCTAGTGGTGGTGAGGAAGAAAAGTGGTGAAATTAGATTGTGTGTTGATTTCAGAAATTTGAACAAATGCTCCAAGAAAGACAACTATCCTCTACCAAAGATGGAGCATTTGCTGCAAAAAGTCTTAGGAGCTAAAGTGATGTCATTTTTGGATGGATTTTCAGGCTTTAATCAGATTGTTGTGCACCCATATGATCAAGAAAAGAATGCATTTACCACTCCTTGGGACACTTTTATGTATGTCAAAATGCCATTTGGATTGATGAATGTTGGAGCCAACTTTTAGAGAGCTATGGACATAGCATTTGTGGTAGAAAAGGACAAATTTGTGCTTATCTACCTTGATGATATAACAGTTTATTCTAGCAGCAATCAAAATCATTTACAGCATTTAAAAAAAATATTCTTGAAGTGCAAAAGGTTTGGAATTTCAGTCAATCCCAAAAAATCTCAATTTGCTTTAAATGAAGACAAGCTGTTAGAACATATTGTGTCTGCTGCAAGTGTTCAGATTGACCCAGAAAGAGTCAAAGCCATACAGACTTTGTCTGTCCCAAGATCAAAGAAAGATATCCAATCATTTTCGGGCAAAATTAATTTTGTCAGGAGGTTTATTCCAAATTTCGCAGAATTGGTTAAGCATGTGACCTCCATGTTGAAGGAAGGATCAGAGGTAAGATGGACTGGTGCAACAAGAAAATCATTTGAGTCTATTAAAAAGGCTATTATGGAAGCTCCAATTTTAATAAGTCCAGACTACAGCAAGGAGTTTCATATATTTTCATTTGCCTCTGAAAATACTATTGCAGCAGTTTTATTGCAGCAAGATGTAGAAGGTTCAGAACATCCAGTAGCATTTTTCAGCAAGAACTTGGGGGATGCTGAACTAAGGTATGATATTATAGAAAAACGGGCATATGCTCTTATTAAATCCTTAAAGGCTTTCAGAGTTTATATCTTGCATTCAAAAATAATTGCATATGTGCCTTCTGCTGCAATAAATGATGTCTTGACACAACCTGATGCTAATGGAAGGATGGCAAAATGGATTGCAAAAATGATAGAGTTTAATATAGAGCTGAAGCCCACTAAGCTGGTCAGAGGTCAGGGGCTTGCCAAGTTATTGGCTGAAAAAAATTGCAGGTCTTTAGATGTTGATTTCTTGTGCACAATTGCAGAAAATGGTCAGGTAGAAAAAGAGGAAGCAGCTGAATTAGAGAGGAAGCAGTTAGTGGCCAAAAATCCAGCTTCATGTAACTGGTATGCTGAAATAATTAATTTCTTGCTGAAGCTAGAGGTCCCTTCAGGATTTACTCAAAGTCAGGCCAAAACTTTAAAACTTAAGAGCAGCAAGGTACTGCATTCTGGAAAATTTGTTGCACTGGAGGGATTCATCTGGAATATTTTTAAGGTGTCTGGACAAAGAAAAGTCAAAGGAAGTTATGTAGCAATTTCATAATAGCATGTGTGGAGGGCACCATTATTGGAAAACTACAGCCCATAAAATTCTCAGAGTTGGGTACTATTGGCCCACTTTATTTTCTGATGTGTTTGTTTTGGTTAAATCTTGTGACAGGTGCCAAATATTTGAAGGAAAGCAGCAGTTGAAGTCCCTGCCCCTAAAACCAATTCAGGAAAAAGGACCTTTTCAGCAGTGGGGCTTGGATTTTATTGGAGAAATCAATCCACATTCCAGTGGCTAGCACAGGTGGATATTAGTAGCCACTGATTATTTCACAAAGTGGATTGAAGCAGTCTCTACAAGGAAGGTTGATCACAATGTGGTCATGAAGTTTTTGACAGAAAATATCTTCAGCGGATTTGGTTGTCCACATAAATTGGTTACAGATAATGCAGCTGCCTTCAGGGCAAAAGAATTGGTGGAAATGTGTGATTCAATGGGGATTAAACTTGTTCATTCCACCTCATATTATCCACAGGGAAATGGTCTAGCAGAATCCTCTAATAAAAGTCTGATCAGGATAACTAAAAAGTTGTTAGAGGACAATAAAAAGAATTGGGATTCAAATCTCAAGTATGCACTGTGGGCTGACAGAGTGACCATTCAAAAATCCACAGGCAATTCTCCTTTCAAGCTGGTATATGGCACTGAGGCTGTATTTCCAATTCATCTAACTCTCCCTGTGGCAAAATTCCTTCAAGAAGAGCAGGATGAGGAAGAATGCATGGAAAAGAGGATCACTGATCTAGCAGAAATGCATCAGATTAGAGAACAGCTGGTTGAAAAAGCTGCAGCACATCAGAGAAGGATCAAGGAAGCCTATTGGGACTCATAAATTTCATATTTTCATCCACCTTTTTCTTCACTATTCATCCCATTAACCTTTTATCATATCATTTTCATAAATACATTTGGGTTTCACCTTATTATTTTCCATTTTATTCGTTTTTGTATTACAAGTGAATTTATAATTAAATATTAGAAAATATACATATTTATATATATATCTCAAGAATATGTGAGTTTTGTGATGTGTAGGAAATATGTGAAGAATTAATATCTGCTCCACCATATTAAGGAGATAATTATGCAAGCCTATTCCTAAGGAGAAAATCATGGAGGATTTGGTTGGCATATCTTATCCTATTCCTAAGGAGAAAATCATGGATGATTTGGTTGGCATATCTTATCCAATTCCTAAGGAGAAGATCATGGAGGATTTGGTTGGCATATCTTATCCAAGATATGTGAGAGATTTATGAAGGATTCAAAGGGATCATATTTTGTAATAATGGGAAAGTAGTTAAAAATGCTTGAGAGATTTGTGTGATCATATTTTGTAATAATGGGAAAATAGTTAAAAAATTGTTGCGAGATTTATGGAACTAAAGAGGATTAGTGGATGATCATTATGAGTTTTTTACTCATCCCATTGTATAAATAGGAGTACAATCTCCTCCATTTGTAATCTGGAAGTTTTTGTAATCTTAGAGTTGGTTTGTAATGGAGATTTTGAAATAAAGGATCATACTTCAATTTTGCTTCTACATCTGAATCTCCATTGAAGTGGTGTGCTTGTGGAGTTATGGAGGGCCCCCATGGCCTCACTTGCATGCTTATTTGTTTATAATTTATTTTATGTTTTTGTTTGATTTCAGCTTTCAAGTTTTGTTAAATTTTCTAATATTGGAAGAATCTTATTTGAAGGTGTTCTTGTAAGAGAACCGTAAGATCTCATATAATTATTAGATCTAGGTTTATTTCATTTCAACTTTTAATTTCTTATTAGATGTTCTAATGTTGGAAGAGATCTTGTAGAATATGTTCTTGTAAGAGAATCATAGATCTCAAACAATTGTTAGATCTAGGCTTGATTAGTTATTGAAAGAGATCTTAATGAATATGTTCCTGTAAGGGGACTTTAAGATCTTGGACAAATTAGGAATCTTTCTAGATCTATATATTTTAGATAAGCACTTCTAAGTTTACCTTCCCGAGTTGACATTAAATTAAACTCTAATTTTCATGCGCATTTTAGACCACACATTTTTGTGCCGTTGCCGGGGGAGTGCAACTAGAAGGATTTAGTAATTGTTTTTATGCATTTGTTTTTATGGACTAATTTGTGGAACTTGGTGACAGCAGGTTCGTAAAGGAGTTCAAAGTTTGGAGCATTTTTATTTTAGTACATAGTTATTTTAAATTTAGTTTTTATTTTAAACCCCCCATTTCTCACTAATCCATCTACGGATGATGAATTTGACAATGTTGAACAGGTACTTCTTGGAGAGCAAGGACAATAACCTTGAGCCAACTTTAAGAAAGGATTCTCACATACTTGCAAAACATAATGTAAAATTTTTAAATCTTGATGTGAGCATGTTCGAATTTTTAGTCTGTAGATGGCTTCATTGGAAGCATTCTTTTACTTAGAAAATAAAACATCTTTTAAGTTAATATAGAATAGATTAGAAAAATAAAAATGAGATCTCATTAGAAGTCATTAGAAGTCATTATCATTAGAAGTTTTTAGTTTTGTTTTCCAAAAATAAATCATCATGAATAAAAAGAACTGCTTCATCTTTGCATTTCTATGTCTTGTTTCTGTATCACGGGTGAGCCAGGAGCCTGATTATCAGAAAGATTTGTCTTCCGAGAGTCTAAATGCCCCCGCGACATTGCAGAAAGAGTGTAGATAATGCAAGGTTTTGTCACAGATCTTAATTGTGTTTTTTTTGTCGCAGATTTTAATAGTGTTTTATCCATCCACGTTAACCTGCATAAATAAAAAAAAAAATCAGGAGATTAGTATGCTCTCTTCCCGCGCTTCATGTGATCTGGAAGATCAGAAAATCTATTGATTTATTTCAAATAAAAATACTCTTGCTGGAGAACTAATCTGCAATGCGACAATAAAGAATTTTGTGAATGAGTGAAAAAACACCTTAAAATTTTTTTTAGATAAAACTTAGTCTTTTAAATTTTAGATTTTTAAAAATAATAAAAAAAATTCCCACATTAAAAAAAATAAATAAATAAATTTTGAAAAAAATAGCCATTTTTTTAGATAGGTTAAAAGAAAAATAATAATAATAATAATAAAATAAAATTTCTCAAAATTCATGCAAGTTTGAAAATAAAAATAAAAAAATGGAAAACTTGGAAACAAATTTTGAGGATCGATTATCAAACATTTGGAGGATTTTATAAATGTTTTTGACGGGCATATTTCATCTGACCCAAACAGGGAGTATTACTTTTCATGGTTATTTTAAGAATGGATTGATTTTAATATCATGATTCAGTCAATTTCAACACTTTGATTGTCTTTAATATGTTTTATTTGGTATGAAATTTTTGAGTAAGAATCATGAAGGAAATGGCCATTTCTTCTTGAACACACTTATCTTTTCTTTCTGCCAAGTTTTTTTTACAGGTTACAAGATAATCAAGTGATCATAAGGAGATTACATTGTGACGACAATTGGTCTTCCAAAGACTCAATTCATGAAAAATTCTAAAGACAAATCCAACTCCACAACCACAACCTTGCACCTCCCTTTTTGAAGCAGATTTTGAATTCCACCAATTGTAAATCCATAAAGCATGACATTTCCATATCCATTTTTCACAGCAAGAGTTCATATTCATACACCATGCATTTCCTTACATCCATTTTTGGACGCTTGAAGGAGCTAATTCTTCACTGCACATATCATGACATTTTCCACTCCACAACGATCCTTTTGTGTCATGATTACAACTCCTTGTTTTACAACGATGAATAAAACTCATTCCCTTTCCATGATTACATTGCCTTGTTTTCCTTGCCATGCTGATCCACATTGTTTTTCCGTGAGTTATTCCAATTTATAGTCCTACCAAATCTTTTTGTACAAACTCGCGTTGATTGATGTGGGATTCCTTAAGGCCCACCTTTCAACAAGTCTTGCCCCATCGACATCAGCACCTTATCTGGGAAATAGACTAGAGTTCCTTTTGAGTACCTAGAGGCTTGCATGCCTTACTGGCAAGTTCTCTCGCTGATGATCATGGGAATACATCAATGTCCCTTGATCTTCAGATCTCGCAAATGGCTCGACCTTAACACATCCATTCGCACTTCGCAAGATGTACTCGGGTACCTTGGCACTCATTGACATCAATGGTGAGTTGCCTCGCATTGGTTAACAACATACATCAATGGTCGGTAATCCAATGATTTCTATTCATGCTCGACATCGACACATTCTTTCGCATGATTAGAATTGTACCAAGAAGTTTAGTAACAGGTGAAGACTATACACTTTTTCACGACTCCCTCAGCAGTTACAGTAGCATGAATTCTGATCTATGAGAGTACCACAGTTCCACTTTCAGTGTTTATCTTTTCCATGATTCAGCATCAACATCTCAGATTCCTTCATTTCCCATGATCCAGTTACAACAACATCAGTCACATTTTCCTGATCTAGCAGCACTAGCAGCTACATTCCTATTGCATAGTTCATCATTCTTGGGTAAGTAGAGGTATGTTGTTTTCGAATATTTAATCATGCAATTCCTTATATGCTAACTTGAATATTTTGGAAAATTCCCTCACCATGCTACATTTCCTTTCATGAGCCATGTCAAGTTGCATGAGGACATGCAACCAATTCAGTTGAGGGGGGGAGAACTATATTCACTACATTTTCACTTCCATGATTCCATTTCTTCACCACTATCACTCCATTTACCATTCACCAACATTTATTTTCCAATGATACTTTGTAGCACTTTGCTTCATACGCAATATTGGCATGCTTCATTAATATTACAAAAGGGATTTCTTATGCACATTATGATTTCCAGTGAGTGTTTACATTATTATTGAAGAAAAGAGAACAGAAAATGAAATGAATGTTGTTAACACAAGAACCAACTTTCTTTTTATTCATGGTTGTCACACAAGAACCAACCACAAGAAAATGTAAGTTGTTACTCATGTCTTTCACATATCCTGGAAACATTCATTATTAAAGACATCATCATGTAAAGCCAAAGTTGTTCAAGATGCCAAATGTTCTTAAAGAGACCCATGCATGGTTGCATGAGGACATGCAACAAGTTCAGTTGGGGAGGATGTTGGGACTCAGAAATGTCATATTTTCATCCACCTTTTTCTTCACTATTCCTTACATTTTATCATCCCATTAACCTTTTATCATATCATTTTCATAAATACATTTGGGTTTCACCTTCTTATTTTCCATTTTATTCGTTTTTGTATTACAAGTGAATTTATGATTAAATATTAGAAAATATACATATTTTTATATATATCTCAAGAATATGTGTGTTTTGTGATGTGTAGGAAATATGTGAAGAATTAATATCTCCTCCACCATATTAAGGAGATAATTATGCAAGCCTATTTCTAAGGAGAAAATCATGGAGGATTTGGTTGGCATATATTATCCTATTCCTAGGAGAAAATCATGGAGGATTTGGTTGGCATATCTTATCCAATTCCTAAGGAGAAGATCATGGAGGATTTGGTTGGCATATCTTATCCAAGATATGTGAGAGATTTACGAAGGATTCAAAGGGATCATATTTTGTAATAATGGGAAAGTAGATAAAAATGCTTGAGAGATTTGTGGGATCATATTTTGTAATAATGGGAAAATAGTTAAAAATGGTTGCGAGATTTATGGAACTAAAGAGAGATTAGTGGATGATCATTATGAGTTTGTTACACATCCCATTGTATAAATAGGAGTACAATCTCCTCCATTTTTAATCTGGAAGTTTTTATAATCTTAGAGTTGGTTTGTAATGGAGATTTTGAAATAAAGGATCATACTTCAATTTTGCTTCTACATCTGAGTCTCCATTGAAGTGGTGTGCTTGTGGAGTTATGGAGGGCCCCATGGCCTCACTTGCATGCTTATTTGTTTATAATTTATTTTATGTTTTTGTTTGATTTCAGCTTTCAATTTTTGTTAAATGTTCTAATATTGGAAGAATCTTATTTGAAGGTGTTCTTGTAAGAGAACCGTAAGATCTCATACAATTATTAGATCTAGTTTTATTTAGTTTCAGCTTTTAATTTCTTATTAAATTTTCTAATGTTGGAAGAGATCTTGTAGAATATGTTCTTGTCAGAGAATCATAGATCTCAAACAATTGTTAGATCTAGGCTTGATTAGTTATTGAAAGATATCTTAATGAATATGTTCCTGTAAGGGGATTTTAAGATCTTGGACAAATTAGGAATCTTTCTAGATCTATATATTTTAAATAAGAACTTCTAAGTTTACCTTCTTGGGTTGACATTAAATTAAACTCTAATTTTCATCCACATTTTAGACCACACAAAGCCTTTGACAAGAAGGCAAAAACAAACAATTTTCAGATTGGTGACTTGGTTTTGAAATGGGATGCATTGAAGGAAAAGAAAGGCAATCATGGGAAATTTGATGCTTTCTAGACAAGGCCTTTCATCATTTCACAAATTCAAGGGAACAACACCTTCATACTGAAAAGTATGGGAGGAGAGATAGTTTTTTATGGCCCAGTTAATGGGTTGTTTTTGAAAGTTTATGTTGTTTAAGGTCTTTGGCCTTAAAGGTTGTAAATATTGTGTTTTTATCAGTTTTAGTATAGACGCAGTAGACTCCATGCCCAATGGAACACTAGGAATTTTGGCTAATTTGTGTTCAGCTAGAAAGGCAATGGTCTGCAAGTTCTTGAGACCTCATAGGGAGGCTCTCATCCCCAGAAGGAGCCAGTGCTAGCTTTGCTACATTTGTGACATCTGATGGATGGAGAGCAAGGGTGGCAGCCTTGTTTCATGTTTTATGAAGGCTCGCAGATGTCGGTTCCTTTTCTATTTCATTCTCCTTATAGCTCCAGCTAACCTCTGTTTCTTCCTTCCCCATAAATTCCCCTTATTTCCCTTCAAAGCCCTTTATCCCTATTTTTGTCTCGAAACCCCTCATAAACCCTTTTTCGGGCTCCCGAGCTTCTTTTTGTTTAAAACCCATTAAACTGAGCTAACCCTTTATAAACCCCATTACCCTTTAGAAAAGCCCAAAAGCCTTTTAAAACCCTGTATAAAACTATTTTTGTTTATTCCCAGGCGAAAAGATTAACCATAAGACTATGGTCATTTAACACCCTACGCATGCAAAAAAAATTAATATTGGCGGGCCCTTACCTGTCACATCACCCTGAGACATGTGCGTTAAATCCTGTCCGCCCGATCCCCCGCCTGGTGATCCAATGCCATACGCTTTCCCCGCTCCCATAACCTGCACGGCCGATAACCTGCGGGGAAGTGGTTTCCCGCCTGCCACATGTCGCAATTTAACCGGATTGCACCCGCCTGTACGTAAACCTTCATTCCCGAAGAGAAGTGCGGGGAAACCGCATACCGCCCTTCTGGTACGGTTCCCCGCACATTAACTGCCGACCATCTTTGCCGCCCATCAACCGTCCGATCGTCAATCTTGCGATCGAACGACCCTCATCATTCCATTCCTGTTTGCTCTCGATGGCTTCCATACGCTGATCTCCATCGTCCAATTTGTCTGATCCACGGCTAATATTCAATCCATCTCGCCTCTGTACCTTCCCGTCGCCTCCCGCCAACAGATCTAGGCCGTCCATCTGATTCATCCAACGGCCAGCGTTCTTTCTCGGCTCTTCGTCCATTTTCAAGGCGTTTTTCAGTGTTTTTGGCTTGACTCATGCATGCAAAGAAGGAAGAGATGACCCAGCGACCTGCACATTAAAATCCTTAGCTAGCACATTCAAAGAACAACACGGCCGAGGAAGAAAGGACGATCCTCGAGCAGCTCAACACCTTCAGCAGTTATGGACATTTATTCGTGAAACATTCCACCTGTTCAAGGAGTACAACAAAGTACCAGAGAATGTCAAATTTGTTAATTAAAACAGTCAGAATGTATTAGAGGCCCATAATAGTTTGTAGAGGTGGTTGGTGGTCAGTTATGACCCCTCCACGCATAGGTTAGTAGAGAGTTTTGTATTCAACCTCCATATATACCCAGAAAAAAGATGTAATCGGGTTGATGAGTGTTATTCTGTCGTAAGCTTCAACTTCTAAAGACTGTAACTATTGTATAACCTGCAGCTTTTGGTATTCATTTCCAACTAATACAAGCTTCTTCTGCTGTTAATTGCTCACTTTCCACTTCTCCTTCTTGTTCCAGGATGTGCCTATTTTGCATTTATTCATGTGCTATTAATGTTTAACATTAGAGGGGCTGTCATCCCACCTTTGTGTTAGGATTTAGCATGTATCATTGAATTTGTTTGCAGGTTTCTATTATTTTAATGCCAGAGAGCTATCATCCTATCTATGTATTAGAAAATAGATTTACAGACCTTTTTAACTGGTTACAGCTTGCCATCACAGGGTCATGTGCATCTGTTGGTGTGATCAGTGTTCTCCATGCTCACATTTTCTTTAAATATGTGAGTAATTGGTGGTTAAAATCCTTGTAGCCTGGGGGTGTTCACCCATGTCTGGGGTTAAGCATAGTAGAAGTGGTTATCTGGCTTGAATTTGCAGCATTTCTTTCATTCATCCACCATTTATCCAACTTTTTGTTGAGTTTGTAATGTTCTCGGGCATCTCTGAGATACAACCTAGGAGAGTTTCTTGGGGTGATAACAAAGACAAACCTCCACCCTCTCCACTGTCTACTTCGTAAGCATCTTCACACTCTTCCACTAATACAACCCTTACTCATACTCATCAAATTTCTTCAAACGGAGCTGGAAAATCACCTCTACTTAAAATTGATGTTAAATTCTAGTTGCCCATGTATAATGGTGAAGTGAATGCAGGGAAGCTTGATAATTGGATTCATCATTTGGAGGTATACTGTAGAATTCAAAACCTTCAAGAGGATGATATTAAAATTCATTTGGCTTCATTGAGAATGGAAGGTGCAACACTCATTTGGTGGGAAGCAAGGACTCAAGACGAGATCAAAATACATGGTAAGATCTCTATTACTTGGTCTGATTTCATTGATGTTATAAAAAGAAAATTCCACCCTTTAGCCCATATGAAGAAAGCAATCATGAATTCAAAAAATTTTAGATAGTTAAAAGGTCAAAATGTGCAAGAGTATGCTCAAGAGTTTAGGAGAAGAGATCTTATGTTAGGAGTAGACTTGCAGTCACAAGATACTTTACTGAAATATATAGGAGGTTTTCATAGCTATCTTCGACCACGGGGGCTTCACTTAATGAACCTCTAACATAACGCGTGCGTCCATGGCATACTAAACAATACCCTTAATTTGGCTACATATTGGAAAATACCTCTAAAAATCACATTTTTTAACCCCCTACCAATATGAACCCAATACACCTTCCCAATTTTAAAAAACCCTACTTTCACTAGATATTGTAGGTATCCATTTTTTCATTAACATTTTTTACACGCGTTTATATTTTTTCGTTAACTTTGAACTCCATTTTTTATACTTGCTAATATAAAAACCCTTTACCCCGTATTATATACTCAATATATTATATCACTTTTTCCTCAATATATATCCCCCAATATAAATGCACGTGGTATGGTATTGCTCTCCCAATGAAGTCCCCGTGTCTTCGACACACCATTCTTATGTTTAATCCCACGAATCTTGATGAGGTCTGTGTTCAAGCTACACACCTCAAAGAAAGAGGGAAAAATGTACAAGAAGAAGGTAAGAAGAAGCCATTCCAGAGTGGTGAAAAAGGAAATAGTTTTAAAGGAAAGTAGACGAAAAATGATTCTGTTAAGAAAGAATGGGAGAAACCCGTGTGCAAGAATTGTTCCAAAGAGGGCCATGATGAAGTGCATTACTATAAGCTTCATTTTGAATTGCGACTGAAGAAATTTAACAACAAAGGGAAACAAAATACCAATGTTGTTGTACAACAAGACTTGGGTTCTAACTCAGGTGATGAAACCAAGATTGCAGCAACAGTCACTAAGGGAAAAGCCGTGAAAAACACAATAAAAGAGGAAGCCATGGAAAGCACCAGCGCAACAAATAAATCCAATAATGTTTAAAATGAAGAAAACATAATTGAGCTGTTTCATATCTGAGTTATTTCCAAACACACCAAGATTCATACGTTGTTTGACAGTGGATCCCAAACAAATTTATTTTCTACATATTTGTTGAAGAAATTGAATCTGGAAACGTGCCTCATCATAAACCTTATCCGTTGGGTTGGGTAACCAAGGATGTCAATCTTCAAGTCACATGGAAATATGTTTTCAAGTTTGCAATTACTGCCAATTTCGTTGATGAAGTCGAATTAGATGTGGTGTTGCTGGATATTTCTGGAATGGTGTTGGGAAGCTTGTATTTGTATGATAGGAAAGTCATTTTCCATATATTTGAGAATAAATATCATTTGTTCAAAGACGGAGTGGAGTATATTGTGAGATCCCATCGTAGGAAGCTTAATCTATCTTTGGCAAGCGCAGGGAAAATGAAGCGACTGGTCAATTCTAACAAGAGTCTCGTGCTCCTTATGGTCAAGCAGAAGAAAGAAACAGAGCATGGATCCTTTGCAGTCTGTGATGGGAATTTGAAATTTGAATTGGTAGATGTGGTCAATCAATATGGAGACATGTTTCAAGAACCAAAGGGATTGCCACCAAAAAGGGGAATTCAACACGACATTCACCTATAGCAAGACTGTCCACTCCCAAACATCAGTATGTATCGAATGTCAATTTTGGAAAGTTTAAAAATTAAGAAACAAGTCTAGGTATTGTTAGATAAAGGTGTAATTTGTCCCTCTTCTTCACCATGTGGTTCACCAATTGTTTTGGTACCCAAGAAAGATGGAACTTGGTTCATGTGTGTAGATTATCGAGATTTGAACAAAATTACCATAAAGAATTGATACCCATTGCCCAGAATATATGATTTGCTAGATCAGTTGAAAAATGCAAAATATTTCTCTAAATTAGACTTGAGAAGTTGATATTATCAAGTTAGAATAGCTGAGGAGGATATTCGGAAGACCGCTTTTAAAAACAAATAGGGATTGTTTGAGTGGTTGTTTATGCCTTTCGGTCTTTGCAACGCTCTAGCTACATTCATGAGAGTTATGAATGATGTTTTAATATCCTTTCTTGATGAGTTTGTAATTGTCTATTTAGATGATATTTTGATATTCGGCAAATCACGAGAAGAGCATGTCAAGCATGTGAGGAAAGTGTTGGATGTCTTGAAAAAAGAGAAATTATTTCTGATGTCTAAATGTGAATTCGGGAAACCTTCCTTAGTGTATTTGGGCCACACAGTTGGAGGAGGTGAGATGAAGATTGACCCCTCTAAATTTTTTGTCATTGTGAATTGGCCAATACCCACATTAATCAAAGAAGGATTTTTCTGGGAGAAATTCATTATTGGAGGAAGTTCATTGCTAATTTATCTTCCATAGCAGCTCCACTACATGCTTTGACCAACATGAAGGTTGTCTTCTAGTGGGGAGCCAAACAACAAAAATCATTCGATGCTTTAAAACAAAAGATCAGTTCAGCCCCATTTTTAGCATTGCTAGATTTGAAATAACTATTTGAAATACAAACAAATGTGAGTGACTACGCCATGGGTGCAGTTCTTTTATAGCATGGTAAGCCCATTTCATTTCATTTTGAAATTTTTAATGGTGTTGTTATTAATTATCCTACATATGATAAAGAGATCTATGCATTAGTGCAAAGTGTGAAGAAATGGAAGCATTAATTGATGGGAAAATAAACCATTATTCACACCGATCATCAACCTTTGCAATATCTGCAATCTCAAACAAAACTGCAGCAATCAAGGCACTTTCATTGGATGGGATTCTTACAGTAATTCCATTTGGTAATCATGTATAAGAAAAGTATTTATAACAAAGTTGTTGATATACTTTCTAGACCAGTTGTTAATGTAGCCATTTTACTCAAGAATAATTTTGTTTTGCCTGAAAATTATGTTGAGCAATATGCCCATGATACTGACTTTCAAGAGGTATATTCAAACTTAAGTCAAGGCCACCAAGTTGAGGAATTAGACTACCATGTACATCATAATCTGTTGTATCATTTGGGAAAACTTTGTGTTCCACAGGGAGAGAGATTAACTGTCACAAGGGAAGCACACACTTCTCTTATTGTTGGACACTTCAATGTAAGTAAAATAGTGGCAAATCTTTAGAGGTATTTTTACTGGCCTCGCATGCTTGAAAGTGTGTCACATTTTATCAGAGGTTGTTCATTGTGTGCAATCAGTAAACCTAGTAATAGGAAACTAGGATTGTACACACCACTTCCAGTGCCTTCACGTCCATGGGAGAGTGTTTCTATGGATTTTGTAGGAGGTCTTCCTTTATCAAGAAAAGGTCATGGTTATTTTTATGTAGTTGTGGATAAGTTCAACAAGATGTGCGTATTAATGCCTTGTAAAAAACAAATTAAAGCTGAACAAACAACTCAACTTTTCTTTCAAAATGTATGGGTTCATTTTGGATTACCTAATTCTATTGTAAGTGACCGTGATTCCCGATTTGTTGGGAATTTTTGGTGAAGTTTATAGAACTTGATGGACACCAAGTTGAAGAAAAGTACAACCTTCCATCCACAAACAGATGGTCAAACTGAAGTGGTTAACATGATATTTATTCATTTGCTAAGAGTATATTACAACAAACATCCTAAGTTGAGGAGCCCTAAAATATGTTGAACATAGGAAGCGAGCTCTGAGAAGCGGATTAGGGTTCCTGTACTCACCTGCAACGGCAGGTCTGCAGAACAGAGGACTCCAGAATCAGATCGCGACAGCGCAGATAACAAACGACTGGGGGTTTTGACCGGCGGTTACAATGAACCCCCATCCGGGGGAAGGAGGGACGCCTCCCTCAAACGGCAACCAGCAAGGGAATCCTGAGGGTTCAGACAAAGAACAGGAACATAATGATGGAAGCACAGGCAAAAGTCAGCAACAACAGACTGAACAGGAACAGCAAGATAAACCGAAAGTCAGCTCATCCACATGCAAGCCAGTAGCCGCACACAGACCAAAAGTGGAGCTACCCAGTCACCGTATCAATGCCAGAATTCAATACATGAGAGATCATGCTCTCATAGGAAAATTTATCGGAATATGGCCAAACGAGAAAGCGTTGAGAGCATGGATAAATGTCAAATGGCATCCAAAGGGGCACATAACCCTGCATCTAGGGCCGAAGGGTTTCTTCACTGCAGTTTTTAACTGTTTGGAGGATAGGAACAGAGTTTTTGAAGGAGGGCCTTATTTCTTTAACTCTGTTGGGCTATTTCTCAGAGAATGGATTGAACGGTTCAACCCGGATAAAGAGGACCTAAGTTGGGCGCCGGTGTGGATCAGGCTGTACTCTCTACCATTGGAATACTGGGAAGAGGAGTCCCTCAAAGCCATTGGTAAGGTTCTGGGCGACTTCGTCAGAATAGCTGAAGATACAAAGACACAGAGATATACCTCGTATGCACGGATCTGCGTCTACATGGACCTGAAACAACCTCTGCCCGATACGGTAAGTCTCTTTCATGAAGATGTGGAATGTATCCAGTTAATCGATTATGAACATGTTCCCTTCAGATGTAGGAAATGTCATGACCTAGGTCACCTCTTCAGAGACTGCCCATTAAATAGCAAACCTACGATTCAAACTGAACAGGAAAACCCATCGGTAGATGGTTTCACCAAAGTGACAAATCGCAGAAGAGGGAATAAAAAACCAGCAGTTACTATAAAGACACCTCCAGGAAATCAATCAAAGCCATCTACTAGTAATAGCTTTGCAGTATTAGATAATGAGGATTTGCAAGATCCAGACAACTCAACCTATAATAAAAGAGGACCTACTCAGGAAAAGGAAAAAATGGATAGATCCCAATCGAAAGAAAAAGAAAAGGAGATAGATCTAGAAGGTAATCAGCCCAAGACAGCCTCCAAAGACTGGAGCCTTCCTGAAATGGATATAGATGGCACAAATCCCAGCATAGAAAATGAGAAGGAAGGCGATGGTCACTCTCAGGAACCACAAATCATGGAGGAGGATACGGAATCAATAGACATTGGTGAGCTAGATATCTTGGGATTAGAACAGGCATGTAAAACAGGGAACTTCGACAAAATACCTGACAGACAAGTGGACAACCTAGTGGCAGTCCTCAATAAAGCCCAGAAAAAATATTCTCTAGGGGTTCAAATTGGCAGCCAATGGGACGGCAAATTCATTACCAAAGACAGCAAAAAAAGGGGAAGGAAAACTACCTTAGAAAGAACCATCAAGATTGGAGAAGTGCTGGTAGAATCAGGCAGATATGCCAAGCTAACCAAGTATTTCAACATCAATCCCAAGCCTTCCCAATGAAGTTGATCTCATGGAATATCAGAGGGCTTAATTGCCCAAGGAAAGGAAAACTCTTAAAAAACATGTTAATGGAAGAAAAACCAGCAGTTCTTTTTCTACAGGAAACAAAATGCAATTCGACAGTTTTGGAAAAAATAGCAGCTAAGGCCTGGCCAGGGGGGATAGTAGTAGCTGTTTATGCTCAGGGCGCTTCTGGAGGACTTGCAGTGCTTTGGGATGCAAGAAAGATTCAAATGACCAACATACATGCAAATAAAAATTTCATCCAAGCAATATTCCATATAATAGGAACCAACATCTATGGGCACATCACTAATGTGTACTTTCCTCAAGAAACCCAGCACAAGACTGACATATTGGAGGCTTTAACAAATCTTAGCACCGATAGGAAATACCCGTTATGGATCGCTGGAGGAGACTATAATATGATCGCTTTGGTGGAGGAAAAAAAGGGAGGCAGATGCAGAACAAACAGAGACGGATATCTATTAAAGGATTTCATACAGAATAACTCGCTTATAGATATTCCTACTAATAATGGCCTCTACACTTGGAACAACAAAAGGACAGGTCTAATGCAAATAGCATCGCGTCTGGATCGTTTTTTAATCTCTGACAATGCAGTTCATGTAGGTGGAGAATTCACAGCTTCTATTCTCCCTTACTCCGGTTCCGATCATTGGCCGATAGCCCTCCAGTGGAATCGTCCTGGCTGCCATATTAGACGTCCCTTTAGATTTGAGGCTTTTTGGATGTCTCACCCAGACTTCAACGAATTTGTTAGAGCAACCTGGGTAAAATGCAATTTGACGGATGGTACAAAAATGGCTTCATTCCAAAGGAAGCTGAAATATCTCAAAGGGGAAATTAAAAAATGGAATCACTCTGTCTTTGGCAACATTTTTAAGGCTAAGGAAATCCTCAATCAAGAAATGAAAGTGGTTCAGCAAAGAATGATAACTGAAGGACGCTCGGAAGAACTAAGCAAGAAAGAGCAGTCCTTAGAGAATCTACTCCTCGAGCGAGAGTCACAGGAGGAAACTCTCTGGAGACAAAAATCGAGAGTTAGATGGTTGAAGGAGGGTGAGAAGAATACGAAATTCTTTCACAAATCTACAGTGCAAAGAAGAATGATTAATCAAATTTCCCGGGTCACCAATGAACAAGGAGGCAAAATCGAAACACATGAAGGAATAGAACAGGTGTTCCTCAACTACTTCAAGAAGATGAATCAAGAGCCGGATATAAACAGAACAAAAGCTATCGGGAAAATCATCAGCAATATTCCCAAATTAATCACGGAAGATCATAACACTCTCCTTCTCAAACCCATAAGCCTCCAAGAAGTTGATGATGCTATCCATGAACTCAAAGCAGGAAAAGCTCTGAGACCCGATGGCTTTACTTCAAATTTTTTCCATCAATTTTGGGATCTGGTCAAATGGGAGGTGTGGCAGGTGGTGGAAGAATTGCGTACCCTCAGATGGATGTATCCAGGACTGAATGCAACATTCATAGCTTTAATCCCTAAAGAAGAGAAATCCTCCACTCCGGATAAATTCAGACCGATTGCTTTATGCAACATCATATACAAGATTGTTTCCAAAGTGATAGCTTCCAGATTGAAGCCCCTGCTTCCACTTATCATCTCTCCAGAAAAAACTGGTTATGTTGAAGGAAGGCAGATTACGGATGGGATAATTCTAACCCATGAGATAATCCACTCTCTCAAGCACACAAAAAAACCAGGTATGTTGCTCAAACTTGATTTATCTAAGGCTTTTGATAGTATCAGTTGGGAATATCTGCAAAAAATCCTTCAAGCCTTTGGTTTTGTCCCCTCTTGGATTAGATGGATCGGTAGTCTCATTTCCTCTTCGTTCTTCTCTATTCTTATCAATGTCATCCCCTCACCCACATTTCGTCCTTCTAGAGGCATTCGCCAAGGGGACCCTATCTCGCCCTTCCTGTTTATCATTTTGGCTGAAGGTTTAGGACGTAGCATTAAAGAAGCCCTCCATTCTCATCATCTCAAGGGTCTAGCCTTCCACCAAGCCCCTGCTTTTTCACACCAGCAATTCGTCGATGACAACCTGCTTTTTGGTCATCCGTCTGTTCAAGAAGCTCGAGCCCTTAAATCTATTCTTGCAGACTTCTCGGAGGCCTCTGGAGCCCTCATTAACAAAGTCAAATCCCAGATCTTCTTCTTCAACACTTCGCCATCCATCCAAAGACCTATTGCCCGTATCCTTGGCTTCTCCATTGCTTCCCTTCCGTCTAAGTATTTGGGGGCTCCTTTATTTGCCACGGCTCTCAAGCATGCCTCATGGAACAATCTTTTAGAGAAGCTGGAAGCTAGATTATCCCTGTGGACGCATAGAGCGCTCAATATGGCAAGTAGGCTAGTACTAATCAAAGCAGTTCTTCAAACCATGCCTCTTTACCTTTTCTCCATATTGGCAGCGCCCAAATGGGTCCTTAAAGCTATCAAACAGCTTCAGCGAAACTTCCTTTGGGGTAAATCGGGGCCAAATCGAAAATGGGCATTAGTAAAATGGGAGAAAGCATGTCTTCCCAAAAAGGCAGGGGGAATTGGATTAAGAGACCCAGAACATAGTAATATGGTTATGGGGGCCAAAATCTGGTGGAAATGGCTATCCAATCCCACAACACCTTGGGCCTACCTTTGGACACCGAAATATGCAAGCAACAAATCCATGGAGGAGAGACTTAGAATGTCAGAAACTAGCAAAGGATCCGTGATCTGGAACTCAGCCATTCAACACAGGGATATAATTCAGAAACACAGCTTTTGGGAGGTGAAGGATGGCCACACGGCTAGATTTTGGGAAGACTCATGGCAGCAGCTCCCTAACCTCAGAGACACAATTCCGGGTATTGTTGATCAAGACATACAACATCATGAGAAGGTGAGTCGGTTTTGGGACTCACACAACGCTCAAGAACATAGAAAATGGAAAGAGGCCATGCACATAATACCACATAGCCCGAAGCAAACTCAACTCTCCCTCTCCACTGAGCTTCAAAAAAGGAAAATACTCACTTCGGCAGGCTTGGACACCCTCAGATGGGGATATGAGGAAAAAGGCACTTTCACAACCAGGGAAGCTTATAAAATAATTATCAAAGAAAAGATAATTAAAGATCAATTATGGGATAGGATATGGAACCCATCCATATGGCCGAAGGTCTCAACTTTTCTATGGCTTATCTCTCACAACAGAATTATCACATGGGACAATCTCAGGAAAAGGAATTTTGTTGGACCTTCCATTTGCCCAAACTGCAAACAGGAAGAGGAATCAGCATTACATCTTATGCAATCCTGTCCAATGGGAAGGAAACTCTGGGAAAAAATTACCTTCCGCTGTCAGAAGGATGGAAGAGTGACTGGAGACATCAAAGGGACTCTCCGCACCTGGCCCCAAGAGCCGTATAAAAGTAAACTCTTAAACACACTCTGGCAGCTCATACCGGGATTACTTAAGTGGAATATTTGGAAGGAAAGAAATAGAAGAATATTTAAAGATCAAGCACAACCAATTGAACAAATTTGGCATGGATTGCACCAGAACATTAGAGAAAATCTGTCTATTAAAGGATGGTCTAAAGAGGACTTCCCATCTCTCCTGCAGGAACAAGCCATATGGGACAACTGCAGATTCAATTACAACATCCGTTAACAACAAAGGATAACTCTTCAAAGCATCTAGAATCTCCATCAAGTTGGACACCACCACCAAATAATGAATACCAGCTTAACTTCGATGGAGCCTCAAAAGGGAATCCAGGAAAAACGGGATTCGGAGGAAGCATCAGAAACTACCAGGGAACCCCCCTAATAACCTATGTTGGCTCAATTGGTTGGAATACCAACAATGCGGCGGAATTGGAGGGTCTATGGAGAGGATTAAATTTGGCACAGGAACGGAGACTCTTTCCTCTTATAGTGGAAGGGGACTCTCAAATTATTATCAACATGGCCTCAAAGCTTATGCAGGGATCTCAGGTATATAAGGTTAGTAGCAGTTGGAGATTGGCCACTAGACTAGAGCTTCTCAAACAATGGCTTACCAATCACCAAGCAATTTCCTTTAAACACATTAGAAGGGAAGGGAATAAATTGGCTGACTTTCTTGCAAACATAGGAGTGGAAAGTGGAAAGGAATTCTTTGAAGGCTCAATCTCCAGCATGGTTTCAGAGAATCAACTCTCCATCTTCAAGACTATAGTTACTAGTGATATGCAGCTGCAGGAGAACTCACACCCGGATGCGGGTGATTTAATGAGCCGTTAATGCCCATACGAGCGACGCCGGCATCGGGCATCATCGTGGAGCAAGTAGGTGATTTATGGCAGCGCATTAAATCCCATTAATGAGGAATTGGATGTACAACATGCAGAGTAAGTTCTTCAGGATGATGAGCATACGATTCATTTCAATTACCCAGAGCTCGACATTCTCTCTGGCTCATTCTAGCAGAGACATTCCCGGTCGAATTGGTTCACAGGAGTTAGGTGCAGAGCTGAGCATTTGGAAGCCATCATGGCTCCATAGAAGCTTGTTGGAAATAATACTGAGAGGGGGGGTGAATCAGTATTATCAGATCAATAAAACTTTTCAATTTCATGCTCAGAAACATATAAGCAACTTCAGTTAAGTGAACCCGCGTGTACACGCTACTGTGTCTAAAGCAACTAGAGTATATCCAGAGATCTTATAATTCAGTTATCTTAATCTTCAGTAGATGCATCAGAACATTATTAAGCATATTAACAGTAAACAGGTGTAGTATAACAGAACAGAACATCAAACAAGAGCCACACACATGAACACCATGATATAAGGTGGAAACCCAATGTGGGTGAAAACCACCTGCTGCAATTCGTCTCTTTCTTCTTTAATAAGAAAATTCTTTTACAATGTACTGGTGCAGTCCTTTACCAACACGCAGGCTGCAACCTGCAGAGGGCTACAACCCTCATAGCTCTTGTACTAGCCGATCCATTTACTAGTACGTAGGTGCCAACCCTACAGAAGGCTACAACCTTCACTCGTTTTCCAGCTGCTCCTAGAAGGAAGCTACAACCCCCTTGGCTCTTGTACTGGCTGATATGTTTACCAGTACGTAGGTGCCGGCCTACGATCTTCCCGGGACCACGTTTCATACATTTTCATACTGGATCCATAAGACAATCACCATTGTATAACAACCTGCATCATCAATCTCTGAATCACCCAATATTGAATCACTGAAACCCTGTCAAGAGCACAGACAACATAACAATAACCAGATCCAACTCCATATTCATACTTCACATTGTATACGCTACTTTGACGAGCCCAACCTACGTGTATACGCTCTTTTACCAAAGACAACCCGCGTATAGATCTGTAAATTCAAACTTAAAACTCCGCAGCTATATCAGACATCAAAACATACCCATATCATAACCATAAACATGCGTCAATAGATCTAGTCTATCCACAGTCAAACCATAAGAAGATAATCATTCCAAGCCTTGAGATCTCGTTCCATCATTCATCATTCTCCACATGAGTGAAACCTTGGTTCAGATCACCAACCCATAACCAGCACTTGGATCTCACACTACCTCAGATCTTCACAACTCACACCCATTCCATATCTCTTTGCCTAATGATCTTCTCCTTATATAGCCTTAGGCCCTTCACAATACCATGGGCCAAAACCATAGCAACACAATACCATCAACCTCGAAACTAGGGATCAACACGTCCGTCGAGACACCATGGTCCAAAACCATAGGCACAACTTCCAAGGAATAACCGCCACGGACCAAAGATACGTTTTCCACATACACGCTCTTTTACTGAAGCCAACCTGCGTGTACACGCGACTTGGGCTTAACGAACCTGCGTGTATGAACTTCCTTGGCATGCTGTACTAAGATCTGTCCTCTGATTAAGTTGCCATCACCTGTACCAACCTCTGAGCACCTGTACCAACCTCTGAGTGAATTGCCATCAAGGACAAAACTTGAATCATAATGCCAACAATCTCCCCCTTTGGACTTGATGGCAACCACCACACCAAGTCACTCTCCCCCTTTGACATCAAGGGCAAAGGGCGGACCAAGATATTCTCTTCTTTGGTATACCTTCTGCTGTCCATACTCCCCTTGAGTACCTGCTGAAATCTCCAAATGTGCTCCCCCTTTGTGTATGCCAAAGTGTACCAATCTATCCATCCTGCTCTTGCTGAATTGTGTTGTTCATGCTCCCCTTGACTGTAGGCAAGATCTGCCAAAGATGTTCTTCAAGAAGAACAAAGACTTATACATTATAGAAGACCTTCCTATCACTAAAAGACTTAATACATACATTCATCACCCAACCTAGTGGGGATATACCAATATTGACTTATCCACCTAACCATGTGGAAATACATTAAGTGTTTACTCAAGATAAGACATGAACATTACATCATTCATCCCAGGCATAGTGGGGAAACCAATCATAGGCCGTTACATGACCTTGACATCATAAAAGAGATATCACAAAAGAGATACATGACATAGTGATGAAATATCTAGACCAAGACTTATGAAAACCACCAGCACCATCATGATCTGTACCATAAGCATCAGCCTGCAATACCATTCCTTTGATCAAACAGCAATATGTATCATTTAGCTTTATAGACTTTATCAACAACTTCTAATCATAATTCCAACAATGCATTATTTGAAGTATATGCTCCCCTTGAGCCTGTGCCATAAGTATCAAGACATTTCCAGACATCCTCAGCAGACTGTAACTGTTAACCAATAGAGCATATACTGGACTAGATCATATCAGACCCCTTTTCTGAGTCTGTCCCCACTGCTTTTTCACAAACTGACATATACGCGACTTTGCAGTGTGAAACTCGCGTATATACACGGCTTTCCTTCATGAAACTTGCGTATGAGAATTAGAACACTGAAGTTTTACACTTTCAGCTCCCCCTGAGTCTGTTATGTCTGTGCTGTGCTGAGTACCCTGTGTTGTGCCACATCTTTCTTACTGAACTTCCTTCTTCTTCCATATCTTCAAGCATGTTGATGATTTCTTTTTATCATGAGCTTTGTTCCTGCAATATTTTGCTCTATTTCCATACTTGTTACATGCATAGCATCTTACATGTTTCATATTCCTCCTATAGCAATCAGCAGCTTTGTGGCCAAACATATTGCAAGAAAAGCAATATCCATTAAAGTACCTTGAATGTGATGATCTTTCTGCATGATGGTCTTGAAACCTTCTTCTTCTACATATGGCTGCAACATGTCCAAGATTATGACATACATGGCATTCAACATTATTCATGGGAGGAGTAAAAGATTTTCTTTGAGGAGTCTCTTTCATTGATTGTTGATGGGGTTGTCCTTTCATCTCCTTGTAGATCCTTTCAGATTTTGCATTAGAGATTCTTGTCTTACTTTGTGAACTAGATTCACCTTCAATAGACTCATGAAAACCAAGACCAGTTTTGATAGCAGGGGACCTTTGACTACTAAGAATGTCATCCAAGATCTTAGTACTATCTTGAAATCGTAATAGTTTATCTTTTTCTTCTAATTTACTTTTCAAGATATTTACCTCAACTTGATGTTGTTCTTCTTTTTCCAAACATTGCTTCTTCAAGGTCTCTTCAGCTTTCCTTCCTTCATCCAGCTGATGCCTTAGTTTGAGGATCTCGTTTTCTTGCTCTTTATTCAGCGCTAGCAGCATTTGTCGAATTCTGGAGGCACATTCCAACTGATCTTCTAATCTGATGATTTCTTCTTTGAGGGCATTCTCCTTTTTGCTAGGTAGATCTTGCTGATTTATGATTTTATCTGATGCTTCATTTGCTTGTCCATCTTCAATCTGAGGTGATTTAGGATCTGAGTACTTGCTTCCACTCAATGGCAGGTTGTCATTGTTCCTTTGAGCTGTCTTCTTCTTCTGACGTGCTTTCTTCCCCATTTCTCTACGAATCTCCTTCAAGCGATCAAGCTTCTCTGAAGGACCTGCTCTGATACCAATTGTTGGAAATAATACTGAGAGGGGGGGTGAATCAGTATTATCAGATCAATAAAACTTTTCAATTTCATGCTCAGAAACATATACGCAACTTCAGTTAAGTGAACCCGCGTGTACACGCTACTGTGTCTAAAGCAACTAGTGTATATCCAGAGATCTTATAATTCAGTTATCTTAATCTTCAGTAGATGCATCAGAACATTATTAAGCATATTAACAGTAAACAGGTGTAGTATAACAAAACAGAACATCAAACAAGAGCCACACACATGAACACCATGATATAAGGTGGAAACCCAATGTGGGTGAAAACCACCTGCTGCAATTCGTCTCTTTCTTCTTTAATAAGAAACTTCTTTTACAATGTACTGGTGCAGTCCTTTACCAACATGCAGGCTGCAACCTGGAGAGGGCTACAACCCTCATAGCTCTTGTACTAGCCGATCCATTTACTAGTACGTAGGTGCCAACCCTACAGAAGGCTACAATCTTCACTCGTTTTCCAGCTGCTCCTAGAAGGGAGCTACAACCCCCTTGGCTCTTGTACTGGCTGATATGTTTACCAGTACGTAGGTGCCGGCCTACGATCTTCCCGGGACCACATTTCATACATTTTCATACTGGATCCATAAGACAATCACCATTGTATAACAACCTGCATCATCAATCTCTGAATCACCCAATACTGAATCATTGAAACCCTGTCAAGAACACAGACAACATAACAATAACCAGATCCAACTCCATATTCATACTTCACATTGTATACGCTACTTTGACGAGCCCAACCTGCGTGTATACGCTCTTTTACCAAAGACAACCCGCGTATAGATCTGTAAATTCAAACTTAAAACTCCGCAGCTATATCAGACATCAAAACATACCCATATCATAACCATAAACATGCGTCAATAGATCTAGTCTATCCACAGTCAAACCATAAGAAGATAATCATTCCAAGCCTTGAGATCTCGTTCCATCATTCATCATTCTCCACATGAGTGAAACCTTGGTTCAAATCACCAACCCATAACCAGCACTTGGATCTCACACTACCTCAGATCTTCACAACTCACACCCATTCCATATCTCTTTGCCTAATGATCTTCTCCTTATATAGCCTTAGGCCCTTCTCCATCTTCAAGACTATAGTTACTAGTGATATGCAGCTGCAGGAGAAATCACACCCGGATGCGGGTGATTTAATGAGCCGTTAATGCCCATACGAGCGACGCCGACATCGGGCATCATCGTGGAGCAAGTAGGCGATTTATGGCAGCGCATTAAATCCCATTAATGAGGAATTGGATGTACAACATGCAGAGTAAGTTCTTCAGGATGATGAGCATACGATTCATTTCAATTACCCAGAGCTCGACATTCTCTCTGGCTCATTCTAGCAGAGACATTCCCGGTCGAATTGGTTCACGGGAGTTAGGTGCAGAGCTGAGCATTTGGAAGCCATCATGGCTCCATAGAAGCTCGCATCTGGCTAGCCTCAAGCATTTAATTACGGTTCTTCTGGCTCGCATCTGGTATGGTCAATGTTTTTTCTTTTGGTATATAACTGTAATAGGTCGTGTTACGGTATCTGTTGAAGCTGCTTTGGCAGGGTGTGGGACTCATTCAAATAATTCAGGAATTTATTTAGGGGTTCTGATTTCTATCTATGCGGTGCTTTCCCTGGGCGCTCTCTACTCTGAGTATTGTTATCCTTTGTTTATTTCAAATTGGGGTGGGTCGTTCTTCTTCCTCCTTCAACCCTTTTGTTCTCTCAGTTTATCAATCATTGATGCTATGGCCAGATGTCGAGGAATTTCCCGGAGGGGTAGTAGTTCAGGCACTCGTGGGGGTGTTAAAGGAAGGGAAGGTCCTGTTCCACGATGCATTTCCCCGCTAGCTTATGTCTTGTCAGCCTCACCATCATCCGACCACTCTGGTCCGTCCCTCTACAGTTCTTTCCACTCCTCCCGTTTCACATTTAAAAGTAAGCTAAACAAGCCTACTATCTCTGCTATTATCACAGTCATCTTCTCAGAGGAAGAAGATGACCTCTCTGGCTCTGATGAACAATCCATGGACAGGACTCTCTCTCAGAATTCTAAGGATTCTCAAGGAAGCATGGCAGAGGATATCCTCAATCTTCCAGAGGTGCAGCAGGCCGAAGGTCATGAAGAGGACGCGCGTCTTCAGCAAACTCCTTCACACGAGGAGCTCATTCCTTGTGCACCGGCGCAGTTCTCAGGCACTATTCTGTATCCGTTGATGCCTCCTGGTCGCAGTATTATGGATGTCGAAGACAATGTGATGATTGAATGGGTCAGCTCTCCTTGCAAAGCCAACGATGCAGATGCAGAATTACCACCTCAGGTTGAAACAATCAACGGCGGAGAATGATGGAGCAGATCGGACGGCGGTGGAGGATTTCGGAAGGCCCCTTTTTGCTGAACTTTACGTCCTGAAAAGTCAGAAATGATGACGTATGTAGAGAGCCACGCATCAACAGGAGATTATATCGGGCTCGTTCATACGGAAACTGCTTGCTGGTCGACGGCGGCCCGATATGCTGGTGGTTTCTGCTAAGCGGTTTTGTGCTGCCGTTGTTGTCCACGTCCGCATTTTTCTGTATAATTCTCCATCGTCTTCTAGTTTTTGGTTTTTGGTGGTGGTGTCTAGTTCTACAGAGTCTTGGGCTCTCGTTTTTTATCTATGTAAACAGATAGTTAAGAGCTGATGGCAGAAGTTTTTTTGACAGAGGGCTAGCTTTAGCCCCCTCAGAGGTTCCAACCTCTTTGTAAATATTTTCCTCTTTTATTTATACATAATAGAATATTCTTTACTCAGAAAAAAAAAAAAAATATATATATATATATATATATATATATAAATAACATCCTAAGTTGAGGGATGAAAAGTTGCATTATATTCAACATGCTTACAACTTAGCAAAACACTCTTCTACTCTAACTTCACCTTTTGAGGCATGTCTTGGTTATTTGCCTAAATCGTCTTTGGATTTCATTTTTGAGAAATATGTGGCTGTAGATGGACATAGCGACATAGATAGAGAAAATAAATTCATTGAGAAAATTCAGTTGATTCACCAAACAGTTCAAGAACAACTAGAAAAGAGTCAAGGCAAGTATAAAGCAAGGCATGATAAACATCGTGTAGATCATCATTTTCAAGTAGGTGATGAAGTTTGGCTTTACATTAGCAAGGAAAGGCTTCAAGGTGAAGGTAAAATGTTGAAACCAATCCGTTTGGTCCATTTAAAATTCTGGAAAAGATTGGTAATAATGCTTTCAAGCTTGATTTTCCTTCATATATGAAAATTTATTACATTTTTAATGTTGTAAATTTGAGATTGTATGAGCCTCCTTTGATTTAAGATCAAGGATAAAGTGTACAGATTCCATCAATTGAAGATTTTTCTCCAGAATGCCTTGATGTGCTTCAGCAAGACACTATACTTGACAGAAGAACAAGGACAACAGAAAGGGAAAATATTGATTATCTTCAAGTGGGTCTCAAAGGTACAAATCCAACAAAGGAAAAATGGATTGAAGAGGGGAAGGTGAGGGAATAGTATCCTCATCTGTTCAATAACTGAATATAATCTTTTAGGGTCCAAAAGGCTTCCAGTGGGGAGGAGTGATTAGGTGCTCAAGTTTATGCTGAAAAATAAAAGTGCCAAAGTCTAGTTATACTCGGCTTCATATAGAAGACTTCATCATTCTGAATCCAACGGTGAGAATGACACTCAAATCTGAGCTCATATGCAGAAGTTAGAGCAAGTCAAAGTTCAAGTTTGACTTGTCTACATGGGAGGATTAGATGAAATGGCAAAGCCCTTCAGCGAATGAGGAGGTACCAAGTGGCAATTTTCCATTGGCCCCCGGATATCAAAAATCACAATCGCAGGTGGAAAGGCATTACAAAATCGACACCAGAACAACCAGGGTTGTGATGCGATAAGGCAATCAAAAATCGCAATTGCAATCGACGAGGGGAAGGTATTATGAAAATCGGCCCCTGACAAGTTGGGGTGCGATGCAATATCGCAATTGCATATCACAAGAAAAACAACGCCGTAGAATTTAATACCCCAGTTCTCTGCTGATTGCGATGAGAAATAAGTTCCCGGATGCTATACATTTATGGGCCACAGTTTAAGTTCCCGTCGGGTTCGCCGATATCACATCGCACAATCACCGCTTTGTTTACAAGACCATCCATCGGTCTTTTACATTGATTGCGATTTGCGATACGACCGATAGGTTATGGTCCATGACACGTTGAAATGTTCACTCGATTAGTGGATTTTGGAGTGCAGAAATGAGGGTTTTTTCCAGTATGGAGCAATTTGTGGAAAAAATAGTGGGAGAACTAGGAGAAGTCATAACTTCTTCAGTTCTTATCCAAATTGGATGAAAAAAGAGGCTATATAGCCATGTTTAAGTATTTTGAACTCATTGAGACAGGTTACATAAGCATTTGAGCATTGAAAACTCATTTTTGTTGTAATTTTGAGCATAATAGAGAGGCCCAAGCATTGGACGCTGGACCAAGGAAACGTAGCCTAGGAGGGATGAAATCCTCATCAAATCTATGTGTTGTGTGTTGTATTTTGATGATTCTTTGCAGTTATTTTGTTGTTTTCCAGCATATTTTTTATTTTAAATTTTTATACAATTACATAAGAACCTCTCATGGGAATCAATAAATTAAGAAAATAGTGTATCCTTAAGCACTTGATAAGCAAATGATAAGCATCTTGGGTTTTATTCTGAATGGGGAATTAGCATAACATTACTAATCTTCTCCATCTTCAAATCAATAGAAAACTTACTCATTTGTTTTTTTAATGTTTTATGACCTTCCTTGTACCCTTTTAGGATGTTCGATAAAACTACTAATCTTTTGACTAATTATTTTTCTTTTAGCAAGTTCAAAAATTAATCAATGACTACATCCTTTATTCCCACCATGTTCCTTTTCTATCAACCACCCATGTATGTAGGTTTTTCCTCTTCATAAGGCTTCCCGCATAATATTTTTCTCTTGATTAGGATTTGAGTAGGTATTTTTTTCTTTACTATATGAATTAAGGACCATTTTATATATGGTTGTCTTGTCCATCCCTAGACCTTGTAACAACATTATGGTTTTTTGTGTTGACAACTTCATTCTTGGGAATGATCTATAATAGATTTACACTCCATTTATTTTTTAACTCGTTGAGCATGATTGGAAAATATTCAAGAGAATGATCACCAACACCACATAAATTAAAATTCTTTTAAGTCAATTATATCCTTGACTAGACAATCTAGGTACATATGGCCTTCATTTAAACAAATGTAGAAATATGCTTTGCCTCGATCTAAACCTCTTCATATACCATAACAATCTCGATATCCACCTTGGAAACCTCCTCTACCTTGGTATCCACATCATCCTTGATATCCATGTCCCCTATCTTGAAATTTAATTGCCTTATTTCCTTGATCCATATTTTGGTTATTTATTTCATGAGATAAAATGTATGGAATTTTTTTTTTTTTTTGGTTTTTCATTTAGTTGGCATTCCTGTGTGAAACGCATTGCTTCCTCGTAGATATTGCACCATCTAATTTTTACTTTTTTCAAATTGTGTAGGAAATCCCTTGTGTTTTGTTTTGTCAAAGTTTGAGATATTTCACAATAATGTTCTATTTGAACCCTTCAAATATCATATTTTATTTTGGGTGCATATTGGTATTTGTAGAAATATTTTGTATACCATTCATTCATGTAGTTCATGCACCATAGGTCACTTAGTTGGTAAGTCATATCTCTTAATGATTTCTAGAGCATTTCAATTTTCTCTTCCATTCTTCTATCAATTTATGATGTTGGTCATTCATTGTTTGCTTTAATTTGTTAGGATTTCTTGTCACACACCCAACTCCCTAATCCTTCATTAGGGCTATGGGCATCACATTTTTTCTCAAACCCGATCCCTTAAATCCTAATTAAGGATATGGGATATCAATTTTTTTCCTGTTTCTTTTGTGCTTTTCTAAAACAACAATTAGTTATATTTTTAGGAGCATTCATGGTTACTGGAATAATTTTTCTTCTTTCAGAATTTCTTGAAGTTTTTTTGGCTCTATAGCCACAGATTGCACTGTATAGACTATTGCACACTTCATCTTCGAGAATATCATAACAAGGTTTGGTTGTCCGAGCGAGGGTATTGATGATAAACTAGAACACACACTTCATTAATAGTAGAATCAAAGCATTAAATCAAGAATTCATGATTCATCATAATTAAAGTAGGGGTAGGGCTCAATCAACGGCCCCCCACCCAATAAGCATCAAGGAAGGCAGGGCTCGAATTTTAAGGAGAGGATGCCCCCGGAAGGGCTCGACCAACGGGAGAGGAAAGGGAAGCTTGACCATCGGGAGTGGAAGGAGGGCTCATCTAATGTTTCAAATTTATCGTTAGTTTCAAGAAAATTTGTAACGAAACTACCGAAAAGGTATATATGTATATGACGTTAGCGCATTCAATGAAAATCATGAGACCCAACTTCCTCAAGGAATATCTCCAAAATTATATTGAATAAAGATCTGAAACTTCTACCATAGGTTCCCCAAAATATCTTCTCTGTCTCCTCCAAGTTTCATGGTTTGAAACCTCAAAGAAATAAAATTATATAAAAAATACCATGTTAACCTATCTAAAGCCTTATTCCAAGAGCATTCAGGATATGACTTCCTTAGAGAATATCTTCTAAATTGTAGTGAAATGAGATATGAAAATTGAACCAAAATTTTAGCGAGATTTCCCCTCATTATGGTCTAAGTTTCAGCCTCTGAAACCTCTAAGAAGAAAAATTATAATGAAAATTCCAAGGTAAACTATTTGAAGAACCATTCAGGAAACCCAACTTCCTCAGATCATATATCTGAAAACATACTGAACTAAGATTCGAAAATGAACCAGATATTCAATGAGATTTTCCCTCATTATGATCCAAGTTTCAACCTTTGAAACCTCCCAAAAAAATGATTGATAGTGAAAATTCCAAGATGACATGTTTACCCCATAAATCACATTTTGGCTTCCACATTTAAACTCCAAGAATGACCCTAAAACTCTTCCTCAAATTATTTTTCACACCTTATATCTCTTTAAATCAGAGGAAAAATTTGGGACTTATATCCTGTAGAGAAAATTAAAGAAAAATCAACATGCAATTAATAGGGAAGACATGCATGTGCACAACGGACCCATGAATTTGAAAATTTATTTATACAATCTCTTATGGGAAGAAAAGATTACCCAAATCACTTCAATTGATTTACTAAAACATTAAGAAGACAATTAACAGGTTACTAGAAACAAAATTCATATCCTCCACATGTTTAGTTTTCATAACCAAATCTCGTTAAAAAAAGAAAGAAAAAGTGTTAAGAATAAAAAATTTCAACTAAAACAATTTCATACATATATTCGGACAATAATCAATTTCACTTACCAACCAGATAAACACTTATCTAATTTAGAAAAAGTGAATCTAGACTTGAAAAAAGGTGAACTGCTCTCCACCTAACCATAGAAAAGATTACGCTATAGTATTTCTTGTAGCCAACCACCCCCATGTTAGATTCTTGATGCTCTGAGAGAAAACTAAACTAAGGGATTTAACACACAATTTTCAGGCATAATTTAAGATAAAAGTGAAAGGCACTCTCCTTCACACAAAAGTAAAACTTAGTGTTTAGTCTTTCCATATTTCACCATGCTCATAAATATTCACAAAAATATCATGTGGTCTACACAACATAAGGGAGTCCTTCTCTTATCTCTACAGTCCCTCGATCCTCCCCTCTTCAGTGATCTAGGTGCTACACAAAAACATGGCCATTCCCAGTGCTTAGAGCCATCTAGTCCAAAGATAAAAGTGCTTTAACACATTCACTTCCTGTCACACATACTATCATACACAACTCTTAACTAGTCCTAAGGTATGAACCTCTCTAGGTTCTACCACAAACTCTCTTTCCAATTCAAATTGTCAAGTGAGAGGGAAAATAATGTATGAGAGAGAAAATGGAATAGGATGAAAAGATAAAGGAAGAAGAACCGCTTTATTGATCCCCCCCTCTTATTTTTATAATCCCATCTTGATACTTCATCTTCCCAACCTCTTGTTAGAAGATTCTTGAGAAGATTAACCATCTCGTCAAAAGGGAAAATTAAGTCAAAGGAAATTTTTCCTCTCAAGGAATCATAATATGTTGGCTATCCCCCTTCCTTCAACTCTATAATATTATTAATCAAAATAAACATTACTTCACATCATCGAGTTTTAACTCATAACATCAAGCTGGAACCCCAACATCATAAGTTCTCAATTACACCACAAAATTGGGTCAATAGTTGAGGATCTATGGTATAAGGAATCTAGCTTATTATATCTTTAAATATTTTAATCATATTATCTAACAAAATTGCTCGAATTATTTTCGATCTCTTTTGATTTTTGTGTTGTTAAATGCTTAATATCCTATTTTGAAGAAATATAAGAAGTTGCTCTTTATCTCAGCCTTAGTTCTTATCTAGATTTTGGTAAAATTCATAAACCAAGTGGGCTCTTTGCTTCTTAAATTTTTAGTGAATTGTTGCATCTACTCAGTTTCATTATTAATGTCCAAGGCATCCCATTTTTTTTCACCAAAAAACCAATCTACTTTTGGATCTTCATCCCCTTCATAAATGGGACTTCATTAATTACAAATCATCTTTTTCTCAGAGTGATAGGTTGGCTTAGAGATATTTAACGTTGAATGCATCAGGAAAATGGACACAATTATTGACTACATTGTAATAGGTGCCATCTATTGTGATACTACTTCAGACTGGTGTGGTTGATAATTTAGGTAACATTGATGATTTTTTTGTGAGTACAGAGAGAGTTAAAATTAGATGTTCATATAATATAATATACAGAAAGCATTATATAGTGATACACACATACACACAGAGGGAAAGAAGAAAGAGACAAGCAAAAATGAGACCGACAATAAGTATCTTATATTATGATCAATGTTAAACCAATACAAAGCCCTGAGGGGGTATCTCAATTAATAATGACCATGTAAATGAAATATTATGTGCAAGGAGGTCTGATGTTCAAATCATCATGATTCACCTTCATGTGTGGAATGGGCATACATACACAACTAGAGTTTATAGTGGTAGCAGTTGGAATAGACCCCGTGTCACCTAAGTATGAGATTGGTCCAATTGTTGATTCCTCTAGATACAAAAACAAAAGAAAATACCAAACCAATATAAGTCTACATTTACATTCATGATCTCGTGTATTTATACCTGGAAACAATTTGCAAGTAGTTGTAACTACTTAACTACACTTGGTGAGTTAACTCAACTAGTAGTCAACTTACTTACATTGCAAATTTGACTAATCCTTGTAGTTGATTGTCCTTATATTTGGTTGATATATACAAAATTTCCTAGGTGAAATGCCATCATTTTGCAAAGAAATAATCTAATTTAATGAACCCACAACTTTAGAAGAGATCATTAGGTAGGCCAAATAATTATATGAGAAAAAACAAAGACAAAGTAGATTTTCAATAGCCTTGAAAATATAAGAGGAAGGAAAAATTAGATCAAATGAAGAGAGGATTCAAACCTCCTTTCTTCAAGAACAATTTTAATACATATCAACAAGGTCAATAAGTTCAGAGTGGATCCAAAATGATGAAATATCTAGGAAAGAGGGCAAGGCAGCCAATTAGATGTTGGGGTTGTAATTGAGATCATATGTCCATAGATTGTGCTCATAAGAGATATATAATTAGGACTACACACAACCTACCATGAGGCAACCATAGTGGAAGATATGGATAGGAACATTCCAAAAATATATGGAGCCTTGGATGATCAATAGTTAGATCATGATAGATCATGAATCAATCATAATTGAAATACAAAGTAAGATTACACATTATCCTATTGCCATTTTAATTGATTCGAGAGCAAGTCATAATTACATTGCCCCCAATTTAGTTGAAACATTTCATTTGAAGAGAATTAAGCATAAGAAATTTTGGTTGACCTTTAATTAGCTACTAGAACCAAAAGGGAGATTACCACTAATGTAGATTTGAACATCATATCACTTGGATCATATGGCATCCTTATTCGAATGGATTGGTTGGATGCACATCATGCCATCCTAGATTGTCATAAGAGGACTTTTACTTGAATTGATGAAGGAGGAAAACAAAGTACATTGAAAGGAATTCCCATTTCTATAAGGAAGAATTCATCCTTATAGTTGAAAATATGATTCAAAAATGGATTCCAATTGTATGTAACTCACATGGAAGAGCCAACCAAGACTAAAGTTCCAATCATTAAGGCCTTACCAATGTTGCAGGAGTTTGAGGATGTGTTTGGGGAAATACTAAGTACACCATCAAAAGAGATATAGATATATCTATTCATTTAATGCCTAGATTTTCCCTAGTATCAAAGACTCCATATAAAATAAGCACACCATAATGAAAGAAATTGCAAATACAAGTATAAGTGTGATTGAAGAAAGAATATATACAAGTATTTCACCTCAAAAAAAAATCTATATTATTTATATAGAAAAAAAATGGTACCTAAAGAGTATATGCTAATCTTCTTCATATGTATAACACAAATGAATGCTTTTCCTATTACAAATTCAATTAACAAAACCAAACATAAATAATAAAAAATATAACATAAACAAAATAAATAATAAAAAATATAGCATAAATAAAATAAACTAATATTAATAAATTTACAGCATAACTTGTTTACTTATGATGTTAATTCTTTTCTAACTTAACTTATTTACTTATAATATTATTTTTTTTAAAAGGAAATTTGATATTTTTATACTCAATCATAACAAACAAAACGAACAAACAACCAATGTAATCTTATCTTTACATTAAAATAACACCAAATAAACTAAAAATAAAATTCATTCAATGAGATAAAATTGTTATATAAAAACTTTACCATAATAATTAATATTTATTTTGAAATAATTACAAATAATACGGAGAAAGGCCAGAAGCCCCACTAAAGAATGGAGCAATAAACAAGTACCTTTTATCGCTATAACCTTTTAACATTTTTACATCACATTTTTGTGCTGATCATCTGGAGATTCAAATTATGAAAAATACATGGACAAAAGGTCCTTATTTATCTACTTCATCAATATCTCCCTTATTGATTTTCATATCAAATCTACTTGCAGATCATACTTCCAACTGACCACCTACTCCCTATACAAATTAAACAAGAACACACACACACAGACGATGGATGGTACATGACGTAATAATAGAATGGCATCGGCAAAGCCCGTAACCAATAATAGCAACCCTAATAAATTAGCTGTGCGTTTTCTTGGAGAGGTATTGACGCGCAATCTTTCCATCAGCACCACGAGGGTAGAACCCTCCAGGAGATGATTCACTACCAGATGAATAGACAATCCTCAGAATTTGGGCAGGGCTGCGCGCATATGAAACCGAGTATTCATCGCCCGCAAGAATGTTGCCTTTCACCTTCCCCTCTGCTCCCAGAGCACGTGGGACAAACAGGCCTTCGTCGGCAATTCCGGTGTGCCCCAACTTATTCCTAAGAATAGAGATCTTGTCCGTGAATTCTGCCACTGTGTATGGATATGGCGCCACCTTCTCAAACAACCTTTCGTACAGCAAAGCACGTATCACGGCGTCTTGACCCGATTCCACTCCAAGAAGCCCCGCCACCAACTATAAACGTTATATACACAAAAATAAAATACTTAAATTAGAAACATCTTGCTACCTACTAAGAATTAGCGGGAGGTAATTTGGTTACACGGACAACAATACAAAATGTTCCCAGTTAACAGACATGTCACAACTCAATAATCTAAGCTCAATAGGAAAGATGATAATAATGAAGAAGATGATCTATTATGAAAGATTTTTCGGCGTAAATAACATGATATTTCATTTGTCAACCCATTTCGAATCAACGAATGTGGTTCATGGTCTAGTGTGGTTCTTCGTCAAGACAATGAACGTTGTCGTTGGTTTGAAATGCGTCGACAAATGAAATATTATGTGATTAAAATCTCTCATAAACTTGAAATGGATCACATAAACCTCAATTCAACAAGATGATCCATCTTACAGGGCACTTGACAATAAAATACTTATTTATATATATAATAAAATATTTATTCATATATTTGTTTGAACATGTGTTTTATAAATATGGTTTAGTAAATGAAGTATTTACTTGAACATATGTCCCATAAAAAGTAAAGAGACAATTTTTTTATTATGAATAAGTTTAACAAGTATACTTAGATAAAGAGCTAGATAGAAAGAAAAAGTACTATTTTGAAGACTTTAATCTCACTCATAATCATAAAAAGAAAAGGGTACATAGGGGATAAGGAGCTAGGGAGAAAGAAAAGGTACTATTTTGAAGACTTTAGTCCCACTCATAATCATCAACAAAAAGAGTACATAGGGGATAAGGAGCTAGGAAGAAAGAAAAGGTACTATTTTGAAGACTTTAGTCCCACTCATAATCATCAACAAAAAGAGTACATAGGGGATAAGGAGCTAGGGAGAAAGAAAATGTACTATTTTGAAGACTTAAGTCCCACTCATAATCATCAACAAAAGGAGTTCATAGGGGATAAGGAGCTAGGGAGAAAGGAAAAGTACTATTTTGAAGACTTTAATCCCACTCATAATCATCAACAAAAAGAGTACATAGGGCCCAATATTTCTTGGAGAGCCAAAATTCTTATTGCTCAGTTAAGGACTAATTCTCATCAACTCCATTCAACTCGGTTGTGAAAAGGCCAAAAAAATGTGGGAGGAAAGAGTATGTATTTTTTTCTCTTATGGAAAAGTGGAAACAAAGATACATTGGTCTTCAAAGACAATAGGGAAAGCTATGCAGATATTTTGGCAGCTAGACAAAAAAACAATGGCCTTCAAAGACACTAGGGAAAGCTATGCAGATATTATGGTAGCTAGCTCTTAGGATAATCTATTCAGATAGGGTTTGTCGAGAAGCTAGAGGCATTTATTGTAAGCCTTTATAGGAGGAAAAAGACTGAATACAAGAACCATATAGAAAAAAATCTATCTCAAGAAAAAGACCAAATACAAAAATGAGATAGAAAAACAATCTGTCCCATAAAATATCTTTAAACTTATAAACTTTAAAATAATTTCTTTTCTTTTTTTATCAATGAATAAATAAAGCCTTCTTCTTTACCCGCTTAGCAGTCGCTGATTGGAGCTGGGGATTGGTGCCCACGTAGCCAGTAAGTCCAACGTAGGGAATAACGTAACTTGCAAGGAGATAGTTGACAGAGTTAGCATACGGATTAAAAGGAGGTTTCAAAGTTGTATTCAGTGCGGCGTTCATGATAGTGCCAAAATTTGCAGCGGTGAGATTGAGTTGAGGTCTAGGAAATCCATGCACAGTTTTCTTTATAGCCCTGCATTGCATTGTATACATAAATCAAATAAAAAACAACAACCATTAATTGAATTCAATATAACATTATTTCCAGTAATCGAAATAAATTTTGATCCAACTTCAAATTCTAAAATATAATTGATCTCACATTCTACGACATAAATGATTTTAAATTTTATTGGAAATAATATTTTACTTAATTATAGATTTTAAAAATTAATTAATTGATTTTCGATTTTATTAATTAAATTCTCAAAATCTATTATTACAATTAAATTTCAAAATCTACAATCATACCTGATATGACCAACTTCTTGATACGCAAATTCCTTTATGATCTCGCGCACCGAAGGGTCCAGGTTAGCCTTCTTTGCCCCTATGGGAGGTGGTCCACCGCTTACGAGCTCCGGTGCAACATGATCCAGGCCATAACCCAAGGCCGACCAGAGGAAAAACTCGGCTTCCAAGTACTCTAAATTTAGAGGAAACTCAAGAGAATCTACATCTACGGCAGGAACTGGTCCGGGCTTGTAGCCAGCCTCGGTGTTTGGCAAGTGATCGTGTTCTGATGAAGCTTGGGATGATAATAAGAAGAGTATGATGAAAACGAAAGGTAGATGAAGTACTGTGTGAGCCATTTTGATTTTGATTTTGGCGAGGAGAAGAGAATAAAACAGAATAATTTGTGTTTAATGAATGAATAGAGGAGCAGTGCAGGGGAATATAAATATGCAGGGGGAGGAGCATATACCGTGCTCATCGGAGATTCTGAGGAGAAAAATGCGGTGAAAGTGACATGAGATGAGACACGTGGCTGCATATTTTGTAGGGAAAGTGACATGAGATGAGACACGTGGCTGCATATTTTGTATGGATAGGGGTGCGTGGAGGAGGAAACGTGAGAAACAAACAAAGGATGTAGCAATAACGTCCCGTCTCGCTGATTTGCAGTTAGAGGGAGTAGTAAGAGGTGGTAAGTGGTGCACATGGCCAATAGTTTAGAGGTCGTAAGTGGTGCACATGGCCAATAGTTTCGGAGTAACTAACGGATGTGTGTGTATCTTACATCGCTGTCTGGACACTTTCTATGTTCTAGATGTTTAGAACATAGTGCGAATTTGGATACATCTACGAGCTCACAATTTCTAGATGTTTATAACGACTTGAAGATTTGGATAAATTTTACGACTTTAAAATGTATTTGTTTCAATTTGAAATTTGATTCGATAAATAATGTGAGACCATTCTGAATTAACTATCAATTTCTATCAGGTAGTTGATCATCATTAAAAAAGTTTATCTAAATGAGGTGGTCATTCTTGAAGTATCCCGTACTCCACAGTAAATTGAATATATATAAATCTACACATCTGTCGTCACAGTGAAGAAACGTATTAAAGGAGAACACAAACTCAGTGAGGCACGTGTGTACATTCTGATTTTGGCGTATGGAGCTAATCTATCTAAATTGTCAATGCACATCTCTTTTGAAATATCTCCCCCGTCGAGGTTGAATGGACATATTTTTCTGCATAATTTCTACGACCTTCAAATCAAATGTGTCCTCTTATTATAATATATTTTAAGATTGGTTGAAAACAAATTTTGGCTTTTAAATAAAATTTGAATTTAAATTAATTCCACCTCAGGGCGGTAGGTTTTGACTATATTGGTAATTTGATTTTTCAGTATAAATATTTATTGATGTAAAATATAAAATAAATAATTTTTATGATGTATTAAAATTTTATATTTTATATAAAAAATTTAAATGATAGAGTCTTGTTAGTTTTTTATTTTATTAGAATTTTTAAAATTCATACATTATGTTCATTACATTTTTCTTTTTGATATGTTTTATTTGCATTATATATAGCTTGAGTGAGCATAATGGTTAAGGGCATGTGTCAGGGTCACATGTTCAAAATTAGAGGGGTAGAGTAACCTAGCATGCCAGCGATCCCATAACATTATATTCAAAATAATAAAATAATAATTACATTAACAAATTAAAATTTAAGTATTGGGGGTTTTGGCAGTGCATTATATTAGATACCATTTTGGGATTCAACTGGGTTAAGTAAGTCATTCATCTATGACCATTTCCATGAAAGGTAGTGGCAACTGACTAATTTCTCATGATTTTTGAATAGTCCACTTAACACTCATTACATTAGGTGATGCTCACAAGGGTGAAGAAGTGGGATTGAAACTACTGAAATGAATCACATAGCATCAATCATCACTTCCGGGGTTTGCACCCCCTAACCAGGACTTCTCGGGAGGTCACCTGTAACATCCTGCGGTTCTGCCGAAGTGCGACCGCGTTTGGGTGACGAGCGACCGTGAACGAGCGCCGGTTGGAGAGCGACCTGCGGTTGTGCAACAAGTCACGCGACAATATGCGATGACACTTACACGCACATATGAGGAGGGAAGCTTGTTTATATGCGTATGGAGCATGAACGATATGTTAGAGGCCGACCTACGATGGGAAGGAAAGCTGACGGTGTTTTGCAACGAAGTAAGGGGTGCGCAAGGCATTGGGCAAGTCAGCTGGGCAGCCAGACTTGGCCCCAAGCTTGTGTATATTGGTGGGCTCCATTATTGTAGCAATAATGCTACAACTCCTGGAGCTCCCTATCTCTAATTTTATCAACCCGGTAGTTCGTACAAACTTGGAAGCGACGGTACTGTATGCACAAGTACTAGCTCTTGTCGCAGTTGTCACTTGGTCAGCTGGCACAAGTCCGCTAGGGCTCAAGCCAACTTCTATATGCTCTCAGAAGAAGCTTTTTAACTGATGGACGAAAGCTAACTCAAAGGAAGTTAATCTACTTGCGAAAAGAAACTGAAAGCCAAAAGGAAACACAAACCCTAGCAAACCCTAATTCTACCAGCTAGTCCTACTGATGCAAAGGAAAAAATGCAAACAACGAAAAGAGATGCCATTACTTCTAGGAATGTAAAATGCATGTGTCTAAGTTATCACTATCTGAAGAAAACATCTTTTTGTATTTTTGATTAAGTTGTTGAAATTATCATGCATGTGCTTCTAACTAGTTTTCCACTGTGCACGGATGGATCAAGGGATCAAATGCTTTGGGAAAGGTTGGGATGGTACAGAGAGGGTCTAAGGGATCCCCAGTATTCTTTCTAAGAGTTTCACAAAGTCTGGATGACATGCAACCGTGTTCATGAACTTCTACAGGAAGTCTGCAGGGGCTTCTACAGGAAGTTTCTACAGGATGTTCTGTAATTCTTCTACAAGATGTTTACGAATTGGATTTTTGAGGATGGATGGTTGATGGAAGATGCATGGATGGTTATGGAGGTAGGATGGGGGTCTGAAGTGACCTAGGAACTGATGGATGGAGTGGTGAGATGATGTGGAAGGCTGACTTGCATCAACAAAGGTTGAGGCAATGGAAAAGCAAGAAGGTAGGGTTACGTGGCAAAAGAGCAGATGGGAGATGAAGAAACAGACTTGGTGATGGAGGAGCTGACCTGAACGAGGCTCAGATGAACGAGGAGGTGATGAAGGTGATAGAGATGCCTTGCACAATGCTTATTCAAACAAATCAATGAATTCTTGCAAACAAACCAAGTCCTAGCTAACTCAATCCAACTGTTAATGAATGAATAAACAGCAGCCTTGTTTGAAAAGAGAACCATATACATCACGTGAGCAAGAACATGCCAAAAGATATAAATGCATACAAACTCCTACCAATCGATTCTAAGCATAAAAAGCTACGTTACCCATCAAAACCAACTACAATAACAAAGCAAGATCTAAAGAGCAGATTTTATTTCAAGAACGCAGCAAACACATAAATATAAACAAGGGAGGTACTGGGCGCTTGAGATGGGCCCAACCCCAAGAACTACAGCCTCCCAAGAGCGATTTAGAGCTGGTGCAAAGCTGGATCCATCTTTATTAATCAAGAAATGAAAAGTTACATCAAAACTGTCCACAAGAAGAACTTAAGCATGAGCTGAAAGCAAAGGTAATCTACTGCATAAAAATCGAACTACAAACTAGCTAACTAATGGCTAAAACAAAATGACTAACTGGCTAACCAAAATGAGGCCCCAAGCCTTCTTATTTATACAATTTTGAGGACCCAACAGTCCTCCTAAAAGTTAGGGACTTGGCTGCCCAAGACTTGTAGTTAACAGCAGTCCAACTTGACTTGCTTGGCTGCCCTTGAGCTGATTGATTCGGTGGCCCTTGAACTCCGAGCTGATGGTGGAGAATTCGAGGTAAGGGTCCATAAATGAGGGGGACACCTTCCTACAAATCCTCTAGCTTGTTCTCCCACGAATTTGGCTGCCAAGTGCTCATTAAGACCTTCAATTTTGTCTCCAAGTTGACCAAAAAGGCTACACAAAGCACCCATTAGACTTGTTGGCATAATGACTAACCAAATTCACTCTATTAACATAAAAATAATCAAAACATGCAATAAACAAATGAGAATGGTGGACTAAGCCAAATTACGAGGTTGAATGAGCCCAAATAATTGTACATTTTTGGGGCTCATCATCACCCCCCTACTGAAAGTGTTGCTCATCCTCTGAGCAACCAATCTCTCTCCTCGTCTTTGATAGCCCTGGTGGCTTCTTTGGCTAACATCTCGGCTGTTTTCTCCCTTGGCTTCCCTCTTTTCAAACTTCCTGTAGAAACAGTTCGCTGGCTTCCTGTAGAAACAGTCCTCTGTCTTCCTGTAGAAGCAGTCTTTGAGTCCATCACCTTGATTTGCTTCTCTCTAGGTGAAGGTTTTTAGCTTCCTCATTCATAGATGATGGACCCCTTTGAAGGAGACTCTTTCTTTTGTTTAGCTTGTGTGTCCTCAATGACAATTTGCTTCTTTGACTGTGGTTTGGGGTCTGCCAATTCTTATCTGCATGCCCTTTCTTGCCTTAAAAAAATAGTGGAAGCTCCCTCTTTTACTTCTCCTTCGGCTTGGGAGAGGTACTTAGGGCGGCCAGCACAGCTGCTGCCTCCCTAGCTAGGATGTCCGCCTTCTTCTCCTTGGGTTTCGCCTTTTTAAGGCTTCCTGTAGAAGACCCTGTTTTAGCCAATTTCGGGCTTCCTGTAGAAGCCTGTTTCTGCTTTCCTGTAGACACGGGTGTTGGAGAGGTAAATCCCCTCTATGGATAGAGGCGATCCCTACTAGCCCAGCAAGGGTCTAGCAACAATCACACAATGCTGCCACGCATGTTCCTAATTGCAATTAAACAAGAGGTAAAGAGCACCTACTTGGATTCCCGCGCTGTCGTTTGACGAAGAGATGTTGTCTTCGCTCCTTCGTTTCAGCTGGTCACAATCCTCCGTGATCCCCGCGAATAGATACCTGCACACACGAAGAGGAAACAAACGCAAGCGTGAAATCTAATAAAAGCAACCATACATCAGTCAGAAAAGACGTAATTCACGTTTAACCATTGCATAAACAAGTGAGAATGGAACAATAATAGCAGTCATCTATTATTAATCAGAATAGAGAAGAGTACAACCAAATGTTCTGACGTCGGTAACCTTCTCAGGAGGGGCCAGTCAGCATGTATCTCAAGCATTCACTTTTGAGGATGATTCTCCCAAGACAAACAACTCTCTCTCTCACACAAAAGTCACAAACAACCTTCCCTAAGCAATCAATCACTTCCACCTCTAGCACACCACACCTATAGCAGCAATCTGAGCACTACAAGCTCTATACAATCCAAGCTATTCCAAGCTAAGTCTAACTATCCCAAAAACCCCCTGCCCATGGTAATGGTGAGGGTTTATATAGGAGAAGGAGTCTCCTATAAGGGTGGAAGGATGAGCTTATCTTCAAGGGAAGTTGTTGCAAAGGGTCGAACAGACATGCCATAGAAGGGAGTCGACATTCACAAAGCTAACAACCAAGCCTGGAGTGATCTAGAAGGCTGGCTGTTTGAACAAATTCGCCCAAACTGGATCAGCGCGGATTATGAGGCAACTGACGCGATGTCGCCACATCTACATAACTGGGACAGTCATGTCAGCGCGGAAGAACACGGGAAAGGCGCGCTGGCGACCAGCGCGGAAAAGTGATGTCCTTCCGAGCTGGCAGCACGTGGGATACACTATGGAGCGCCAGTCATCGCGGGTATTTTTCAAACAGACGCGCTGATGAACAAAACTTTAGGAAAATGGGTTTTTTGGGCCAGTTCAGGAGGCATGAAGCTTAGTGATTGGCACAGCAGGGTGACTGACAGGAAGGCAGTGACAAATTACTGTGTAACAGATGCCCCCTAAAGCATGAAGACCGAGAGAGTGGGAGGGGTGAAATGCTTTACAACACACGCCGAACTGGAACATCACCAGGAAGGACCGAAATATCTCTGATAATCAAGTACATGCAGTCGAGGCATGGGCGCAGCCATCCAAAAGACATGCGAAACGGTCTGTGGAATGGACGCAGCCACCCAGCTAAAGAGACCATAATAATGATAAGGTATGGTCGCAGCCATCCATGAAGACTCAGGTATGGGCGCAGCCATCCATCAATGAGTCATGTAATGATCATCCACAACATCGCAACCTGGACCATAAACAAACAGGGATCCAGGGTCTTGCGCTCCATCCCGATCCGAACAAAGTACAAGTTCAAGCATGTGAATACATGGGTTGAAGTCGAACATGCATGAACATCGTCTGATTACCAGTCAATGACGAAAACTGTTAACAGACGCGAGAGGTACCACCAATAATGACAATGGCCCTCAAGGTACTATAGGTACAATCCGCGGCATGCGAATCAATGAGCTGGTGTCGAACACCCACGGAATCATTCAATCGGAGGCCAATGATGTAAACCTCACGTCGAACACGAAGAACCTGCCATTAGGGCGTGCAGGCTCTAAGGCACCTGAAAGGAGTCTCTAAGTCACCTTCCCGGATAATGAGCTGAAGTCGACAGGAAGTGACCTTTGATCGAAGGTGGGCCATAATAATTCCCACATCATCGACGCGAGACAGAGGAAAAATATTTGTGTGAGATAGCAGATGAGGTTGTATTATTGCAGAGGTCAACTTCTCTTGAACATATCGGCGGCACCGTAGCGGGTTTGGCAGTATTTGACATCAAATGAGCAGAGGGTATAATAATGATGGCAATGAGCAGATGAGAGGTCGAATAAGATAACCCAAACCCACGGAGGCCAGTGAAAAACAAGATGAGATGGTCCCACCCAGACACGAAGCAGAAGAGTGCCATGTTCAAGAGCGACATACTGCCGACACGACTATGATTACAGTTCCATTTTCCCCACCATTTCTGGCGGGTACCTCGGTTATTTTTGGATGACAAGCTTGACGGGGATAGCATATGCTTGGAAAGCGTCAGTTCGACGGCGTCCGATGTCATTAAGTTTTAACGAGTCTGACAAAGGAAGAACTCGGCGTCTTTTCCTGTTTAGAGAGTCTGAAAAGACGGCGGAAAAGAAAACTCCAGGGGGATCCTTTTTCGTAAAGTTGTGTCTCTCGAGCCCGAAAAAGTATAAAACAATGCTCGAGAGAACCGCCCGACCAGTATGATCGAGGAGTACTTTTCATGAGTAGTGATATTGATCTGAAAAATTAAAAAAGTAATCGGTATCACGTCGTTTCGTAACCATTAACGAACCGGAAACGACAAGGGTCCGAAAATATTTTCGTTTTTACACAGTCGGAAAAGGGTTTAAAGACGACCACCTCTTTTTACTTTTAACAAGTCAAGAGGCATAACTCGGCAATCTTTCCATCTTTAAACGGTCAGAAAAGAGCTGAAAGAAGACCTCCATTTTTATTCTCTTTAACGAGTCAAAAAGGGAAAAATACTCGGCAATCTTTTCACATTTTACGAGTAAGAAAAGAGCTTAAAGGAGACTCGTCCTAGAGGAACGAGTGGTATAAAGGGTAGCAACTGGTTCCGGTAATGGTTAAGAGGTTGGCTAATAAAACCACTCATCGTTGCGGTTCCTCAGGAAAGGATAAACAACCAAGTGAGAGCATATGATCGGCCAAAGAGATGGTAGCAATGGAATGAAACAACCAAGGCTCATCTAGCAGAATTCAGCAGATAAAAATGGCAATCACGAGATGTAAATCGGGTATGGGTTCATTTTTACACAAGCTTGAACCGTGGAGAACTTTGCTTGGATTCGGTTTCATGTTTACACAAGCTTGAAACGAAAAACTATGCTTGTTATAAGTTCGCATGCCCCCAGCATAATAATGCAAATCGAGGTATATGCCCCCCAAGCTTCATTGCATTCAACACAGTGGATGGAATGAAGATTCACCTTTGAGAGCTTAGAAAGACTCGACTTAGATTTCACGAGATCTTAATCAAAGACTCAATTGGGAAAAGGGGTTGTTTCATTTTTTAATGAGGTTGACACAGTTAAAGAACTATCCTCATAACCCTTGTTTCATTTTTTAATGAGCTTGACACAAGATCAGGAACTATGCTCGTCTCCTTGTTTCATTTTTTAACGAGGTTGACACAAGATCAGAACTATCCTCGGGACTGATCCAGTTTCATTTTTTAAGGAGCTTGACACAGGAAAGTAACTATGCTCCGACCAAGCCTAGTTTCATTTTTTTTAAGGAGCTTGACACCGGAAAGGAACTATGCTCCACCCAAACCTAGTTTCATTTTTTAAGGAGCTTGACACCGGAAAGGAACTATGCTCCAACCAGACCCAGTTTCATTTTTTAAGGAGCTTGACACCGGAAAAGAACTATGCTCCACCCGAACTTCATCATAATGAACAGGAAGTCGGGGCTTCCAAGAGTGGCGCTCCCGGTGGGAGGTCAATATCTCGGAAGTCAGGACCCAATGCCCCCAGGACACTATGCACGATGGCGACATTGCTGGATATAGGCACGGGGTAGGTGGCCACGTAGTTGATTTGCGGCGAGGCAGATGCAACTTGTGGATGAAAGCCAGGAGGGAAGGACGAGTGCACCGGAGGGGCTTGTGGACGAACGAACGATAATTGATCGAACGTCACGATTCTTCCATCGTGTGGAAACCAAACCACACGAAAAAGTGAAGAAACAAGGGCTCCCATGGCATACACATAATCACGACCAAGGAGAAGACTGAAGTCTAAAGAACCTTGGGTAACTGAGATGTCTATATAGACAGTCTTGCCCCCTAAAGTAATAGGAAACTTCGGGAGGATCCCTAATGGCTGACTCATTCCTCCATCAAACGCGGTGAGATGTGGTGCGACAGGTACGAGCGATGGGGAACCCAAAGCTCGCCAAGTAGTAACGGGCATGAGACTAACCGATGCTCCTTCGTCTAACACAGTGCCAGGCAGCGCCTTATTGCAAGCATAGGCGGTGACCCAGAAAGGCACATGGGACGGAAGGGGAGGGGCAGTCAAACGACTCCAATCAAAGGAGATGACCGAACTATTTGGTGGGGGAACCATATGGTTTCCCCCCTGCTCGGAAAGAACCGAATCTAAATTCTCCGGAGAGGTTTCAGGAGAACCTTTATCAAGCTCAGGAGAATCCGAGGAGACGAGAAGAACATGAGAACTTTGCTCTTCCGAAACGGAGTGGTTGAGAGGAGTTGAACTCGAATCAACACCCTTTCCGACCAACGGCGGGTCTGGAACAGGCTGGGAACAGCCAGGTTCAGGAAGAGGAGCCTGGACAAGAGAGGGATCTGAAGCAATCTCTTTGTCAACAGAGGCGCGATCTACAGCTGTAGAAAGACGTTGATAACCAGCGGGAAATGGATTCGGAGGAGTAGCAAGACTTTCCAACACAGCAGAGGCTTTATCCATGAGTGGACAAAGGTGAAGGGGATGTTTGCCTTCACAAAGTCGACAGGGGATTCAAAACTTCCCTTTCTCCTTACCATTCCCAACTGATGAGGTAGCATCGCCATGATCATTAGTGGACGATGAAGGGCGGGCCGGATCGTGGGACCAAACTTCTAATACCCTGGGAATGCCAGGACAATCACGAAGCAGATGGTCCTCCCTGCATAATCGACAAGGAAACTTAAACTTCCGCGGAGGAGCAGAAGGTGACCCGACTTCAGGTGTACTGGAGTGGATAGCTGGACTTGAGAGGGGGACTGTGTGTGTAGGCTCTCCCTGAGGGGACTTCTTCTTCTTGCTCTTCCTCTTCTTCTTCTTAGCCACCTGGTTACTCACATCGAGAATTTCACCAGGCGAAGTACAAGAGGACGACGTAGAAGTAGGCGTCGAGGGGGAGAGATCCACCTTAGGATCAACATGATGTCGTTCAGGTGGAGGGACTGATGGACTAACAGCCGATACGGTAGGGACCAAAGAGGTTGAAAACAACCACACAGGCAACCTGACAGTTAACCCTGGTAGGGACAACGTCGCCATATACGGAGCACCAACATTCCCAAGAGGAGGGAATTGTCCTGGATTCCCATCAGATGGGGAACCTGGGTTAGTGAATCCCGGAAAAGTTGCCATAGCAAACGAAAACGAAACCTACTCAAGCTAACGCACACAAGATCTAACTAGGTGATGTTATCGTGGCCGAATAAACTTTTAAGACACAGGAACCAAACTTGACCTTTTCATATTTCAGGAGTCGAGAAAACGACAAAAAGATGACTCCAGTCTCCTTCGAATGTTTAATGAGCACGAAGTGACAAGACGCTCACAGGCACCTTTTCGTTTAGGGAGTCCGAAAAGGATCAAAAGCGACTGCTCTGGAACTCTAGGTAGAGGGTGTGCCAAACTTTTCGCAAAACCACAGAATACTTTTTAGGGTACGGGTGGTCAATCTTCGTGAATGCTGTGTTCACTGCATTGCGAATCGTAGGGCGGCCGACTCGGCTTCCTATGGATAAAGGATAAAAGCCTAGTGGGGTCTCCTTATATACGCGACGGTACGTGGGAGCGCAGTCCGTGTTAGACCACTATCGAGTCACAGAAGGAGGAATCACCCAACCTAATGTGAAACAACAGTGACTATGTTTTAAGACGCCAGAACACGTCTCTAACCTAGACCTCTAGATATTTGCGTTTAGTTCCAATGCGTTTTTAGATTCATTTGGTTCATTTTACAGTTGATCTTGGGATTAAGTTTCGATTTCAAGCTCTATCGTATGTTCGCTCACAATTACTTAGATGCAATCTATATGCCAAAGAATTCTGTTTTGTTCGATGAATTCTAGCTATGAGAGAGCAAAGAATTTTAAATCAAACCAAACGAATACAAACAAACAAGCAGCTAAATGCAACTAAAGCGAGGAAAGGAAACTTTTCTTTTAAAGATGCAAGCCAACGAAATGTTCTTTTCCTTTTCAAATTTTTAAAGCAAGCCACTAGTTTGATTTCTTTTCAATGACATAAAGCACCTAAAGGAATTTGGAGGAACCTGAACACCAAGTAAACTACTTAATGAGAGCATACAAAGTTCCCGAAACACTCAACCAAAGTTTCCAAATCAACGGAAAACAAAGTAATGCACGAGCTATGTAATCTAAGCTCCGCAAGACAAGCAAGGATTGCAAGCAAGGAGGAAGCGAAAAGAGACCACTTGGAAACACAATCCAAAACACTCTAACAATCACTGAACAAATGCGAAAACAAGTCTAGAACCAGCTGGTCAAACAAGCAAACAGAAATCCTACGGTAGGCTTGACACACACACGGCCTCTAGATGTCCTAGGGCTTAGAGTGCGAAATCAATAGAGAAAAGCAAACACCCGACGGACGAGAGTCACGACCAGTCAATTAGGGACTCAACACAATCCAGCAATTGCAAAAGTAAGGATGGAAACACGAACCAAGCAGCGAAAGCAAAAGAAGGGAAGGTATTTGCAAACTCAAGAACTGAGCAAAAACGAAACCCTATGAAGCCAAGCTCCGTAATCAAGCAGTTCAAAGTTCAGACAGTGAAAAACAAGTCATTAGACAGGTGGAGAGAAGAAGGGAAAGTCACAGCAAGAGGTTTAGGAGGCCAATTTGGTCAAAAATGAATTTTTCAGGCTCAGCGCGGGTAGCCTTCAGCAACTCGGCGCTGACAGGGGGAGGCCAGTAGCAACTTTGCGACGTCAGCGCGGAAGGACATGGATAAAGCGCGCTGTCTCAGAAAAACGAGGTCAGCGCGGAAATAAAGCACACAGACGCGATGACAGGAACCACAAAGAAGCGGGGGCGCGATGTCAGCGCGGAAGGACACGAATAAAGCGCGCTGCCCTTGAAAACGAGGTCAGCGCGACTGTTAGACGTACAGGCGCGATGAAGAGAAAACCAAAGAACAGGGTCGCGATGTCAGCGCGACTGTTCGGAATTAAAACGCGCTGAGAGCAAAAAACAAGGAAAGCCAAAATAAAAACTTCCAAAACCAAAGGCAGGAGCTTTTCAACAATAAAAATGTTTCCCAGAAACACCCAGAAAGTTCATAAGCAACAGAGACAATCCCAAAAACTCGGAAAGAGGTCAATCAAAGCCAAACACAAAAGTGGACTCAAGAGACAAAAAGGCTGGTCCCCAGCGGAGTCGCCAAATTGTTGGAGAGGTAAATCCCCTCTACGGATAGAGGCGATCCCTACTAGCCCAGCAAGGGTCTAGCAACAATCACACAATGCTGCCACGCATGTTCCTAATTGCAATTAAACAAGAGGTAAAGAGCACCTACTTGGATTCCCGCGCTGTCGTTTGACGAAGGGATGTTGTCTTCGCTCCTTCGTTTCAGCTGGTCACAATCCTCCGCGATCCCCGCGAATAGATACCTGCACACACGAAGAGGAAACAAACGCAAGCGTGAAATCTAATAAAAGCAACCATACATCAGTCAGAAAAGACGTAATTCACGTTTAACCATTGCATAAACAAGTGAGAATGGAACAATAATAGCAGTCATCTATTATTAATCAGAATAGAGAAGAGTACAACCAAATGTTCTGACGTCGGTAACCTTCTCAGGAGGGGCCAGTCAGCATGTATCTCAAGCATTCACTTTTGAGGATGATTCTCCCAAGACAAACAACTCTCTCTCTCACACAAAAGTCACAAACAACCTTCCCTAAGCAATCAATCACTTCCACCTCTAGCACACCACACCTATAGCAGCAATCTGAGCACTACAAGCTCTATACAATCCAAGCTATTCCAAGCTAAGTCTAACTATCCCAAAAACCCCCTGCCCATGGTAATGGTGAGGGTTTATATAGGAGAAGGAGTCTCCTATAAGGGTGGAAGGATGAGCTTATCTTCAAGGGAAGTTGTTGCAAAGGGTCGAACAGACATGCCATAGAAGGGAGTCGACATTCACAAAGCTAACAACCAAGCCTGGAGTGATCTAGAAGGCTGGTTGTTTGAACAAATTCGCCCAAACTGGATCAGCGCGGATTATGAGGCAACTGACGCGATGTCGCCACATCTACATAACTGGGACAGTCATGTTAGCGCGAAAGAACACGGGAAAGGCGCGCTGGCGACCAGCGCGGAAAAGTGATGTCCTTCCGAGCTGGCAGTGCGTGGGATACACTATGGAGCGCCAGTCATCGCGGGTATTTTTCAAACAGACGCGCTGATGAACAAAACTTTAGGAAAATGGGTTTTTTGGGCCAGTTCAGGAGGCATGAAGCTTAGTGATTGGCACAGCAGGGTGACTGACAGGAAGGCAGTGACAAATTACTGTGTAACAACGGGTGTCACCACCTTTGCTTGCTCGGCTGCATGGGTTTTGCTTTTTGGTTTGGTTGCAGGTGCTGATGAGGTACTTGGGCTGATGTGGACCACCTCAGCTTTGTCTGTTCTGCTCTTCAGCCTCTTTTCTCTTGCTGACAAGATGGGTGTGTCACCTTCTTCTTTGTCATCCTTTTCTCATGCTTCCTCTTTTGTTCTTTCTTCTGCACTGTGGTCGGGGTCTTCTGGCCTGTTTCTTTCTTTCCCTTGGCCACTGCTTCTTTTTCCTCACTGCCTGTTCCTTTTCCTAGTGAATTCTCGGCCTTGGTATGAGTGTGCAAGTATATTCCTGTAGAAGGCTGAACCATGATCAGATTATGTCCAGACCTTGAAATTTAAACGGCCCCTCTGAAAAATGGTAGTTGCATGCAGAGCCTCAGTCAATCTTCACTGATAAGTATATTGTCCGCACAAACCAAAGGCATGCATAGAAATCTGTTATACCGGTCAGAAAAAAAATGAGTATGACATGATGGGCATGTAGCCAAAATATGAAATTCTAGAAATAAGTTTTCTCATCTCCAGCTTGGTGAAGAAATAGAATGTGGCAAAGAGAAACAAGTAAAATGCTGAGGAGCCTGCAGTCACATAAGATCTCCACCACCAGTTGTAATTTTCACTGCACAATTCGAAGTAGCACAAGATAATGGTGATCTCTACATATGTAACAATGAGGATCACAAAGACAATGAACAGGAACCCAAATATACAGTAGAAATGATGCAGCCATATTGAAGTTAATCTGAAGAACAGTCCAATGAATACAGCTCCAAAAGGCAGCATGCCACCAATTGGTATTGAAAAAATGGGCTGCATATCAAGCTTTCTCTAGAATCTGCCTAGGGATTTGATTGGTCTTCACTGGATCTTCGATTGTAGGCTCATTGTAGCCAAAGTAACTGCTGGCACAGAAATTCCAAACCATAAAAGGACTGAGGCAAACATAGTCTCGAAAGGAACTACACCAGCTGATTCTTTCCCCATAGCGGTGCATTGAGAATAAAGAAAATGCAAAAGGCAATGCCTGGAATCAAGAATGTGGTTTCAGCGTGTTCCTCCTCTGTTTTGTGCTCTTGAACATCTTAGATAAACGTGACAATGCATACCCTGCAAAGAAACCCATAAATGCCCATAATAGTAGCATAGCTGTCATTAAACTTCCACGGCTCAATGTTCGCATCATGATCATTGCAACAATTTCGAAGAGAAATAAAACAATCATCAAATGGGTTGATGATAGAGAACCAATTAACTGATTGTGCACACTTTAGTTGAGGACGTGGAAAGTGCAGATGAACGGCAGTTCATGAGTTTCAGCCAAGCCGTCTTTAATTTCTCCGTGATTTGTGATGAGGCGGAAAAAACATGTGCGCTAGATTTTTCAAACTGCAGTGATACATGTCTTCTTCTCTCTGTTAATTAATTGACATCCTGTTCACTGGAGTTCAACACATCTACCATTAACTGTGTTTTCCAACTTCCACGTGAATGACTGATCCATGCATGATGCGCTGATGATCCCTGGATGAGTGCAATCATACTTGCTACCTTTCTAACTGAATCTCACCATCTCATTCATTCATGCAATGCTTTAGATTAGATCTATGCAAACAGATGAACAAGGTTTAGTCACGTACCTGAAGTCAAATAGCTGCCTGTGAAGCTTCTTGCTGCTGCATGCTCTGATCCTTTGATTGCATGAGGCTTGGCTAATGATTTTTGATTGCTTTTCCTTGTGCAGGTGTCCTCTGGTTGGATCTGAGCTGCATGCAATCGTTTCCACGTTCAACTCTGCCCGTTCACGCTGCTGCTGCTGCATGGTCACAAAACCAGAACTTCTTTTTGCCATTTCTCCCAAACGGTGGATCGGATTGATCTGAAACTTGGTGAGCATGTTCCTACCATCATTATGCATCTCCCATAGCAAATTCGTGATCAATGGATGCACGGATTTCGAGAAAAATGGAAAATAGCTGAAGATTTCAGAGCTCGATTTCTCGGAAACCGTGCATCGGAATCGGCTGAAACTGCTTGGGTAGGTTACCATCACACATGTGCATCTCCCCATGAAATAGGTTTTAAAACGGATGCACGGATATGGAGAAAATTCAAAAATGGCTAATGGTGATGGAGGCTGATTTCTTGGAAACCGTGCACCGGAATTGCATGAAACTGCTCAGGCATGTTGTCATCAACCTTGTACAATTCCCCATAAAACGGTTTGTCAAATGGATGCATGGTTTTCAAGTTATGGCAAAAACAAATTCTGCTCTATGTGTTTTTGCTTCAAGGCACTTTGCATTTTGGTTGCATGGGATGACAAAATGAATTTTGGTTGTGATGCAGGTATAGAGATGATGGAGGAGGAGTTGGAAGGCTGCATGAGGACTTCTGAACCCTTGAGGAAGCTACCATGTTCGCCAAACCACTTTTTGAAATGCATGTCTAGTTTCCCACAATTTCTACAGGAAGTTCCTGTAGAAGCACAATGAGAAGCACAAGGAGGTGAAAAAATGATGGATGAAGGCAAGGGATGGACAAACAAGTGCTTGTAGGCCTAATCAACAGATTCCCACCATCAGATTCACTTTTGAAATTGGATTTGGCTCGTCCAAAGGTTCTACCGGATGTTTCCTGTAGAAATACAGAGCTTCCTGTAGAAGGCACAAGAAAAATTACTTTGACCTTGATTTGAGTGCTCCTCCTGTCATGAAGCGTCCTTCTTGCAACCTGCAATGTCATTGCTGCAACATGAAATTATTCAATGGAGATTAGTTTTATTTTTCTTTTTCTTTTTCTCTTTTTTTTGAAAAACAACTAGGGCGCCTCATGGAGGTTTTCACCCTAATTGTCTGCCTTGGGCGCCTCCAAGGGAGGTTTTCACCCGAAGATCTTTTTCTCTTTTCTCTTTTTTTCCCAACCCATTGATCGCCTCATGGAGGTTTTCAATCAATGAGCCAATCTAAGGCGCCTCCGAGGAGGTTTTCACCTTAGATTTCTATTTTCCTCTTTTTTCATTTTCTTTTTCTTTTTCTTTTTTCTCTTTTTTTTTCTTTTCCTTTTTTCTACCCTACCCTACTTGAAAAAAAAAAATCATTTTCAAGTATAAGAATACTTCCAATGGAGCCATGTGCACATCAAGATTAGAGAAAAAATGATGTGGAGGCTCGAAATGCATGCTTTGACAGGTATCCAGATCTCAGAGACCAAATGATCTGGCTTTGAAGGGATCAAACGAAGTTGAGGAAGAAAGTACTGCTGCAACTTAGTGACCTTCTGAAACCATATCTCAATATAGCTTTGATATCTTTGGTTCTTTTGCTGATCTGGATCATTCTTCATGTCACCTTCTATCATGACCTTCTGATCTTCCTCTTTTTGTTGATCTTTCTCTTGAGTACATGGAGGATTTGATGATAACCATGAGGGAACTCTCTCGATCTCTGATTCTGATCTCGTCTCTTCATTAAGTGCAGCCCATGGTTCTTTGATCTCCTCTTTGGAATCTTCTTTTGCTTTTGGTCCTTCAATGTTGTCAATAGATTCTCTCTTTTGCAACACTCTTCCTGAGCTTTGGTGAACATCATTGAGCTCAAAAGGAGTCATTTGCACATGTTGTGCCTCAGATTTGCAATGGGGTTGAGCTGCTCCATTGTATGGCTTTGGAAATGGTACGGGTAGTTGAGTGGAGGTGTGAAATTGAGATGGAGATGGATGGCATTGTGGTTGGGTAGGCATTTGAGGTTGCCTTGGTGGAGGAGGAGGCGATGGTTGTGGATGAGCAGGTGGTGGAGGAAAATAAGCGGGAGGAGTGTTGGATTGGGGCCTCCACTCATGATAAGGTGCATTCCACTGAGGCTGTGGTTGAGCATAAGAGTGAAATGAATGAGCAACTGGTTGGGTATAATATGGATCTGTGAAGGAACAAGGAGGAGGTGTGAACCAGGAAGGATGAGCAGGGGGACCCCAAGAAGGCATGAAAGTGGCTTGGTAGGGGTCATAATAGGTCTCAGGTGTCCCTTGCAGTTCCTGCTGATAAGATCTAGGTTCATGCGGCCAACCTTGGTTCATATAATAGAGTGATTCAGTGGCTCCCTTGGCTCTTTGATATGCAGCTTTGATTCTGGGCAAGGAAGGGCACTGATCTGTAGGATGGTATTCTTCACAGATGAAACACACTTCTAGGGAGTGCATTGGACATTCGTTCCTAGGATGCTTTCTAGTGCACCTAGGACAAAAGATGACCAAAGCCCTCTTGGCTTCCTCTTGCTTCTTTTGGATCCGCAAGGTATCCAGTTGCATGGCAAGAAACTGCCTCATATCACTCTTGAAATCTTTGATCTGATTTTCAAATTCATCTTTGGACAAGATGTTGCCCCCAACATCTCTACTTGTAGCCATTTGCTCCAGAGGAATGTTTTCTTCTTCTTCTCCCCTAGAGGTTCTTTAAATATGCCTTGATGTCCACCCAGGGGTTCTTCAATCACAGCCATCGAAGAAGAGAGAATCTTGGCTGTGTGAAGCAGTGGGGGTGTTGTGCAATCATTTTTCTAACTTATCTCTACTCCTACAAGACATGAAATGAAATCTTTTTGGTTGATTTTTTCTTTTTTCTACTTCTACTTGAAAAACTGAAATAGATTGAACTGCAACTAACTATCTTGCTAAAATGACAATGCGGAATTGAAATGAAAGCACGAAAGGACTAATCTATTTTGCTCAAATGAAATTGCAGGAATGAAATGCTAGGCTACACTTACAGAATTGAAATGCTAATCTACGCTTGCAGAAATGAAATTGCAGAATTGAAATGCTAATCTATGAAAGCGAGAAATGCTAATCTACTTTTGCATAAACGAAATTGCATAATGGAAACGAAATAAACTGCTTAGAAGAAGATTGTAGTGGAAAATAGAAGAAAAGCGACAATCACCAATACTCTGACGCTTCCCCGGCAACGGCACCAAAAAGATGGTGGGCTCCAGTATTGTAGCAATAATGCTACAACTCCTGGAGCTCCCTATCTCTAATTTTATCAACCCGGTAGTTCGTACAAACTTGGAAGCGACGGTGTTGTATGCACAAGTACTAGCTCTTGTCGCAGCTATCACTTGGTCAGCTGGCACAAGTCCGCTAGGGCTCAAGCCAACTTCTATATGCTCTCAGAATAAGCTTTTTAACTGATGGACGAAAGCTAACTCAAAGGAAGTTAATCTACTTGCGAAAAGAAACTGAAAGCCAAAAGGAAACACAAACCCTAGCAAACCCTAATTCTACCAGCTAGTCCTACTAATGCAAAGGAAAGAATGCAATCAACGAAAAGAGATGCCATTACTTCTAGGAAGGTAAAATGCATGTGTCTAAGTTATCACTATCTGAAGAAAACATCTTTTTGTATTTTTTATTAAGTTGTTGAAATTATCATGCATGTGCTTCTAACTAGTTTTCCACTGTGCACGGATGGATCAAGGGATGAAATGCTTTGGGAAAGGTTGGGATGGTACAGAGAGGGTCTAAGGGATCCCCAGTATTCTTTCTAAGAGTTTCACAAAGTCTGGATGACATGCAACCGTGTTCATGAACTTCTACAGGAAGTCTGTAGGGGCTTCTACAGGAAGTTTCTACAAGATGTTCTGTAATTCTTCTACAAGATGTTTACGAATTGGATTTTGAGGATGGATGGTTGATGGAAGATGCATGGATGGTTATGGAGGTAGGATGGGGGTCTGAAGTGACCTAGGAACTGATGGATGGAGTGGTAAGATGATGTGGAAGGCTGACTTGCATCAACGAAGGTTGAGGCAATGGAAAAGCAAGAAGGTAGGGTTACGTGGAAAAAGAGCAGATGGGAGATGAAGAAACAGACTTGGTGATGGAGGAGCTGACCTAAACGAGGCTCAGATGAACGAGGAGGTGATGAAGGTGATAGAGATGCCCTGCACAATGCTTATTCAAACAAATCAATTAATTCTTGCAAACAAACCAAGTCCTAGCTAACTCAATCCAACTGTTAATGAATGAATAAACAACAGCCTTGTTTGAAAAGAGAACCATATACATCACGTGAGCAAGAACATGCCAAAAGATATAAATGCATACAAACTCCTACCAATCGATTCTAAGCATAAAAAGCTACGTTACCCATCAAAACCAACTACAATAACAAAGCAAGATCTAAAGAGCAGATTTTATTTCAAGAACGCAACAAACACATAAATATAAACAAGGGAGGTACTGGGCGCTTGAGATGGGCCCAACCCCAAGAACTACAGCCTCCCAAGAGCGATTTAGAGCTGGTGCAAAGCTGGATCCATCTTTATTAATCAAGAAATGAAAAGTTACATCAAAACTGTCCACAAGAAGAACTTGAGCATGAGCTGAAAGCAAAGCTAATCTACTGCATAAAAATCGAACTACAAACTAGCTAACTAATGGCTAAAACAAAATGACTAACTGGCTAACCAAAATGAGGCCCCAAGCCTTCTTATTTATACAATTTTGAGGACCCAACAGTCCTCCTAAAAGTTAGGGACTTGGCTGCCCAAGACTTGTAGTTAACAGCAGTCCAACTTGACTTGCTTGGCTGCCCTTGAGCTGATTGATTCGGTGGCCCTTGAACTCCGAGCTGATGGTGGAGAATTCGAGGTAAGGGTCCATAAATGAGGGGGACACCTTCCTACAAATCCTCTAGCTTGTTCTCCCACGAATTTGGCTGCCAAGTGCTCATTAAGACCTTCAATTTTGTCTCCAAGTTGACCAAAAAGGCTACACAAAGCACCCATTAGACTTGTTGGCATAATGACTAACCAAATTCACTCTATTAACATAAAAATAATCAAAACATGCAATAAACAAATGAGAATGGTGGACTAAGCCAAATTAGGAGGTTGAATGAGCCCAAATAATTGTACATTTTTGGGGCTCATCATATATATTGCTGCATGTTGGGAGGAATTTGTCATCAATCCAACTCACTCATACATCTTCACTAAGGCAAGGAGGCGCAGATTTCTAGTGCGCAAGTCCAAGAGGAGGAGGCGCATATTTCACATGCGCCCATTCTTGGGCAAGGCTGCACGGTAAGGCACAGTTGTGGGTGAAGGTGCGGGCAGGAGTGCCCGGCGGTTGGGTGAGGGCATGCACGGGTGTGTGGCGCCCGCATTGTGCGACGACTTGGTGTGGGTGTCTTGGTGACTCGGGTGAGCGCCCGCCCATTGTGCAAGTGTGCATGGAGACTTGTTGGTGTGTTGGGTTGTGAACGGAAGTGTGTCTCAGGTAGAGGCGCCAGTATGTAGCGACTTGGAGGCGCGCCCAAGTTGGGCAAACGACACGATCGTGAGACGAAGGTTGGAACTTGAGGTCGTAGAGTTGGGCAGGCGGTACTACGTGTTGTTCACACGATTTGGGCATTTGTCAAGAGTTGGCAAGCGAGACTGTGTGTGGGCAGGTGCACACGGTTTGGGCGTTTGCGACCAAACGAAGAGCGAACCGGCGAAGACGTACGATGAGGGGAACGACAAGTTGGTGAGTCGTGCGGCGACCGTGCGGAGGTGCCAACGAGCTGAGCAACCGAGTTTGCCGAAGTTGTGAAAATTGACTAAGTGTAAATTTGGGGTTTCCCAAGATTTAGCTTGTACATTGTAAAAGTGGAGTTTATATTATATATTGATTCGAGCATACTCATATTGCAGGGAGTTGCCCCTCCCTTTATACTGTGCAATTGTCTTCTTCGTTTATAATTGTTGTTGATAATGAATGAGTATGGGTGTTCATTGGTATAAAGGATAAACATAATAATACTTGGTTGCGAAACACAAACTAAGTAGGAGAAAATGAATTAGGCGTAGTCCACGAACATAAGTATTGGTGAAAAGAAAGTGTTCGGTGGTTCCGCACCTCGCTATAAGCGGTTGAAAGACTACCACAGGTGTAGGGGCGTGACAGGTGGTATCAGAGCAGGCTGATTCAGGGTTGAAGAAGCTTGACAGTTGATGACAGTGGAAGTAGGTACTTGCAGGTGAAGGAAGCTAGTTTCACATACAAGTGGAACAAGGGCCGGTTCATGGTTGCAGGGAACTTGGTGAAGCTGGTGAAACATGTTTCGCAGAGGTGAAGCTTAGTGCTTGGACCAAGCTGAACGACAAGGCATGGCAAGTTTGGAAGAATGCAAAGGGAAGCTCTTGCTTACCTTATACAAGTTGAAGAGGTTGAAAGAAGAGAATCCCCAGATTCGGAAGGAACTTGAAGTCTTGGAAAAGAATGTTGAAGACAAACTTCTTCAACTTGGTTGGACAATGGAGCAAGATGAAGTTACAGATTGTGCTGACAAGGAAGAGGAAGTGATGATAGTTGAAGATGTTGTAGATGTGACAACGATGGAGGATGCACTTGAGATTGATCAAGTTGGACCAGGATCGTGCAGTTTGTGGACATGGATGAATGATGATACTCATATGGAGGAACCTCATGATGATGTAAGTACCATTGATACTTGTGTTTCATTTGGGCATTTGGTGGATGGACTGTATGCAGGGATGGGCAAATCCAGTTTGCCAATGCAAGGGAGCATCTTACCATGGATGTCTATGATGAGACCTTGTATGGAGAAGCAAGGATTGTTGATTGTTGCAGAACTTGTTAGGGTTGTTTGTGGCCTTATGGTAGAAGGTACAAAGGCCCGTGACAAGGGAGGAACATGATGATCGTTGTGGAGGATTGGGTCATGCTTTAGCCACTTTGGCTAAGTGCCCGACATGACTCATGGACAGATTGGAGGGCACACACTTGAGGTATGATGATGCTTGGGTGGACTTCTCATGGTCGAGACCAAGAGATAGTCTTGGTGGAACCTTTAGTGGGGGGAGCTATGATGGAAGGGACTCGTGATGATGATGATATGGTTGGGTGACCGAGTTCACTAGACCGAAGATTGCAGACTTGGATGAGGATGACCGATTGTTGTCATGGGTCTACTTGGTTGGACTACATGGGTAACTTAGTCATGGACATCAGGTTGGAGACATGGAGCATGGCAGTCTTATGCAGGGACACTATGCAGGAGCACTTGTAGAGGTGTCAGTTATGGGTATCCAATGAGGAGTGCCAAGGTAGGGATGTTGTGCAAATGGAATTGCTGATGTGACATGGAGATGTTTTGCTTATGAGCCGATGGAGAGGTTGTGCACTCTTGTACAACAAGGCCATGGACTTGGATGGAGTTGTGAGCAGGCTATGGAGCATTCCTACTACATGGAGAGCTGAGGCATATTTCAGAGACCTTTGGGCCGAGACTTGTATGCTTGCTAAGATGTTGGTTGGGGATGACTTATGGAGCTCATGATGACATGAGATTGTTGTGACTTTTTGGGACTTCATACATGGTGGACTTAGAGGATTTGATGCATTGAGGAGCTGAGGTCAGAGATTTCGATGCAGGATGGGGTGCATACTTTCAAGTACATGTATGGGAATGGCTTGAAAGAGTGACTTGATGTGGAGGATCGATATGAGACACTTTGGAGCGATGGAGTTACAACGATGATGATGATGCCTTGGTGACAACACTTGGGCATGGGTTGAGCTGAGACTCAACTACCTTTTGACATGGGAGCTGATTGATCTATGATCATGGGCAACACATGGATAGATGAGACAGGTGTATACTTGTTTCTATGGCAGACTTTAGGAATGACACGTTGCAAATATGATGAAGGTTTCTTCATGGACCTGGATGTGGCACACCGAGAGTTAGAGGTTGATGAGATGATCTCTTCATATGGAGGAGATACACATATGGATAATGATGTTGGGATAGATGTGGCTGATTTCATGTAGCACATTGACACCAAACATCATGCACAGCATGTTGCAGATGAGATGAGGACTACTTCATGGACCTGAGCATGGCTTACACTTGTATGGAGATGGACTCTTGATCGAGTTGAGGATGTGACATGATGTTTTGAGAAACGACTGATGATGACATATGGATGTTCACTCTCATGGTTTGAGTGTGACAGTTGGACTAGCTACCCAACTAGTTCAAACATGGGGGCATGCAGTGTACAAAGATGTGTTAGCATTGTGTTGGAGTACCATGGCAGCAGTTCACATGATGACACATGATGAGGTCGACACAAGATGTTGCAATAGGCATGTAGCTTGGATGGAGGGACCAGCCTTCCACGATGGGGAGCAGCATGTGGAGATTGTGACAGGGTGATCGATGATCATGGATTGAGATGATCTCTGATGTATGACATACCGATGAGGTGTATACCTTGGTATGTGATCTTGGTGACAGATGGTTGCCAAGGTGAGACATGATGGAGACGGTGGTTCTACATACGTTGCAGAGATAGTTGCAGTATGTGGAGGAGTTGACATCATGGATATTGATGATCTTGGTGGATGGCTACCGAGATGGTATGTTGTCGAGGACAACAACGAATTCAGGTGGAGGAGGATGCAACGTCCTACGGTTCTGTCGAAGTGCGACCGCGTTCGGGTGACGAGCGATCATGAACGAGCGCCGGTTGGAGAGCGACCTGCGGTTGTGCGACAAGTGATGCGACGATATGCGACGACACTTACACGCACATATGAGGAGGGAGCTTGTTTATATGCATATGGAGCATGAACGATATGTTAGAGACCGACCTACAATGGGAAGGAAAGCCGACGGTGTTTTGCAACAAAGTAAGGGGTGTGCAAGGCATTGGGCAAGTCAGCTGGGCAGCCAGACTTGGCCCCAATATTGTGTATATATTGTTGCACATTGGGACCCATTTGTCATCAATCCAACTTGCTCATACATCTTCGCTAAGGAAAGGAGGCGCATATTTCTAGTGCGCAAGTCCAAGAGGAGGAGGCGCAGATTTCACATGTGCCCATTCTTAGGCGAGGCTGCACGATAAGGCACGGTTGCAGGTGAAGGCGCGGGTAGGAGCGCCCGGCAGTTGGGTGAGGGCGTGCACGGGTGTGTGGCACCTGCATTGTGCGACGACTTGGCGTGGGTGTCTTGGCGACTCGGGTGAGTGCCTGCCCATCGTGCAAGTGTGCACGGAGACTTGTTGGTGTGTTGGGTTGTGAACGGAAGTGTGTCTCGAGTAGAGGCGCCCGTGTGTGGCGACTTGGAGGCGCGCCCAAGTTGGGAAAATGACACGATCGTGAGATGAAGGTTGGAATCGGAGGTTGTAGAGTTGGGCATACGGTACTACGTGTTGTTCACACGATTTGGGTATTTGTCAAGAGTTGGCAAGCAGGACTGCATGTGGGCAGGTGTACACAGTTTGGGCGTTTGCGACCAAACAAAGAGCGAACCGGCGAAAACGTGCGACGAGGTTAAAGACGGGTTGGTGAGTCGTGCGGAGGTGCCGACGAGCTGGGAAACCGAGTTTGCCGATGTTATGAAAATTGACTAAGTGTAAATTTTGGGTTTCCCAAGATTTAGCTTGTACATTGTAAAAGTAAAGTTTATACTCTATATTGATTTCGGCAGACTCATATTGCAGGGAGCTACCCCTCCCTTTATACTGTGCAATTGTCTTCTTCATTTATAATTGCTGTTGATAATGAATGAGTATGGGTGTTCATTGGTATAAAGGATAAATATAATAATACTTGGTTGCGAAACACAAACTAAGTAGGAGAAATTGAATTAGGCGTAGTCCATGAACATAAGTATTGGTGAAAAGAAAGTGTTCAATGGTGCCGCACCTCGCTATAAGCGGTTGAAAGACTACCGCAGGTGTAGGGGCGTGACATCACCCATCCTAGATCCCCTCTCGCTCATGGCTGTGATTCGGTGTGGTCAACCTCAAATTTGACACATGTCTTTTTTAAAATAAAAATAAAACATTCTTTAAATAAAAAATGATGTTCTCTACAATAAAAAAACAAAATTATTTCCTAAATTTAAAATTGTACAAAATTGAATATACATATTTGGTTAGTTTCAATTAAAAGCATTATAAAACATTATTAATGCCACTTTCATTATGCCCACTCTGTTAGTTGTTGATATTGCAACCTATCAAGAAAAAGATGTGGTAAAATATTTTACTCTCACTCTATCAACCATAACTTAATTAAAGGCATAAAGTAGTTAAAAGTAATTTAAAAAAAGATCTTGTATTTTCACTTTGGAGTATGAAAGTGTATAATCATACTTATAAACGTTACTTCAAAATAGTAATTAAATATCTTAATATCCATGTTAACTAATTGCACCAAGAGATGTTTTATAACTTAGTATGGAAACAATGTTTTAAAACATTATGTAATGTAATGTTATGTTGACTCCATCACATTAAAATAAAAATTAAAATTGAAATTAAAATTAAAATAACCTTAACAAAACCCTAAGTCATTTTACATAAAATTCTAACTGAGTGATTCTTGGTTTTACCTTTAAAAATATCTCTAAAAAAATCTTTAGGGTTGGAAACATTTAAGGTTGAAATAAAAATAATATTAAATTTTAAATTCTAAATTTTAACCAATTGTGATTCTCTTTAAATATCATCTTTATAGTATTTATAATTAAGTTTATAAAATCAAATTATTGTTATTTTTTTAAAATAATTTATTTAAAATAGTTGTTGTTTTTTTTATATTATTAATACATTTTTTATTTAATATAAATTGGTTAGAATTACAAATTCAAATGATATAATCTAAATAATAGGAGTATTTTATTTTTAAAAAATATTATTTTTATTTATACGTAAAAATATATATAATTTAAACATTAAATCAGTTTGGATCCATTTTAATCTCAGATTTATCTAACATCGAGAGGGATCAAATCTCTCACATGCAAACCTTTCCTCAAATTTTATGGTTTTTGGCTATACTTTACACCTCAAAGAGATTGTTTTTTAACAAAAAAGACATCTATTATTCACTCAATTCTTAATATAAACTTAATGTCTAGCAAAATATTACTAATGATAAAAAAAATTCAATGTGAGTGATGAATAAAATATTTTAATATACCAAGTTAAATAATATTGGTGTATATTTCAAGATATGTTAATAACAAAAAAAACTATCTAATGAGATAATGTAGTCATAAATAAAATATTTTAATGTCAACTATGTATAAATTACACATGGTTAAAAAAATAAAAATAAAATTCATGTATATATTATATGAAGTAATTAAAAAATAATTTTTTATGGTTAAAATATTTCAAGTAGTCTTAATATTTTACATTTTGGCATCTTTAAATGGTAGTCAATTTTGTCTAAAATCTAACAATGGTTTGGTAGAATTGCAAGTTTGAGTTGTGTAGCTTACACAATCTAAATGGCAAAAGGTATTTTCAAAACATTGAATCCATTTAGATATTTAAAAATTCAATTTAAGATTCTAATCCATTTTTGTATTAAAAAAAATATATATATATATATATATATATATATATATATATATATACACACACACACACCAAGCATCGAGAAAGATATAATCTTTTGAAACGGAAACTATTTTTCAAATTTTACTCTTTAAAAAAGTTTTACATCTCAAGAGATTTCATCCTTTTGACATTTGGTAGATCCATAGTTAAAATAGATCTATACTAGTTTTAAAAATAAAATAATTGATTTTTTTACTTTTATTTGTTTATAATTATTTTTTCATTCATATATATATATATAATTTTATTTATAATTGTTTTTGAATTTTTAATACTTTCATGGTTCAAAATAGAATTGAATCCAATATGAAAGATACCTGTAATTCATTTTGTAATTACTTAACATGTGGTGTGTGTCTATTGCGGCCTAGGGCTCGTTTTGGCGTCATCCACATCCACATCCACATATGAATACGACGCCACAAAGGCCCAACCATCTAGAACAACATTTGTTGCACATCCATATAAACAATGCCGATAGAGAGATATAATGTTAAAGGGAACGACTAAGAAGTTGTATTAATAAAAGAAGGGAATTACAATTTCTGAAAGCACTCCAAGAGTCGTTTAAGATTAAGGTTGGAACAACTCAAAATCATTCAAGATTTTCACAAACCATTTGTCGAATAAAACTGATCTATTTGAAGACTTTGCAAAAGAAACTCCTAAAATCTATATGTATTTGCAAAATATTCATAATCAACAACTGCATTTTCACCTTTCTTGAAGAATTCTTCTTTCTTTTCACTTGGGTCCCGGCCCATTTCTGGTTGGTTTCACAATATCGCCCCTGATTAAAGAAACTTTGAAATTCACCTTGCATGTCGTAGGGGGAGAATTACCTCCACGTGGCCTACCCATGAAACCCTTTCGCCTTGATGACAAAATAGGGAACGAGCATTGAAGGATCAATAACTTATTTAACTTTGTCCAACATAGTGAATTCTCATGTCGGGGACAGTTTCTTTTTAGAAAATTCTAGAGAGGCCATTAAAGCATTTGCTGGCTTCACATTAACTGTAATCACCTCAAAATTAGGAACCCTCGTGGGAATTTCAGAGATGGGCGAAGCTTTAGATATTCCATACACTGGTTCAAAGATTTTTGAACCTTTTCGAGCATTACGCTTATTGTGTGAAGCAAAAGGAGATGTAATACTCCCATAATGTTGTAAATATTTTATTTACTATAGTAAAAATAATAATGAAGGAATGTTGTTATTATCTGTTTGAATTAATTAATATTTTTATTTTATTGAAAAATGAGAAATGATTCCTAGTGAAGAGGAGATCATGTAACTTCTGAGGAAGTTAAAAGAAACAGTTGTTGGAACCCTAACTACCTCCCCTAACTATGTAAGGCTTCCAGGAAAAGGAAGTGAGGGGAGGAAAAAACTGCGCTGTAGAGAGAGGCAGAGAAAAGGGGGAAAACACTTGCTAAGTCTGGTGAGGACCAGATAGCAAGAGCGCGGTGCGCAAGCAACTTGAAGACGACTGAAGGTCTTGTGAACAAGCTAGGGGGGAGATTTGGTCCCGATAGACAATCTCATGGTCGGGAGGATTGACTAGCTACAACCAGAGGAGACCTCTTCCTGTGGACTTACTTAATTAAAAGCAACTCAGGTATGAGGTACCTTCTGGAAATTTTGTTGATATTATTGCACTGTGTTAGAAGAGAGTTCTGCAAGCAAAAGGTTTCTAGAATTCTTGGCTAATATATATATTTATAGAAAGACTCAGTTACATTTTTAATTACAGAGTTTGATATAACGTAAAGGTTTTAGAGGAAGATGCAACTGTCAAAGTGGGATTATCTCACTATGAATTTTAGTTGTATTAATTGTGGAAGACACAGTTCTGTCGACCTTAAAGGAATTGGTAGATTGTTAATTAATTTTGAAAAGAAAAATGATATTATAGTTCTGTATTGTCAGTTAACTTTGAAAAGAAAAATGATATTACAGTTCTGTATTGCCAGTTAATCTTGAAAATGAAATAATATTGCAGTTCAGTTTTGACAGTTAATCTTTATAAAGAAAATGTTGTTACCACTCTGTTTAAAAGCTGGTAGAATGACAGATAATCTCAGTGGAAAGAAAATTAAAGGTGGTTCTGTAAAATGCGGAATTAAATAAGACTACAATGATAGAACATGTTACAAACCACCTAGCTAAACTATACAAGTATTGAAGAAAATGAAGACAATTGATTGATATAGAAAGACAAGACTCTGTACTGAATTTTAAACACCACTGTAACCAAAGAGATACTTCATGCATACTGTGTGAGAGCTGAAAGTAAACAATAGGTTGCATGCATTTTAAAGACAAATTAATTGTAAAAGAATTAAACTATGGAGTAGTTGGCAGCGCGTAGTGGGGTACACATAGGACTCAGGGATATGAACCTTGGAGAGACTCAGTATTAACTGAGATCGATAATCCTTTTCAGAACCCTACTCATCGTTCTAGAAGTTACCGAGGGGTGAAACCCTTTGGTGATAACTCCTTAGAATCTACCATACCGAGGGTGAACATTACAAAAGAATTCAATGTCCAAAGGGCAATATAAGCCCTAAACCCTGTAAGAGAGAAACTCTGATAATTAATTAACAAAATTGTCCAGAAGTTAGGTGGAAGGACCAAAAACCTTAATGGTGGTCACTAAAGAACCCAGTTTCTGACATACTAAAATTAAAGAGGGTAACAGAACAACACGCGAGTCCGAGGCCATATTTCAAGCTTGCGAAACCATAACCAAATAAATGTCTCACCAAGGAACTGAGCAGTCTCCACATAAATTTCATGGAAGATTAAAGAATGACCAAACCCAGAATCATAAATATATATAATGGAAACAAAAGCTCGATACAAGTAGGTATTGTTTCTGCTGTGTGCCACAATAACCATATCAAATAGCAAAACTATTAAACACTTGTAATCTAAAACCCTCAATTATTAAAAAATAAAACAACAAGATATCTACACAGTCTTGAGCATTAGTAAGCTCTGAAATAGTAATAGGGTCGTAGCCTCAATGTGCTAGACATATACAACTTAGGGGAAAACCCCTTAAAGCTCTAACTTTTAATAGACTGAAATGCTGACAAACAAATGAACACCATAGAATTTGCAGAGAGACGAGACTCAGTCTACGCTTTAAGCCTTCACCCTCTAGCCAGAGAGCACCCAAACCAGGGTATGATCTTACCCAGAAGCTGTTGAAGACTGACACTAAAGAAGCGCCTCCCCACCAGGTAAAGCCGAGAGCCACAAGACTGTAACTAGACAACCTGCGTGGTATTTCAGTCCACAAGAAAATGATTAGAGTTTGTAGCAAGGCACATAACGCATTCAACTATGAATGATAAGGAAGAAAGGCATGAACCAGTTTGCAAAACAACAAATTACCTGTAGATGACTTGTCCGCTGCAAAACCATGAGTTTGAAATGGTACAGACTTCATCAACGTAATTCTGAGCATCCAGATGATCGGAGCTGCTGAAGGAAGGGCCGAATCAGAGTAGGCTCCGCAGGAGAGCTGCCTAGCAAATGAGGTCAATCCCATCGCAATCCGGAGAAGAGGAAAGCCCTGAGAAGAACACCACTGTCGGATCACGAGAGATGAGCTGCACCATCGATGAGGGCGGGGTTTCCAAGTGGAGCAGGTGAGGCCATGTTATGCTCTTAACCTGCAAAGTAATACCCAAACACAGAATATGCGAAGAAAAGATACCGAGAACACATAATAGCAATGATTTTATTATTCAAAGAGCAATGTTCACATGCCTCTTTGAGGGGGCAACCTCCAATAGAGCAGAGCTCGATTACAAAATAAGTCACGATACTCCTCGTAGGGAGTCTCTATCCTTTATATATGACTCATACATGCAATACCATGGGCCAATATCGTGGGTTTTATTAATACCATCTATCTAATACTACTACTGCCCATTTGCAACTAACTGTGGTCCCGTCATTAATTGCGGGTTAACCACTTACAAATATTAATATGGGCTTTATTGACTATTGACTATGACATGATCCCATGACATACATAAGGGGGTTAGGGTGGGACCCTAACATGCCCTCCCCCTTAAGACTAGCCTTGTCCTCAAGGCTGAAGCTGCGGAAACTGCTGAAGAATAGTGGCTGGTTCCCAAGTTGCATCTTCCGGAGAGGTGTCTTTCCATTTGACGAGGACTTCCTTAATCATGCGGCCGCGCAGGTGCTTGTCCCTTGTGTCTAGAACCTGTTTTGGTTGAAGCCATATTGACCCTTCTTCGTCCAATTCAGGTAGACTGGTTTGAACTCAGCAATTGTTCCCAATCACTTTCTTGAGGCACGATACATGGAAAACTGGGTGGATTTTTGCTGTAGGTGGCAAAGCCAAATTGTAAGCCACTTCTCCAATGCGCTGAAGTACTTGGTATGGTCCGTAGAATTTTGGAGAGAGCTTTTGACAAACCTTATCTTTGAGTGATGTTTGCTTATATGGTTGCGGCCTCAAAAAGACCTGATCCCCTTCTTGAAATTGGCGCTCTGAGCGATGTTGGTCGGCCTGTTGCTTCATGCGGTTCTGAGCTTGATGAAGATTCTCGCGAAGATGGACGAGCATGGTTGCGCGGTGTTGTAGGAGTTGATCCACGGCTTGTACTTTGGAGCACCCCGTGAGATAAGAAGTAGGGGAAGGCGGAAGTTGACCATAGACTGCTTCATAGGGAGTCATTTTAGTGGTGGCATGATAGTTGGTGTTATACCACCATTTAGCCAGAGGTAACCACTATACCCAAAGATGTTGCTTTTCTGAAGTGAAACACCTAAGGTAGGTTTATAGACATTTGTTGACGGCTTCGGTTTGACCATCTGTTTGCGGATGATATGAAGTACTGAGTTTGAGTTGAGTGCCTTATATTCTGAAGAGTTCCTGCCAAAAATTACTGGTGAAGATCGGGTCGCAGTCAGACACAATAGAAGTGGGCATGCCATGCAATTTGAAGATCTGATCCATGAAAGATTGAGCAACCAAAGTTGGTGTAAACTGTTGGGGTAGGGCGCAGAAATGGGCATACTTCGATAGTCGGTCCACAACCACCATGATGACTGACTTGTTCCCAGACTTTGGAAGACCTGTAATGAAATCCATGGAAACCTCCGTCCAAATTGATGCCGGAATGGGCAATGGTTGTAATGTGCCTGGTGTGTTGACGGTTTTTCCTTTGTGGCGTTGACAGATATCACATTCTTCTACGAAAGTAAGGATGTCCTTTTTCATGCCAGTCCAAAAAAATGATCTTCTGGTGCGAGCATACGTCTTCTGAAAGCGCGAATGTCCTGCAATGGGAGATGAGTGTAATTCTGCCAAACTGAGACTTTTGAGGGTGGATGTTGGTGATATTACGACTCTGTCCCTGTAGCGAAGAATATCATTCTGCCACGAGTAGCCCTTGCTGGAATTAGGATCTACCTGCAATTGAGAAATGAGTTGGGAGAGCCCGGGGTGTGAAAACCATTCCCTGCGAGCCTCTTCAATCCAGTCTGGAATGGGGAGGGAAATTGCGAGCAGAGTACTTTCCCCCTCAAATTGGTGCGACAATGCATCTGCTACACTGTTGTCTTTCCCTTTCTTGTAAATGATCTCATAATCATATCCCAGCATTTTGGCTAACCATTTATTTTTTTGTGGGGAGGATAGGCGTTGCTCCAAAAAATATTTAAGACTGTGATGATCTGTGCGGATTTGGAAACGTCGCCCCAATAAGTAAGGTCGCCAGGTCTCGACTGCATGTAAGATGGCCATCATTTCCTTCTCGTAGGTGGATTGGCCCAGATTCCTCCCACTGAGTTGTTGGCTGGTGAAGGCCAATGGTCGCCCTTCCTGCATTAAGACCGCTCCAATACCTGTACCCGAAGCATCACATTCAATGACAAAGGATTTGGTGAAGTCAGATAGTGCTAAGACGGGAGTGGAACACATGGCGTTTTTGAGAGCGGTAAATGCCTGTTGTGCTTACTCGTTCCAGAAGAAGGAATTTTTCTTTAGGAGTTGAGTGAGTGGCTTCGCTATGCGGCCATAGTTGCAGACAAATTTACGATAATAGCCTGTGAGACCCAAAAATCCTCTCAAGCTTTTCAAGGTCTTAGGTTGAGGCCATTCTTGCATTGCCTGGATCTTTTTGGGGTCCACCTTGACACCTTCCCGCCCCACAATGTGGCCCAAATACTCAACTTCTTCCATGCCAAACGAACACTTAGACATCTTGACAAATAATTTATGCTTGCGGAGTAGTTGCAAGAGTAGACCTACATGCTGAAGATGTGCCGCCCAAGTGCCACTATAGATGAGGATGTCATCGAAGAAGACAAGGACAAATTTTCTGAGATATGGTTTGAGGGGGTGATTCATAAGGCTCTGAAAAGTAGAGGGGGCATTACAGAGACCAAATGGCATGACCAGGAACTCATAATGGCCTTCATGAGTTCTGAAAACCGTCTTGGGAATGTCGACTTCCTTCATGCGAATTTGGTGGTAGCCTGAGCGAAGATCCAACTTAGTGAAGAATTGAGCCCCAATGAGTTCGTCCAGCAAATCGTCAACCACCGGGATGGGAAATTTATCTTTGACTGTCAACTTATTGAGGGCCCTGAAGTCGGGACACATCCGCCACTCCCCATCTTTCTTGAGGACCATGACCACTGGGGATGAATAAGGACTAATGCTGGGACGAATGACACCTGCTTCCAACAATTCCTTGATGATTTTTTCTATTTCATTCTTTTGGGTGAACGGATATCTGTATGGCCGCACATTTGGGGGTTGGGCCCCTGGAACCAATGTGATGCTATGATCATGTTCCCCTCGCGAGGGTGGAAGCTCATGAGGCTTGTCAAAGACCTTCCGATGTTTATTTAAAATCTATTGCATCTCAGGATGAATTGGCAGAGACATGGTTTCGACTACCTGGATGGCATTAAATTGAGCTACCACTCCATGATGGCCCTTTTTTAACAACTTTTCCATCCTATGCGAGCTGATGATAGAGGGGGCTCCTGCCTGTAGTCCACGGAAGGTATGTGTGGAGTTTTTCTGCTTAAAACTCATATATAACTCCTCGAAATCCATTGTGATTGGCCCAAGAGTGCGGAGCCATTCCGCGCCTAGGACAATGTTGCAACCCCCCATGTGTATTGCAAACATGTGGGTTTTCAACTGATAATCCCCCATTTGAAGTTTGACATTTTCACAGCGGCCTTCACATTTCATTGTGCCCCCATCTGCAATTTGGACTTGGAAGTTAGAAACTGCCCGGACAAAACAATGTGCTGCTTCAATGATCTTTTGATGGATGAAATTATGGGTACTTCCACTATCAATCAAGACTACTACTGGGCGATGTTTAAGAAAAACCCTGATTTTGAGAGTTTGAGGGGAAGAAATTCCTGCCAATGAATTTAACGAAATAATTGGTTCGTCAGATACAATCTCCTTTTGGTTATCTTCTTCGATCGCCTCCAGTTCCTCAAGTGGTGGATCTTCCTCAGTGGAGCTGTAGTCAGTGGCATCTATTTGAAAAAACTTGGGCTCCTTGCATTTATGACCCGGGGAATATTTTTCATCACAGTAGTAACATAGTCCTTGCTTCCTTCTTTCGGCCATTTCCGCGGGTGACACCTTTTGAATCTTAAGTGTCTGAGTCGTGTTGGGAGCCTGTGGGGGACGACCTTCAGCGGGGAAGTTGGGGCGGCTGGATTGAGTTGTTAATGCACGTTCCACCTTACGAGCTACCTGGCAAGCCTCTGTCCACGTGGGAGGGTGGTGGAGTAGAACCTGAGCTTTGATGGCTTCTTTAAGACCGTTGATAAAGCATTCCATGTAGAACTCATCTGTGAGACCCTTAGTGCGGAAGGCTAAGGCTTCAAAAGCGGTAATATATTCATCCACTGTACCCGTCTATCGGAGCTTAGTGAGACGCCCCAAAAAAGAGTCTTCCTGTTCAAAGTGATTTCGAAGAGCTTTGGCGAATTGGGCCCAATTCTGAAATTGTCCATTGCAACACTAATGCCATTCCCCCCATTGCCATCGTTCATTGTCCAAGTACATGGTGCCCACCATAAGCTTAGTCCCCTCATCTAGGATATGATTCAATTTGAAATACTGCTCCATTTGTGCTAGCCATGCGGACGTGTGAGACCCGTCAAATTTATGCATATCCAACTTGGGAGGTCGCTGACTGGGTGGTGGATGGGTGTGCTAGACGTGAGGAGAGTGGCTAGACTCACCCTCATGGTATTCATGGCCATTATATGCCTCCTCGTGGGCTGGCTCCTTGCCCTTCGAGAGTGCATTCTGTATCTGGAGACTTATTCCTTTAATCTCATGTTGGATTTCGTTCACCGCAGTTTCGATGGAGTTCACATGGTCTTCAATTTTGTCCATCCTTTCATTGGCCATCGTTTGAGCGCGAGTTTCTACCATACACCAACCTGATGAAAAATTTGGGACCGCCTAAAAATTTTTACTAAGAAATTGAATGGTACCACCTTGCTCAGCTCGTCGTCCTGATTCTGATGGGCTAGATCACCAATAAGCGCCCCGGAAGATCTCAGACTTTTTTTTTGTTGGAAAACTCCTAAAGGAGTTTTACTCCTTCCTGATCAATACTGCAGTCGCCAAATCCGCAAAATGTCAATGCCGCCAAAAGTCCTGCGAAAAGTATATCCAGGTACAGGAACCCTTCAAAACTACTCCGATCTGGTGGATCTGAGAGATCTGAATGGTGGAACAACTGCTGCTGCTGATCTAATGGAGCTACCGGGCTGATGTCTGCTGCTGTTGCACTTCTTTGCACCCGCTGATCTAGAATAGATGATGTGTGATCCCCCGATAGAAAGGGAACTATGGTCTTGAGGAGTGTCAGGTGCTACAGATCGCAATATACATAAGGGTCTGACAGTAGTACTCGGCCCAATGTTTTAGGGCTCTAACTAAGGAGGATCGACCGTACCCTTAGCCGTACAACCCGACTATCCTATCGTACGGGCGAGTAATCTCTCCGAGTGCTGTTCTCGGTGTACTGTAGCCACAAGACGGCCGAAGGTTTATCTATGGTGAGGTTTCAAGGGAGCCTAGGGGGCTTCCTATATACCCAGAGGGTACGTGGAAGACAGTCTGTGCGCGGTTATGTCTAATGCGCTACTACTCGAAGGGGTACCCACAGGGGTTACAAGGGAGTACAACAGACGTGACCACCTCTTGTATTTCCTGCGCGCATGGCTCCCCAAATCCGTAGGTTTATGCGCTTAACGACAGATCCCGTGGTTTAAAGACGCCGGAACACGTCTCTAGCCAAAATTTTTTTTTTGCTAAAAATTGGAGATCCCACCGAGCCCTGGAAAGTGCTCTGATACCACTTGTTATGCTCTTAACCTGCAAAGTAATACCCAAACACAGAATATGCGAAGAAAAGATACCCAGAACACAGAATATGCGAAGAAAAGATACCCAGAACACAGAATAGCAATGATTTTATTATTCAAAGAGCAATGTTCACATGCCTCTTCGAGGGGGCAACCTCCAATAGAGCAGAGCTCGATTACAAAATAAGTCACGATACTCCTCGCAGGGAGTCTCTATCCTTTATATATGACTCATACATGAAATACCATGGGCCAATACCGTGGGTTTTATTAATATCATCTATCTAATACTACTATTGCCCATTTGCAACTAACTGTGGTCCCGTCATTAATTGTGGGTTAACCACTTACAAATATTAATATGGGCTTTATTGACTCTTGACTATGACGTGATCCCATGACATAAATAAGGGGGTTAGGGTGGGACCCTAACAGGCCAGACGGCCTACCCGGGCCACGTACAGGATGGAGCAGGTGGAGTTAATATCAACCTCAGCATGCATGGCATGCCACGTGATGGCAACAACATGAAACTATAAATTGGTATTGAAATACAAGTTGCGTGGTTCTCAAACCATAAAACCAAACCCTCTAACATTAAAGTGTTTATTAATGGCACTAGTACAATAGTGTTAATAGTAAATTCTAAGCTGTGTATGTACCGAGAAATGAGCACTGTAGACGAGCTTTGTAATATACAGTAATTTCTTTTTAATGTGACTTTATTTTAGTAATTTTTTTTAAGGTGGAGCTATTACATGAGACTTCAAAGAGATTGAATAATCATCAAAGTTGAGCCTATTTCCTAATATTAAGATAGGGTTCGAGGGAAGGATGTGATGTCCTTATTAATTGTAAATATTTAATTATTGCAGTTAAACAAATTAGATATTACTATTTAAATTTATATATTTAATATTTTGATTAAGTTATGCATAAAACAAATGTATAGATGATAACAAATCATGTAACTCTCACATGTGAGGTAGTTAGATAAGCAGTTACCTATCCCTAACTACTTCTTTGAAGATTTATTCTCAAGGAAGAGATCAAGAGGGTATTGGTACCTGAGATGAAAAAAGGAGAAATAAAGGACATTTTTCTGTGTTGATATGTCAAACGGGTCCAAAAACTAAGTCTGGTTAAGACCAAATAGTTGTGGCATGTTAACATTGTTAGTCTTACACGAAAGCATCCTGCATGTGAGAAACAGCTCGGGGGGAGACTTTAGCCTGAAAGCGAGTCTCAAGGTTGGGAGGAAATTCAACGTCTTTAGTCGATCTTGATCCAAAACAGTTGACAATATTTACTACCGAAATCAGATAAGTATTTATAACTTCCCAAAGGTTAATTATATTGTTGAAATAAAGATATGTATACTGTTTGGCAAAGGTTAAAAGTATTGGTTCAGTAAAGGCCTAATGACTACTAATAGAAGTTTATAAACTGTATTCTAGCTATCTACAGAAATTAGTAAGTCATAAAGAAAACTCAGCAAGATCTATTAATTAGAATAGTAGAATTCTTTTAGAATAATCATTCTTTTAGGGTTTACAATGCAAAAACCCTTAAGGGAACAGTGAAACCTAAAAACAAGAACCTCTAGAATTATTTAGAAACTTACTAAAACAGAGGAATTTACAGCTCTAGAAAGAAATGCGTAATACTACAAACAGACAAATATTACAGAATAACAAAGGTAGATTCTTCAACACTTTAATACTTCATTGCTAAGGAAATACCAGCGATGAACAATAAAGAAATTAAGTTCTGAGGCCAAACCATACCTTTTTGCATATTCTAAACATAAAAAAAAGAAGAATTTTGTCTTAAGAAAAAGGGAACAGCGAAAACTGTCATACTATGCAAATAACAGGTTTGCCAATCAGAAACTAGGGAAAATCCGAACCCATAACTTAAACACCAAATTAAGCAAGGGACATTCAGGTAAAAATACATCAAGACTAAGCTGCAAAAGAATATTAACGTTTTATAATTTAATGAGTATGTTTATGGCAGGACACGGGTTGAAACCCCAATTGCTTGCAGAAATAAAAATTAAAATGACAAGAGCCAAACATATAAACTTGAAGCAAATATAATGGAAAAATCGGCTAATGCTTTCTCTAAGAAAAGAACAATGAAGAAAGAGCCATCTTGATTGGATAATTTATATCTCTGTGAAAACTATGGAATCTGTGCAAGGGTAGAAAATTGACACTTTCCTTTTACACAAACCAAGTAGCTAATATATATATTAAAGCACAAAAATTCTTCATGACAAAACTCTTTATCTACTAAGGAATTTCTAGATACAATAATTACCAACTTATATTCGAACTCAAGATCATTTAGGGATTAATTTACAAAACCGTGTCTAGCCGCATACCCAGAACCTAAAATGGCAGGAACGACAACTCTATGACCTGAACTCAAAATAATATAGCCATCGGGGCCTCTTTACACATAGTCCAGAGAAATGTGAAAACCCTAACGAAAATAACTAAGTATAGACCAAGAGCAACATAGTGAGTTGGATTGATAAGCCATTTTCCACTAGGAGCCGAAACTTTCAGTCCAGGAGAATCTAGAACAAGTTTTCAGATACCCGAAGCCCGGGGGAAGAACAAGTCTGCAACCATCAGCAGGATTTCAGGAGGTAAGTTTCGATCAACCATTCTCGAGCGGTAAGAAACCTCTGAAAAAACCTAGCAAGGCATGAGAACAAATTATTTATACACGACAATAAAAAGAAATAAAGCTAAACGATGTTTCAAACTAAACCCTAAAGCCTATACCTGGACAGGGCTGTGGCTACAAGGCATCTCCTTCAAAACATTGAACACCAGGGTGACTCCCTATGAACGTAGGAGAAAAACATATAATCGAGGTAAGGTTATAACAATGCAGGAAGAACAATTTCAATGTTGCAGAGAGGTAAGAACGAACCTGTGTGGAATCTGAAGCCTTGGGCTAGAACTAGAATGTTCTGCCAAACAGAAAACATAATGTCGAAAACATTCCAAAATTTAGCTGATAATGGAGATAAGGGTTTACTTGCTGCCGTTGGATGGACTCGCAACACGGAGGACAGTCGATGAGGAGATCTTCCTACGGAGAAGCCAATAGTTGGAGAGCAGACGAAAGACTCTAGAATCCTACTCCCGCCATCGCTCGGGAGGTCAAGTTCGTTGTATTAGACATATCTTAACAAATTTATAATTATCATAAAGATATTTCATGTGTACAACGGGGATCCCATTGAATATTAACAATAAGTGATATCAAATTTTATATTATGTATCTGCTTGGTGTAAAAGTCATTAAATCATATATGTCAAGCACTAAATTCGGTGTTTAATACAATGTGTGTGTGTGTGTGTATATATATATATATATATATATATAATAATATTAAATTTTACTGTTTTACCATGATTTTTATTATGTTAATGTTTAGAGATGTGACAAGTGGTATTAGAGCACTCAGGTTGCGAAACTGAGACCTCTGGAATAAATGAATAACAATGTTTGTGATGTGCTCAGTGTGAGAGAGAGAAGGAGACTAAAAAGGAAAAGTAACCAACACGAGAAGGGTTGGACTTACATCACACAGGCCTGCGATAGAAACAGGACCAACATCCTTTCCAGAAGCCAACCCTGAGGTATGGGTACAATTGGGAGAGGAGCCACGCAATACCAATGCAACCATTTTTGAAACTGTGCAAGAGATAAAGGACTAAATGGTTAGGTTTCGGGAAGACAATTAAAGGTTAATGCAAGAACAAGAGAAAATTATGAAAAGTTTGTCTGATAGGCAGAATCAATGGCAACCGATTCCCAGTCCCGAACATGGAAACATGACTGGAGAGCAAGAATTCGGAAATGAAAACTCGGAAACAGAAGGGGGCAAAGAGAATCGAGAGGAAGAATATGATAATGTATTAGATCAGAAAAATAAAAAAAGACAAAAAATTGAAATGCAAGGAGAGTTTCAAAAAATCAAACCTCCCCTCTTTGATGGTGAACATGAGGAAGTTGTTGAAGCCTGGCTTATCAACATGAATAAGTATTTTCAGTTGTATGAATATGATCATAATTTGAAGGCTCGCTTAGCCATCTATCAATTGCAAGGAAAAGCCACCTTGTGGTGGGAAGAGGTGAAGACGGTACGTGGAGTTAATGAGAAGAACGTAACTTGGGAGAAGTTTCAAAGGTATTTTAAGGAAAAATACTTAACTGAAAGATTTTACGATGAGAAGGCAAAAGAGTTTCATGACCTTTGACTGGGTCAGTTGTCTATAGATGAATTTATAACGAAATTCACATCCTTGCTGTGATATGTTCCCTACATACGGGAAGATAAATCAAAGGTGAAGATATTTATCAACAGTTTGCCACTATTTATGAAGGAACGTCTTGAATTTGACAACTTGAAGACCATGGATGAATTTATACGAAAGGCTCGTATATGCTATCAACAAAATAGACCAAAGGGTGATGGAGGAAAGAAGTGGTCTGATAAAAAAGGAATTAAGTATGCCTCTAGAAGCAAATGAAATAAGACTGCTATAAACAAGGGACCCCATAAAGGTCAACTAACCAGAAATATGAATAGAAATCAACCCAGATTAAAATTTCCAAGTGAGTCCAAAACAAATGAACAATATGGAAAGACTGAAGTAGAAATAACAGCTAGACCCCCAGTACAGTGCTGGGGATGTGGAGGACCACATTATGTTAAAAACTATCCATACGCAAGGGAACAAATCAAGTGGCACAGCTTCAAGAAGCATCAACTGTGGGAGAAGTAGTGGGGAGTATTCCTAAAATCAATGCATCCCTCAAAGATCATTAGGCGGAGTACCAAACAACAATGGTAGAATTCAAAGGTAAGATCTTCAACTAAATTGTATCTATTTTGATTGACCTGGGAGCTACTTTGAGTTATATAAGCCCAAAAATGTTTGAGCAATGTCATTTACAATCTATTGAATTTAGAAACCCTTGGTTAGTACAACTCTCCTCAAGGGAAAAGAGAAGGGTGCTGGCTAAAGTCAGCAATTACCCTATGAAACTAACAGATCAGCCTATTATGGAAGATTTGAATGTCTTACAGTTAGGATCATATGATGTCCTAATATGCATGGAATGGTTGGAGAAGCATTTGTCCCTCATTAATTGTAAAGAAAAAACTATTAATTACATGGATGAAGAGGGCATGAGACAAGAAATTCAGGGTATACAAAGACCACTGAAAATAATACCTATAACAACCTCTCAATTAGCGAAATGTATTCAAAAGGGATGCAAGATTTATGCCATACAGGTGGGGTATATCAATTTGATAGAAAAATCTGGTACTTTAGAAAATATACATGTGGTACAAGAGTTTCCAGACATGTTTCCCGAGGAGATTCCAAGACTGCCTCCAAAGAGGAATATAGACTTCACTATTGAGCTAATCCTTGGAGTTGCCCTAGTATCCTGAGCCCCTTATCGCATGAGTGTACCAGAACTGATGGAATTGAAAATGCAATTAAAGGAACTGCTTGATAAAAAGTATATACGCCCAAGTGTTTCACCTTGGGGAGCCCCTGTACTCTTCGTCAAGAAGAAAGACGGAACCTTACAGATGTGCATGGATTATCGATAGCTAAACAAGTTGACAATTAAGAATAAATACCCTTTGCCTCGTATTGATGAATTTTTTGACCAAGTAAAGGGAGCGACCATATTTTCGAAGATTGATCTTCGCTTAGGGTACCATCAAATTAGAATAAAGGAAGAAGATATAGCCAAAAAATCCTTTAGAACTTTCTATGGGAATTACGAGTTCATTGTGTTAACATTTGGGTTAACTAACGCTCCCACGACTTTTATGTGTCTAATGAACAACGTTTTCCATCAATATTTGGATAAGTTTGCATTGATATTTTTTGATGATCTATTCCCGGAACATACAATAGCATAAGGAACACCTACGAATTGTCCTGCAAACCTTGAGGGAGCATCAGTTGTACGCCAAGTACAACAAATGTGATTTCTTTAAAGAACAAATTCAATATTTGGGACACATTATTACCAAGGATGGGATTTTTGTAGACCCGGAGAAAATAAAAACCATAATGGAATGGACAGTACCAAAGAATGTAGCTGTTATAAGATCGTTCATGGGTCTGGCTGGATACTATAGGAGGTTTGTTGAAGGATTTTCCAAGGTGGCATACCCCATCACTTCTTTGCAAAAGAAAGGGAAAACCTTCATTTGGACCATGGACTGCCAAAAAATATTTGACCAGCTAAAGCACTTACTTACTACCACACCTATTCTAAGTATTGCAGACCCAAATAAAGAATACATTGTTTGTACAAATGTCAGCAAGGAAGGAGTTGGCAGCATGCTAATGCAAGAGGGCAGAGTTATTGCTTATGAGTCTCAGAAACTTAAGGAGCATGAACAAAAGTATTCGACTTATGATATGGAGTTGGCGACAGTAATCCACACATTAAAAATGTGGCGACATTATTTGTTGGGTAAGAAGTTTTATTAATGACAAATCATCATAGTTTAACTAACTATTTCAAGCAGCCTACTATGAATGCTAGGAAAGCTCATTGGGTTGATTTCTTGAGTGAATTTGAATTTGACATCAAACATTTAAAAGGAAAATAAAACCGAGTCACGAATGCCTTAAGTCGGAAAGTAAACTGCATTTATGAAGTCTCTTTTAGTGAAGTACATACCACTTTTAAAGAGCAGATTAAAGGAGCAACAATACAAGATCTTGAATATAAGATGTTATGGCAACAAGAAAAAAATCTGAACAACAACAAATAATAGCTGGAATATGAGGTAAACCAAGAAGGTATGTTGATTTATAGAGGGAGAATGTATGTACCAAACCATAAATATATTAAACAATTAATTTTGGACGAATACCATAAAATTCCCTGTGCAAGCCATCCCGAATATCATAAATTAATCACTACACTTGGAAAAGAATATTTCTGGCCCGGTATGAAGAAAGAGGTGGCTGAATATTTGGCTCGTTGTTTGGAGTGTCAACAAGTGAAAGCATAACACCAGCATCCAACTGGATTACTCCACCCATTACCTATACTAGAATGGAAATGGGAAACTATTTCCATTGATTTTATTATAGGACTACCTAAGTTTAAAATGTAGAATGACTCAATAATGGTGGTAGTAGACAAGTTGAGAAAGTATGCTCACTTCATACCAGTACAGTCTACTTTTAAGGTTGTTCAAATTGCTAACATATTCAAGCAAAATATTTTTAGACTACACAGAATACCAAGGGTTATAATTTCTAACTGTGATGTAAAATTCACATCAGCTTTTTGGAAAGCCTTATTTGGAGGATTAGGAACACAACTGCATTTTAGCACTGCCTATCACCCTCAAACGGATGGGCAAACTGAGTGGGTGAATCAAATAGTGGAGGATATGCTACGAACTTATGTAATGCAAAAACCTTCTAAATGGGAGGATTATATACATCTGGTGGAGTTTGCTTACAATAACAATTACCATACATCCTTGCAAATGAGTCTATTTGAAGTATTATATGGATACAAGTGCAGGACACCCTCAAGCTGGGGCAGCCCAGAGGATAAGTTAATGTTGGTTCCTTACATGTTAAAAGAGATGGAAGATATGGTTAAAAAGGTGCACTCCAATTTAAAGGCTACTCAGGATCGACAAAAAAAATTTGCTGACCGGAAGAGAATTTGGGAGTTTCAAGTCAGAGATCATGTTTATGTTCGTGTATGAGCTAAGAAGAGTACTCTGCATTGGGGTGGGTGTGCTAAGTTAGCACCCCAATTTTGCGGTCCCTTCCAAATCCTGGCCCACATTGGACCTGTGGCTTATCAGCTTGCCTTTCCCAACCACATACGTGTGCATAATGTTTTTCATGTTTCTATGTTAAAAAATATATATTTATGATCCCAACCATATAATCAATTGGCAAGATAAACAGGTCGAATAGGAAGGCAAGTTCTTGGTCAAACCCCTGGGTATACTCGATCGGAGAGAAGTAATGTTGCGGAGACGAGTTATCACCCAAGTTAAAGTGTAATGACAACACTTTGGCCAAAGGAGGCCACCTAGGAGGATGAATAGGTCATGAAGGAGAATTTTCCAAATCTATTTACAACAGAAAAACATCGGGACGATGTTTAATATTAGGGGGGAAGATGTGATGTCCCCAGTAATTGAAAATATTTAATTACTATAATTAAACAAACTGGATATTACTATTTAATTTTATAGATTTAATATTTTGACTAAGTTATGCATAAATCAAATGTATGGATGATAACAAATCGTGTAACTCTCACATGTAAGGTAGTTAGGATATGCAGTTACCTATCCCTAACTACTTCCTTGAAGATTTATTCTCAGGGAAGAGATCAAGAGGGTATTGGTACCTGAGATGAAGAAAGGAGAAATAAAGGAGAGATTTATGTGCTGATATGTCAAACGGGTCCAAAAGCTAAGTCTGGTTAAGACTAGATAGCTGCGACATGTTAAGACTGCTAGTCTTATAGGAAAGCATCCTGCATGTGAGTAACAGCTCAAGGGGAGAATTTGGCCTGAAAGCGAGTCTCAAGGTTGGGAGAAAATTCAATGTCTTTAGTCAATCTTGATCCAAAATAGTCGATAGTATTTGCTACCGAAATCATATAAGTATTTATAAATTCCTGAAGGTTAATTATACTGTTGAAATAAAGATATGTATATAGTTTGGAAAAGGTTAAAAATACTGGTTCAGTGAAGGCCTAATGACTACTAATAGAAGTTTATAAACTGTATTCTAGCTATCTACAGAAATTAGTAAGTCATAAAGAAAACTCAACAAGATCTATTAATTAGAATAGCATAATTCTTTTAGAAGAATCATTCTTTCAGGGTTTACAATGAAAAAACTCTTAAGGGAACAATAAAACCCGAAAACAAGAACTTCTAGAATTATTTAGAAACTTACTAAAACAGAGGAATTTATAGTTCTGGAAAGAAACGTGTAATACTACAAACAGACAAATATTAAAAAATAACAAAGGTGGATTCTTCAACACTTTAATACTTCGTTGCAAAGGAAATACCAACAATGAACAAGAAATTAAGTTCTGAGGCCAAACCATACCTTTTTACATATTCTGAAAAAACAAAAAAGAATAATTTTGTCCTAAGAAAAAGGGAACAACCAAAACTATCATATTATGCAAATAATAGGTTTTCCAATCAGAAACTAGGGAAAATCCAAACCTAGAACTTAAACCCCAAATTAAGCAAGGGACGTTCGGGTAAAAATACATCAAGACTAAGCTGCAAAATAATATTAACATTTTATAATTTAATGAGTATGGCTATGGCGGGACGCGGGTTGAAACCCCAATTGCTTGCAAAAATAAAAATTAAAATGACAAGAACCGAATATATAAACTTGAAGCAAATATAATGGAAAAATCAGCTAATGCTTTCTCTAAGAAAAGAACAACAAAGAAAGAGCCAACTTGGTTGGATAATTTATATCTCTGTGGAAAATATGGAATCTGTGCAAGGGTAGAAAACCGACCCTTTCATTTTACACAAACCAAGTAGCTAATATATATAATTAAAGAACATAAATTCTTCATGATGAAACTCTTTATCTGGTAAGGAATTTCTAGATACAATAATTACCAAATTATATTCAAACTCAAGATCAATTAGGGATTAATTTACAAAACCATGTTTAGTCGCATACCCAGAACCTGAAATAGCAGGAACGACGACTCTATGACCTGAACTCAAAAGTATATAGCAACCGGGGCCTCTTTACACAGAGTCCAAAGAAATGTATAAACTCTAACGGAAATAACTAAGTATATACCAAGAACAACATAGTTAGTTGGATTGATAATCCATTTTCCACTAGTAGCTGAAACTTTCAGTCCAGGAGAATCCAAAACAAGTTTTCACATACTCGAAGGCCGAAGGAAGAACAAGTCTGCAACCCTCGGTAGGATTTCGGGAGGTAAGTTTCGACCAATCCTTCTCAAGCAGTAAGAAATCTTTGGCAAAACCTAGAAAGCCATGAGAATATATTGTTTATACACAACAATAAAAAGAAATGTAGCTAAACGATGTTTCAAACTAAACCTTAAACCCTGTACCTGGGCAGGGCTATGACTACAAGGCATCTCTTTTGAAACGGTGAACACCAGGGCAACTCCCTAGGAACCAAACATATAATCAAGGCAAGGTTATAACAGTAGTGGAAGAACAATTTCAATGTTTTAGATTGGTGAGAATGAACCTGTGTGGAATTTGAAGCCTTGGTCCAGAATCAGAATGCTCTGCCAGACGAAAAAAATAATACCGAAAACACTCCACAATTCAGCTGACAATGGAGATAAGGGTTTACTTGTTGCCATCGGATGAACTCACAACACAAAGGACTGTCGATGCAGAGATCTTCCCGAGGAGAAGCCAACAACTAGAGAGTAGATGGAAGACTCCAGAATCTTTCTCCCGCCAATGCTCGGGAGGTCAAGTTCAATATATTAGAGCTAAGCTTAAAAAAATTGTAATTATCATAAAGATATTCCATGTGTACAGTGGGGATCCCATTGAATATTAACAATAAGTGAATATCAAATTTTATATTATGTATCTACTTGGTGTAAAAGTCATTAAATCATATATGTCAAGTGCACTAAATTTGGTGTTTAATACAATATATATATATATATATATAAAGAAATTAAATTTTACTGTTTTGCCATGATTTTTATTATGTTAAAGTTTACAGATGTGACAAAGGACCAATCTCATAACAATCTAGGACCAATCTTCGAGGAGATTGAATAATGATCACATGTTGAGCTTACTCACCATTTTGGTTTTCGGGAAGATAATTTTGATTTCCCAATATTAGGATAGATCTTGAGGGAAGGAGTAATCTCATAACAATCAGCATTAGAAAGAAACATTTTTGTAGTACAAGGATTGAACCCAAGAGAAATTGAGACAAATGAGCTTAATCTCAGCAGGAAATCCCTTACGGAAGTACATACCTAGACATATACGAGCATACATGGGTTTGAGATAAAGTATGGTGTCTTCTCTACGATAATGAAAACTACATATGGCATTACCAATTGGAGTAAGAGAAGAAAGGTTCCACAAATGCAAAAGGAGATTAGGAAGCCTTACCCAAATAGGAGCAGTAGTGATAGAAGCCAAGAGAGGGGAACCAGGGTTGCAAAGAGAGACCTACACAACCCCAAAACCAAGGAACAACATCAAGAATCCATGCTTGATCACCAACTTTATTGAATATTGTGATAAACAAACCTCTAGCAAAGGGATAAATGTTTAGCTCAACTGAGATAAGGGGCTTCTAATACTTATTAATCCAAGAGTGTAAATAAACAAACTTTGGCCAAAGTCCAATGAACCTACACATCAAACTCACTTTAGAGAAAACCTTAGCTTCATCCAAGGATTATTCTCCCATAGAAACTTGAACCATGGTTGCGTCATTGATGGGGATCATTTTGAATGCAGAAGGGTGATTTCATTTTGGTGCTCTAACTATATCGTGAAAGGACTTCAGTGGCGCCTGAAAAGAGCCCAAGATAGGGGAAGAAGGGGTGACACCATTAGTACTAGACACATATGAAACTACTGATGAGTCAGACACTAAGGGGGCAGAAAAACTATGCCCATCATTCGCAAAAACAAAAACATAGGAACAAGTTTCAATCGCAACATGAGGTATTGTAACAAAACTTGAGGGCTTTGATTCAGATTCCAAAGATGATGAAGCAAATGAGTGATAGGGAGATTTTTTCCCCATTTCCAAGCAGACCGACCAAGGGCAGGAGAGTTAGAAACAAAACCTGATCACCATGATATCGAGAAATCATGAAGATTAGTAGAAGAAGGCCGACTAGGGGCAAACTGTAGTTGTCGCTGCACAAGAGCTTCACAGTGCTCTCATATCTCTTTGCTTGTACTTATATCTATATATATATATATATATATATATATATGTTTTTTGCTTTTCACTATAAGAAACACATATTTAAAAATATACTAATAAGAATAAAACATTTTAATGTGAACAATGTTGGTCATAAATAAAATATTTCAATCCCTAAGCAAGTAAAATATCTCAATGTCAATTATGTATATATTATATGATATAATTAAAAATAATATATAAATATATATATAATCTTTAAACATTTTATTTGTGTGATTAAAATAGTTGTGTAATTCATTGCACATTCAACAGGGAGTTTACATACGACATACATACATATATAACCATCATAGATGCACCTTAATCCCAGATCTATTAAGGGATAAACAAGATCAATACTGAGGAAGTTTTGCAGCCCAAAATAGGGTTGCACCTCAAAGAGATTTGATTCCTCTTGACACTTTCTGGAGGAAGTTTTGTAGCCCAAAATAAGGTTGCACCTCAAAGAGATTTGATTCCTCTTACACTTTATAGACCCGGGGTTAAGATGGATCTATGTTGGCATATATTTGTGCTAAGAGACATATTCTACAACCCAATATGAGGGTAGTGTGTGCTTTCGTCTGTGCTAAATATGGAGTTGATACTTGTCCCTTTTAAAATTAAAATAAAATATTCTCTAAATAAAAATAAGAAGTCCTCTACAATAAAAGTTAATAATTAATATACTATACATCTTGAGTGAGCCTAATGGTTAAGAACATGTGTTTCCTCCTAAGAGGTCATAGGTTCAAAGCCAGAGGGGGGTAGAGTATGTGATGGATCTATAGTGGTACGTCTTGTGGTACCTCTTACCAATTGCACAATATGAAGAACTATCATATATCATGGTATGAATATATTTTATTAGTGGTGCCTCTGGAGTTTAAGATGGATCTATAGTGGTACCTCTTAGCGATTGCATAATATCAAGAACTATCATATATCATGGCATGAATATATTGTATTGTTCTGATGGTGTCAACACTTAATTTAAAATTGATAATTACTCATATTAACTTGTTTTTTTTAAATATCTAAATCTTCTATTAAGGTTTAATCTTTTTTACAAATTTTATGAGTAAATAATGTTTTTCTGATAAAAAGAAGTACTCCTTTGAAGTATCTATTACATAGATAGGAATGTCTATTTTGTAATAGGGTTTCTAGAATTTTAATTAGGCATAGGTTAACTTGTAGGTGAAATGAATTTTTCATCGGAATATGGATCTATAGTAGTACCTCTTGTGTTTAAGATGGACCTATAGTAGTACCTCTTACCAATTGCACAATATCAAGAAGTATAATATATCATGGTATGAATATATTTTATTGTTATCATAGTGTCAATACTTAATTTAAAATTGATAATTACTCATATTAACTTGTTTTTAAAAATACCTAAATCTTTTGTTAAGGTTTAATCTTTTTACAAATTTTATGAGAAAATAATGTTTTTCTAAAATCTTTTTTACAAATTTTATGAGTAAATAATGTTTTTCTAAAATTATGTTATGGCAAAAAAATGTACTCCTTTTAAGTATCTATTACATAGATAGGCATGTCTTTTTGTAATAGGGGTTTTAGAATTTTAATTAGGGGTATTCTAACTTACAATTTTTTTTTTTTCATCTGAATATACAATGTTAAGCAAGATTGTGATTTTTTGTTATTTAAAATACACTTTTGAGTGGATAAATATATAAAAAAAACCCCGAGACACTCTAATTCTACAAACTAAACAAATTAAACTCAAGTATTTAAAAATCTCCTCCATTTTGGTTAAAATTAACAGAAAAAATGCTAAAAAGATCATTTTGTCTATAAATTAGACTACACCTTTTAATTATGCTTATAAGCATGTCTATTTTGACATAGGGCTTCTAGAATTTTAATGTAATCATCAATAATTATTAGGTGGATGGTAGAGATTTAACTTCCACAAAATATTCTTAGTAGTAGTCACACATCAAAGGTTGAGATTTATCTTAAAAGTAGTTATGCTCTTTTTTCCTTTTTAATTAAATTGATTAATTGAAAAAATATCATATGAACAAGTGTCACATGAAATGAGTTATGGTTTTTTGGGGATGTGATATTGATAACCCATGGTATTATAACAAAACCTATTTACAACATAAGAATCTCCATGATAAAGTGAAAAAAAACATTCATGGATAAAAATATAGTTACATGTTTTTTTAAATGTGGAAATATTAATTTTTTATAATTAATAATAAAAAAATAAAATAAAATTATTACTTACATTTATATATATATGGTAATATGAAATGTATCATGAAATAAATATTTAAATGTAAATAAATTTTTACCAACTATTTAATTTATATATTTTTTAATTTTTCGAAAAAAAAAAACTAAATTATCTTAGAACATTTATTATAACATATTTTAATATTTTATTATATGTATCCTGTTTGGTAATGGAGGGTGCTGGCTCTGGTTTCATTTGGGGGCCAAACTGTTAAGAAGGTGAGATTTCAGACGATCCTGGTCGAGAAGCGGCTGTGGGTTTCATGTTTTGGAACTCTCATTCATGTCGGATTTTATGGGTGGGTTTTAATTGTTGTCTTGGGGCGATATTTTTTCATCCTTAGGATAGGATAGGATAGAATAGGGGAGGGCCGCTCCGCTAACGTTGCCTCAGGTTTATTGAAGTGTGGCATCTGCAATCAGAAGTCTAGATTTTATATATGTTTTAGGTTGTAGACTCAACTACACTTAGAATAGGACACAACTACACTACACTTCAAGACGGCGAAGAAACAAATACATCTCATGGCGTATCTTGGATTCAACTCACTTTCTTTTACTAAATATAACGTCTTTAAATTCATATGAAACTGTTATATACCATTTTTCAATCTTTTAAATGTCATCTAATATTTTGGCATACATGGATTTTTATTTTATTTTATTTATAAATATAATGTCTTTAAATTCATATGAAACTGTGATATCCTATTTCTTCTATGATGTAATATGCCATTTTTTATATGATGTTTTTGGGTATGAAAGTGACTCTTGGTTTTTCACAAGTTGGTTAGGGTGAAATATTCGATATAATTGATACATAATGTTTCTAATTTTTATTTTAAGGTGATAATAATATTTTTAATTCTAAGATTATTATTATTATTTTTAATGTTTTATGGAGGTGAAGTTTGATTGTTTTATATTTAAAACGGTTAAAGTAAACTATTGAATATAATTAAAAGATAATGTTTTAATTATAATTATAATTTTGAAAAAACAATCTTATACCGTTGTGAAGTTTGGTGAGTTAGAATTTGAAGATTATTATTATTATTTTTAATGTTTTATGGGGTGAAGTTTGATTCTTTTATATTTAAAACTGTTAAAGTAAACCATTGAATATAATTAAAAGATAATGTTTTAATTATAATTATAATTTTGAAAAAACAATTTTATACAGTTGTGAAGTTTGGTGACTTAGAATTTGAAGTATTGAATGAGTTTGATTTAAGTTTAGAGTTTCTCTTTTGCATTTTTTTGTATTCTATAAAAAATTGTTATAATTATGTTCTCTAAGTAAGGTAATTGAAGTGTTTGGCATGCATAATTAATACATTTTTTTCATCTTGTTACACTTTTTATTGGTGATTTGCACATGTTAAAGACAAATATTTATAAGGGCATCTAGGCTAGAACATCTAAAAAGTATATAATGTTAGGATATTTCGACACATAGGAAATAGTTAAGTACAACTTGGTCTAGTATAGAGTTAGGTAAAGTGTGTTTCTTTACTATGTACATTTTGTAACTTACAATCCGACGGTCACGATATGTAGTGATCCGACGGTTCATTCTCTCCTCGGTATTACCGACACTTGATCCGTGGCTTAACACTCGGTTGGTCCATGATCTCTATTTAAAGAGCATGGAGGGTCATTTGTAGGGTAATCCGTCTATGAGAGAAGCATATGTAAATTTTCATTCTTTTATTAATAAATTGCCTGAAGTGGTCGTGTTGGCTCAGGCCATGGACTGTTTCTTCTTTGAGGGTTTTAACCACGTCAAAATACTGGTGTATTGATCTGTGATCTGTTTGTGAGCGGTGTCCTTTGGTGTTCTATCTGACAAACTTACCTTGTAAATTCCTACATGGTATCAGAGCTATTTGAGGGCCGCGTCTGTTGGTGATCCAAATCTGAAGCCGGTAGAACTGCATCCGACTGCTATTTCCTAGATCTACTATTTCTGACTGCTTTCGGGCTGAGAGGACTGCTCTGTTGTGTTGGGAGCATCTGTTCCAGTCAGGAACCCCTTTCGTTTCACGCGAAAAGGTTTCCGGTAGCCCTAGCTGCATCATTTTTAGAATCTGGAGGTATATAGTGTTTATTTGCAGTTTACAGTTATTTTCTCTCTGTTTATTTCGGTTTTCGGTTTATTTAGATTTTTTTATTACCGGATCTATACCTTTCATTTCTGCATATGCTCTTTGCCCTGCGACTCTGTGCGATCTGGGCAAATCAGAAACAGAAAGGAAGGATTTTTCTCATGCGTATGCTCTTTTCCGCTGCGCCTTAGTGTGATCTCGGAAAATCAGAAACATTGAGGAAAATATTTAGTTTCCGGCTAAAGCTAAATTTGAGCCGCAAGGTTCGTTTTTGAAAATATCTAGCTTCCGGTTAAAGCTAACTTCGAGCCGCAAGGTTCGTTTTTTTTGTATGTCCGTCTTGGGTTTTGTGTTTTTTGTTTTGTAGGGAAAAAGAGCTTTCTCAAAGCAAGCACGCAACCCAAAGCATCAACCCCTCTCTCTCTCTCTCAGACTTTTTGTATAGCTCACTTGGTGCAAAGCTAATTTATGAGAGTAGAGGTCTTGGGTTCAAGTCTCCATTTTGTGGGGGTAGATTTTTCATTTCCGCACATTCCCGCACTTCGTCGGCAACTTCATCAAATTTTCTTCAAAAAGCCATAACTTCTTCATCCGGAAGCCATTTTCAGAATCGTTTTTTTGAAACAGCCTAATTTTTCGAGATCTTTCCATTGCAACACTTAGTTTCAGCATCTATAGCTTCAGTTTTTTTTAAATGGAAAGCCCATGCCAAGTTATTCTTGACAGCACCGACTACTTCCAATGGTGGTTCTACATTGTGGATTTACTTAGAAATAAAGGTCTTTACAGAATAGCCACAGGCCAAGAGACCAAACCGAAAGATGAAGACAAGGTAGCTGAATGGGAAAATAGACAAGACCAAGCACATGGGTTGATAGGGATGTCTATTTCTCCAGATCTTAGATTCCATATTGCAGAACTTGATACTCCTGATGAAGCAATGAAATAGATTACTAAAGTCTTTGGAACTAAAAATGAAATTAAAGCCCATCAACTTGAAAATGAATTGCTTACATTGGACCCCAATAATTTTTCTTGCATTGAAGATTTTTTGTCCAAGTTCAAAACCCTTAGACTTCTCTTGGAAGGTGTTAAGGTTAAGAAAGAAGATAGTAGCCTTATCTACTCCATTCTTACCAAGTTGGGACCAGCCTATTCTGTGTTTGTTTCCACTTTCCATTCTACAAGAGAAGCCTTCATTTCTCAAGGATAAACCTATAAGTCCCCTTCCTTTGATTCCTTTTGTGATTCTTTAATAAGAGAACAAGAAAAACTCTTACACCTTGGTCTTCTTCATCTTGGAAACTCTTCTAAGAAAGCGTTAGCCTCCCAGCAGCAACCAAATCCAAAGAATCCTAAGAATTTGTATCCTAAAAAGAATGGTCCTAAACCAAATAAGGGTCCTAAGCAATTTCAGCCTCAAAATGAAAAATCATTTCAACAAAATTATAAGACAAATAAAAACAAAGGGAAGAATACTGATAGACATTGCAACTTTTGTAATCGAGATGGCCACTTAGAATCCAAATGCTTTAAGAAGATGGAAGCCTTGGAAGCAGCAATGAAGAAGCATAACATCCATTTGGAGCACTCTTCAACTTCAACTTCATCTTCAGGAATGACACTTTCTGCATGTGGTTGTCTAGCATCTCGGTCTGGCTATGCACTAAATGTATCTTCTTCTTCTCATTCTCATGAATGGCTCATTGATTCTGGAGCTTCTTATCACATGGCCAAAAACAAAGCCATGTTTTCTTCTTTAAATGATTGTAACACCAAAAATATATATGTTGGTGATGATAGATCTCTTAGTGTTGTAGGGACTGGAACTGTTCATCTAGACAATGGTCAGTTTAATGATGTATTATGTGTTCCAACCTTATCCTGCAACCTTCTATCTGTATATTAGATAACCCATTCAGGTGAAGGTAAAATCGTTGAATTTTCACCTCACGATGTTGTAATTAAGGACCTAAGAGATCCTAGACAGATTTTAGCTACTGGCATTGCTGATGATTCTACAAGGTTGTATAAGTTTCACAACTTTGGGTCATCAAATCATCCCTCAGTATTTGTTGCTCATAATGATGAAGTGAGAAAACTTTGGCACGAGCGATTTGGTCACTTAAACTATCGCTCTCTTCAGAATCTATGTAAAGAAAATATGGTGACAGGTCTTCCAATGGTATCTTGCAGGGATGATGTTTGTTCCGGATGTGTACTCGGAAAACATCATCGGGACAGTTTTGAAAAACGTGCCTCTTGGCACGCCTCAGCCCCTTTACAGCTCTGCATAGTGATTTATGTGGTCCACTTCCAGTTGCTTCATTCTCTGGCTACAAGTATTTCTTAACTTTCATTGATGATTTCTCCAAACGCACTTGGGTATACTTCTTAAAACTCAAGAGTGAAGTATTTAACATGTTCATGGCCTTTAAGGCCTTTGTTGAAAAACAATCTGGACATCAAATTCTTAAGCTAAGATCTGATAATGGTGGAGAATATGTTAAAAACACATTCATCAACTTTTGCACTGAGAATGGAATTCAAATGCAACATATTGTTCCATATACTCCACAACAAAATGGTGTAGTTGAAAGGAAGAATCGCACCTTAAAGGAAATGGCTAATTGTATGCTTCAATCTAAAGGACTTAGTCTTAATTATTGGGCAGAAGCAATTAACTGTGCAAATTACATAATAAATCGCACTCCTACTAAGGTTTTAAAGAATATCACCCCAGAAGAAGCATGGAGCTCAATCAAACCAGATGTAAGTCACTTTCATGTTTTTAGAAGTGAAGCATGGGCCCATATTCCAGATGAGAAACATAAAGCTTTAGAACCTAAGAGTGAAAAATGTATTTTTGTTGGATATTCTGAAGATGTCAAAGGATATAGACTTATTCCACTTAAGTCCAAAAATGTTATCATTAGAAGAGATGTAAAGTTTGCTGAAAATATATCTCCCTGCGAGCCTAGTTCGGCGGATGTGCCACCTCTCCCTATCTCTTCTAATTTTGAAAATATTTATTCTTCAGATGATGAAAGCAAGGATGAAAATCCTTCCCCACCTTCTCAGGATCCTCCTTCAGCTCCTCAGCTTCCAAAATGGGTCCGTGCTACTCGGGATGCAGTAGGTGATCTTGCCGGTGATCCTACAGATCAGCGACGTACACGTTCTCAGTTCGAGAGAGCCTCTTCTTTACTGGCTCAAGCTTCAGTGAATTATGATCCTGACACCTTTGTAGAAGCTTCAGGCCATCCAGATTGGGAAGCAGCTATGAATGAAGAATATCATTCATTATTGGCAAATGATACATGGGATCTTGTTCCTCTACCAAAGGGACGGAAACTTGTTAGATGCAAATGGGTTTACAGAACCAAGTATGGACCAGATGGGAAAGTTGATAAACATAAAGCTTGTCTTGTTGCTAAGGGTTTTTCACAAGTTAAAGGCATTGACTATACTGAAACCTTCTCCCCTATTGCCAAAATGAACTCTATCCGCCTTGTTCTTTCCCTTGCCACCTCTTTCAAATGGGAAGTCCATCAGATGGATGTTAAATTCGCCTTCTTGCATGGGGACTTGCATGAAGAAATCTATATGGAACAACCTATTGGCTTTATACAAATAGACTCCAGCCTTGTATGTCGGCTTAAGAAATCCCTTTATGGTCTCAAGCAAGCTCCTCGAGCTTGGTATGCCAAAATGGATAACTTTCTTTTAGAAAATGGCTTTTCTAGGTGTCATTCTGACAACACTGTCTACACCAAGAAAGTGGGCAAGTCTCTTATCATTCTTGTTCTTTATGTTGATGATCTTATCCTGACTGGTAGTGATCCCAACCTTATAAACCATGTGAAGTCTAGCCTTAAAAGGAAGTTTGAAATGACAGACTTAGGACACTTACATTATTTTCTTGGTCTTCAAGTCTTTCAATCCAAGGAAGGTATTTCCCTTTCCCAATCCAAGTATGCCTGTGATATTCTACGCCATTTTCACATGGAAGACTGTAAGCCAGCCCCTTCTCCCTTTTAGTCTGGAGTCAAACTTTCAGTCACTTGTACTTCTCCTGAAGTCGATGCTACCTTATACCGTCAACTTGTAGGAAAACTTTTGTATCTAACCCATACTCGTCCTGACCTTTCCTTTTATGTTGGCCTTGTTGCTCGGTTTATGCAAAACCCACATGAAAGTCATTGGAAAGCAGCTAAAAGAATACTTCGTTATGTTCGAGGTACAGTTCAGTTTGGGATTCATTACAATGCCGAAGCAGCTCCTCTATTGGTTGGTTTCACTGATTCCGATTGGGCTGGTGACCCTAATGATCGGAAGTCTACTGCAGGTTATGTGTTCACTCTTGGTTCAGGACATATTACATGGGCTTGCAAGAAATAAGGTGCCATTTCTCTTTCTTCAACAGAAGCAGAGTATCGTGGTGCCGTAGAAGCTAGTAAGGAAGCCTTGTGGCTTCGTCAGATCCTGTCATATTTTGGCTTTCAGCAGCAGCATCCGACTACACTTTGGTGTGATAATCAATGTGCCATTCAACTATGCAAAGGTCCAGTCCAACATCAGCACAACAAACACATTGAACTGCACATGCACTTCATCAGAAAGCTCATTCACGACCATGTTCTTGAAGTGAAATATTGTTCAATAGATGATCAAGTTGCAGACATCTTTATAAAGGCTCTCACAGAGGCGAAGTTCACTAAACTTCGATTTATGGTTGGAGTTCAGGAAGTTGTCACTAAGGGGGGATAGGCTCTAGTGCCTCCTTCCTTCTCCTATTGTGTCATATTTGTAAATCCTTCAATCCTATCCCAAGTTGTTCTTAAGGGGGGATGTTAGGATATTCCGACACATAGGAAATAGTTAAGTACAACTTGGTCTAGTATAGAGTTAGGTAAAGTGTGTTTCTTTACTATGTACATTTTGTAACTTACAATCCGACGGTCACGATATGTAGTGATCTGACGGTTCATTCTCTCCTCGGTATTACCGACACTTGATCCGTGACTTAACACCCGATTGGTCCATGATCTCTATTTAAAGAGCATGGAGGGTCATTTGTAGGGTAATCCGTCTATGAGAGAAGCATATGTAAATTTTCGTTCTTTTATTAATAAATTGCCTGAAGTGGCCGCATTGGCTCAGGCCGTGGACTGTTTCCCTCTTTGAGGGTTTTAACCATGTCAAAATACTGTTGTATTTATCTGTGATCTGTTTGTGAGCGGTGTCCTTTGGTGTTCTGTCTGAGGAACTTACCCTATAAATTCCTACATATAACATCCGAGAAAACATACATTGAACCAATTGAACCATTGCGAATGAGTATGCATTATTGTTACCAAAGCTTCCTTCAAATTTAGGACATGCACATCAATCCCTGTATATATATCAACATTTGATTTGGGCAGAGGTTTTCTTGAGGCTAACTTTGTATATTCTATCTTAGAGGCTAGATGGAATCTAATTATGTTAATTTATGGTATGTTCTATGCTTAGTGCAGTTTACTTCAATTTCTTCTTATTAGCCATTGTTTAGCAATCACATAAATATAAGTAAAATGTTGATACAACATTAATAGATTGACATAAAACAAGCCAAGACAAGAGACACCAGATGTGGTGGCTAGCCAGGGACAAACCCCAATGTGGGAAACCCTTTGATCAATTCTTCTTTAATCTTCAATAGTTCAACAAAGAGAAATAGTACAAATACACAAATCTGTAATTTTATGACAGCAACAACAAACCCTAACCAACAAAGTCAAATTTGGTTAAACAAGATGAAATTGACCTTCAATATGCTTGGTCAATTTCTCCGTCATCTAGTACTCCAAAAAAAACAAGAAGAAACCCATAAATAGCCCATAAACAGCCCCAAAAACATAGTCAAACTTCAATCAACTGAAGCCAACCTGTTGCCCCAAACTAGGGCAGTCAACGCTGGTCAAACCAGAGGTCAGATTGCCTTGGTTTGCATGCCAAAAATTGCAGCCTGCCTAGGAGAGGCTACCATACCAAAAACACACTCCTGAAAAGTCAATGCTTGGTAAATGTTGTCAAAAACGTCTTGTTGTAGCTTCTGCATCCTCCTTCCTTGACCTTTTACATCCTCCTTCCCATGTGTTAGCTTCTCTTCCTTGTGTGTAAACCCAATCAGCTAAGGAGAGAAGAATGTGTGAGAGATGAGATGAGTGAATAATTACTCAACGTCACTTGTATTTATATGATATGTTGGGCATGTGTGCCACACATTTAGCTGCTGGCCAACCTTGACAATTTTTCAAGTAAATACAAATAAATTCATATCTCCATAAATACTTGTCGGAATCGGATGATCATTAGATCAATCCTACACCTCTCGACAAGAGGAATCAAGGAAAAATACCAGCTTCCATAAATAAGATGACCCACATGGAGTTTGGCCTTAGTTTCCAATTTTAACAAATTACGATATTATCAAGCACCAACATATATATACACTATGCAACAATGAATCAAAATTAGAACAATGCTTCATCTTTATATGCTCAATGTACTATAATATTCTAGATATGTATTTTTCTTGTTCAAAGAATCACATGTCTTATTATAATCTCCATTCAATATGTCATAAAAGAACACTTAGCTCTTTTTATTAGAGAGATGGTTTAACATGAAGATACCTCTTTGGAATATGCCTCATGGTTAAATCACATGTCCATTTCATAAACTAATTCTTTTAGCCAACCATGGGGATATAGAGGAATAAGTGAACCCATGATTCGACCTAGTGGTCTTGCTTTGTCAAATTCCAAACCACACTGACACAATACCATGACACAATCTCAAAAATGACTACCAAGTTCATTAACCTCATATGTTAAGAGGAAATGTTGTGAGATATTGGTCCTTTCACTAGTTGCATCCTTTTTACAACTCTTTTTTTGATGATGACGTGTACTTGCTTTCTTTGCCTTTTTATTTTTGAAAATCCTCTTATACTTTTGGAATTTTTAATGTTGTATATGTTTCTCAGTCACATTAGCTTATTTTTGTTAGAAATGGACATATATAAATAAATACTTTAAACACAAAAAAATATTTCTAAGCAACTTTTTTAAACAACAAATTTTACATTAAAAATTGGCTATTATAACATTTAAATATAGTAATAAGTGCCATTTTTACGTCCATAATGTAAGAATTATTTTCTTCTATAGAAGACTTTAAACACAATTCAACAATATTCCCCGCAATTGTCATGGGCCTCAAAGCTTTCACTATTAAGAATGTATGTGTTTCAAAACAATCATTGAATTCTTTAAATTTATAAAAAGCCTCAAACTTTCTCTTCAAGATATAGGCAAATGTTTTCCTATAGAAATAATATATGAACGGGGTAGAGTACTTACTTCAGTAGGTCTTAATATAAAAAAATTGTCTTCAACTCTATTTGAACTAGGTCATTGGTCAAATCAAAAGAATCCCTACTACTTTTTTATTTATCAAATAAACCTTAATAATATCAAATTTGAGTTTTCATCAAGCATAATAGATTATCATGGACCTACAATCATGCTCAAAAGTTTTCACTTTCGGCACATGAGATCATTGCAAGACGACCTTGCCTCAACCATGGGGCATGACCAACCTGCAACTACTACTAGAGTATGCCCCTTCACTAAAGGTATATTCATAACTAAAGATATACAATTATGTTTACTACAACCAAGTTCAAAATAGGCACATGTCCAATTATAGCTTTAAGGAGTCCCATATACATTACACTTAGCCACTATGTAATAATGCTTGGATATCCAATACAATATAAGGAACAACAACATTCATCAAGTATAAAGATTCCACAACTCAAGAGTATGGGAAAAATCTAAGATGGGTGCTTTCACTCTATTAGTATGGAGAATTTTATAAAGATATAACAAGGGAGTGCAACCTTTTGCTACAACTATTTCAAAGATATATAATATATGAAGGTAATACTACCTACTACCCAAAAGACTTGGAAATCCAAACCCTAAAGCGTTAGTAGGTTCACCTCCTGCAAATCATGTTGCTTCCAAGTTCACTTAGCTAGTATCCAACTAGTCTACTATGCGAATCCTAGACTTAACATAATCATAAAAATCCTTTTCCACTGTTGTGTGAATGACTCCTTGATGATTCTTCTTGAATCCATTTGTTCAATGTAGGCATCCTCTTTATATAGTGGATGATGTCTTGTCTTTGCTTTCTTTTAAGGTGAATGCAATCCAATCCACATACACTATGGACCCAATATGTTATCCACCCAACCATGTGTAACCCTTGGGTCCACATGTCCTTCCAATAATGTATTTTGCTAAGGAATCTTAACCTTCTCATGCATCCGATATGTTGTAATGTTTCTCAAAGGTAGTTCTTCACTGTAAAACTGCACCGAGAAACCAACTAAATCAATCTTTAGGTTCAAGATGGCCCTTTAACCAGAAGGGGCTCCCTCAAGTGTTATAAGGTTTTTTAATGTTGTTCATTATCACTCGATAACAACCTATGAAGCACACCAACCAGATATAGGTTTTTTTGTATAGGTGGTAGTTGACGAGTCACAAACCCCTGCTCACAAACAAATCCCTCTCTTGCAGAGGCCTGATCAAAGTGTCAACATTTATCTATGATAGAAAAACAAAGCTTGAAAGGTTTTGATGGAGGAATGGAGGAGAAATTAAACAATTATATATCCTTCTTGGATGTCTAATTATCTAACTAAGAACAAAAACATGTAGAAGGATCTCTACAACAAACAACAATACATTTAAGAATTTGTATAGATTCAACAATAATTTATTGATTTAGAGGGATCAACAATGACACATTGTCACCATGATTTACTCAGTAAAGAACATAACGTTGTGGTAGGATGTAAGGGAGGTTGATACTCAACCTAGCCTTATCCAGTGTCGTCTACAACCTCAAACATATGCAGAAACAAGATACGTAATACTTGAAGGACAAACATGTGAACAAATTCTGTCATAAAACTGAATCCATAAACTTTGATTCAAATTTCTGTAGTCGAAGTCTTTACAAAAAATGTCAGGGTTTTGGCATCAAAAGGAAACCCTTTTACAATTAAAATTAAAACATAAATAGAGAATTACAATCCCGAAGCTATTGCAAGCTTTCAGGAATAAAATCCTAATAATAAACTTAAAAATAACATCTAATTTGCTAAAAAATTTATGGAAATCAAATCAACCTATATAAACCAAAAAAAATAAAAATATTCACTTTGTTGTAAGAAATATGGAATTAGCCATTTGATTTTCTCATCCTTCGCCTGGATATACTCAACCGGTCCTACTTGGTGATTTTGTGCCTAGAAATTTTTTCCACCAAATGTATAATTTCCTGGAAATGTTGGATTGGTCATAATAAAAAAAAAAAACTTATCGTTTGTTGACAAATGCCCTGCCATCTACCATAAATGAGTGATGATTTACTGCCTTGAAATACTTTTCAAGAAATTTGATCAATTGTTTTCAAATTTGGAAAAATCAACAATTGTTGGACACTTTGCCACTAAATTTGGAACGACTATCTTCATTTTCCACCTAATTTTGGTCTGTTTTCCTGAAGAGATGAGATTGGTTACTCGAATCTTGCCTCAAAACTGCCTTAATATTCTGCTTGCTGATCAGTTCCCATAGAGTATGGAGGTTAGTGAAGCTGCGCCTGGAAACCTCCTAATCTCCTTTAAAAAAGGTCAACACTACCACATGTATTATTTACTTATCCTTTTGTTGTCCATGGTAAAATTATTTCTCAGTTTTTACCAGAGTTAATGATTTTCAAAGCGGTGTTTCTTATGGAATCTAACTCACTTCACCCATTTACAATTTTATGCCTATTGCATTTGTAATAAACCAATCTTCTAACTTATTTCAAGACCTTCAAGCCATTTCAACAGTGTTACTTCTGGTGCTTTCTCCATTTAGTTATGATTATTAGCCATTAAAGCAACACATGCAGTTAATAGGTCTCACAATTGCAATGAATACAAATTATCTTCTTCAAGGCGATAATTCATAGTCATCTCATCTCTGTAGTGTATCAATCATGTTCCTCTGTTTTAAATGACTTGGTATTCTTTATGTCATGAAAGTAATTCAATACAAAATAAAACTACTTTGCAAACATTAAAGATAGCTTCCTGTAGCAACTTGAAACATTTCTTTCTTATTTTGGTCACCAAAAATGTTTCCTTTTATGAATATTTGACTCTTCAAAATATTCTAGTAAGCATTCATTTGAAAGAAAAGCGTGGCTCCTTTTCTTCAAATGATTTTAATGGAAGGAAAGAAAATAAGACAAAACCTATCTGCTGATTGAAATAAAGCACAAAATCTCCACTAAACTTTTGATATAGTCTAAAAGCCATAGCCATATTTGGATTTATAAAACCAATTTTTGCATTATAAACCTCTATACCAATCACAATCCAAACATGAGGATGACAACAATGGAGAAAATAAATGATCAATGTATCCTTCTTGCTCTTCACCAAGATCCTTTTCTTGGTGTCAAGATCAACTTTCTTCAAATCTACAACAATTCTAATATAATGACAAAATGATTCCTTTTATCCTTTATGTTTCCATCAACCTCTAAAAGTTCTGAATTTTCAAAATTATTTTGTTGGCTTTCATGTTGGGATTAAAATTGAAGATAATCATTCCTTCCACAATGGTTCTCTTCACAATAATTATACCATAATTCCACCTCTTGTAACACAGAAAATGTTGGAGATAATTTGACAAGTAGTGTGTCTTGAATAGCACTACTTCCATTTACTACTTCCAACATGATTCCAATCCATTAAGACACACAAGTGTTATGCTCTAAGATCAACTTTTAGAGAATTAAACACATGCGTAACTAAGATGTGTGCATCTGTGAAACTTTTTGTAAACTTGATTAGAACAACTCTATCTGAATTTGATTATAGAAAGTGGGGGTGCTCGTGTTGTAGCAATAGACATTGTACACAGTCATTGCATGCTTTACTATGCTTCTTATGTTAAGATCCCTTTTATGGCTTCCAATGACCGCCGATAATTTGGAAACAATCTTCCAGTTATTTCCTTCAATTATGGAAACCAACTGAAGTTAATTAATTTCTTGTTGGGAGCTCCTAGAGTGGTCTGTTACTCCTTCTGCAGTTCTCTACCATGTTCTATGGAACACTTGACACATAGCCAACAAAATCTTAATGGAAGCTTGGCTATAAATACTTTTGTTTGGTCCCCAATCTCACTAACTCAACCCCTTCAGCCTTACACCATCAAATGAGAGTGAGCAGAGCTTGGAAGTGCCACACGGATGAGAGATTTTGGGTGAATTTTGTAAATTTAAGGGTTTCCTTTTGCACGTAGAGGTTCACTGAGTTCCCCAAAGGGGAATATTTTTGCACGTAGAGGTTGAGATATTTTGTCATGAAATCCATCCATGGCATGCGTATAAAGCTTGGGCATTTAAACCCATTGATTCCCCTTTTGCCGACGGCTTGTCTCGGCCTTTGACCAGACAATGGTTTCACCTTCCGTTTTGCAACAACCCAGAGTCTAGTTTTCGAACCTCGCGGACATTGTATTCCTGCAAGTGGATGATTTGGCTCCAGCGTAGCTTCCTTTTGTCTCTGTAAAAAAAAGGAAGTAACTACAATAACTGGAGCAGGCCCAGAAAGTAGCAATTTGTAGAGGAATACTTCGTCTTTGCAAACAAAAGGGAAGGGACTGCCTCGAAGTGTAGCGGAAAGTCTGGTATCGGAGTGTGAGTAGCATCAATGGCCAGAGGTATGATTTCTTGGGTGTTAAAGTTTTCCGATTCTTTTAAGTGTTTATTCCGCATTATAGAATCATTATTCATCTATCAGTTGGTATCAGAGTATCTCTGCCTTGGTGTTTATAGACATGCTCTGTTTGGCTAAATGCCATATTTTGAGAATTTTCTGAATTAAGGCATTTATTTGGAAATATGTCTAATTTTGCTCAATTTTTATGCTTATAATATTTATTTGGTTTAATTATATGCAATTTGGATAATTGTTGTGGAAATTTATAACTGTGCTCACATTTAATTTGCATGAATTGATTATTTCTGCTCTAATTAATACATGCTATTTTGGATGAGTATATGAGACCCATCGTTGAATGATTATTGTTACACAGTAATTTGTCACCATTTGTCACCGTCCCTATCACCCCTCTCCTGCACTTTGGAGGACTAATTCTGGGACCTGTGAGAAGTGACATAACTTGAAAACACTTGCATTATGTTCCCCTAAGTATGGACTTCATATGCCCTGAAGACATCTCTTGCAGAATATCCTTAAAAAGTTCCCTTTTTCCATTAGTGTGGATCCACAGTGTATTACTCGCACCAATGGGGGAAATCCTCCAAAGAGGGCGCGCCAGTTGGTGCTCTGTCTCAGAGCTATACCCGCGCCAACCAAGTTTGGGAAAGCTTTTTAACAAACACACACGCGAAGGTTTTTTCCTTTCGACTCATGAAGCTTTTTAAGGATAATGCCAATCCCATGGATGTCCTGATTCATCGTATCTCCCTTTCCTATATCCATAATAGCTTTTTGAGGATAAACCCAATCCCATAGATGGTGTGATTGATCTTATCTCCTTCTCCTCCATCTATAAAAGCTTGTTCCATTGCCTTTGACAATCTAGTTCGAGCATAGGGAGAATTATACTTTCAGAAGTCTAAGAGATTGCCGTAAGAGTTTTCTTTGCATTCATAATCAAAGAGAGAGAGGCTTGTTCTCAATCTCGATAAGCTTTGCAAGGCATATGTAGCTGATCACCCAACCAAAGGAGGATTTGACGTCAGAAGTATGGTTGTATTCTTCTTTGTTGTTTATCAATATTAGATGACTATCATTATGGTTCCACTCTCATTGTTTCTTGTAATGATGTTTGAGTTATATCTTTTCTGACTGATATATAATTGCATCTATTGGATTTTATACTTGTATTTGTGTTGTTCTTTGCATGTGCAGGTGTCCATTCACGGAGATCGTGGGGATCATGACCGGACGGAGCAAAGGAACGAGAGCGGTGACTCTTCTACGAATATTAGCATTGGAATCCAGGTAGGCTCTCATCATCCACCTTTAATTTGCAATTAGGAACTTGCGTGATAGCATTGTTTGATGTGGTATGAAGGGTAGCAACTGGTTCCGACAATGGTGGAACTGCTCAAAACATGTAATGGTCAAGAGGCTGGCTAATAAAACTACTCCTTGCTGCGGTTCCTTAGGAAAGGATAATCAACCAAGTGAAAGCATATGATCGACCAAAGAGATGGTGGCGATGGAACGAAACAACCAAGGCTCATCTAAATTTAGCAGATAAAAGGCAATCACGAGATGTAAATCAGGTATGGGTTCATTTTTACACAAGCTTGAACCATGGAGAACTCTGCTTAGATTTGGTTTCATGTTTACACAAGCTTGAAACGAAAAACTATGCTTGTTATCAGTTCGCATGCCCCCAACATAATAACGTAAATTGAGGTACATGCCCCCCAAGCTTCATTGCATTCAACAAAGTGGATGGAATGAAAGTTCACGCTCGAGATCTAGGAAAGACTTGACTTGTATTTTACGAGATCTTAATCAAAAGACTCGATTTGGAAAGGGAGTTGTTTCATTTTTTAATGAGGTTGACGCAGTAAAAGACCTGTCCTCATAATCCTTGTTTCATTTTTTGACGAGGTCGCCACAAGATCAAAACTATCCTCGGACACCTAGTTTCATTTTTTAAGGAGCTTGACACAGGAAAACGAACTATGCTCCGACCAAGCCTAGTTTCATTTTTTAAGGAGCTTGACATAGGAAAACAAACTATGCTCCGACCAAACCTAGTTTCATTTTTGAAGGAGCTTGACATAGGAACACGAACTATGCTCCATCAAACCTAGTTTCATTTTTTAAGGAGCTTGACATAGGAAAACGAACTATGCTCCACCCGAACTTCATTAGAATGAACAGGAAGTCGAGGCTTCCAAGAGTGCCACTCCGAGTGGAAGGGTAATATCTTGGAAGTCAGGACCTAATGCCGCCAAGAAACTATGCACGATGGCGGCATCACTGGATCCAGGCACGGGATAAGTCGCCACGTAGTTGATCTGTGGTGGGGTAGATGCAACTGGTGGATGAAAACCAGGAGCGGATGACGACTGCGCAGAAGGCACCTGGGGATGAATGAATGATAATTGATCTATAGTCACCATTCTTCCATCGTGTGGAAAGAAAACCACATGGAAAAGTGAAGAGACAAGGGCCCCCATGGCATAAACATAGTCACGACCAAGGAGAAGACTGAAATCTAAAGCACCTTGGGTAACCGATACGTCTATATAGACGGTTTTGCCTCCCAAAGTAATAGGGAACTTTGGAAGGATCCCTAATGGTTGACTAGTTCCTCCATCAAAAGCCGTCAGATTCGGTGCGACGGGCACAAGCTGTGGGGAACCCAAAGCTTGCCAAGTAGTGGCAGGCATAAGACTGACAGATGCACCCTCATCCAAAACAGCGCCAGGTATTGCCTTATTATAGGCGTGTACCGTGACCCAGAAAAGCACATGGGATGGAAGGCGGGAGGTGGTCAAACGACTCCAGTCGAAGGAAACAACTAAACTACTTGGTGGGGGAATCGTATGATTGCCCCCTGCTCTAAAGGGACCGAAGCAGGACTCTCTGGAGTAGCTGGGATAGGAGAGTCATTTCCGAACTCAGGAGAATCTGAGGAGATGAGAAGAACATGGGAATTATGCTCTTCCGACATAGAGTGATCGACGGGAGGGAAACCCGAGTTGACACTCTTTCCGATCAATGGTTGGTCTGGAACAAGCTTGGCAGAGCCAGATTCAGGAAGAGGAGGTTGGACAAGAGAGGAATCTTGGTCGATCTCTTTGTCAGCAGGGGAACGATCTGCGGCTGCAGAGAGACGTTGATAGCCAACGGGTAATTGGGGTGAAGGAGCTGTGAGACTTTCCAAGACAACGGAGGCTTTATCCATGAGTGGACAAAGGTGAAGGGGATGATTGCCTTCAGACGGCAGACATAGCTTCCTGTGGATAAAGGATGATAACCTAGTGGGGTCTCCCCATATACTCGACGGTACGTGGGAGCACAAATCCGTGCTAGAACACTATTGAGTGACAAAAGGAGGAATCACCCAACCTTAATGTGAAACAACAGTGACTAGGTTTAACGACGCCGGAACACGTCTCTAGCCTAGACCTCTAGATGTATGCATTAAGTTCCAATGCATTTTTAGATTCATTCAGTTCATTTTACGGTTGATCTTTGATTAGGTTTCAGTTTCCAGGTCCTACCGTATGTAATCTATCACAATTTCCTAAATGCAAGCTATATGCCAAAATATATCATTTCATTCGATGAACACTAGCTACGAGAGAGTTGAGATCTTTCAATCAAACAAAATGACCATAAAACAATCAACAATAACTCTAATGCAGCTAATGGCAATAAAACGAAACTTTTCTTTAAAGTCACTAATCACTAACAACAACGAAAAGCTCTAATTTCCATTAACTAATTCAAAGCAAAAGAGATTGTTCGTTTTCTTTTCAATGGCAAAGTGCACTAAACAAATTTTGAGAGATAATAACAAAGAGTAAAAGAGACAAATTTCACTCAATGAAAACACAATCAAGTCCCTGAAACACCAAGGTAATCTTTCAAACCAAGAAAAATCACAAAGACCTCAATGAGCTATGTGATCTAAGCCCAAAATGAATCCAAGCGGAATCCAAGTGAAAAAGAAGTGAATCACTCGAATAACGCAATAAAAATCTTAGCAATCACTGAACAAGTGCAAGAGAGTAACCAAAAAGTCGACTGGACCGACAAAAGACCAAAACTCCTAAGGAAGGCTCGATGCACAAAGCCACTAGATGCCCTAGGGCTGAAAATGTGAAATCGGTGGAAAAAAGCAAACATCCAAAGGGTAAAGGCCAAAAACCAATCAAACAAGACTCTAACACATTCAAGTGATTGAAAAATAGTATCCAGACACAAAAACCAAGCTTGGAAGGCTCAAAACAAGCAAACTCTAAAAGTTTCCCTAGGCTAGTGCGACTTTCAGGCTAAAAGTAGAGCCAATTGAGGATTGGCAAATCAAGTTTTCTATGCTAAAATAAAAAACAAGCAATCCAAGACTAGGCCAGCAGTACCCAGACAGACCAAGAAGCAAGAGACAACAGAGGATCCAACCCAGAAAGCTATCTAAGCAATCAAAACAAGAGAAGCCAAAGAGACAAGACAAACTCCAAGTTGTTTAGTTCGTAAACCAAAATGGAGATTGACTGAAGTGGCGTTGATCTACTTCGCTATTGCAAAGCAATAGCGTTTCGAAGGCTATCTGGCCATACTTCAGGCTCCATCTAAAGTTTACAAATCAAACAACAAGCTAACTCCCAAGTGGAGTCGCCAAATTGTTGTTGAGGTAAATCCCCTCTGCGGACAGAGGCGATCCCTACTAGCCTAGACCGGGTCTTACAACAATCAAACAATGCTATCACGCAAGTTCCTAATTGCAAATTAAAGGTGGATGATGAGAGCCTACTTGGTTTCCAACGCTAATATTCGTAGAAGAGTTGCCGCTCTCGTTCCTTTGCTCTAGCCGGTCACGATCCCCACGATCTCCGTGAATGGACACCTACACATGCAAAGAACAACACAAATACAAGCATAAAATCCAATAGATGCAATTATATATCAGTCATAAAAGATATAACTCAAACATCATTACAAGAAACAATGAGAGTGGAACCATAATGATAGTCATCTATCATTGATAAACGACAAAGAAGAATACAACCATAGTTCTGACGTCAAATCCTCCTTTGGCTGGGTGATCAGCTACATATGCCTTGCAAAGCTTGTTGGGATTGGGAACAAGCCTCTCTCTCTTTGATTATGAATGCAAAGAAGACTCTTGCAGCAATCTCTTAGACTTCTGAAAGTATAATTCTCCCTATGCTCGAACTAGCTTGTCAAAGGCAATGGAACAAGCTTTTATAGATGGAGGAGAAGGAGATAAGATCAATCACACCATCTATGGGATTGGATTTATCCTCAAAAAGCTATTGTGGATAGAGGAAAGGGAGATACGATGAATCAGGACATCCATGGGATTGGCATTATCCTTAAAAAGCTTCATGAGTCGAAAGGAAAAAAACTTCGCGCGTGCGTTTGTTAAAAAGCTTTCCCAAACTCGGTTGGCGCGGGTATAGCTCTGAGATAGAGCGCCAACTGGCGTGCCCTCTTTGGGGGATTTCCCCCATTGGCGCGAGTAATACACTATGGATCCGCGCTAATGGAAAAAGGGAACTTTTTAAGGATATTCTGCAGGAGATGTCTTCAGGGCATATGAAGTCCATACTTAGGGGAACACAATGCAAGTGTTTTCAAGTTATGTCACTTCTCACAGGTCCTGGAATGAGTCCTCCAAAGTGCAGGAGATGGGTGATAGGGACGGTGACAAATGGTGACAAATTACTGTGTAACAATTATGCATGAATATTATAGTTTTATTTATGAAATTATTCTCATATCAAGTTAATTTTTATGCATAAAAGAAATAATGTCTAGTGATCCATATAATTTTTAATTGATTAGAGAATAGCCAAAACATATCTAATTAAATAGTATTATATATTATGATTGATTAGGATCACATAAAGAATATTTAGACATTAATTGTAATTAATTATACTAAATATAATAAATTTTATCTCACATGAATTTTTATTATATTTATATATTTAATTAGGATAAAATATTCATGACTTACCCACAGGAATTATGAATTAATAGTTTTATCATAAAGTTCAAATCTAAGATAGAATTTATATCGAATTATAATCATAATATACCCTTTAGAATTATGAATTAAGTGAATAATTTGATAAATTCTATCATAAATAATAATTGAATATGCTTGAATTGGAAATTTATCCCACAGACAATTTTTATGTCATTAGATTCAATTTTAAGCATGATTTACATTGGTAAAGCATGAAATTTTATTTTTAGGCCTCAATTTTTAACATAAGCATGTGATCTTTAATTTTATGCAGTTGTACAACCTGCAAATTTCTCTGAAATTCGTTGTGATATCCTTGAACTTAAGGGAGATAACTATAAGTTCTAGAAGGAGAGAGTTCTCCTTCATTTGGGGTGGATGGACATAGACTATGCTATCAGGAAAGATGAATCACCGCACTCGCTAATACTAGCACTGCAGTGGACATCACGCTTTATGAACGATGGGAGCGATCTAATCGCCTAAGCATGATGTTTATTAAGACTAAAATTTCAGTTTGTATTCGTGGTTCTGTTGATCAACATGAAAAGGTCCGAGACTTGGTGAAAGCCATTGATGATCAATTCGTCACTTCAGACAAGGCACTAGCAAGCACCCTAATCATGAAGTTCTCATCCCCAAGTTTCACCAGTGTGAAAGGTGTATGCAAGCACATCATGAAAGTGAGGGACACTATGGCTCAATTGAAGAAAATCGAGGCTGAAATATCGGAGTCCTTCCTGGTGCACTACACCCTGAACACCCTTCCGCACCAATACGGACCCTTCAAAATCTCATACAACACACATAAGGATAAATGGTCAATTAATGAACTCATGACCATGTGTGTTCAAGAGGAAGGGAGACTGGTGATGGAACTAGGAGAAAGTGCAATGCTGGCAACGTGTGGAAGGGAAAATATCAAGCCAATCAGAAAGGGAAAGGTAAATTACCTCCCCAAGCTGATATCAAGAAGGATTCCAAGTGTTTCTTCTGTAAAAAGAAGGGACACATGAAGAAGGAATGCGCCAAATTTAAAAAATGGCTTGCGGACAAAGGTAATCCAATCGCGTTTGTTTGTTATGAATCTAATATGGAAAATGTCAATATTAACACCTGGTGGATTGATTCTGGATCAACAATTCACATTTCAAATTCCTTGCAGGGTTTGCAAAACCCAAGGAAGCCAGTGGGAAGTGAGAAAATATTCTTATCAGGAAACAAGATGGGCTCGCATGTGGAAGCTATGGGAACATGCTATTTAACTTTAAGTAGTGGATTTGTTTTAGAATTAGAAAAGACTTTTTATATTCCAAGTTTTTCTAGAAACTTGATTTCAGTTTCAAGGCTTGTACCTTTTGGATATTCCTTAAAAATTTTAGAAACATACTTCAGTTTATTTTATAAATCTGATTGTGTTGGGAATGGTATTTTGTCTAATGGTATTTACTGCATTAATTTACAAAACAATGTCACTTATGATTCAATGCATGTTCACACTGGCACTAAAAGATGTGTTATTAATGAAGATTCCTCTAAATTATGGCACCAGAGATTAGGTCATATCTCCATAGAAAGAATTAAAATATTGGTAAATTAAGGGGTACTTAATACTTTGGATTTTACTAATTTTGAGACTTATGTGGACCACATAAAAGGAAAGCAGACCAACAAGTCAAAGAAAGGTGCCAATAGGAGTTCAGACATATTAGAGATCATACATATTGATATATGTAGTCCAGACATGGACTCGCATGGTCAGAGATACTTCATCTCTTTTATAGATGATTACTCACGATATATGTATCTCTACATGCTTCATAAAAAGAATGAAGCATTAGATGCCTTTAAGATCTTTAAGGCTGAAGTAGAGAAATAATGCGGCAAGCAAATTAAGATCATGAGATTAGATAGAGGTGGAGAATATTATGGTAGATACACAGAAGATGGACAAGCACTTGGGCCATTTGAAAAATTTCTTCAAGAGCATGGGATTGTTTCTCAATACACCATGCCTAGTTCACCCGACCAGAACTATAAGGACCTGTAGTCCTTGACACGCGCTCCGGCATGAAGTGCGATGACAAACGAAGAAAGTGTGAGCTCGACTTAGCATGTGAAGGTGTTATGTTATAATACAAGTGCGTAGGAGGAGAGTGAGGAGTTTATATATGCGTGGGGAGCATGAACGCTCAACCCACGGCCAACCCATACTTGGAAGGAGGCCAACTCATGTTTTAGAAGAGTTTGTGATGGAGATGCGGGTGTGGGCAGGTCGGCTGGGTAGCTACGACCTCACCCTGCCACTCGTATATATTGGTGATGTGTGGAGGTCATTTGCATAATCACTCAATCAATGAACTCACTCATCATGTGAAGAAGAAGGCGCAGATCTAGTGTGGACGCAGCAAAGAAGGAAGGCGCAGTTTTGGTGATGCGCTCGTTCTTGGGCAAGGCCGTACGGAGGTAGCACCATCTCTTGGTTTTGGGTGAGGGCGCAGGTAGAGGTCGCCCATCGGTTGGAGTAGGGCGTGCACTGGTATGGCGCCCGGTTGTGCGAAGGAGTGCCTGACGATTGAACGAAGGTGTGGGCACCTGGTTTGTGCGACAACTTGGCAGGGGTTCTTGGGTGACTTGGGTGAGCACCCGCCCGTCGTGCAAGTGTGCATGGTGAGACATTAGGTGAATCCAATTGTGCGAAGAGGGTGTCTTGGTGACTTGGTGGAGTCACCCGTCTGTCGTGCACGAAGACAAGGTTCGGTTGTGAAGTGTGGAAGGCAGCTCATGTGAGGGCGCACCCGCCCGCCTTGGGCAAGGAAATCTTGGTTGTCGCACAAAGGCGTGACAAGGTTGTAAATTTGGCTAAGTATGAAACTTGGTGTTTCCAAGTATACTTGTAAAGCTTTGTAATATTGAAAGACTGTATAATATATTATTTGGGCAGACTCATTGTTCAGGGAGTTGCCCCTCCCTTTATACTGTGCAATTGTGTTCTTCGTTTATAATTGCTGTTGATAATGAATGTGTATGGGTGTTCATTGGTATAAAGGAAAACATTAATAATACTTGGTTGCAAAACAAAAACTAAGTAGGATAAGTGATTAGGCGTAGTCCATGAACATAAGTATTGGTGAAAAGAAATTGTTAGGTGTTGCCACACCTCGCCAAGAGTGTTTGAAAGACTACCGTCGGCTTGGGGGTGTGACAGTTGGTATCAGAGCTCAATTGGAGCTAGTGTTAGAGCAAGGTTGCTAGTGACAAAGTGTAGATATTGAAGCTGATTCAGGGTTGAAGAAGCTTGACAGTTGGTATCAGAGCAACTGATTTGAGCATTGAAGGTTGAAGCTGATACACAACTCCACTGAAGTGAAGTTGGTATCAGAGCTAGTCTAAAGACTTGGAGGAGTCTTGCAGGAAGCTAGGTGAAGTAGGTGTGTAGGCACTTAACAATTGGTGACAGTGAAGTAGGTACTTACAGGTGAAGGAATCCATTTCACATACAAGTGAAACAAGAGCTGGTTTAGGCTACAAACATCTTAGTGAAGTTGTTGGATGGTCGAAACTAGATTGCAAAGAAGAAGGAAGCTGTTAGCAATGGAAATTGAATCTCAGGTTGGGTCTAGTCACGGTGCGCAGGATGCTACTATGGCATTCATTGAAAACGTGTTGGAGAAGATGGAGGACTTAGAAGCTTTCTGAACTAAGAAGATGGACTTGGTCGAGAGAGATCAAGAGGCCAATTCAAAGATGAGGGAAGCGCTCAAGGAACTTTCGAATCAACACGAGTAAACTGATATTATGTGTACACAACTTGAAGTAAGGGTCAAGGAGATTGAAGAGGCAAGAGATCGAGGCTTGGTAGAGATCGTGGACTTGTAGAAATCTCTTGACGAAGCCAGAGATGAGATCGCGGTGTTGAAGAAGGCCGTGAGGCATAACTCAGGTGGAGGAGTGCCTCATGTGAAAGTCAAGGAACCAGAATCTTATGATGGTACAAGGAGTGAAAAGACTCTTGGAAACTTTCTATGGGACATGGAGCAATACTTGGAATGATTAGGTCTATCTGATGATGAGACAAAGGTGAAGGTAGCTGCTCAGTTCTTGACGAAGGATGCTAAGATGTGGTGGCGAAGGAGGATGGATCAGATTGCCAATGGCAGTGCTGGTGACATTACTTCGTGGGATGAGATGAAGAAAGCTTTGCAGACCCATTTCAGTCCTCAAGATGAAATGTGGGAAGCAAGGATGAAGATAAAGTTCATAAAGCAGACAGGGAACCTTCAGACATATCAACGGGAGTTTGCAAGTGTCGTTCTGGAACTTCCTGACATGGCGGAGAGGGACAAGGTGTTCAACTTCATTATTGGATTGAAGCCTTGGGCACGCAATGAAGTGAAGAGGCAGAAGATTAAAACACTTGAGGAATATTTTGCTGTTGTGGACAGGTTGGTGGAGCATTATGATGAGACTTCTGATGATAGGAAGAAGAAGTCTGAAAAGCCGAAAGAGAAAAAGAAGGATGATGCTTTGAAATCAGATGATAAGTCAAAGACGAAGAAAGCCTTGAAGTGTTGGATATGTGTTGAACCACATATGGTGAATAATTATCCTTCTAGACCGAAAGTGGCTATGATTGTACAATCTAATATGAAGAACAAAGATGCTTCTGTGGGGATGATGCAAATACTTGGTGCTGCTGCTACTACAGAGTTGATCTCTCGGAGGGATCCTGAGAGGAACAAGTTGGAGTATGTTCAGATGAAGGTTGGGAGTGCTGATATACTCACCATGGTGGATAGTGGGGCTACTTACAACTTCATGGGTGAAGATATTACGAGGAGGATTGGACTGAAATTTGTACTGGTGAAGGCACAGATGAAGACAGTCAATTCTCCTCCTGATTGTGTTCTTGGTGTGGTTGAAAGAGTGGACACAACGCTATGTGAGTGGACAGGGAAGGTCGAATTCACTATAGTGTAGATGTTACACAGTAATTTGTCACTGCTTCACTCCAGTCCTTCTACTGTGTCATGTGTCCAAGTCAAACATGCTCATATTGAACAAATTCTCTCTTGTGCTGCCAAAAAAACGATTTTTTCCTAAATTTATCTACCTCATTGTGTCTGTGGACTAAATATACATGCTGAAGGGTTCTCATGAACCATCCAGATGCGCTGCCAGCACGGAAGTACATCTGATTCCTGCGATGGTCCGATTTCATGCTCTAGTGCGAGGTTACTTGTTATCTTTGGCGATGATCTGACTAGCTGCATTACTCACTAGTGATGTCAGCACTATAGCTCAGTTATGCCCCCACGATGATCCAAATTGGGCGAATTTGTTCCAACAATCGACATTCCAGATGACTCCAGACCTAGTTGTTGGCATAGTTTGTATCACCCTCCTTTCTCTGGCATGGTAGTTCCATCAATTGTGCTACCTTCCTTTGGGATAAGCTCACTCTTCCACCTTTCATGGAGATACCTTATCCTATTTAAACTCTCACCATTGCTATGCATTGGAGTTTTTAATAGTTTTTGATAGTTGGCTAGTTGAGCAGTGTTGTTAGTGTTTGTAGGTTTGCTAGATAGCTGGTGTGAGTGTGACAAGTGTGGGATTGTTGATAGCTTGTGGAAGGTTGTGAAATGCCATTAATATTTTGTAAAACTTATGAGTGAGAGAGACTTGTATGTTGGGAGATCCATCTTCAAAGAGTGAATGCTTGAAGAACATGCTGGCTGGATCCCTTTGAGAAGGCTTGTGACGTCAAGGCTTTGGTTGTAAGCTTACTATTATTTCATTATTAATACAATCAATGATGTTTTCCTATGTCTTGTATGTAATTTACTTGATAGCTCATGACTTCTTGACTTTGTGAGTAAATAGATCATTGTTGTTTTCCGGTTACATGCTTTGTTGTATTTCGTTTGCATTGTTTCAGGTTGATCACCCATTAGGAGAAGGAAGCGGAAGTTGGAGCAGCGCAACGGAACTCCATCGAACACCGGTTGAGGTAGGCTTCCAACTATGACTGTTTAAGGAAAACTATTGTTGATCTGCCCTTGTTTGTGACTAGACCCACTCTAGGGTTAGAGGGTTTGCCTCTGTTCACAGAGGGAACACTTTCCTACATCACAAATTGGCGACTCTGCTGGGGAGCTTGACCTTTGTTCTTTCTTTGTTTGCTCTTGTTTTTGGCTTTTGATTTGGTCTCTTTTGAAGTTTGGGGGTTATTTATCAGTCTCTTGAGTTTCCTGGCTTGATCTGGGAAGTACCTCTATTTGATTGAAGGATTGATTGCTTTTGATTTGGGAGTTTTGGTTTGCCTGTCATTTTTTTGAAAGTCATCGCGGATTTGGATTTAACAGTTGTGCTGTCATCACGCTCACCCTGTTGTAATATCCTGTGCATCACATAATTACGCCTCACAGTCGCGACGGTTCTGAAAATCCAACCATCGCGGAAAAGTCGTGTACTTCCGCATTGACATCGCTCTGTTGTTGCGGATAGTGATTTATCAGCGCTTTTTGCTTGTGTATTACCCGCACTGATTAATGTAGAATTGATTTTCTCAATTCTACCTCCTGAGTCCATCAGTCCTGTTGGTCCCTTACTTTTCTCACCTGCTTAGTAGCTTGTTTTTCACTGTTTATGGTTAAGGCACTCTTTTGTGAGCTTTGTTGAATGAATCTTGCTTTTTTGCTTATGTGACCTAGTTCATTATTTCAAGTCTCTTGGATCAGTTTGGCTTGGTTTCTTTTTTGCTCAAGGTTCGTTTGCAGCTTCTTGTTGGTTTGATTGAGACTTCCCCTTTGCTTGTTTTTGGTTGATTGTTTAGTGTCTGTTATTGAACCAATCTTTGGCATTGATTCGATTTCTCTTCACTACCGAACATAGATCATAATTGTTTGGGTCAACCGATTTTTTCCACACTTGCTTGTTGCTTATTTGTTTCTTCTAGATTTAAAGACATCAAAATCAAAAAGATTGCATTCATTTAGTATACGAAAGTGAAAGTGAATTTGCATTTCAAGTTTGCATATTGGAAAGCAAATGTTTAAATCTCTCATTAGTAGTATCCGTGCACTTTAGGAATTGATGTCTGTATGCAATTTTAAGATTTCCTTTGTTGTCTTGGTTTTCTTGGTTTGGGGAATGATCTCTCTACCCTCCCGTAGGTAGGTGTTCATTGAAGAAAAAGGATTTTTCATTCATTCTAGCTGCATCCTAGGATTTGTTGTATACATATGGTAAGGCCTGAAAACTGAAACATAATCCAAGATCAACTTTAAAATGAAATAAATAAACCTAACAACGCATTGTAACATAACGCACACTATTTAGAGGTCTAGGCTAGAGACGTGCTCCGGCGTCGTTAAACCTAGTCACTATTGTTTGCACTCAAGGTTGGGTGATTCTTCCTTTTGTGACTCAATAGCGGTCTAGTACGGAATTGTGCTCCCATATACCATCGAGTATATGTTGGGAGACCCCACTAGGTTATCATCCTTTATCCTTAGGAAGCCATGTTTGCCACCTTGCAACCCGTAATGCACTGAACACAACATTCAGGAAGATTGACTGCCGTACGGAAAGTCCTTGGTTTTCATATGACTGCCAATGTGTATATGTAGTTTTGCGGGTTGTTTGGTAAACCTTTTGCCTAGTTCTCCAGAGTAGTCACTTTTTTTCCTTTTAAGACTCCTTAAAAGAAAAGGTCCATCTGAGCACTTCTCCTTTCAGGCTCATTAAACCTCGAAAGAGATAGAGTCACCTTTTCATCCTTTTCTCGACTCTTGAAACATGAAAAGGTCAAGTTTTGTTCCTGTGTCATAAAATTTATTTGCCCACGAAATATTCCTGGTAACAGTTAGAGTTCTTCATTATGATTCGAGTGTTTTTAGGCTCTTTCCTGATGGCAACATTCCTCGAGTCTACCAGCCAAGGTCTCTCCCTAGATGGGAATCCTAGTCCATTTCCTTCTTTTGGAAAAGTCGGTGCTCCGTATATGGCAACATTGTCTTTGCCTGGGTTAACCATCGGTTTACCTGTATGGTTATTTTCAACCTCGGTGGTCCCGAGTGTCATAACTCCTATTCCACTATCTACTTCGTCCGAACCACGACACGATAATTCCAAGGTTGAGCCTACACCTTCTTCCCCTGTTTCTTCCTCCTCCTCTCCTCCTTCGCCTGGTAAAAGTTTCACATCTAATAACCAGGAGACTAAGAAGAAGAAGAAGAAGTCTGATAAATGCAAGGCCACTTGTGCAGTTACTGCTCCGAGTACATCTTAGGTCGAACCACCTTCTGCTCCTTCGTGGAAGGTTAAGTTTCCTTGTAAATTGTGCAAGGGTGACCATTTTCTTCGTGATTGTCTTGGCATTCCTAGGATCTTAGAAGTATGGTCTCACGATTTGGCTCGTCCCTCATCGTCCTCTGAAGCTCATGGCGACGCTACCCTATCAACTGGAAACTGTAAGAAGAAAGGGAATATTTGATTCCCCTGTAGGCTATGTGAAGGCAACCATCCCCTTCACCTTTGTTCGCTCATGGATAAAGCTTTCGCCGTTTTGGAAAGTCTTACAGCTTCTTCACCCCAACTTCCCATTCGTTATCAGAGGCTCTCTTCAGACCCTCCCCTAATTGACAAAGAGATTGACTTAGATTCTTCTCTTTTCTGTCCTCCTCCTTCCGAGCCTGGCTGTGCTAAGCTTGTTCTAGACCAACCATTGGTCGGGGAGAGTGTCAACTTAGGTTCACCACCTATTGATGACTCCGTTTTAGAAGAGTGTCATGCTCATGTTCTTCTTGTCTCGTCAGATTCTCCTGAGCCTGAGAACGACCCTCCTATCCCTGCTGATCACGAGAGTCCTTCTTCGGTTCCTGTAGAGCAGGGGGCAATCATACGATTCCCCCACCAAGTAGTTCAATCGTTTCCTTCGACTGGAGTCATTTGACTACATTCCGCCTTCCATCCCATGTACCTTTCCAGATTACAGTACATGCCTATGATAAGGCAGTACCTGACACTGTCTTGGATGAGGGTGCATCTGTTAGTCTTATGCCTTCCATTACTTGGCAAGCTTTGGGCTCCCCACAGCTTGTGCCGGTTACACAACATCTGTTAGCGTTTGACGGAGGAACCAATCAATCATTAGGGATCCTTCCGAAGTTCCATGTTTCTTTGGGAGGCAAAACCGTCTATATAGACGTACTGGTTGTCCAAGGTGCTTTAGATTTCAGTCTTCTCCTTGGCCGTGACTATGTTTATGCCATGGGGGCCCTCGTCTCTTCACTTTTACGTGTGGTTTGTTTTCCACACGATGGAAGAGTGGTGACCATAGATCAATTATCATTCTTTAGTCCCCCGGTGCCTCCTGCGCCACTGTCATCCCCTCTCGGTTCTTGCTCGCAAGAAGTACCTTCCTTGCCACAGGTCAATTATGTGGCTACCCGTTCCATCTCTGCCTCTACTGATGATCATGTAGATGGTCTCGTACATCATGTACTGGGGGCTTTGGAACCTGATCTGTCATTAGTGCCTCATGACATGTATTCCTCCCAAAGTGTGTTTCTTCCATCTCATTAAGACCTCTTGGAAGTCATGTTCTCGTATGGCCCATGAGCAAGTGTCACGAGGATAGTTTGTTCCCGTGTCAACCTCATTAAAAAATGAAACAAGGATCCTAGAGCATAGTTCCTTGTCTTGTGTCAAGCTCGTTAAAAAATGAAACAAGGAGTCTTGAGGAAATTTCTTGATCTTATGTCAACCTCGTTAAAAAATGAAACAAGGGTTATGAGAATAGTTCTTTTTCACTGTGTCAACCTCATTAAAAAATGAAAAAACTCCTCTTTCCATATCGAGTCTTTGATTAAGATCTCGTAAAATCCAAGTCGAGTCTTTCTAAGATCTTGAAAGTGAACCTTCATTGCATCCACCTCGTTGAATGTAATGAAGTTTGGGGGGCATGTACCTCGATTTGTGTTATTATGCTGGGGGCATGCGAACTTATAACAATCATGGTTTTTCGTTTCAAGCTTGTGTAAACATAAAACCGAATCCAAGTAGAGTTCTCCATGTTTCAAGCTTGTGTAAAAATGAACCCGTACCTGATTTACATCTCGTGATTGTTGTTTTTATCCGCTAAATTCTGCTAGATGAGCCTTGGTTGTTTCATTCCATCGCCACCGTCTCTTTGGCTGATCATATGCTTTCACTTGGTTGTTTATCCTTTCCTGAGGAATCGGAGTGATGAGCGGTTTTATTAACCAACCTCTTGACCATTACATGTTTTGAGCAGTTCCGCCATTGCCGGAAACAGTTGCTACCACTCGTTCCTCTAGGATGAGTCACCTTTAAGCCCTTTTCTGACTCGTAAAAGATGAAAAGATTGCAGAGTATTTTTCCATTTTTGACTCGTTAAAGAAAATACAAATGGAGGTCTGCTTTCAGCTCTTTTCTGACCGTTTACAGATGAAAAGATCGAGTTTTCCTTTTTAACTTGTTAAATGGAATAAGAGGCGGTCTGCTTTAAGCTCTTTTCCGACCGTATAAACGCGAAAAGATTGTCGGGCTTTTGTCATTTCGGGTTTGTTATTGGTTACAAAAAAACATGATTTCGATCACTTTTCTACTTTTTCGGGTCGAGGTCACTAGCCACGAAAATTACTCCTCGATCGTAATGGTTGAGCGGTTCTTTCAAGTATCGTTTTATACTTTTTCGGGCTCGAGAGACACAAATCTACAAAAAAGGAACCCCCTGCAGTTTTCTTTTCCGTGTCCTTTTCAAACTCTCTAAACATGAAAAAGACTCCAAGTTTTACCTATGTCAGACTCGTTAAACCTTGATGACATTGGACTCGTCACTATGACAAGACTCGAGCTTCTCCTCCCTAGGGATCGTTAAACTATTACTAGGTTGGATTTGGCCCAAGGTCGAGCTTATATTACAAGCATATGCTATCCCCTTCAAGCTTGTTTTAAAAAATAATAGGGGTACTTGCCAGCAATGGTGGGGGAAAATTTGGAAATCATCATTGGCATCTAGTCACTCTTGAACATCAACACTTTTGCTTCTTGTCAGGTTGGGACATCCAAACATCATCATTTGGCCTTCCGTGGGTTTGGGTTATCATTTAGCCTCATTCCATCTGATTCACGCCGTCTCCATCGTGCCTCTGATCCCTTGGCACCTGAATGCTGCCACCCTCTGGAGTCATGTCATCGACACGTTCAAGAGTATAATCCTTCTGTAGTTTACACCCTCACCTTCTCTCTAGCACCCTGTTTCATCATCTACCGCTTGTTCCTTATCTCGTGTCATTGATGAGGGAAACATTATGGCCCTCCTGCGACGGGTCGTCTCCTGTCGACATCAGCTCATTATCCAAGAGAATGATCTAGAGATCCCCTTTGGTACCTTAGAGCTTGCATGCCTCAATGTCAAGTTCTTCACACCTGACAGTCGACTTTCATCATTGGTTGTCGATTGGGTGATTCCACGAGTGTTCGACTTCAACTCCTTCTTCACACTTCGTGGATTGTGCTAGCTAGTACCTTGAGAACCATTGGCATTATTGGTGGTTTCTATCACGCTTGTTAACGGTTTTCATCATTGACCGGTAATCAAGTGATTTTCTATCATGCTCGACCTCAACACATCTATTCGCATGCTAGAATTTGTACTATGGTCGGTTGGGTTCAAGACCCCGAACTCAACTTACACATGTTCAGGCTACGTGGATTGGTTTATGATTGCATGACTCATTCATGGATGGCTACGACCATACCTGAGTCTTCATGGATGGCTGCGACTATACCTTTATCATTATGGTCTCACAACTAGATGGTTGCGTCCATACCACATACCTATTTTGTATGTCTTTTGGATGGTTGTGCCCATGCCTAGACTACATGTATTTCATCATCAGAGATATCAGTTGTACTTGCGTGCAGGTTCTTCCAGAAGATGTTCCAGCTCAGTCAGTTTCGTAAAGCATTTCACCCCTCCCACTCTCTCGGGCTTCATACTTTAGGGGGCATCTGTTACACAGTAATTTGTCATTGTCTTCACTCCAGTCCTTCTACTGTGTCATATATCCAAGTCAAACATGCTCATATTGAAAAAATGCTCTCTTGTGCTACCAAAAAAGCCCTTTTTTCCTAAAGCTATATGCCTCATTGCATCTGTGGACTAAATATATGCGCTGAAGGGTGCTCATGAATAGTCCAAATGTGTTGCCAGCGCGAAAGTACATCTAATTCCCGCGATGGCCCGATTTCATGCTCCAACGCAAGGTTACTTGTTATCTTTGGCAATGATCTGACTAGCTATGTTACTCACTAGCAATGTCAGCGCTATAGCTCAGTTATGCCCCCGCAATGATCCAGATTAGGTGAATTTGTTCCAACAGTCGGCCTTCCAGATGACTCCAGACTTGGTTGTTGGCATAGTTTGTATCACCCTCCTTTCTCTGGCATGGCAGTTCATTAATTGTGCTACCTTCCTTTGGGATAAGCTCACTCTTCCACCTTTCATGGAGACTCCTTCTCCTATTTAAACTCTCACCATTGCTATGCATTGGGAGTTTTTGATAGTTTTGGATAGTTTGTGAGAGTTGGCTAGTTGAGCAGTGTTGTTAGTGTTTGTAGGTTTGCTAGATAGATGGTGTGAGTGTGACAAGTGTGGGATTGTTGATAGCTTGTGGGAGGTTGTGAAGTGCCCTTAATCTTTTGTAAAACTTATGAGTGAGAGAGACTTGTATGTTGGGAGATCCATCTTCAAAGAGTGAATGCTTGAAGAACATGCTGGTTGGATCCCTCTGAGAAGGCTTGTGACGTCAATACTTTGGTTGTAAGCTTACTCTTATTTCATTATTAATACAATTAATGATGTTTTCCTATGTCTTGTATGTAATTTACTTGATAGCTCATGACTTCTTGACTTTGTGAGTAAATAGATAATTTTTGTTTTCTCGTGACGTGCTTTGTTGTATTTCCTTTGCGTTGTTTCAGGTTGATCACTCATTAGGAGAAGGAAGTGGAAGTTGGAGCAGCGCAATGGAACTCCATCGACCACCGGTTGAGGTAGGCCTCCAACTATGACTATTTAAGGAAAACTATTGTTGATCTGTCCTTGTTTGTGACTAGACCCACTCTGGGGCTAGAGGGGTTGCCTTTGTCTGCAGAGGGAACACTTTCCTGCATCACAGCAGATAGATGACTACGAAGTTGTGCTGGGAATGGAATTCTTGAAACAATTCGATGCTATGATTGTTCCACATTTGAAGAGGCTGTACATTTATGATGGAAGGGAAGATGTACCCATTGGTGTTCCAACCATTGGAGTGACAAAGCCTGATTGTAAGTTGGCAATAATGCAAATGGAGGATGAGAAGCAGATGGAAGACATGAGTAAGCGGTTGTCTATGGTTGAGACAAAGCTTACTGAGCAGTCATTAGTTGTCAGGGCACTTTTTGATAGTATCTTGGATTTGTCAAGAAGGATAGAAGTGGTTGAGCACGATGATGATGATGAGGAGGCACATGTGAGGCCGAATGTCCAGGAGGAGGATCGGGTCACTTATCTATAGAGGATGGAGATAGAAAATCCTGACTGGTGGTTTGAGATGATTAATGAGGGTGAGGCTTCAGGCTCTACTCCCTCCACATCTTCTTAGATGGAAAAGAAGATGGGGCTCATTGTTAGCTTCTCATGGTAGTGAGTCCTTAAAATAGTTTGAGCAGGTATGGCAGATGGTGTAGGGATGGCTTGGCATCAAGCATCATGACATGTTGCAGATGGGATGGAGTTTCCGTGGACCTGAGCATGGGAGAGATTCTTGGTGAGTCTAGGATGTGGCACAATCCAAGATAGACTGGTGAAGGCATAAGGATGGACATCCTTATGATTTGAGCGTGACAGTTGGACTGATCATCTAACTAGTTCAAGTCATGGGGGCTAGCAGTGTACCAGAGAGATGTTGACATCAGGCAGGCAGGAAGGATGACAATTCACAGGATGGGACGTGTTAGAGTCAGTCTAGTAGCCCTCCATCAGCGATCAAAGCTCTTTGAATTTGCATAGGTAGCTGTCTCATCAGTGTCATTCTTTGCATTCCGTTAGGCATGCCATAACCCTGATGGAGGAGCTGGTGTCTTTGTCCCCCTCTGGGCACTGCTGGATCAGCTTGTTTCAGTCATTAAACTTTGTCAAGGTTACTTGTCTATTGTCTTGAGATCAAATTTTTAGGTCTAGGGTTTTTGGCCAAGTTTGTCTTCAAGCTCATGTCTCTGAAGGTCAATAAGTACCCAGCAAGTCAGAGGGATGATTTTTAAAGTGTTTTTTCAAAAGATTCTATCTTGTACAGTTAATTTTCACCTTGGATTTAAAAACCCTGTTTTTAAAGCCAAAGTCATTTCTCAAAAATTTTGTGAAAATTGTAAAAAATTCAAAATGATTCAAAGGACAGCATATAACCCTGGCTCCCTTGCCAAGATCCCTCAGAGCCTATCCCTGCAAAAAATTATCAAAGAAAAGCATCAAATCAATCAGTTTCAAGACAAAAGGAAACCAAAAAGTCAAGTTTATAAAGTGTCATGGAAAAACATTATAAAGTGGGTTATGATATGAAATTAATTCAAACAAGGCTATAAAAGCCCTAATCTCCCTCTATCAAGCCTCATTATGCATCCAAGTGATAGAGCAACTGATTGCAAGAGAGTTTGAGTGAAGTTTGTGAGTTGGGAAGGCGCGCGACCCGTCGAACCAGGCACGCGACCCGTCAGAGGCGCGCGACCCATCAGGCACCCTCCGCCAGTGTTAATTTACAACGCGCGCGACCCGTCAGAGGCGCGCGACCCGTTGGGTGAGGTGCGCGACCCATCAGCGCTCTCTCTGCAAAACCGCCAGCAAATTTGCCAAGGAGCCACAAATTGCTAAATTGTGCAAGCATTTTAATCAGCAGTTTGCAAAGCAGAAACAACAGTACATTTCAACCACTTTGCTCCTAAAACAATGTCAGAAACCGAAACCAATTATGAGCAAAGTGATGACCATGCATCATCTTCAGAGTTTGAGGAACAGAGGAGGCCTCACAAGGGTGGAAAGGGCGGTCATCATAGGAGAGAGGAGCCCACCTCTTTGACCGATTTGCAGGCTTGTCCAATGGCAGTATCATGTTTCCGTTATATGTCTTGTTATGAGTTTTGCGAGTGGATCTCTCGGATTCAGCATCACAGGGAGTTGGCTCACTTATTTGTTTTGCATTTGCATGATGGACATGTGAACCTTGCTGGGGTGGATTTTACATTGACACCCGAGATGATTGCTCAAGCCACAGGGATACCGAATGTCGGAGAGGTGTGGAATAAGCGCAGTATGTTGGACAGTGTTCAGTTTGAGCCTTTCATTAGACCTGCATTCATGAGACATTTGACGGGTGTATTTCCCTTCAGATTTTTGAGGAGTGAGTATGCTCCCATGATGAGGCTTATCATGCTCTTTTTCACCTATGAGGGCAGATTTTCACAGATATATTCGTACCATATTCGCCTGATGATGCATTTCACACGGGTACGGATGATGAACATCCTTGTTTTCATGTGCCAGAACATTGAGAGGATGGTACCCTTGATGCAGAGGAAGAGCCCAACACAGCAGTATAGGAGCCTCTATCATTACGGTTTGATTCAGCTTGTGGTCAGACATCAGTTGGCTCAGCAGGGCATCACATGGGAGGAGTTCATCTCTCGTGAGTTCTTTACAGAACCACCACCACATCCGGAGATTGTTCATGAGGAGGGAGGACCATCACATCAGCATGATATACCTGGGACTAGCCATGTCAGCTCTTCTCCATTGGTCACTTATCAGAGTGGCCACAGGGCCTTATTTGCAGCAGCTAGGCGAGTATTTTCTCCACACCAGGTGGAAGGGGTCTCGCCTTCTTCATCAGCACCACGAGTGTTATCTCCACACCAGGTGGAAGGGGCCTCATCTCCGACAGTAGCACAAGTATCAGAGAGGGGCAAACAACCCAAGATTGATGAGGGGCCATCATGTGTTCCAAATATAGAGCTTGTTGATCTTGATGTCAGTTCTCCTAGCCTAGAGTCAAAGGAGATCATTCAGCACCTTAGAGCTGAAAATGATGCATTACAGAAGAGATTAGAAGGGGCACAATGGACAATCTCATATCTAGAACAGCGCAACAAGCAGTTGGAGGATGAGCAAACTCTTGATGAGTTGTGGAGGATTCGTAGTGACCGCAACTTGAATCGAAGAAGACTCGGTGATTTAGTGCCAGTTGAGCGAGAGGCTATGCTTATCCGGCTCAATTATCATTTAGAGAGGCTGTTGGCTAAGGTCAACCAAGATAAGAAATTGCTGAGAAACATGAAGAATCATTATTGGGCACAGATGCACGTGTGCAAGGCAAAGATGAAGGTGCTCCAAAGGCGGTTGGTCAAAGCACAAAAACAGAGAAAAAGGCCCGAGCCCCTCCACATCTTGGCCAAGGCTTCCTTGAAGGAGCATGGCACTAAATAGCTCAGCCCCAGCACAAATTCCAAGAAATTTTGAGCATTTTGGGTGATTTTTGGGTTTTAAGGCAAAAAACATGTTTTTCCGCTTGACGGGTCTCACCCCCCGCGCGACCCTTTCACTTGGCAACTCTATTTTCAAAAAACTCAGCATTTCTGGATTTGGCATGAAAATTTACACATGATCACCCATTGCCAAGAGATTTTATGAAGTTTTGGGCCTCCTGAAAGTCAAAAAAAAGCAAAAAATGACTTTCTCCCACATTTTTGACACATAGAAAGCAGTCTTGGGAGATTGCAATTTTGGAGGGGCTAATGACAACCAAATTCAGAAATTCCAGTTGGGTTGGAAAGTAGACTCACAGACCTTTCCAACAAGCCTACTCTTGCCTCATGTGGACACCTGAACATGCCCCAAAAGTTCTCTCAAATGCGCGCGACCCGTCAGGATTTGGCGCGCGACCCGTCAGGCAAATTGCTCAGGATTTCAGCCTACAGCTCAGCAAAACGCAATTTTGACTGTGTTTGACTTTTTGGAGTTGATTTTTATCCTTCTTGTTGTAAATGATGTAAATTTATGACACTTTTACACTTATGTATCTCTTCTGGAAGATTCATTCATGAGATAGGTGAAAATTAAATGAATGAATTGGTTTCCTAGTTTATAGAGGCAAGTTGTTTTGACTGCCTAGTTTTCAGTGCTTAGTTTAGAATTGGTTGAAACAGCTCCTAGGATAGTGAGCTCGACCCCTAGAGGCAGGGAAAGATGTTAGATGATCTATATTATGTACTCTCTTGCTCATTTTCATGGTTGGACTCTTGAGGGAGAAGATCTTGTTGTATTACTCACTGTATCTCTGCGATTTTTGGCAAAGGAAGACCAGGGTTTTGCAGTCCTTTTTGGGATTCTTGTGGTCACATGTATTGATGGTGTGTTTCTCTTTGTACTTGTAAGTGTGTTATGTGAATCATTTCCTTACTTTTCCTTCTGCACATTAGGCAAATGAAGTGTTAAAGTAGAACTCATGACTGTCATGCTCTGCTTTTAAGTTTGCTTAATATCAATGTTTTCGAATGTTTAAAGGGAATTCAAGGTTATTGCTTGCTCTCTTTAACTCCTCACCGATCATTCTCATCCATCCATCTCTATTAAAGGCATCAATACTGTTTCCTACCTCGCCCCAAAGAACCCCCTACGAAAACTGTGTCCAATCCCCGCACCTAAAATTGCCATTTCCCCAATTTTCCACCAAAAACCCTAAAAATCCCAAATCAACCCTTTTGATCAGTTTACTAGCCTAAAATCAGTGTTACCCTATTGGTTATCTCGCCCATTGAAGATCTTTATCAAGATAGACCGGAGAGAGCCCTCTCCTGCCCCGTAGGGCTAGCTACGAGGCTAAGTGGTTTGATGTTGCCTTGAGGTTTACCTTTCTCAGCCTGAGGTGAAATTTCAAGCGCTAACAGGATGACACATGCTGGAGATGGAAGTTCTACATATGTTGTAGGGATGTTTGTAGTATGTGGAGGAGTTGACATCATGGACCAAGGATGAGACAGATATTGATGAATCTTGGTGGATGGCTACCAGGATGGTATGTTGTCGAGGACAACAATGACTTCAGGTGGAGGAGGATGTAAGGACCTGCAGTCCTTGACACGCACTCCGACATGAAGTGCGATGAAAAACGAAGAAAGTGAGAGCTCGACTTAGCGTGCGAAGGTGTTATGTTATAATACAAGTGCGTAGGAGGAGAGCGAGGAGTTTATATATGCATGGGGAGCATGAACGCTCAACCCACGGCCGACCCATACTTGGAAGGAGGCCGACTCATGTTTTGGAAGAGTTTGCGATGGAGATGATGGTGTGGGTAGGCGGCTGGGTTGCTATGACCTCGCCCTGCTACTCGTATATATTGGTGATGCGTGGAGGTCATTTGCATCATCGCTCAATCAATGAAATCACTCATCATGTGAAGAAGAATGCGTAGATCTAGTGTGGACGCAGCAAAGAAGGGAGGCACAGTTTTGGTGATGCGCCCGTTCTTGGGCAAGGCCGCACGGAGGTAGCACCATCTCTTGGTTTTGGGCAAGGGTACGGGTAGAGGTCGCCTGCCGATTGGAGTAGGGAGTGCACGGGTGTGGCACCCGGTTGTGCGAAGGAGAGCCCGACGGTTGAACGAAGGTGTGGGTGCCCGGTTTGTGCGATGAATTGGAATGGGTTCCTGGGTGACTCAGGTGAGCGCCTGCCCGTCGTGCAAGTGTGCATGGTGAGACATTTGGTGAAGCCGGTTGTGCGAAGAGGGTGTTTTGGTGACTTGGTGGAGTCACCTACCTGTCATGCACGAAGACAAGGTTCAGTTGTGAAGTGCGGAAGGCGGCTCGTGTGAGGGCGCGCTCGCCTGCCTTGGGCAAGGAAATCTTGGTTGTCGCACAAAGGTGTGACAAGGTTGTAAATTTGGCTAAGTATGAAACTTGGTGTTTCCAAGTATACTTGTAATGCTTTGTAATATTGAAAGACTGTATAATATATTATTTGGGCAGACTCATTGTTCAGGGAGTTGCCCCTCCCTTTATACTGTGCAATTATGTTCTTCGTTTATAATTGTTGTTGATAATGAATGTGTATGGGTGTTCATTGGTATAAAGGAAAACATTAATAATACTTTGTTGTGAAACACAAACTAAGTAGGATAAGTGGTTAGGCGTAGTCCATGAACATAAGTATTGGTGAAAAGAAAGTGTTCGGTGGTGCCGCACCTCACCAAGAGCAGTTGAAAGACTACCGCCGGCCTGGGGGCATGACAAGAACGGTGTAGCAGAAAGAAGAAACTGAACATTATTGGACATGGTGTGGAGTATGCTTAGCAACTCCAATCTTCCTAAATCCTTGTGGACTGAAGCACTTAAGAAGGCAATGTATATATTAAACCAAGTTCCAACCAAGGTTGTTCCTTAAATGCCATTTGAATTATGGAAAGGTTGGAAACTGAGTTTGCGACATATGCGCATTTGGGGATGCCTGTCTGAAGTGAGAATATATAATCCACAAAAGAAGAAGCTGGACCTAAGGACCATTAGTGGGTATTTCATTGGATATGCTGAAAGTTCTAAAGGTTACAGATTTTATTGTCCATCTCACAACACTAGGATTATGGAATAAAGAAATGCAAAGTTTCTTGAAAATGACTTGATCAGTGGGAGCGATCAAACTAGGAACATAGTTTCTGAGAAGGATCATTCAGAATCTCAACCTTCCACCTCAAGTGATAGATTGGTTATTGTTCACAACACCCCTCAGGTACAAACTGGTGTTGAACAACCAATTTTTGAAGTTCCACACGCTGCTGACGACATTCCTGTAGATCAGGTAGTTCAAGAGTTGCCAAGAACTTTTGAACAACGAGTTGAACCACATAATTCTCAGGAAGATGATGGTATAACATTAAGAAGATTATTAGACTAAAGAGATCAACAATTCTTGATGATTATGTTGTGTATCTGCAAGAATCTGACTACAACATTGGAACCGAAAATGATCCCGAGTCTTTTTCACAAGCCACGATTTTCAAAGAGTCAGAATTATGGTATGATGCCATGAAGGAAGAGATGAATTCTATAAAGAGTAACGAAGTCTGGGATCTTGTTGAGTTGCATAATGGTGCAAAAGGCATTGGATTTAAATGGGTCTTTAAGACAAAGAAAGACTCATTGGGCAACATTGAGAGATAAAAGGCAAAACTTGTTGCTAAGGGATTCACTCAGAAAGAAGGAATCGACTACACGGAGACTTTTTCTCTTGTATCTAAGAAAGATTCCTTGCGCGTTATTACGTCATTAATAGCACATTTTGACTTGGAGTTGCAACAAATGGATGTGAAAACGACATTTCTCAATCGAGATCTAAAGGAGGAGGTTTACATGAAACAACCTGAAGGATTCCTGTCTAGTGATGGTGAGAAATTGGTTTGCAAGCTCAATAAATCCTTATATGGTTTAAAACAAGCATCCCGCCAATGGTATTTGAAATTCCATAATGTAATTTCTTCATTCGGTTTTGTAGAAAACATTATGGATCAATGTATATACTTGAAAGTCAGTGGGAATAAAATCTGTTTTCTTCTTTTATATGTGGATGGCATTTTGCTAGCAACCAATGATAAGGGTTTGTTGCATGAGGTGAAACAATTCCTCTCTAAAAATTTCGATATGAAGGATATGGGTGAGGCATCTTATGTCATTGGCATTAAGATACATATGGACATATTTCGAGGCATCTTGGGTCTGTCTCAGGAAACCTATATTAGTAAAATTTTAGAGAGATTTCAGATGAAGCATTGTTCACCAAGTGCAGCTCCCATTGTGAAGGGTGATAGGTTCAATTTGAACCAATGCCTGAAGAATGACTTTGAAAGGGAACAAATGATGAACATTCCATATGCTTCTGTTGTCGGAAGCCTAATGTATGCTCAGGTCCATACAAGACCTGGCATTGCATTTGTTGTGGGAATGTTGGGATGATATCAGAGTGATCCAGGTTTAGACCACTGGAGAGCTGAAAAGAAAGTAATGACGTACCTTCAAGGAACCAAAAACTACATGCTTATGTATAGAGGGACGAAAAATTTGGAAGTAATTGACTACTCAGATTTTGACTTTGCTGGATGTGTTGATTCACGCAAATCAACATCAAGATACATTTTTATGATGGTCGATGGAGATGTATCATGGAGGAGTGCTAAGCAGACCTTGATTGCCACTTCCACTATGGAAGCCGAGTTCATCTCTTGTTTTGAGGCTACTTTACATGGTGTATGGCTTAAGAGTTTCATTTCTAGACTTAGAATTATGGATTCTATTTGTAAATTTAAGGGTTTCCTTTTGCACGTAAAGGTTCACTGAGTTCCCCAAAGGGGATTCCTTTTGCACGTAGAGGTTGAGATATTCTGTCATGAAATCCATCCATGGCATGTGTATAAAGCTTGGGCATTTAAACCCATTGATTCCCCTTTTGCCGACGGCTTGTCTCGGCCTTTGACCAGACAACGGTTTTGCCTTCCGTTTTGCAACAGCCCAGAGTCCAGTTTTCGAACCTTGCGGCCATTGTATTCCTGTAAGTGGATGATTTGGCTCCAGCGTAGCTTCCTTTTGTCTCTGTAAAAAAAAAGGAAGTAACTGCAATAACTGGAGCAGGCCCAGAAAAAAGCGATTTGTAGAGGAATACTTTGTCTTTGCAGAAAAAAGGGAAGGGACTGCCTCGAAGCGTAGCGGAAAGTCTGGTATCGGAGTGTGAGTAGCATCAATGGCCAGAGGTATGATTTATTGGGTGTTAAATTTTTTCGATTTATTTAAGTGCTTATTCCGCATTATAGAATCGTTATTCATCTATCATCTTATTCCTATCTGTGATACACATACTTGATAATATCAATCGAAAATGTAAATCTATGCAACAGATCCTTTTAAATCATTAGTGCTCTGATCTTAAGTTTGTGAACATGGCCTTATTTTTAAAAGTAAATAGCGACAGGGAAAATTTGACGAGTGTTGATGCAGATAAAATTTTCTCCATCATGAAATCTTAGTAGATACCCTTGAGATAACTAGAAAATCTACCTATATGCTCACAATTTCACAAAAATTCCCCAAATGTACTCGATTGGGTCCATCCTGCAAAAAACCCATGTCTCGAAATTTAGAAATTCATATTTTTTTTTCCCAGAAAACGAGTTCGAAAATCACACACTGAAAACATTACGAAATTTGTTTTTTTGTTTTTATTATCAAATCTAACAGTCGTGCATATCTACTCATTCCAATGCTAAATTCTCTTTCTAAGAGACAAAAACACATTTTCTTTTCAAGATATTTTTCCTGTACAACCCCATAATTTGATTTTACAAATAATTTGAAAACTAATAAGATCACACTCTTGCAGCAGTGTTTAGGCCCCTTACGCTGCCAATTTTGTTCTTAGTCGTAAATCATTCGGGAAGCTCTCCATAAGAATCATTTGAATCCCATATTTCCAATTTCTCTGCACCAAAAGAACACCCTACATAGCCATTGATAGCATGCTTCTCATATTGTGACCGCGTGCATGACTTTATGAATGGTTCAATCAAATTTTGATAGAGTTATATTTCGCCTGTGCCATCAAATTATACAAGACAACCTAAAGCAATGGAAAAATTCATCACAATGTTGTGGGAGAAGTGGTATACAAAATTCTATAAGCAAAATGGGAGAGGAGGGGTAGATGGTAAGTGGTTTTTAAGAGGGTGCCCTCGTAATTCATCTAGAGCTTCCACATCAACAAACATAGTTTTGATGATATTATTCATTGCAAACCCCCCCTTTGATTAAACTTCGGATGGGAAAAGGGTCTTGCAATTGAATGTCGGTCGTTGATCTGTGAGTTCCAACACCATCCGTTGAAAATTACTAGGCGCTTATATCTTATGCATCCATCGTTAATTTGCAATGTGATCTTGATACCTGTCATTCCTATTTATTTTCTCCTTTTGTGTTTGCATATGGGATTTATCCCACTTACGTTAGACAAATATCTTCGTTGGTATTTATATATGCTAACAATTTGATGCTTCTTTGATGCATAGAGTACAAAACTAATCTCATCCCTTGGATAGCTACGTTGGGCCTGACTTTCACGCTGATTCAACTTTGATGTGGAAATATACTTGGATATTGGGTTATCAACTCAATAAATTTTTGTAACTAACTCTTTTAATTTTAAAGAAATATATATATATATATATATATATAAAAGTGAAATTATTATTTTTAAAAGAAATAATAACATCATATATTAAACCATTTAGCCCAAAAATTTGTATATATCCAGGACTTCGGCCAAGAAGGAAAATGACAATTTTGGAAGGATTTTCTCTAGAAAGGGTGCAAGAAAATGCTACAACATCAGCTTCAATTGGGGACTGCTCCCCTTTGTGTGATGCAGAGAACTTGTAGACTTGTGCCTTGACTCCATTGGGTTAATGGAGTCATGACAAACCTTCAATCAATCATCTGAAACATGTGACTTGCTATGCCCTAGCAATTCCCATCAATGAATTATGTCATTTCAATTCCTACAACTATGAACTGCGAGCACACTGAAAAATGTTTAGTCTGAAATCAAACACCCACCTGCAACCCATGAGTTGCATACTAATATTTGTGACTTGTTAATTACTAACTGCAAATCAACAATATGCCCAAAACTATAACTTTGGTATCCCTCAGAAAAGAAAATTCTACTCATTCCAATACTAGCTCAAAATATTAATTTCAACTCTTTATTTTTTCTTAAAGAGAAGGTCACTATTATCCCTTCATGTACTGTTTGAAAACAATTTAGAAATACCATATACAATATGACAACTGACTACAACAAGGACCCTTGTAAACTCTTGATGTACCTCATCAATTTCATTCATATGTGGATCATCATAAATATTTTCCTGTTGGATTGAAGGATTAGGTAAGTGCTCATCTTTAATTGGTATTTCCTCTACTGTTTTTGAAGAGAGAAACTTACAAGATTATTTTTTCTTCACAAATTGGGTCATAAGATCTTCCTTTTTGTAGACAACATGTAGGTTATTTAACTTTGATCAACTTAGATCATATATCAATTGTTATTTTATGAATAGAAAAAGATTTTGACATCAACGCCTTAAACATAAGGATAATGGAGTCACTACCGATATGCTAAATAATTCTCCCTTTATCTATAAACCTACAACTTATTCTTCTGAAACAAACATTTTTCACACTCCAAATTGAAACTGTTGAAAATGAACAATCCATCTACTCCAATCTAAATGTGTAAACCAATCTGAAAGAAGTACTCATCTATTACACATTGAATGTTGAAAGCAATATTATTTAATTTCACACTTCTACTTTACTTAGCTAAAACTAGCACTATAAAGTCTAGTCATGCTTCTAGTGCAACCAAGTGAAAATTGGATTAACTTATAGACCACCTTATATATGTTGGATGGTGTTGTCATTGATGTGAACCCATGGAATTGACTGGGTTTGACTTTGACCAAAAACAACAGTCATTGATGTCAAATGGTTAATGAACACTTCTTAGTAATTGTCGGATTACATCAAGATGGAAGCTATATTGTTGGATGGTTAAAAACCCAAGTGCTAGGGTTTTTGTTCCCTGAGGATATGCCCCGAATTTGTCGAGGTTTTTTGGTAGGTCAAATCATTGAGTTTGGGTCAGAGATCTATGTCATTAGATTCTCCTCGAAAATATGTTTTTGTTGATATGTGGTACGCCTCGAGAGGCCTCATGGTTTGAGAGATATTCACAATTGAAGTTAGTGGTCCCAGTTTCTAGGCTAAAACCCTAGGTGTAGTGACATGACACCTCCTCCTATTTTTGTCAACATATGGCATTTTTTATCACTGTAATCTCACCACGTATAAGTTACATAACTTCAAAAACCAAAGACAATAAATCAATCATTGACTTAATACACTCATGTGTCACCTACAAAACACACCAAAGAGGGTTAGTGTACAATTACTTAGAATTTAATAAACAAGTTATTAACAATTACTGAATTAAATTAAATTTATTAAACATTTAACTTAAGGTTTGAAAATAAAAATTATATTAAGAAATGGCATCAAACTACCTTCACTCACAAGGAGTGTCCCTTTCTTGATTTACAAGTCTAATCTAATTCTTTTAATGGCTGCAGCTCTCTTGATTAAGTTACAAGGCTTACAAAATTATTTTTTAATAACTAAAGCCCTCTAACGTCTACCTTAAAACCCTCTAATGTTTTGTGCCTAAGTATCCTCCAACGACTACATTAGAAGCCCCACTAAAACACTATAAAAAGGATAGACCTTAATCATCATAGATCACATAACATCTCAACATTCTTATCTCTGAAATTTTCATGCATCTAAATGGAAGAAATTTTTGGCTACCTGTAATAGGACAGTGAAGGATCAAGGGAAACGAAGATCTTTGAGGTAATAACAGCTAGGGTTTTTGTTCTTTTATGTTTTACCATTGGATTTTCTTGGGGATGCATTGGACATACTTGTCTTGTAGGTTGAAGGTGCATTGTTCTTGTCTACTAAGGCATCAATCTGGTATGGCAAAAGACTTCAAGAAGACCTTTTGTTCTCTCCAGTTCTAATATTCAAATCAAGGAAAATAGAGAAAAGTTTTATGACTCAGTTTTGCACTTTAAGGCTTGATAACACCAGTGTTAGTCTCTGCGGCTCTCATAGGAAACTTGTAAACCTTGTGAAAGCTTTGTATATGTATGTGTTCTATGGTATCCTTTCCAAGTTTGAAAAAATATAGGGCATAGAGTTAGGTCTCTTTTTGCGGCTCTTTTAAAAGAACAATTTCAGCCCCATTAGGACACAAACCCAAGCTCATTGAGACCTATTTCAAGGATAAGTTTGTTGGTCAATTTAGGCACCTGTTAATGATTTATTTCTTGCACTCTGATCTGGAAATGTCCTGAGTCTTTTCATCCTTATTAAGACACATTTAATCAACACCAACCTAAGAGAAGGTGTGGACATGTGACCTCATCTAGGTCACACACACAAAAACAATGTATAGAACTCTTAAAGTCTTGGTCTTAAGTCATAGAGTGAATATTTGAGGAGCCATCCCTATTACTAGGGCAACGAAGTTAAGATTGTCATTTGAACTGTGATTCTAGAACTGTATATTGACAAGACCTTGGCACTTAAGTTGTTGTTTGATTACATACTTGTTATAGTTGTAAGGTCAAGTAATTAAGCTAACAGTTGGCATTAACAAAACTGAAATAACCCAAGTCAAAGGTGTGAACATAAGTCTGCAACAGAGTCTCTAAATTGGTGTTATGAAATGAGTTTGTTTTCATACAAAGATTAGATGTGGTTCTTGTCATTTCATTTGACAACAAACCTCATGTATGAGCTGACTTGACACAGTGATATCCATTACAGTGAAAAACCACAGTGATCTACTACATAGTGCACAAAAGTCTTGACAGTGACACAACACTTACCCTATCTAACCTTGTAAAATAGTGATATTAGTACCTAACAAGTGGTTCGAAGTTCTGGTAGTGTTCCTAGTACATTTAGGATGTTGAGACAAGACATTTCTGCTATAATAACTTTGTTTATAATACAATAGTCTTGAGGACTTTAATATAGACATTTTTAGTAGACCTAATCTATAGAGTTGATTGGCTGTAATTTGACAATATCTCTCTTGGTGATAATTACATGTGATGTGACAATGACATAATGTGAATAACTTAATATATTAACATATAAAACATATAAACCTGACCTATAGACAGTGTATTGAGACATGATTGGCTGTGTAATCTATGAGATTGTATATATATTGATATCAGTTAGTCGCCATTGTAAAATGTTGAGACTTGGCATTGATAATTGGTAGGAGTCTAAGTAATACAACCTTGACCTAACCTATAGATTTCAGCAATATTATATTAACACATGAACTTGACATAGACTTATATACCTTTTAGTAACTTGACATGCCTAGTGAATTGACCTTTTAGTAACTTGACATACCTAGTGAATTGACTTGACACATAAACACGACTCTTGACAAGTGTTAATAACCTTGTTCTACAACTTATTGGCATGGGATATGAATAGAGGTATTTAATCTGGGATCAAAAATAGAAGTGAAAACACATATGCTGATAGCCCTCCTTGGGCCAATTTTGAGAGTTGTACAAGAAGGTCATAGGGATGACCTGAGGCAGCTTAGTTTGAGTTATCATCACTCTTCACATTTATCAGTACAGGAAGTTTGGGAAAGTGACGTTGGTAGTCAATTTTGTGAGCTCATGAATACTCATCTATTCATGTGCAGTGCAGTGGTTCAGTAGTGATGTTTAGTGGCCTATGTGAGTAGTGACTTGTAGTGATGTGCAGTGGTCAGTGGTTGCAGGTTATATAGTGATGAGCAGTGGTTAGCTTGTGCAGTTGTCAGTTGATTTGGCAGCGTTGATAGTCAGGGTTTGATGTGCAGTGATCAATTGAGCAGCATTATGTAGTGATCAATATTGTACAATGGTTAGTGGCTACCAGGACTTGATAGGGTATACGCAGCAGCAATATATTCTTTATAACATTCTAGTATTGATTCAGAGCACAGGGGGATCTAGTCTGAAAATTGTGAAACGTGGTCTTCTAGCTCGTCAAGGCAGGTGATTGGAGTCACCTTCAGGTTGTGTCCTGAGAACACTTCAGGGTGGCAGGGTGGTGCTAGGGCAAGTTGTGGCTTTCACAAGGCATTGCGGCGTCCATCCAGTTGTGGATAATAAACTAACAGGGTAACGAAGGATCCTTTCCGACAGCAGCTGGTAAACAGAGTGTTGGGGCACTCATCAAGTTATGGCCTAATCTACAGGGCATTGGGATGTCCTTCTAGTTGCAGCAGGATATTAGGGTCTAGGAGCGTCCTTTAGGTAGTGACATGTTTATTAGGGGGTTGACGCCTCCCTCAGTTGTAGCTGAAATCTTGATGTAATCAATTTTATTTTAACTGAGAGAAGACAATTATTGAAGAAGCGTTCGGTGGTTTTTGACCTGAAGGGGATTTTCCACCTAAAAATATTTGTGTCCTCAGTTTTATCTTTCTGCATTGTTGTATGGTGTTTTCTACTGTTGATTATTGTTTATGATCATCTAAAGAAGAACAATAATAATACCTGAAGATTAACTAATGCTCTGAAAAATATTGAAAATTGTTAATTGCTAAGAAATATTGATTCACCCCCATCTCAGTGTTTCCAACAATATGTAGCTGAAAACTTGAAAAATATTTACAATATGAAATTCAAATTCTATAAGCACCCAATACTTACGGCTGAATTCTGAAAGCTTCATCCTCAGTTAATATCTAAGATTTATTATCACCATCAAGAGGAAGATATGCTATTGAATGCAACCATCAATGATCCTTGAGCTAACACAACAATGAATACAAATGACATCTGAAACTAGTGAAATATGTAACCCAGTGGAATTGCCAAATAAACAAAGTGGAGCAGGCAGGTGAAAGAAATGCAACCAATATCAAATGTATAGTCTTTGTTTAGCAACAAAGAATATATCTAATCAACTATTATTCTCCAGGGACAAATATCTTCTTTACTTAGCTCCTCGACAACGACACCAAATGTTGTAACGTTTCTCGAAGGCAATTCTTAGGTGCAAAGCTATGTCGAGAAACAAACTCAACCAATCTTTAGATTCAAGTTGGCCCTTGAACTAGATAGGGCTCCCTCAATTGTTACAAGGCTTTTTAATGTTGTTCACTATCACTGGACAATAGCCTATGAAGCACAATAGCCAGATCTAAGATTTCTTGTATAGGTGGTTGTCGATGAGTCACAAACCCGTGCTAACAAACAAAGACCTTTCTTGTAGAGGCCTAATCAAAGTGAAAACATTTAGCTATGACAGAAAAACAAATCTTGAAAGATGTTGATGGAGGAATGGATGAGAAATTACACAATGAAATATCCTTCATGGATGTATAATTACCTAATTAAGAACATAAATGTGTAGAAGGATCTCTACAACAAAAAAAGTACATTTGAGAATTTGTATAGAAGCAACAATTTATTGATTTAGAGGGATCAACAATGACACATTGTCACCATTATCTACTCAGTAAAGAACACAACAGTGGGGTAGGCTGTCAGGGAGGTTGATACTCAACCTAGACGTGTCGAGTGTCCTATATAACTTCAAACATATGCATAAACAAGATATGTAATAATGGAAGCACAAACATGTAAACAAGTTCTGCCATAAAACTGAAGCCATAAACATTGATTCAAAATTCCGCAGTAGAAGTATTTACAAAGATGTCACGATTTTGGCATCAAAATCCAACCCTTTTACATTTAAAATGAAAACCACATGAAAACATATATAGAGAATTACAATCCTGGAGTTATTTCAAGATTTCAAGAATAAAACCCTAATAATAAACTTAAAAATAACATCTAATTTGTTACAATTTTTCTGGAAATAAAATCAATCTATATAAACAAAAAATAAATAAATATTCACTTTGTTGTAGGAAATATGAAATTAGCCATTTGATTTGCTGATCCTCTGCTTGGATATGCTCAACTGATCCTACTTATTGATTTTGTGCCAGGAAAGTTTTGCCACCAAATGTATCATTTTCTAGAAATGCTAGATTGGTAATAATAATAAAAAATACTTATCCTTTGTTGACAAATGCCCTGCCATTTACCCTTAATGAGTGATGATTTACTGCCTTGAAATATTTTTCAAGAAATTTGATCGAATGCCTTCAAACTTGGAAAAATCAATAGTTGTTGGACACTGTGCCACCAAATTTGGAACTTCTATCTTCATTTTCCACCTATTTTGGATTGTCTTCCTAAATAAATGGGATTGGTTACTTAAATCTTACCTAAAAATTTCCTTAATCTTCTGCTTGCTGATATTTTGCTTTAGATTCTGGCGGTTTTTGAAGTTGCTCCTGGAAACATGCTAATCTCCTTTAACCAAGGTCAATACTACCACCTATATTCTTTACTTATCATTTTATTATCCATGGTCAAAATATTGCTCAATTTTTCCGAGAGTTAATGATTTTCAAAGCGATGTTTGCTATGGAATCGAACTCACTTCTCCCATCTACAATTTTATGCCTATTCCATTTGTAAAAAATCAATTATCTGACCTCATTTATGGACCTTCAATCCATTTCAAGACTGTTACTTCTAGTGCTTGCTCCATTCAGTTATGATTATTAGCCATTAAAGAAACACATATAGTTAACATGTCTCACAATTGCAACGAATAGCAAATTATCTTCTTCAAGGTGACAATTCATAGTCCTCTCATCTCTACAATGTATCAATCATGTTCCTTTGTTTTAAATGAATTGGTATCATTTACGTCGTGAAAGTAATTCAATATAAAATCAAACTCGGGAAACATTAAAGTTAACTTCATGTAGCAACTCGAAACATTTCTTTCTTATTTTTGACACCAAAAATGCTTCTTTTTATGAATATTTGACTCTTCAAAATATTCCAGTAAGCATTCATTTGAAAGAATAGTGTGGCTCCCTTCAAATTATTTTAATGGAAGGAAAGAAAATAAGGCAACAAATGTTTGCTGATTGAAATCAAGCACAAACTCTCCACTAAAGTTCTGATGCAGTCTTAAAGCCATAACCATATTTGAATTTATAAAACCAACTGTGCATTATAAACCTCTATACCAATCACAATCCAAACATGAGGATGCCAACAATGGAGAAAAGCAATGATCAATGTATCCTTCTTGCTCTTAACCGAGATCCTTTGCTTGGTGTCAAAATCATCTTTCTTCAAATCTCCATCAATTCTAATATAACGACAAAAATGATTCTTTTTATCCTTTATGTTTCCATCAACCTCTAAAAGATCTGGATTTTCAAAAATATTTTGTTGGCTTTCATGTTGGGATTAAACTTGAAGTCAATCATTCCTTCCACAATGGTTCTCTTCACAATACTTATACAATAATTCCACCTCCTGTAACTTGGAAAATGTTGGAGAGAACTTAACAAATAGTGTGTCTTGAATAACACTACTTCCATTTACTACTTTCAACATGATTCCAATCCATTAAGAGACACAAGTGTTCTGCTCTAAGATCAACTTTAGAGAATTGAATGTATGTGTAACCAAGTTGTGTGCATCTATGAAACCTTTTGTAAACTTGATTAGAACAACCTTGTCTGCATTTGATTATAGAAAGTGAGGGTGCTCCTATTGTAACAATAGGTTATACAAAGTCACTACATGCTTTACTCTAGTTCTTGTTTCTATTTGTGATACACATACTTGATAATATAAATTGAAAATGTACATATATGCAACAAATCCTTTTAAATCATGAGTTCTATGATATTAAGTTCATGAACATGGCTTTATTTTCAAAAGTAAATAGAGACAGGGCATGATTGATCAGGGTTGATGTAGATAAAATTTACTCCATCATGAAATCTGAGTATATATCCTTGAGAGAAATAGCAAAATCTACCTATCCATTCACAATTTCGCAAAAATTTACACTTTGGACCCAATTGGGACTACCCTGCAAAAACCCCATGGCTCGAAATTGTTGACACCTAATCATCAGGATTGGGTGAACAAATGTAATTGATGTAAATAAATAATAAGAAATATGAACAGTCATCGGGAGATGAAGTGAACAGTCTTTCCCTCATGTATATAATAAAGACCAACCTGAAGCAATAATATATGAATTGATTTGGTGGAGTTACTACCTGGCCTGACATGGTATCAGAGCTAGCTCCATTTTTGGAATCTCCTTCTAGTCCTGTAACTCCCTTCTGCCATTTTTTTTGCAGTCTATCCACTGCCCCCTCCAAATTCGCTGCCCATTAAACGCTGCCACTGTTTAAACGTTGCAAATCTCTGACATTAATCTCTGCCTTCTGTTAACTCATCTCTCCTGGACAAGGTCTTTGATTCCCTGGATGCACACTGATTTCTTTGTATTTCCTTGCTCGCTCTTGCTCTTCAGATTTTTTGTCATTTTCTACATATCTGGTGCCAATCGTCATTTTCTTCTTTCCTCATAACGTCCTTTGAATCAGCGATACTTAGAAATTCCACAAAGGCTTCACCTGTGGCTCTCACATCGGAATGAGTTACAATGTGTACATTTTTTCTCTTTTAGATCATATTCCTTGAAAAACTCAACGATGTCCCTCTTCGACACCGAGAAAGGAAGGCCTTTGAGCTTCAAAAAGCCAGTATGCTCCATATGATCCTTCTCTGAAGAGCCCTTCGAGTGGTTGGTTAAAGCCGAAATTCGTTGGGTGGAAGTTCCAAGTTCGAACCTCCCACGCGCCCTGGTTTGAGTAGCTACACGGAGCAGCATCATTTTGGCTTCACCGACTTCGGCTGCAACAACATTATAGTAGTCCTACTTTTTACAGCGAAAGACCTCATTGTGATGCCGCTGATGCAGTTAGAATACTCTTGTTAAGTTATAAACTTGGTGCGGAGGTGCTCACTGTCTTGCGCAGCGGAAGCATTGGTGGAAGCCATCCCGTTTTGGTGTGGTTCCTCCATTCTTGACATGCTGGCGCCACAATATTTCTGATATATATAACACTGATATATATTTAAATTTTTTCTCCAAAAGGCAGTGTTTCATATACATAAATGCACAGGAGGTATTTGAATAAGTTTGTGGCTTTTGGATGGTTTTAATACACCTTTTTTACATCATTTTAATACATGTGCGTTGGTATCCATACTGTTTTCCCACATTGCCTCACTCGTTGTGTGTGTTTTTTGGAGAATGTTGAATGTTGTTGCAATAACCATATGGGTTGAGCTCTTGTAAAAATCGATTAATGTGTTGGTTGGGATATAAAAGATTATTTATATTTTGATGATTGTGTGCACAAGAACCTGACCTATGATTTTTTTTTCAAAAGCACATTTTGCTAGCAGAAGTATTTTTTTAAAACAGTACACAGATTTTACAATACACAGATTTTTTTTGCTAGCAAAAGTTTTTTTTTTTTTTACAGTATGCATTCAATCATATCTATTGTGTGAATAGTTATTACTGGCAAGGAGAACTATCCTGAGTGGTCCCATATGATAAAACACACCCTCATTTTCAATTAGTTGTGGAAAGGAGTGTGTATTGTAGATGGAGACAAAGAGCCAGAACAACTTAACTGAGACAAAGAGCTCTCCATTTGGGAAAATAAGAACAGCAAATCTTATACATTAATCGCAAGCATCTGTAAGTGAAGAGGTGAGTTTCCGTATTTTTCCATTTTCAACTGCTTTCGAAGCCTTACAAAAGTTGAAAGAACTCTATGACTCACATTCTGCACTTGAATTTGTTCAACTCATGATTAAACTCTTCACTCTTGAATTACAAAATAATGATCTTCTTACTCTTGCATCCGAAGTAAAATCTATAATGCATGATATCAAATCCACGAAGGTTGAATTGGATATTCCTCTTATCGCTTTTCTCAAGGCACTTTATCCTACTTACTCCAATTATCTTGAGTCATTGCAAGCAAATGGAAATCTCAAAGATATTATCTTTGACTCTCTTGTGAAAAAATTTGTTGAAAGAGAGAAAGCTTTTGGAAAGAAGACATCCCCTGAATCTTCTAAAGAGGTTGTGTGCCTTGCTCATAAAGAAAAGAATCCTACTCAGGATTCTTCTAGAGGAAGAGGTGGTTGAAGAGGAAGAGGAAGATATTTCAGAGGCATGGGGGGCAGACACTCTCAAGGAGAAAAGGCAGATTTTCACTGCATACGCTGCAAAAGAAATGGATCACATGATGCCTCTATATGCAAAATACCTTGGGACAAAATTGAGCAGCAAAGAAATCAACCCAAAGGTAAAACTAATGACATAGAAAAAGGTAAAGCACCTGAATCTGCTCATTATGTGGTGGCACAATATAATATTGGATTAAATGAAGATTTATTTAATGATTCACTTGCTTCTTGGAAAAATGATTGGTTTCTCGATTCAAGAGCAACTTGCCACATGACTCATAGAAAAGATTTTTTTGAATAATTTATTGACAATGTTGATGGAGTAGTATACTTTGAAGACCAATAAAAAATCAAGCCATCAGGGCTTGGCACAATCATGCTTAAATTTCCTGGTCTTCCAAACTTTCTTCTGCATCATATTCTTTATCTCCCATAGCTGAAGAGAAATTTTCCATCCTTGGTCCACATCTGCCAGCAAGGTCACTCCATTCATATGTTTGATGGCAAGCTTGAGGTGAGAAAATCATCTGACCACTCACTTGTCATGAGGGGAATAGAAGAAGAAAGGCTTCTCAAGATGCAAGGTACCTCTGTTCGTGCACAACATTTCTCATACAATTCTCATTATGAAGAAGGTACACTTCCATCAAGTTTATTATGGCATTCTAGATTTGGACATTTGAACTATGACAGCCTCCGCTTGTTGAAGAAAAATGGTGTTGTTGGTTTGCCTACAATTCCTAGGAAATTTAAGCAATGTGATGCTTGCATTCTAGGAAAGCATAGCAAACAGTGTTTTCATGATTCAAATTCAAGAGCACATAGAAAACTTGAACTCATTCATTTAGATTTATGTGGTCCAATGCCTGTTCCTTCTGCAAATGGAAATAAATATATGGTCACATTTATTGATGACTACACTAGAATGTGTTGGGTTTATTTATTGAAGAACAAATCTGATGCTTTTCAAACATTCAAGAACTTTCATAAATGGATTGAAAATGATGCACAATCTCATATTGGATCTATTCGCATTGATAATGGAAAAGAATACACATCAAATGGATTTGAAAACTATCTTCGCCAACATGGGATCAAACATCAAATGACTATACCTTATAATCCCCAATAGAATGGTGTAGCTGAAAGAATGAATAGGACAATCTTAAATATGGTACACTCCATGCTCTTCTTCAAAAATTTAAAAATAATGTTTTGGGTTGATGTTTTTCTATGTGCTGCATATATAAAGAATAGATGTCCATCTAATGCTATCAGAAACAAGACTCCCTATGAAATGTGGTATGGGCACATTCCTTCGGTAAAGCATCTCAGGGTCTTTGGTTCCACCTGTTATGCCTTGATACCAAAGGTACATAGAAATAAACTTGGTGCAAGAAATCATAAGTGTATCTTCTTGGGGTATTCAAACACCTCCAAAGCATATCGTCTTTATGATGAAGTCAATAAAAAGTTTGTTGTATCTAGAGATGTAATCTTTCTTGAATCATCCAAATCTGACAATGTTGTTGAGTGACAAATTGATCGCTTGGATAAATTCGCAAATTTAAAATCATTTCAAGAATTTGATAATCAGATTCCACATCTTGAAGGGGGGATTCCTATTCTAGATCAACATGTGGAATATTCTTCTGAAGAACTCTCTCCCTCGCATGAAACTCCAACAACGGATGATGCTTTAAGTGATGTGATTGATAGAATTGGGAGACTCAATCTTGATTCAGTCCCAACTCAATCAATGGAGCAGCCTAGACCATCTGAGAAAGGTCCCCCAAACTTGTCTACAAATTTTGAACCAACTTCCTTTAAAGAAGTTGCTCCTCATGATGAATGGAAAGAAGCGATGCAAAAAGAGTATGATGCCCTCATAAAGAATGGCACTTGGAAGCTGGTTGATCCTCCATTAGGAACCAAACCAATAGGCTGCAAGTGGGTCTACAAGAACAAGTATAAAGCTGATGGCTCACTTGACAAGCACAAAGCCAGGCTTGTGGAAAAAGGTTTTGCACTAAAGAAAGGGGTCGATTATGAGGAGACTTTTGTCCCCACAACAAAATGGGCTACCATCTGGACACTCTTTGCCCTAGTAGCTCAAAACGGTTGGAAAGTCCATCAAATGGATGTAAAAACTGCTTTCTTGAATGGAGATCTAAAAGAGAATGTTTTTATGCCCCGGCATGAAGGATTTTTTGTAAAAGGACATGAACATAAAGTGTGCAAACTTGTGAAATTCTTGTATGGCCTCAAACAAGCACCGCGAGCCTGGTATGAGAAACTAATTGAGCATCTTCTGAAACTCAATTTCAAACATTATGATCTTGATGATGCAACTTTATTTGTCAAGAAAGTTGGAAAAACAATTGTATATCTTATGGTATATGTAGATGATCTTTTGATGACAGGGAACAATGAAAGCTACATTGCATCCATAAAGAAGGAAACGGGGAAAAGTTTTGAAATGACTGATTTGGGCTATGTTCATTATTATCTTGGTATTGAAGTAACTCAACATCCGAAGTCCATATTTCTTTCTCAAAAGAAGTACATTGGAGATCTGTTGAACAGGTTTGGCATGACAAAATGCAATCCTCTTACTACTCCAATGGAACAAAACTTAAAGCTCACATCTATTGAAGGAAAATAATTTGAGGATGCAACAATGTATAGACAGCTTGTAGGAAGTCTCAACTACCTAACTACTACCAGACCAGACATTTTGTTTGTTGTTGGAATCCTCTCCAGGTTTATGCAATAGCCTTGTGAAGGACATTGGTCTGCTGCAAAAAGAGTTCTAAGGTACTTGAAGGGAACTCAAGACTTTGGAATCAAGTATACACAGGTGGACGACTTCAGTTTGATTGGATACTCTGATTCAGACTTTGATGGAGACAAAGAAATTGGGGTATCTACTTCAGGATATGCTATGAATCTTGGATCAGGAGCTGTCTCCTAGAGATCATGCAAATAATCAGTTCCAACAGATTCCACAACAGAAGCAGAATACGTGGCAGCAGCTAAGGCAACAAAAGAAATTATGTGGCTCAGGAAAATTCTTGAAGATTTGTAGGTAAAACAAGTACAACCAAATCCACTCATGATTGACAATACCTCTGCAATAAAGTTGGCCAAGAACCGAAAATTCAATGATCGAACGAAGCACATCAATACTAGATATCATCTGATTCGACATCATGTTGAGGCCAAAACAGTCCATCTCCGTCATTGTTCCACTAATGAGCAAATTGTAGACATCTTCACCAAAGCGCTTGGAAGAGAAAAGCTTGAACAATTCAGAATGATGCTTGGACTCACCAACATCCCTTCAGATTAAGGGGGGGAATGTTGACACCTAATCATTAGGATTGGGTGAATAAATGTAATTGATATAAATAAATAATAAGAAATATGAACAGTCATCGGGAGATGAAGTGAACAGTGTCTCCCTCATGTATATAATAAAGACCAACTTGAAGTAATAATATATGAATTGATTTGGTGCAGTTACTGCTTGGCCTAACAGAAATTTAGAAATTCATTTCCATTTGCCCAGAAGACGAGCTCGAAAATCACACATTAAAAACACTAAGAAATTTGTTTTTTTTTTTATTATTATTTTTAGTTTATCAAATCTAACAATTGACCCTATCTACTTATTCCACTGTGAAATTCTCTTTCTAAGAGTCAAAAACGTCTTTGATTTTCTTGATATTTTTCATGTACAGTTCCACAGTTTGATTTTACAAATAATTTGAAAACTAATAAGATCACACTCCTGCAACAGTGCTCAGACCCCTTACGATGCTAGTTATGTTATCAGCTGAAATAATTCGTGGAATCTCTTCATAATATTAATATGCATCCCATATTTCAAAATTTTCTGCACCAAAAGAACACTCTACGTAGCCATTGATAACATGCTTCTCATATTGTGACCGCGTAAGTGATTTTTATGAATGGTTTAATCAGATTTCGATAGAGATATATTTTCTTTGTGGCATCAAACTGTAGAACACAACCTGAGGTAATGGCAAAATTCATCAGAACATCGTGGGAGAAGCGATATACAAAATTTTATAAATAGAATGCAGAAGGGGGTAGATGATAAGTGGTTTTTAAGAGGGATCCGCCACAATTCATCTGGAGTTTTCATGTTAACAAACATATTTTTAATGATACCATTCATCATGGACCGTCCCCCTTCTCCACTTAGATTAAACTTCGGATGGGCAAGGGGTCCCACAATTAAATGTTGGTTATGTTGGTCGTCGATCTGTGTGTGGCAACACCATCTGTTGGAAATTTCTAGGCACTTATATCTTGTGCATCCATCGTTAATTTACAATGTGATCCATATACCTTTCATTCTTATTTATTTTCTCCTTTTGTGTTTGTATATGGGATTTATCCGACATACGGTGGACAAATTCCTTCGTTGGTTTTTGTATATGCCAAATTTCTAATGCTACTTCGATGCATAGAGCAAAAAAATGTACTCCTCCCTTGGCTTGATATGCTATATTGAGCCTTGGCCTTGACTTTGCTTACTCACTAGCTGATGGAATTTCACGCCTTTTGAACTTTGATTTGGAAATATACTCGGAGATTGGGCTATCAGCCAAATAATTTTTCGTAGCAATTTTATTTTTAAAATAATATATATATTAGTTTTAAAAGAAATAATAATCCAACATCCTATATTAAACTATTTAGACCAAAAATTCGTATATATCCAGGACCCTGGCCAAGGAGGAAAATGGCAGATTTGGAAGCATTTTCTCTAGAATTGGTGCAAGAAAATGCGAAAACAACGGCTCCAACTAGGGATTGCTTCTCCCTGTGGGACACAAAGAACCTGTAGACATGTACCTTGAATCCGTTGGGTTAATGGAGTCATATCAAACCTTCAATCAATCATATGCAAAATGTGACTTGCTATTCCCAAACATTTCCCATGAATGAATTCTGTCATTTCAATATCCTGCAACTGTGGACTGTAACAACACTAAAATATGAAAATTGAAAATTTTTTAGTTTGAAATCAAACACCCTCCTGCAACCTGTGACTTGCATATTGATATTTGTGACTTGTTAATTATTGACTGCAAATCAACAACATGCCCATAATTGTAACTTTGGGATCCCACAAAAAAGAGAAATCTACGCATTCCAATACTAGCTCAAAAGATTAATTTCAATTCTTCATTTTTTCTTAAAGAGAAGGTCACTATTATCCATGCATACGCTTTTTGAAAAGGATTTATTAATACCATGTACATTATCACAGCTGAAAACGAGAAGGACTCTTGGAAACTCTGGTGTCCCTCATCAATTTCTTTTTTTTGCTCAAGTAAGATTAGGTCCTTCTATTCAACTATATGAAAAAGGTTACATAATATACATATAAAGGCGCTATTGCCCACATGAAATTCGAGCCCCACAAAACCTTTATACCCAGGTCATGGACCCACAATCCGAGCCGAGGGCCCACAAAACCTTTCAATGTTACCTTCGTGGAACCGGAACACTCCAGGACCGTTTGATCGTTCTACAAAGATCTAGCGGACAAGAGGCTATAATAGGTGTCCTTCATGCTCACCCTTTAACCATATACACGGACTCGAAAAAAGAATGTACCAACTCTAGTAACCATTTCGGGTCCGACTTGGGAGATAACCTCCAGGTTGTTTATCCGCCCGAAATCCACCGGATTCACGCGATCTCGAAAGGACTGTTCAACTTGCATGGAACTTAACTGCACCTTCGGACCCGAAACATAATAAAGACACTGCCTAATTGCATTTCGGGTTTGTTTGGAAGGTTAACAGTCTTGTTGTTTGCAGCACGAAAATCATTGGATTACTACGATTTCATCGACCCGCCCACTCTTTAAATAAGCACTCGTCACAAAACATTGAAGGGCCATATTTAATGTGTATCTGATACATTCGAAGATTAGTCCTGTAAGTAGTTTCCCGCCCAGAAACCATAGGATTTTAGTGTTCCTGGTGCATTTTCCGGACCGAAGACCAGAGTAAAACTTCATTTTGCTTGTACTTCTTCCCCATGTAGACTAAAACTCCTCTGTTGTCATCAAGATTCACCCTGCTTATTTCCCCTTCTCTGATAGTATTCCCTGTCTAAGGTCGCCTGTCTGTGACACTCTTCCCACAGACGTCCTTGGGGAGTCCCTATCCAGTCATATCTTTTATTGCTTTTGGAACAGAGTATGCCTTCATTTGCCAAAATATTTACTAATTTGTTGGTTGTTCATCGCACATGAATGAAACTAAGGGTTCTCATTGTGCACAGGTGGGATTGAATAAGTTGATAGACATGCAGTAACCTCCAACGTTTCGACACTTTGTCTGGTGCTGAGCCGTTGCAAATTTTCTTGACCGAATTGATTATCAGTTCAGAATCAACTTCAATTATGGTGTTATGTAAATTGGAGTCTCTTAAAATTTCTAGACATTGCTCAAGGGCCATGAGCTCTGCCATATTATTTGTGGCCTTCCCCAAATGACTATGAAAGATGGCTTTTATGAAACTCTATTCATCTCTTATTACTCCTCCATAACCAGCCATGCCAGGGTTTCCTTTTGAGGCTCCATTTATATTGCATTTCATAAAACCATGGGGTGGAGGTTGCCAGAAGTCCTTATCAACTATTATATGACTTACAGTCTTGCTTATGCCCTGGGGGAAGAGCCCCTGTAAGCCCAAATGCAAAAGTATCTTCACATCTTGATCTTGAGGTTGGCTCTTGGGGGGGTTTTTTGTAAGGGTTCCTACAGTCTCTTTGAGCTTTCTTATAATCTAGGTCATGAGACTCTGGGATGTACCAATCCTATTCTTGAAGATCCTGTTGTTGCATTCTTTCCAGACATCCCAGATTAGAAAGCCTGGAACCAAAGCCCAAGCTTTGTTGATTATTTCATTTTCAGAGAAATTTCTCCTCCAATTCTTCAATGTCCTATTGATGCTACCAATGTCCCTGTCTGTTTGTCTGAACATTGAAGCCACCCAATTCCACGAGGTGGAGGTGAATGGGCAGAGGTTGAGAAGGTGTTCCATTGTTTCTTCTTTTCATTCATATAGCTGGCATCTAGATGGACCTATTACACCTCTCTTCTGAAGGTTTTCCCTAGTTAGAATTTTTTTGTGTTGCACTAACCACATGAACAATTTGATTTTCATCCAGTTCTAGTTCTGCCATAGGTCCTTCCATACCGTATCAAGGTTTGGAAAGTCAAGCCCAAGGGCTACTCACTTGACCTCTTTGAGGTTAAAGTTGCCTTCATTGTTTTTACCCCCATCTCAGTTGGTCTGAAGATGTTGATGTAAGAATTTTTATCTGTTCCAAGATACCTGTAAGAGCTTCTGCCCGGGCCCTCAATGGAGAGTCATCATTGTAAATCATGTTCTTCCATATTCTCCATTTTCCATCACTTCTATCCTGATCCTAGAAGTCATTTACCCTGAGTAACCCTTTGTCGTCAATATCCTTCTTAAGATTGTCAAATTCTTCTCTTAACAGTTTAGGTTCCTGTTGCCAATTATCTTCCCAAAACCAAGCAAGGTTTCCATCTCCTATTTCCCAGAAACTATGTTTTTGAACAATGGCTTTATTCTCCCAAGCTTTGTTCCAAATGTGGGAGCCTTTGATGAGCCCAGACATTCTAATGTGCTCCCTTTCTTGCTAATTGTTTGCATATTTCTGTTTCCATACTTTGGCCCAAGGGGAAACCGATTCCTTTAGCCATCTCCACCATAGTTTTGCCCCCAAAACTCTGTTGAGGGCTTCAGGGTCATTAAGTACCAAACCTCCATGTGTCTTAGGTTTACAGATCTTTTCCCAGGCTAACAAAGCCCATTAATTTTTTTCTTCCCCTTTGCCCCAAAGAAAATCTCTTTGGATATTTTTGATGTGTTGCACAACTCCTTTAGGAGCTGGAAGGGCTGAAAACATGAAGATGGGGACAATTTGTAGGATGGCTTTTGTAAGCACTAGACTTCCTGCTAAATTTAAAGACCTGTTTGTCCATTTCCGGATTTGTCCTGGAGTTTATTAGTAACAGGCTCCAAAATTTTCTTGCTTAGAGGTTTCTCTATTAGAGGACCTCCCAAATATTTGGAGGGTAGTAGTTCTCTTTGAAAACCTAGAATTCTGGTGAGGTTTCTCTGAATAGAAATATCAATATTGAAAAATAAAATCTTTGATTTGGTAAGGCTTACCTCAGTACCCGCAGCCATAGCAAAGTCGTTCAGGATTTGTTTGAAGGCATGAGCTTCCTTGACCGTAGGTGTACCCTACAACATGGTGTCGTCCACAAATTGTTGATGAGTCAAAGAAACCCCATTCAGGGTGAGGTTTAAACCCTTAATTTTTCCTTCTGCTTTGGCAGATTTGATCGCATTGCCTAGCCCTTCCATCATGAGAATAAAGAGGAAGGGTGAGAGTGGATCACCTTGTCTGAGTCCTCTTGAAGGCTTAAATGGTTTGGATGGTGAGCCATTTAGCAGTATTGAAAACCTTTAGGTGGTAACAAGGGCCATTACCCATCTTATCCAGTTGTGGTCAAAGCCATATGCTATTAGTACTTCCCTGATGTATGCCCAGCTTAGCTTATCATATGCCTTCTCTAGGTCAAGTTGTATAACCATACCTGCCTGCTTATTGCTCTTAAGTGAGTGGACCACCTCGTGAGCTTGAATGATGTTATTTAGAATTTTCCTACCTTCCACATATCCAGTTTGCTCCTTAGACACTAGACTTGGAAGAAGGGGCTTGAGCCTATTTGCAATTATTTTGAAAATAATTTTGTACACCACATTGCATAATGTTATGGGTCTAAATCTATCTGGTGTCATAGAATTTTCCTACTTAGGAATCAAGGCTATGAAAGAGGTGTTAAGCGCCTTTAGAACAATTTTGTTTTTCCTTGAGTCCTCCACAACATCAAGGATATCTTGCTTGACTATTTTCCAACATGCTTTGAAGAAGTCAACATTGAAACCATCTAGACCTAGAGCTTTCCCATTTTGCATCTCTTTAATGACTTCATTGACCTCCTCTTCATTCACTGGCCTGTTAAGATTATAATTGTCTTCTCTTGTCACAAGCTTAGGAATGTGCTTAGTGAAGTCATTGATGAATTGTGTTCTGTCTATGAGAGGCTCCTCTGCTATGCCTTGGAAATTTTGAACCAGGGTAGCTTCTATTTCTTTGTGGGTACTAATCTGCTTTCCTTGAGTATCTTTCAGTTTTAAAATCCAGTTATGATACCTATGATCCATGGTAGACTTGTGAAAAAACCTTGTATTCCTTTCTCCTTCCTTTAACCATTGTACCCTCGATTTTTTTTCCAGAAGATTTCCTCTTGCTTGCACAAATATTCCCAATCCTGTTGCAGTGAGTCAGCTTGTTTCTTACCTTCCTTGGTGAAGCCATATGTGATGAGGACCTGGTTAATTTCTTGTAGTTTCTGTTCAACTATTTTTTGGCTTCGAAGATATTGCAAAACTCATTCTTATTCCAATCTTTAAGCCTGAGTTTGATGTGTTTCAATCTCTGATGCAGAAGGATCATTTTAGTACCATGAACATGCAAATCTTTTGTCCACCATTTTTCAATATTGCTGATGAAGTCAGGATGGGGAAGCCAAATGTTTTCAAACCTGAAAGGTATGTTCCTCAGAGTTCCTATAAAGGGCACTTCTAGTTGAATAGGTTAGTGATTCGAGCCTCCAAAAGGAAGGATCATAGCTGACAAGTCAATCCCTGTGAGGATGAGGTCCTCAAAGATAATGAATCTATCTAGTTTAGAGGCCACTTGAGAAGCCCCTCCCCTTTTATTATTCCAGGTAAAGAAACACTTATTGTTCTCTGTATCTACTAGCCTCATGTTGTTTATGAAGTTCTGAAATGCTATGGAATCTCTGCCTAGTGATCTGGTCCCACCTTTTTTTTCCGTGAGAGACCTGATCATATTAAAGTCCCCTCCCAGAATCCAGGGGATACCCAGATATCTCTCTTAGTTCCTCCAGTGAGGTTAGAAGCCTGAATTTGTCTTCAAGCTTTTGTGGACCATAGAAATTTGTGATCAAATAAACTTCCTTGTCCCCCAAAGGTTGGATGACCACTGATAGGTAGTTCCTGGATGCTTCAGCATCTAGGATTCCAAGTTTCTGGGGGTTCTAAAGTGTGAGAATTCCTCCTGCTGCGTTGTCTGCTTTAACTTCTAGATATTCATACTTAATGAGCCATTTGCTATGTATCTCTCTTATTTTGTCTATAGAACATTTTGTTCCCTAGATAAATACCATATCTGGTTTTTCTTCTTTCACTCTATTGTTGAGATTTATTTTTTTCCTTTTACTTCCTAGTCCCCTAATATTCCATGTTGTGAGCCTCATCAAGAAAGATTTGTAAATGAGTAACTAGTTAGGTCTTTCATCATACCTGAGTTGATCATGAGTTTTCCACATTCTATCAGCAACTCATTCTATATTTTTTTTCCTCTTTACCTTCCTGGGTTCTTGGGAGCTTGTCCCACTGTTTCCTCCATCGTTTTAACCCCTCTGTTGTTCCGACTGTCATGGTTTATTTTGACCCCATAACCCTTTGCATGAGTTCTCCAGAGGAAGAGATGTTGCACTCTGTTAAACTCCTCTTGAGGTAGCGAATCCACTCCTTTGGTAGTTCCTTCCTCCAGGAACTTTTCTAGATAGAGTTGCTTCCTTTCTAGAATTTCCTGCAGTTCATGATCCTCCGTCCCCACTTTGCTTGGGGTCATCTCTTGGTCCCTGTCAAGTTCCATAGTGCTTGGCTGATCCTCCTTTTGTTGGATTTTTTCAAGTCTATCCTCCATGCTTTCATCCTTTTCCTTCTCTACAGGACTGTCTTTCAGTACTTGGTTCGCTCTTTCCTCCCCCGCTTCTTCTTCTAATATCTTGAACCTATTATGACTAGGATGCTTTTCCTCATAGATTTTTTTTGGTTCTTTCTCCCTCCTTTTCCTCTGCCTCCCACTTTGGTAAAGCTTTCAGTCTCTTTCCCTGAGGTTGCTTTGATACTACTCTCCATTTTATTTAAAGGGCAATCTCTGAAGAGATGCCCATGTTCATGGCATTTATGACATCGGAAAGGGACATTTTCATAGTCCATCGCCTACACCCGTTCTTCATCATATACTTCTAGAATTATTTCATCCGGAAGAGCCCCAGGAATGTCCATTTCTACACATATTCGGGCAAAGGAGGTATATTTTCCGCGCAGTGTGGCCTTTGATATTTTTAAAAAATGCTCTAGTTTATTTCCTATGGCTTTTAACGATTTTGGCAACCAATAATCTAGAGGTAGTGAATAGAGTCTTATCCATAACGGCACCAATGTAAAATTTTCTCGTTCCGGGACAAAATTCATCACCCATGGCCGCATATAGAGGCCTGCAACATCATAGACGTATGGTCTTCCTTTAAACATCGTATCTTTATCCACTAGATTTGTGAACACAACTGTGAAGAAACCCTTGGATCCAAGGTGCAGATCTATTTCTCCCTTAGGTTTCCAATGGTTCTTTATCCATGTGTATACAGCTTTCTCCATCGGCCATAGCCCCATGAATTTGCATATCACTGCATAAGTTGCCATGTGCTCCCTATGCACCTGTAGCGCATGATCACTTAATACCACTCGAGGTGTGATGGATGTCTTAGGTTTACATGGCCCTAACTGACTTCTGGGGTCATCGTTTTGACTGTCTCCTCCTATTCGCTTCTCTCTTCTGACTTCCTCCTACGTTTTTGCCTACCCCTGTGATTTGTTGTTTTCCGGTTTTCCTCTATCTATACTCTCGGTTTCCACTTCCATTGGCTTCTTGAAACGATTTGAGACTACATGACTGTAGGAGGGAGTGGAACTCCCCCCTTCACGCTGTAGAAATTTTGAATAATTTAACACATATTCAATAGAGATTATACTGATCATGTACTATTGTGGAAAACATACACAATACATAAGCTCCTCTCCGTTGATCATCAATATAGCAACATCAATAAAAATAAAACATCAAGAGCATTCACACATTAACACAGTATGTATCCCGAGGAAAGCATCTCGCTAAAAACCCCAACTATCTGTATATTAATGATTGAGTCATGTAACATTACACAACATAATACTTCTCACAAGTATCTCCACCTCTGTTACACAGAATACAGCTCAAATCTGATCTCCAAATCTCTTCCACTGCTTGCCTGCCTCCACTGCTCAATACCTGCTCAAGAACTGATGAGAATGGATCACCAAACTCGTTTTTCACCTGCAAAATAGTCACTCACTCTTTGTTGGACGTGAGCACAAGCTATAATGTGGGAAAATACGTGAGCAAACTCATTGGCATACTCAATCCCTTGATTGTGCAAGTCTGGTGCACAACTATAGTCACAACTGATAGCAATCTGATTCTCTACCACCTGTCCCTATTGAACTGAACATGCACTGACATGAAACTGAGTTAACTGATGTATTCATTATTTGCATCATGAGTTAATAATTAGTTTAACAACTCATCATTAGTCTATTTGCAGTTATACTAATTACAACTAGTTTAACTAAGTCAAACTGAACACAACTCCATCAACTCCACAATCAACTCCACCAAACTCAACTGATTGAGTTCTAACTGAAGTCATGCATGCAACAACTCAACTGACTCATAAGAAAATCGTATTTCCTTCTGACAGCTGCATGTGCCACCTCTGTAGCTCAAACTGAAGTGCTCCAAGAGAATAATATTAATTTTATAGTCCAAATATTATTGTGAGATAATAATATTTGACTTTTCTATTTTTGACAGCCAGTCTAAAAATAGACTTTGATCACTCACACTGTGATCACTCACACTTTCATCAAAAATAGAAGTCCATCTATTTTTCCCAACTTGATCAATCATCCATAAACAACAACCTGCAATCCATATACATGATCCATATGTCTAAAAATAGACTTGCGCCAAAAATAGCCTACGGGCCCACTTAGTGAAGGAGACTCTTTTCACTAAGCTCCATCATCTTGTTGCAATCTCAACACACGCCCCTCCATGGTGCCCAACACCGAAAACCTACTACAAACCCTAGTTCTGCCTGTTTACTCCGTCTCCTTCTACCGCCCAATGGCTACGGTAACATTCAATCCATATCATTAAGGAGTTATACTGAAGAAAAAACCATGTCCCTCATCAATTTCATTTGTATGTGGATCATCATAAAAATTTTCCTGTTGAATTGAAGGATTGGGTGAATGCTCATATTTAATTGGTATTTCCTCTACTGTTCTTGAAGAGAGAAACTTACAAGATTACTTTTGATTCATAAATTAGGTCATAAGATCTCCCTTTCAGTAGACAACATGTCGATTATTTAACCTTGATCAACTTATATCATACATCAATTGCTATTTTTTGGAAAGAAAAAGATTTCAACAACAGTTCCTTAAACATCAGGCTAATGGAGTCACTATCGATCTACTAAAGAATTATCCCTTTATCTATAAAATTGTAACTTATTATTCTAAAACTAAAACTATTCACACTCCAAATTGAAATTATTGAGAGTGACCAATCCACCTACTCCAATTTGAAAGTGTAAACCAATCTGAAAGAAGTGTTGATCTAGTGCACACTGAATGCTGAAAGCAATCTTATTTAATTTCACACTTCTACTTTACTTAGCTGAAATTAACATTCTCAAGTGTAGTCATGCTTCTAGTGAAACCAAGTAAAAATTGTATCAACTGACAGACCACCTTGCATGCAGTTGGAAACTTGAAAAATATTTACAATATGAAATTCAAATTTTATAAGTAACCAATACTTACAAATGAATTCTAAAAGCTTCATCCTTGGTTGATATATGAGATTTATGACCACCACCAAGAGGAAGAAAGATGAATTGGTGAATGCAACATCAATAATCCTTGAGCTAACACAACAATGAATGCAACTGACATCTGAAACTAGTGAAATCTATAACCCGGTTGAATTGCCAAATAAACAAAGTGGAGTTTCCAAATGAAAGCAATTCAACCAATATCAAATGTCTACTCTTCGGTTACCAACAAAGAATAGATATAATCAACTATCGTTCTTCAGTGATATATATATTTGTTACTTCACTCCTCGATAATGATGCCAAATGTTGTAACGTTTCTCGAAGGCAGTTCTTGGCTACGAAACTGCGATGAGAAACCAACTCAACCAATCTTTAGGTTCAAGATGGCCCTTGAACTAGAGGGGGCTCCCTCAAGTGTTATGAGGCTTTTTAACGTTGTTCATTGTCACTCGACAATAGCCTATGAATAAAAATAAACAGATCTAAGATTTCTTATATAGGTGGTTGTTGATGAGTCACAAACCCGTGTTGACAAACAAATCCCTTTCTTGAAGAGGCTTGATCAAAGTGCAAACATTTAGTTATGACAAAAAAAAACTTGAAAGATGTTGATGGAGGAATGGATGAGAAATTAAACAATGAAATATCCTTAATGGATGTCTAATTATCTAATTAAGAACAAAAATGTGTAGAAGGATCTCTACAACAAACAAAGTTACATTTGAGAATTTGTATAGAAGCAACAATTTATTGATTTAGAGGGATCAACGGTGACACATTGTCAGCATGATCTACTCAGTAAATAACATAACATTGTGGTAGGATGTCAGGAAGGTTGATACTCAACCTAGACTTGCCTAGTCTCTTATACAACCTCAGACATATGCATAAATATGATACGTAATATTGGAAGCACAAACATGTGAGCAAGTTTTGTCATAAAACTGAAGCCATAAACTTTGATTCAAAATTTTGTAGTAGAAGTATTTACAAAAAATGTTAGGGTTTTGGCATCAAAATCCAACCCTTTTACAATTAAAATGAAAACATATATAGAGAATTACAATCGTGAAGCTATTGCAAGCTTTCATGGATAAAACCCTAATAATAAACTTTAAAATAACATCTAATTTGTTATAAATTTTGGGGAAAAAATCAATATTTATAAACCAAAAACAAATAAAATATTCACTTTGTTGTAGGAATATGGAATTAGCCAATTGATTTGTTGATCCTTTGCCTGGATATACTCAACCGATCCTACTTGTTGATTTTGTGCCTAGAAAATTTTGCCACAAAATGCATAATTTCCCCGAAATGTTGGATTGGTCATAATAAAAAAAAATACTTATCCTTTTTTGACAAATGCCCTACCATTTACCCTTAATGAGTGATGATTTACTGCCTTGAAATAATTTTCAAGAAATTTGATCGAATGCCTTCAAACTTGGAAAAATCAATAGTTGTTGGACACTTTGCCACCAAATTTATAACCACTATCTTCATTTGCCACCTGTTTTGGATCGTCTGTTTGAAGAAATGAAATTTGTTACTTGAATCTCACCTCAAAACTGCCTTAATCTTCTGCTTGTTGATCTTTTTCCATAGAATCTGGAGGTTATTGAAGCTGCTCTTGGAAACCTGCTAGTCTTCTTTAATTAGGGTGAACACTACCACCTGTATTCTTTACTTATCCTTTGACTATCCCTAGTCAAAATATTGCTCAATTTTTACCAGAGTTAATGATTTTCAAAGCGGTGTTTGCTATGGAATTTAACTCACTTCTCTGATCTACAATTTTCTGCCTATTCCATTTGTAATAAATCAATCCTCTGACCTCATTTCAATATTCTTACTCTTGGTGCTTTCTCCATACAGTTATGCTTATTAGCCATTAAAGCAACAAATATAGTTAACAAGTCTCACAATTGCAACAAATAACAAATTATCCTCTTCAAGGCGATAATTTAAAATAATCTCATCTCTGCAATGTATTAATCATGTTCCTTTGTTTTAAATGGCTTAGCATCCTTTATGTCGTGAAAGTAATTCAATATAAAATCAAACTTCTCTTCAAACATTGAAGTTAACTTCCTGTAGCAACTTGAAACATTTCTTTCTTAGTTTGATCACCAAAAATACTTATTTTTTATGGATATTTGGCTCTTCAAAATATTCTAGTAGGCATTCATTTGAAAGAATAGTGTGGCTCCTTTTCTTCAAATGCTTTTAATGGAATGAAAGAAAATAAGGAAACAACTTTCTGCTGATTGAAATAAGCACAAACTCTCCACTAAACATCTGATTTAGTCTGAAAGCCATAACCATGCTTGGATTTATAAAACCAATTTCTGCATTATAAACCTATATACCAATCAAAATCCAAATAGGAGGATGCCAATGATTGAGAAAATCAATGATCAATTGATGCATATTTCCCTCTCTTAACCAAGATCCTTCCTTTTCTTGGTGTCAAAATCATCTTTCTTCAAATCTCCAACAATTCTAATATAACCATAAAAATGCTTCTTTTTATCCTTTATATTTCCATCACGCTGTAAAATATTTGAATTTTCAAAAATATTTTATTGGATTTCCTGTTGGGATTAAACTTGAAGTCAATCATTCCTTACACAATGGTTCTCTTCACAATACTTATACAATAATTCCACCTCCTGTAACCCAGAAAATGTTGGAGAGAACTTGACAAGTAGTGTGTCTTGAATAACGCTACTTCCATTTACTACTTTCAACATGATTCTAATCCATTAAGACACACAAGGGTTCTGCTCTAAGATCAAATTTTAGAGAATTGAACGTATGTGTAACCAAGTTGTGTGCATCTATGAAACCTTTTGTAAACTTGATTAGAACAACCCTGTCTGCATTTGATTATAGAAAGTGGGGGTGCTCTCGTTGTATACAATAGGCATTGTATAAAGTCACTCCATGCTTTACTCTAGTTATTGTTTGTATAAAGTCACTCCATGCTTTACTCTAGTTATTGTTTATGTTTGTGATACATGTAGTTGATAATATAAATCGAAAATGTACATATATGCGACAAAAACTTTTAAATCATCAGTGCTTTGACATTGACTTCGTGAACATGGCTTTGTTTTGAAAAAGCAAATAGGTATGGGGAGAAATATGAGCATATACCCTTGAGAGAAATAGTAAAATCTACCTATCCAATCACAATTTCATAATAATTCTCACGTTGAAACCAATGGGGACCATCGTGCAAAAAACCCATGTCTCGGAATTTAGAAATTCATCTTCGTTTGCCTAGAAAATGAGCCCAAAAATCACACACTAAAAACAGTACGAAATTTGTTGTTTTTATTTATTTATTATTTAATCAAATCTACGGCTGTGCCTATCTACTCATTCCACTGTGAAATTCTCTTTCTGAGAGTAAAAAGGGCCTTTTCTTTTCCTAATATTTTTCGAAAGAGTGTAAGACAAACACCATCTCTTGAGGAAAAAGAAACTCTTGAAAGGATCACACGTCTTCCTAGATTAATATTTAACCAAAAAACAACAAGAGGAGAGAAGGGAAGAAGTGGAGAAAATTAGAGCAACAAGAAATGAAGGGAAAAGGTCATGGTTGTACAATGGTAAAGTAGTTATTGTAGTGTTTAGGCCTCATGGAAAAACAGGCAACAAGCTGGCAATAAAGAAAAAACAAAGAATTCGATAATAGGGAGGAAAGCAACAAGATCAACATGGATGAAAAGGGGTAAAGACTCAAATTTGAGTCTTATGTGCCAAACTGCAAGCAATCAAATCCTACCCAAGTCTACCTAAGTCTAGTTTGTTGGAATTGTAGAGGTTACCCTTGGAAGAGGGGACCTGGTTTAGAGCCTATTGTGAAAGGTAAAGACATAATTTGTCTAACGGAAACTCATGAACATGATGGTCGCAAAACTCTTGTGTTTGGCGGTTATTTGAAGTTAGCAATTTGGAACAAGGTAGTAGAAAATGGAAAAGGGTATGGGGGAATACAAGTTTTAGTGAAAGAAAAAGAAGGTTGTCACATTCAGCTAATGAAAGTAGGTGCAAATAAACAATATTTATGGTTTAAAATATCAGAAAATGAGAATCACATAAGAATTGCAACATGCTATTTTTCCCCTCAATCTCAAAAACTTACAAAAATAAGGGCCTAGATAGCAAGGATCCATACACAACTTTAAAGAAAGATATTTTCACATACTCTCAGCAGGGATAAGTTCTTTTAGTGGGAGATTTCAATGCTAGAAAAACAAATCAACAAGCTAGTATTCTTTGTTTCAAAGAGGATCACAATCCTATTTGGCTCATTGAAGAGGAGAATCCCCAATGGGTGAGATGTCCATAAGACGACAAAGTTAACAATCATTTTGGAGAGGAGTCGCTTATGCTATGTGGTGCTTTCAACTAAATTATTTGCAATGGTATATATAGATGGAAAAGGTCTGGGAACTTCACTTGCAACACAGACAATGGGGCAAGTGTTGTTGACTATGTGATTTTTTCATAAAGCTTGATATAAAAGATAGATGAAGTTAAGATTGGAGAGAATATTTGGGACTTAAAATTAGACCATAACCCAATTTATATGAAGTTATCATGGTTATAAGAAAGGAAACATAGGAGGAAAACCTAATTATCTCGACAACCACTATCAATGGGAAAATTTCTTCTAACACAAGAAAATTGTACTATCTTCAAGAAAATGCTAGAGAGATTAATTGAGAAGGAGAAAATTGGTTTCCAAAGCTTCAATAGTCATGAGTTAACAAATATAATTCAAAGTGTACTTGAGAAGTGCAAAAGAGAAAAATATAGGAAATCAAAATCAATTTGTTTTCTTGTAAATGCTCAGTTTGATGAGGAATGCAAAATGGCCAGGAGAACCTTGAAAAAGGTAGGCAAGGAGAAGATGAATGTAAAGTTATATAAGCAGATACTAAAAAAAAATCAAGATGAGTTCATGCAAACAAGGCGAGAAGATTTAATATATGTAGGCAAGAATAACCCAAATCTTTTCTGGTAGGAACTTCAACCAAGGAAGAAGCAAATTGAAAATAATATTACAACCAATCAATGGTTTGAATATGTAAGAAAACTTTGTGAGAAAGAATCAGAGGCTAAGCCTCCCCCCTGAATCAACACAGCTACACAAAAATTTACATTACAGGAGGTGGAGATTGGAATTAAGAAGTTGAGAATAGGAAAGGCGGAGGAATTGGTTGAACTTCAAGAAGAGTCTCTAAAATGGGGAATGAACACTCTTGCACCACACATCAGGGGAATATTCAACAACATCATTCAACAAGGATTCCCAAGAGATTGGATAACTAGCCTAACAATACCCCTTTTTAAAAGTGGAGACATTAATAGTCCCTCCAATTATAGAACCATTATGATTAATCCTTTGTTTGCAAAACTTTTTGGCAGCATGGTGGAAAATAGAATCAGTAAGTGGGTAGAAGTAAAATAAAATAGGGAAAAAATGAAAGGAGGTTTTAGGCCAAAGCATTCTACATTGGATCATGGTATCACGCTAAGACACATTATTGAAAAGGTTTGGGGGGACAAAGAAGAAGTATTTTTCTTCTTTGTTGACTTCAAAAAGGAGTTTGAAACAATCCCTAGAGATACGTTGTGGCGTAGAGTGGAAGAACTTGAAATTCCTTTGAATTATAGAGCCATTGTACATAAAATTTATGAAGAAGTGAAATTTAAAATTAGAACCTCAACGGGTATTTTAGAAAGCTTTAGAAGTGACATTGGGGTCAAGCAAGGTTTCCCTCTATCCCCTACTCTTTTTGGTTTATATATTGATAAACTGGAAGAGTGGCTAAATTTGCAAGGTGGAGATGGTGTTCGGTTGGGGAAGTTTGAGATAAAGATTCTTTTATATGTTGATGATATTGTATTTATTGCTAAATCGTCCCATGGATTGCAACTGCACCTATATGCCCTTGAGCATTTTTGTAGAGCAGTGGGGATGCAAGTCAATACTAACAAGACCAAAATAATGATTTTCTCTAATAAAAGGAAGTAGAGCCAACATACATTCTTCTTTGAAGGCAACATTCTTGAAGAAGTAAATGAGTACACGTACCTTGGGATTGATTTCAACAACAACTTAATTGGGAGGATGGTAGAAAGAAGAGAATTTTAGGAGGGTGGAAAGCATTATATGTTCTTCAAAACAGATGTAGGGAGATGAAGTTACTGGATTGGAAAAAGATTAAAGTACTTGTTGGACTCGTAGTCTGTCCAGTGATGCTATATGGGTGTGAATTCTGGCTAGCAACACCCCCATCTCAAAATGGAAACAAATTGAGAAAATCCAAAAACGCTTGATTATGAGCACAGGGGCTTCACTAGGGGGAAAATATTATAGCAGATGGGTTCATATTGGGGAACATATATTGATGTAAAAATGACGTAATATATTGGGGGATATATAGTGGGTAAAGGGTTTTTATATTGGAGAATATAAAAAATGGAGCTCAAAGTTAATGAAAAAAAATTAAGGGGTATAAAAAAATATTAATGAAAAAATGGATACCTACAATGTTTAGTGAAAGTAGGGGTTTTTTTAATCGGGATAGACATATTGGGTACATCTTGGTAGGGGGTTAAATTATGTGATTTTTAGAGGTATTTTCCAATATGTAGTCAAATTAAGGGTATTATTTAATATTCCACGAGCGCGCGTGATATGTTGGAGGTTCATTGAGTGAAGCCACTGAGATCATGAGAAAGTTAAAAATAAAAAGTTCAGTACCTTATGAGATAATGTTGAGTGAAACAAGAGCAATTCCCGTTGAAGCAATTGCTATGGTGCAGCTCATAAGATATCTAAAAAGAATTGAACAAATGGGAGTAGGTAGATGGCCTAATGTTGTCTTCAATGAAGGCATGAGTGAAAGAAAGAAAACATGGATGAGACAAAATTACACATAGATGCAAAAATGAAATATCTATCTCAATGCCTGTCCCACAAATAGCAAGGAGCAAAAGAATTTTATAATGGAGAAGTTTCGTAAATGAGTATGGGGAAAGAGTTGGTTAGAAAGAAGAAGTACAACATTAAGGAATTCAACCCCACACGTGATCTCCAACAAAAATAGTACATTGGAGCTAGCATTTTGTGGAGGGAAAAGGTTTTTATTGCTCAATTAAGAACCAACTCACATAAAATTCAGTGTGAAATAGGATGGTGGAAAAGGCCTAAAGAAGCTTGGGAAGAACATGCGTGTACGTTTTTCACATCTGGGGCAATGGAATCGGCCAAAAAAAAAAAAAATCATTTTGGAATGTGATGTGTTTAAAGACATTAGAGAAAGTTATGGCAATATGTTAGCATCGATTTCTTGGCGTTGTATTTTTAGCGAGGGGATTGTTAGAAGGTTAGGTCAGCTCATCATCAATTTGAATAACAAAATGATTGAATTGCAAAAGGCGAAAAAATAGGGAACTGGTGGTCCCATAGACTATTTTTAGTCTCGTGGACGTTAAAATATAATTTCATTTTTATTTCTTTTGTGGCATCAAACTGCCAAAGACAACCTGAAGTAATGGAAAAATTCATCACAACACTGTGGGAGAAGTGGTATACACAATTCTATAAGTAGAATAGGAGGTGGGGGGGGGGGGGGGGGGGGTGTAGATGGTAAGTGGTTTTTAAGAGGGAGCCCCCACAATTCATCCGGAGTTGGCACGTCAACAAACATAGTTTTGATGATACCATTAATTGCGGACACCCCTGTTTAATTAAACTTCGGATGGGCAAGGGGTCCCGCAATTGAATGTTGGTCGTCGATCCGTGAGTGCCAACACCATCCGTTGAAAATTGCTAGGCGCTTATATCTTGTGCATCTGTCATTAATTTGCAAATTGATCATAATACCTGTCATTCTTATTTATTTTCTCCTTTTGTGTTTGTATATGGGATTTATCCCACATACGTTGAACAAATGCTTTTGTTGGTATTTATATTTTCCAACTAAAAATCATTTTGGAATGTGACGTGTTCAAAGACATTAGAGAAAGTTATGGGAATATGTTAGCATCAATTTCTTGGCATTGTATTTTCAGCAAAGGGATTGTTAGAAGGTTGGGTCAGCTCATCATCAACTTGAATAAGAAAATGATTAAATTGCAAAAGGTGAAAAACCAAGGAACTGGTAGTCCCATAGATTATTTTTAGTCTCGTGGACATTAAAATATAATTTCATTTTTATTTCTTTTATGGCATCAAACTGTCGAAGACAATCTGAAGCAATGGAAAAATTCATCACAACACTGTGGGAGAAGTGGTATACACAATTCTATAAGTAAAATGGGGGTAGATGGTAAGTGGTTTTTAAGAGAAAGACCTTGCCATTCATCTGGAGCTGCCATGTCAAAAAACATAGTTTTGATGATACCATTCATTGCAGACACCCCCTTTAATTAACTTCGGATGGGAAAGGGGTCCCGTAAGTGGATGTTAGTTGTCGATCCGTGAGTGCCAAACACCATCCGTTGAAAATTGCTAGGCGCTTATATCTTGTGCATCCGTCATTAATTTGCAATGTGATCCTAATACCTATCATTCTTATCTATTTTCTTCTTTTGTGTTTGTTGAACAAATACTTTTGTTGGTATTTATATTTGCCAATTCTCCCTTGGCTTGCTATGCTTCTTACTCACTAGACGATGGACTTTCACACTTGTTGAACTTTGATATGAAAATATACTTTGTAACAATTTTGAAAAAAGACTTTCACACTTGTTGAACTTTGATATGGAAATATACTTTGTAACAATTTTAATTTTTTAAAGCAATAATAATAATTTTATAAAAATATAATGATATATTTTATTAAAATTAAAATTATTTAAAATTAAAATATTAATTTTAAAAGAAATAATAATCCAACATCCTTTATTAAACCATTTAGCCTAAAAAATTGTACTTTCACGTGTGAATTTTGATGTGGAAATATACTTTATAACAATTTTGATTTTAAAGAAATAATAATAATTTTATGAAAATATATATAATGATATATTTTAACAAAATTAAAATTATTTAAAATTAAAATATTATTTTTAAAAGAAATAATAATCCAACATCCTTTATTAAACCATTTGGCCCAAAAATGTGTACTTTCACCCTTGTTGAACTTTGATGTGGAAATATACTTTGTAACCATTTTAATTTTAAAGTAATAATATTTTTTTTATAAAAATATATAATGATATATTGTAATAAAATTAAAATTATTTAAAATTAAAATATTATTTTTAAAATAAATAATAATCAAACATTTTTTATTAAATTATTTAGATAAAAAAAATTGTATATCGAGGACTTTGGTCACGAAAGAAAATGACAATTTTGGAATTATATATCAAGGATTCTCGCCAGGAAAGAAAATGACAATTTTGGAAGCTTTTTCTCTAAAAAGAGTGCAAGAAAATGCTACAACATTATAGACCAACTATCTTTCTTCAGTGACATCAAAGACACTCCTTACTATTCCTCCTTACGATTCCTTATGTTGCATGTCATTTCGAGCATCAATCCATCCAACTTGTGATGCTTTCCCATCTTCCTAGGCACTCCTACTCATGGACAAGGGTGTTTTACCTGAAGTCAAGGCATTCTTTCGCATGTGTTGATCCAATTCACTGTGTATATTTTATAAGAAACACCAAATAACAACTCTCGCCTTCTTGCCATACTTAGTCAAATTGTTTTGCTAGATTTTTGGTACTTAGACATGATTTTCCATTACACAAAACTACCTTAGGCATGCTTTTCCAACCTTGAGACTTGTCATCATAACCAATCGAACCATGCCAATTATTGACTCAATATACAAACATAGTTACCAATTACCATCTCTAGGGTATGGTCCTTACATTAGTTCTCTTTCCCTCTCTTTTTAGTGCATTGCATATAAGGATTAACTATCACATGTCTTCATTCACCCCCAATGGACACTAGAGGATGAAAGTGTCAACTTGATATTAACTAGGTATCAAATTGACTTCTCTAATTTACTCAATTAATAAACTAAATAGTTAACTTACTCAACTAATGACTTAAATAGTTAACACATTCAACATTGCCAAAAATCAAATAAATATTATGTTAATATAAAAAAAACACATAACAATTCTATAAATTTGAAAATTTCTAATTTGGGATCATCAAAATTGAATAATGTAATATTTTTCAAAATTACTGTTTTTTTAGAAAGAAAAAAGAAAGAAAGAAATTATTTTAACATCCACAAGGCTGAAGATAGCTATGGGACATATTGCTTCTTCATCTGCTTGATGTATTCGGCCCATTTTTTGTGAAGCTTCACAATAAATGCTCCCAACTTCTCGACAAAGCTGCCAACATATCTCCATAATTTTCCCTATTGTCTTTGAAGGCCTCACATTCTAAATGAAATGCTTTTATGTTTCCACTTTTCCGGAAGAACAAAAAATGCATACTCTTTCCTACCACACTTCTTTTGGCCTTTTCGAGTGCCCTGTTTCACAACAGAGTTGATGAAAATTAGTCCTTAACTTAGCAATAATAATTTTGGCAATAAAAATAAATAAATTTAACATCCTATAATACCCTTTGCAATTAAATTATACAATGCTAAGATTTGATTTATGCAATCCCATCAAATTTCAAAAATGATTTTGATTAGATTTTCAAGTCCACATAATTAGTTTTCTTAGCATTATTTTAAGATGGCAGAAATTAACAAATTCATAAAATGTTTAGATATAACCATACAAGTATATAATGGAGAAGGGATGCAGATTCCATATATCTAAATCGACACAAACGCCATAGTCTAAAACTTATGCTTTTTTGTCCTGAAAGTTATAGAAATTCTCGCCATATTTTGAAAAAATCTTATAGGGATTTTTGTAAATCCAAGTAGAAGTTGTCAAATTTCATAATTTTAGGTGCCCTAGACGTTTTTGATGATGCTGAATCCATTTCCACCATCAAAAACATTATTCAAACACTGCATCTACAAGATTTTTTGAAAATTTTTTGCTCGAATTCTAACCACTTTTGGTCATCCGGGCAATTCCTCCACCTCCGTAGATGACTCCAACACAAACTTAGGTCACGTGAAAGAAGGTAGGGTTTTCATGTGAATCGACCAAAATTCAACCTCCAATGGAACAGAGGAGGAGGTGGTGGGGGCAACCAGAGAAATGTCGCATGTCTTGGTTTATTGGAACAGTTATGTTTGTTTTGTGTCCGATTAAGCCAAGTACCATTGTCCAATGGGAATATGAGCGGAGCTTGGATGTCAACAAAGGGACCACCTAAGAGTGATGAGACACAAGGTCCATGCACAAAAGCGTGAACAATAAGAACTGCAAGTTGAAATTCAATTAATACCTTCAGGACGAATCCTTCAATGAATTTATAAAGAAATGCTGGGAGGACATAATCAATTCACAAGACGCCTTCCTTCTAACTTTTCGGGATAAGGTCCAACTTCTTAGAGATAAAACAAAGTCATGGCAGCATTCAAAGAAGATTAAGGATGCACAGGATCTTATCGACATCAACTCTGAAATAGATGAGATTGTTTCCTCTATTCACACCAGTGGTAGAACAATTGAAAAGGCCTCATCTCTGTGCTCCCTCGAAAGAAAAAAACACGCTCTACTCCTTAAAGAAGAGGCCACCTGGCGGCTCAAAAGTCGTGCCATCTGGCTTAAAGATGGAGACAGGAACACCCGGTTCTTCCACTCCTTTGCAAACGGTCGCAGACTCAAAAGTTCTATATGGAAAATTGAAAACGACCATGGTCAATGCTTCTCCTCTCATCATGAAATCGCAGCGGAGGCCACACGCTTCTTCAGGCAGCAATATTCGAGACAACACAATGACATAAACGACTCTTTCTGGGCGGTTGAACATCTACCGACCATGTTCGACGATGAGGCCAACGATGTTTTCTTCAGGATTGTCACAGAGGAAGAACTTTCTGCAACCATTAAGTCTTTCAGCAAAGACAAGAGCCCCGGCCCTGATGGCTGGCCGATGGAATTTTTTTCCCACTTTTATGAGCTCTTCAAAAAAGATCTCCTTTGCATGGTCGATATGTCTCGTCTTTCTGGCAGCATCAACAGCGCTCTTGCGGCCACTTTTATTGCCCTAATCCCTAAGTCTGAACGACCCTCCTCCTTTGGCGATTATAGGCCCATTTCGTTATGCAATTCTCTTTATAAGATCATCTCAAAAATAATAGCAGACAGATTAAAGAAAGTTCTCAATTCTTTTATATCAAAAGATCAACACGCCTTCCTCAAAGACCGGCTCATAATGGATGCGGTTGCCATGGCTCAGGAGTGTATCCACTCTATCTGCAACAAGAACATCAATGCTGCCGCTCTCAAAATTGACCTCAAAAAGGCCTTTGACAGTGTCAACTGGAGTTTTCTCAATATTCTTCTCTCTAAAATCGGCTTGAGGCCCCAGGCTATTAAATGGATTATGGCATGCGTGGAATCCGTCCAGTTCTCAGTTATTATCAATGGGGTTCCATCAACTTTCTTCCATGCCGAGAGAGGGCTCCGTCAGGGTTGCCCACTCTCCCCGCTCCTTTTTATCTTGGTCATGAACTGCCTCAGCTCACACATCAACCATGCTGTGGACGAGGGTAGATGCAAGCCGGTCCGTATATGCAGGGACATCTCCCTCTCCCACAACTTTTTTGTTGACGACATTCTTCTTTTCGTCATGCTCTGCAAGCCATCCTGGATATTCCTCTTCATGCTTTTCAAAAAATTCCAGGCTGCTACAGGTCTCTCGATCAATGGTGGGAAATCAGTGCTATATCATAATAACTCGGATCCTGCTTTGGCCCAGTGGATCGCTCAACGTTTTGGAATCAATCTTGCTCTCATTAAGGAAGGCTTTACCTATCTGGGTTTCTGCCTTAAACCAATGGGGTATCATTGTTTGGACTGGGCATGGCTGGTGGACCGCTTCCTCCTCAAGATCTCTCGGTGGGAAATGCGTCTTCTCTCACTTGCTGGACGATACATCCTGATTCGGTCTGTCCTCACTCAACTATCTGTATATTGGCGTCACCTCTTTCTCCTTCCAATCTCTGTTATCAAACAATTGAACTCCATTGCTGCCATCTTCTTGTGGAGCGGCCGATCCTCCCCCAACAAACTCCTTTTGGTTAAGATGGGCTCTATCTCTCGCCCAAAAGAGAAGGGTGGATGGGGCCTTCTTGATATGCATCTCTTCGGCAAGGCGCTCATATGTAAATCCTTACAAAGAGGCTTATTTGGTGACGGCCCGTGGAGTCTCTTGATAAAACAGAAGTATCTTAAAGGCCGTCCCTTGGCTCACTGGCTCCATCGAACCACTCTTGGCATTCGATGTGGCTCCCCCATTTGGAACAGTTTTAAAAAGATTCATCCTTTCTTCAGGAGTCACCTCAAATGGACTCTCTTCTCTGGCTCCTCCATCCTTATTGGTATAGACCCCACTCTTTTCAACCTGGAGTCTATGATCCCCCCTACTCTCCTCCTTTTTTTCCATTCTAGAGGCTTATTCACATGGACCTGCCTCATAGACTCCTGGTCGTCTCTTCATCCGATTTGGAAATCCGACCTCCAGCTCGCCATCCCTCCCCCCCTCCGCCCCCTATGGCTATCCTTCACATCCCATTTCTCCCACCATGGGATTGTCCAACATGGCACAAAAGACTCCCTCATTTGGTCCATCGACTCCACCATCCATCACATCTCCGTCCGGAAAATTTACTCCTCTATCATTGCTGATCTCCCTCCCCTTCCCTCTATTTTTCCAGTTAAGCTTTGGAAGGCCCCTTGCCCTCTAAAAACCATACTTTTCTCTTGGCTGCTCTTCTCTGATAAGAACCTCTCCTGGGATGTTTTATAGAGGAAAGGTTGGCACGGTCCTGGCAGATGTGTTCTTTGCCTTCAGGAAAATGAATCCAATTTACACATGTTTCTCCAATGCCCTGCTGCCCAAGCAATCTGGTATGAACTCTCGTTGCTTCTCAGTTTTCCTCACTGTTTATTCTCCTCCGTACAGGATGCTTTTTTATGGTGGGCAGATCAAAGTTCTGATAGACAGGCTCTCTTCTGCCTCACATGCTGGAATATCTGGACATGGCGGAACCGGCGCATCTTCCAGGCCTCCTGCCTGCCGCTGTTCTCCATTCTGCCTTTTATCATGGGATCTATGCCCTCTCAGATCTGATTGAAGAGTCCACCTTCAACATGCGCACTGGAGCGTTGGATTTAAAATATATGTACATGGCACATGTTTTTCCTATGGCTGTTACATTTTGTTTATCTGGTTCCCTCTATATTACAGGCTCTCTCTTTTTATCGCCGCTGCTCCAAGCTCAGCAGATGCTCTCTTTTTTATTTTGATACATGTCCTCACATGCGCTCACATACACTCTATATATCCTTCATGCTGCTGTTTATCCGTCGCAATTGACATATGCGCTCATTCGGATCCTTTTTTCCATATATCTCCAAGACTGCGGTCTTCAATTGTATCCATGATCCATATATTTTTCTCAATATATAACATGCTGATTTTTTCCTACTGAAAAAGACAGTGGGCAGGGTTCTTACCCACTGCTGATCAATTCAAATCGACAGGGTTTTCCGTTTCCTATTATTTATTCAGCCGGATTTCAAGCCTTCCCTTTGCTATTCCCAGCGATGAGGCTCAACAATGTGGACGATGCTACAAACAACTTATAAATTTCCTTTGAGGGTAGAATGACGCATCCATCCCACTGGGGCATTATGCTTGAGGAAAGTTAATTTTATATTTTAAAAATTATAGGTAAAATTTTCTTTTAAATTTCTCATTAAAATATTAGAACTTTCCTATTAAAAAATTACATAGAACGTTAATATTATATATATATGTATGGGGTTAATTATATATATATTTTCATAATTTTTTTTGATAATAATTATTTGTTATTAAAATTACATTTGTGATTATTTGTATAAAATTCAATTAAAAGGGTTTAGTTTATGTTATTTACTACAAATATTAATTTAGACACACTTATTATTGAATAAATTTGGATCCTAAAGAGATAGTGACTCACATATAAATTTTGTGTTACTTAGAGATTAGTGACTCACATATAAATTTTGTGTTACTTAGAGATTACTTGAAGCCAAATAATATCTAATATTTCATATTTTATGTTAGACTTCCGTAAGTTTTTGTTATTTATATTATTATTATTATTATTTTGGATCTTCTTAAATAGATAAAAATGGTTAATATTGAAAATAGGTATAGAGGGTATCTGATTGAGGAAAGATCATTTCAAATTTTAAAATTTTGATAAAAAATTAATAATATAATAATCTTTATAAGATGTATACCCTCAAATTTTAGGTATATTGAATTTTATACACTAGAATTTTTATTTTTATTTATTTATTTTTTATTTTTTCTGTGATTAAAAAGATAGTTAAGATTTAATGCCCAATGAATATTTTTTGTTTAATAAAGGGATGGGATTTGGCATATCATGTTGTGCCTCATCTTAGTTTAACAACTTTTATTTATGTAATTGTGTTCACCCTCCACGTGGTCTCCACGCCCCCCAAGTGTCCACATGTCCTTGATTCAGATTATCCTACAATGCTCCCCATTTGCATTCTCCTCAGAGGTGTTGTTGGTTACTTGCAGGATCGGTTGTCAGGGCTTCCTGTGGAGGTCTATTTAGCGAACGGCTTGGGAGGCGAATTTCGCTACTAGCAACAAACATTGTTTTCTTTCTAGGAGAAATTCTGATGAGAGTTGCACCCAATTATGTTGTGCTCATAGTGGAGAGATTACTGGTCGGGTTGGGTATAGGCGTGGCTTCAATATATGCACCTTTTTATATCTTTGAAATTTCACCACTCAAAGTGAGGGGCGCAATGTAGTCTCAATGCAATATTTGCACCCTTTTATATCTCTGAAATTTCACCACTCAAAGTGAGGGGAGAAATGTAGTCTCAATGCATTTCTCCTTATTGGTGATAAATTATTGTCATACATTGTCAATTATGCTTTCACCAAGATAAGAACATTAATGCAACATAATGTTCTTATGAAGCGTTGTCATAGTTTTCTAGGTCTCATATTGTTAATTATGATACAAACACCAAGGACATGGAGATGGATGCTTGGAGTTGGCGTAGATGTTCCTTTGGATCTGCAATTTACATTGATGATATTCTTGCCCAAATCTCCTCAATGGTTGTGCAGAAAGATATCATATACATCCCTCCTTTCAACATTCTTTATATTTTCTCTGAAACTATCTATAAATCTTGGTAGGTCATGATCCAAAAACAATACACTATGACGTTGCATCCAACTTTTTAGGTTTCCATCTCATGGATTTTTTTATATTTTTTGGCAGATGATGTATTATAAAAACGAGAATGGGAAACTCAGGCCGTTGTGACAAGATATATCTAGATGATAAAGAAGTCGAAGCTCAATCTAGCACATTGAGAAAATTGGTTGCAAATGAGAAGGAACAAAATAACAAATTTTGATTTGGTGATCTATGGCATAAGAAAGAAACTCGAATTGCACTTATTGTTGGTGTTGGGATTCAGGTAGGGTTTTTAATCTTTGATCCATAGTTCAAATCTAGATTTAGTTTACATAGTGATCTTGGATACAATTTAACAATAGGATGTTGTGATGCAGATTTAAGATTATTTTAAGGATAATTTTCGAAAGACTATTGTTTTCAGAAGCTTGTCGCAATGAGAATTTTCAAGAGTCTATTTTAACTCAATTATAGTAAATGTGAAGGACTATATTCGATATGCAGATTAAAGTTAAATTTAATTACAAAAGAACACTCCCCATTACCACCAAAAACTAAAAATATCCATGTAAATATGACAATTTTCTTGTTAAATTTATATCTCAGACAATATTGCATTCTAATTTATTATGGTTGTTTTTTGAGCAGATTTTTGAGCAATTTGTAGGCATCAATAGTGTTCAACAATAGAGCAACTGGCAAGATTTGCATCGATCTCAACTTCTCTCTTGCTTTCCTTTGGAACATCTAGATTGAATGTGGTGGGCACTAATCTGTTTTTGTATGATTGGTTTTGATGTGCTAATAACAATTACAGATTTATAAACATGTGCTTGCTTCTTGCTTTTTGTGCTGAGGTTTCGTTAGTTGTTGGTGCTTACAAAAATGTAAATTTCCTTAAGTTAAATAAGACATTCATGAGAAAATAGCTTCAAAAACTAATAATGAACAACAAAATATACAGTGCAACAAACCATCAAAGAGACACATTAACACAATATTTTGATGAAGGAGTTCATCCCTCCTGGGCTACATCTCCTTGGTCCAGCTTCTATGGCTTGGGCCTCTATATTAGCTCAATGTGGCAAAATTGTTGTTTACAAAGTCTATGGCTCCTAATACTTGCACCAATGTGTTCAAAATGTCCAAATTAGCCAAGAACACCTCTTTATGAGCTCAATTTGGTCAAAAATTGCTCAAGATATGTTGCATTCAAATTTTCCCTAGGAAACCCCGCTAAATCTGGAGAGACTCCAGTTAAGTCCACCAAAATTGGCAATTCCGCCGAACTTAGCGTGCCACCAAATCCACTACCAACTTAATCCGAAATTAAAGCGGGTTTAATTAAAGGCTAAAAAAAATCAATTAACTTAAGAGTGATTAGCGCACTAAGCCGTTATCCTATCCGTTGACCCTTGGTTATACGCTTGTGGTCGCATGGGGTGGGCGTTGGCCTGCAGGGCTAGCTCCCCTCCTTTCCCCCACCATCAACATTGTATTCGTTAAATACAATTCGTGGGCACTGCTTTTTAAATTCCTTCGATGGTTCAACGACAAAGGCATTGGTATTGGGAGGGGAAGGTCACGGGTTCAAACCCGCCCTCTGCCCATCCCATATACATTTTGTGATACAATGTATGGTTTGGACCTTTGCATTTAGCGTGGACCTTGAACTTTGGTATAATATATAGTTCAGAAATTTGATATAATGCGGATTTGTTATGTTTATTCTATATATATATATATATATATATATATATATATATATATGTATCTATATCTATATCTATATATATATATGTATATATATACATACACACACACACACACATATATATATATATATATATATATATATGTGTGTGTGTGTGTGTGTGTGTGTGTGTGTGTGTATATGTATACATACATATATATATATATATATAGTTTAAAAATCTATATAATATAAATAATAATTATATATATAATAATAATATTAAAATAAAAACAAATTCAAATTCCACCTTGGAGCCAATTAGGCAATTTCACCTTCACATAATCAAACTGGCAAATTCGGAGGTGACACTTGTCACAACCCCATTGGGTGAAAACTGAAGAAGATTCCCCTTGCTGACTGGACTGCCATGTCATCATTCTATCCTATTCTACAATTTTTTTAACTGTTTAGGAAAACGAACAACAGACCTTTTCTCCTTCATTCGGATTCCGTTTTCAGTGAAACAAATTGCGTTGCGATCATCTTGATGAGATGGACGCAGTCGTATAGTTTTCCAGCCAATCCGAGAACTTTGATTTTTGAGCTAAATATTGAGCACCTGATCAGGCACGATCATCAACATCTTCTTGCTAGATAAAACTCAGAGGATAAACCTAACAATCTAAAAAAATTTCTTTCAATTAAAAAACAGAACATATATTCATTATAAATGAGGAATGTTTTACATTTGCATAGTTCATTTACATTCATCATATAGGCCTAGGGGCGAGCCTGGAGGACCAAAATACTATTCAAAATTCAAAACATAGAACCCCACTAGAAATGGGAGCATTGCAAGAACCCCACTAGAAATGGGATCAAGGATAAGAGAATCCCCAATGATAGAAATTTTCTCCATGCCCATCCATGAAGAAAATTTCAAAGCACACCTCATAAAGCTATCATTTATTCCCTTATGTCGTCTCCCTTGCCTTCATACCAACAAAATACGTAATGTGATGAGGGATCAATTCTCAAGAACAGACCACAACCACATATGCCTCCAGAAGCAGCCCCATCAAAGAAACAAATGGGAAAAAAACCAAACATATCAAGTAGATAAATGGTGTGGGAGTGAGCCTTAGGGGTTCGAGGGCCAATTTCCATGAAGAAGGCAACAATTTTCAAGGAAACTTGATTTGTATCCAAATTTTACCTTCAACAATGAGATCATTATGAGCCCTCCATATCCCCCACAGGACATATAATGGAACAATCCTGTAAGCAAAAGCACATTGAACCCTAGACATGAAGCAGGCTACAATGGAAGATACATATCGAGTAACAGATACTCCCAACAATAGTGATAGCTCCATCCAAACAACAGAAGCAAAGGGGAAGTGTAAGAATAATTGTCTCTCTTGCATTATTTGGTAGCTTATTATGCTATACTTAAAGGTATTTTCCATTGATAACCAAAACAACAACATTGCCATTTCCAAGAACATCATGTGCCCATCATACAATTCCACCACTACAACTTGGGACTGTATGTAATGTATTAACATTAATCTTGAGTGTGGGTGTAGCTCCTACAAAAAAAAAACATGTATCTTTCACATTATAATATTGGAAAGTACACACAATTTGATTACGATGATTAATTTAGGACTTTAACTATCATTTGGAATTGGTTTTTTAGCTTTCATTAGGATCATGTTTAATTTCAAATCCAAAAGCTCAAGATTTGTGTCATGCAGAGTTTCATCAATGGTTTTTGTGAGTATGCCATTCTGAATATGGGTGGCTGGCTCTTCTTTTCTTGGGGCCTTGCATAATTTTTTATGCCCTAGGAATGGATACAATTCCATGGATATTCAACTCAGAGGTATATCAACCAAATTTTATTTTCAAAATTTGATTGACATATAAAGTATGGAAAATGATACCTATCATCGTATATCAATCACGTTTGCTATGTGGTTGTGCTAGTACATAGGAAAAATTGTGTAAATAATTTTTCCATGAATTGTGGATAACGTTATGTCTCGCAACACTGATAGTCACTTGGAAGAAACATAAACATAAAGGTCATGTTTCACCATGAGTTTTGGTGTGATGGTTGGTTGATAAGAAGAATGATATATAACAACTTTGTATTGTTACAAAGTTTTGAATTTTTTTACGATTAAAAGTGATGTGTTATGTATTTAAGTGATGATTTGTTTAATTAATTCAAAGGAATTAAGTTTTTGTTTTTTTAAGCAATATTGGTCTTAACTCAGTCTAACACCAATTAATACCAAGGGTAAACTGATCTAATTAATGAGTTGAAGACATATTTCAAGTCTACTGAAGGCCTATTCACATGGTTGGGCATGCCTTTCGACTTGACTATTGCACTAACAATGTTCAAGATGACGATGGATTATATTATGCAGCGATTCACTAATTCGTTTATGGTCATATGCCTAGATGACATCACCATCTTCAAAAAAACCTATGAATAACATCTCAAAGACATTTAATAACTTGTGGTGAGCACCTCTCGACGACATAGGCTATATATCAACTATAAGAAGTGTTCACTCAACAAATAGATAACTCAATATTTAGGGCACATTTTGTATGAGCATGGTGTGCATGTAGATCCAACCAAGGTCCAAATCATTTGTAACAAGCTAGACCTAAATATGTTAATAATTCTTACATTTTTGCATTGGTGTTCTTTCTATTAACGAGGCAAAATAACCGCCAATGGTTAGGGGATATCCTTGGTATGAAGTCTCAATTAAACATCACGATGTTTGGGATAGGAGTCCCATCCAAAATATTGGCCTGACTGCCATATCGTGTTTGAGTGAGAATTAGATTTTGGACAGAGTGAGCAAGAAGAAGGGAAATCCCAATAAGACTTTTGATGAGATGCAAGTTAGAATATCTTATGGAAATACCTTAAGAAAGAGATACAAAGAATATTACAAGAGATCAGAAAGAGGACATGAATCTCAAAGAAAGAGTGATAACAAACTTTTGTTAAGATGCATGAATAAAGAGGTGTACTAGTTACTAATTGTAAAATAGTTCACAATTAATAACTAGTGTGAAAGAAAATATAAATCAACAAAAAATTCCATGTAAGCTATAAGTTTCTAATTAGCAAAATAGTTAATTAACCTTCAACACATGAAGAACAATCACATACCATTAAACAACAACAATAATTATCTTATAAAATTCAACAACACGTGAAAAAAATGCTTTCCTCTGCCCAAAAGAGCTTCTCAATATTGATGCTAAAATATCCCATGCATAATTATAGAAAATATCCAAGAGACCCAAAAGTGGGAATGCAAAAATGTAACTTGATATTCAAAAGAAATGTACAAGTTTTCCCTTTCAAAGTGCTATGAGGAGTCCAAAACTAAAAGTCCTTTATAACTAGCCATGAAAGTATATTTATACAAAGTTAGGTGACTCTTGACTCTTCACCTTCTATGACTTCTCAAATACCATCTGACTTTTCAACTTTTCTCATATCTAATGTCCATTTTAATTTTAATTTTAATTCTACTTTATTTACATAATTATATGAAAGTTACAAATAGTTAAATAAACATCCTTCATGACACTAATTCCAAAATAGGAAAGGCTTGAATTTGTAATTCTTGAGTCAAGTAAGCATGCCATGCTTTGTAATTGGCAACTATGAATAAGACTTTTTTTGATATCAAATTTTCATAGACGATCTCAAATTTGAAAGAACTAGGCAATGCTATTTTCATATTTGATTATACTTGGTTGAATAGTGTGGTGAGCATTGTGTGCAAATTTGTTATTCCACCACATGCTCCACAATAACTTCCCTGGTAAGCTTGAGGTCCTTGTGAGTGATAGCCAACTTGTATGCATCTATCATTTCCTAAATTTCTTGTTGGATCTCTTGTTTTGGCCTTTTTTCTCCACACGCTCCAATTATGAGACCCAATAAGAACCTCTATCATGCTATGATTTTTCTAATAATTACTCAGTATTTTGGCTACATCTTTCCCTAGTTTTTCTTGGGCTTGGTTGATCAACCTAATTTATTCCTTAGCCCTTTCCTTTCCTACTTCATGCCTTCTTGGTAAGTCAGTTGGTGCATTAGGATACTCTATGTTCCACTGATACATTATTTCCACAATGGTTGAGGCTTCCTTCAACAACATACCTTCTTCCTTGAGTGCATTTTGAATGGCCATAAACATGGAGGATATTTTTTTAAGCTTGATAATTTCTTTGTTGCTTCATAATATCTTCTAACACTGTGTTTTCCTATAGTGTTGTTTCTTGGAAATCATTGGGAGCTTGAGGTTAACAAAGTTTGGTTTTCTTTATGAAGCCTCTCATTTTCCTGTTATGAATTGGTTAGGTTCTTCTCTAGTTTTTACCTTATTTAGCATTTGCTCGATGTTTCTTTCCATAGTGGCAGAGAAGTTTGATATTGTTGAAGCAATTGCTAGAGGATTATTTGTAGTTTCTAACACTCTATATCATTGAATAGTCACCAAGATTTGATTTTCTGATTCATGGAATAAATACATGCGTCTTTCTTGAACAATTTTGCTATAGCCACGATCAAACCTAAAAATTACAAGATATAGAACTTGAGTTTCTTCACCAACTGAGATTCCCATCTCTCCAAGTGGTAGGTGTCCTCTAATGAGTGGTATGGAAATTGCGGTAGCATGATCAACATCCATGTTTGTCAATATGACTTGAGTTTCCTTCTTGGCATGCTCCTTTTCTCTGATCTCCTCTTATGCCTGCTTATATGTTGTCTCTTTTGCTAGTCTTTCTGCGTCGTGTTTCCTTGTTTATTCTGCTTGTTTTATTCTTTCTTCCTCCCACTTATTATTTTCATTCTCTTGTTTTATTCTTTCTTCCTCTTAATTCTCCTTCTTATTCTCTTCTTGTTTCCTCCTTTCCTCTTCCTGTTTTTTTCCCTCCTCTTCCATTTTGGCCTTTTGTTATGCTTTTAATTTTGTTTTGCATTTCTTTCTTGGTTGCTTCCTTTTCTCTTTCCCTCTTTTGGGAAACCTTATTATATTTAGAATCTTTTCCTTTGCATGATTATCCATTTTTAGGTTCATCACCATTTGTGGGTTGAGAGACACTATCCTTCTTTGGTACATCTACAACCACTGTAGTATTGTAGAAGTTTTTGATCTTTTCTTCCTCTTAATTTGTGCTTGATATGTATGGCCAATTAAACTTTAACAACATACAGTGAGCCATTGCAATGCCTCTGGGATCATATCTACGGTAACTTAGCTCACCAAATTTGAGGCATTCCAAATCACCAGCTTCAAATTTTGTTTCTTTATAGCTTTTTACACAATATGTGCCCAGGTAGATTAGTAAAGTAGGCCATGGTGTTTTCTTTTCTTATATTAACATGCCTCCAAGTCATGTTTTCACTTTATATGCCACTTCCTATAGGATCAATTTGTTACTGACAAATAGAGGAAGTTAATGGGGAGGTTTTTGGGCTTTGAATACTCTAATGTATGTAGAATCCACCAGCATAAACTAATCAACTATATCTTGTAGTGTTTCTTTAGCTCAATTGGACATGCAGAGTGACTCAGTGTCAAAGATAATGTGATACAAGGGAGAGATAAAACCTTCAATTATCCTGTGATAAAGTTCCCTATAACTAGTTTCCCATAAGTTCCCGCAATAGATGTGCATAGGTCGTATGTCTAGAGAGAAGGTCCATCTCCATCCAAGTAAGTCAAACTGAAACTTTGACCACACACCATCTAGAATATATGATGTGATGTAGAATTTAGGTTGTCTCCCTATGAGTATATTTTGAGCTTCTTTTACTCTTATATGAATGGAGGTAGCTAGGATTTTCACCCAATTGAACATGCTTCCTTCTTGGGCACAAGTATATGTTAATGGCACCCAATTTATTCATATTTCTCTGCATCAATTCAGCCATACAATCAACAATTGGTATGCTTTACTTTATAACTTGGCATTGTAGACCCCATCTACTCTTATTCAGAACTTGGAGGGGTCTTACCACCATGTATTCATGATAGCCTTATTGGCTAGGCCAAAAACTTCATACCCATTTGTTGTGAGTGGTACCTATGTCTAGGCAATTTGTAATATTCTGCAATGTAGGGATATATATCGATATCTCTTCACATTTTGATACACTTCACCATCTTCCTCATCCTCAGGAATTTCTTTGTGGGTAAATAACCAATATATCGTAGACTAGGTTATTGACATGGATTTGTCAATGGAGCATACTATATTTTGGTATGTTGGGGTTGAGGCTATGGAACTTTATTCTGCCCCTTCTTCAACATCTTCAACAATTTCCTTGCTTGATCTCATCTTAGGTGGGGCCATATCTCCTATTGATGAGAAAATGTTAAGATGCTACAAATATGCTATACCTAAAATTTCAAAGATATTCATCATGATACACAATGTTAGAAAATTAAATAAAATTCAGTGTGTAGCACAAGGGAATGGGTTTGTGTATAACAAGTTAGTGCACTACGACACAAGGAGGGTTTATAGTCTACATGGAATGGATGTGCTACGGGGAGGATGCACTGAGGGTAAATATTATAGTGGCACAATTAACAATAGTAGTGCTAGATAAGTGGACAACATCGTTGCATAGGGATGAGTGATATACTGCACATAGATTTTGCATCGCAGTACAAAAGCCAATAATGGTGGCACTATTGATTGTAGTAACTAAGCTCTAGGTTTGTGTTGTTGACCTGGAGAGAATCATTAACTAAACCGAAGGCTTGTGTTGCTACGCTAGGAGGAGAGGGAGATCATAGGTTAGGATGTGTTCTATAACACAAAGCTTATTTGAAGTGATGCACCATGTTGTAGGGAAACACAAGAGATCATGTTGTTCCACAGTTGGGAAAGTAGAGAAGGTAGAAAATAGGCTAAGTGTGGGAGAAATGGGGCTTTGCAAATGGGAGGAGGAATGGGAAGACTGGCAGAGTTAGTAAGAATATCAAGGGAAGAAATGGGTTTAATAGTGTGCATGAGAGTATATATAACCTTCGCGGGTATAGGGGAAGGTCTAGGGTTAGAGAATTGAATGGTTGCACAAAAGATGAAACATAAATATAGAAATAATTACAAAGTTGGGCTCAAAGGCCTACTTGATGTGTGTCATGATCATTACATCCTTAGCATCAATGTATAACTTAGGAGGAGAGGAAGATATTTCGTTATACTTCAATGCAACAACGAGAAAGCGGATCTTGTGACAAAGATGCACTATGAAAATGGCTTGCGGGTTTTGTGCTTTTATATTTTTTTCACACGTGTGAGGGGTGTTAATGCACATTAAATTCTATCTCGTGAGAAAATTTGTTCAATGAACTAAGGTGATGTGCTAAGATGCAATATTGTGCAATGTTGAGGGATTATACCATGATGTGTTGACATGCGATGTAAAAAAAAACTATATTGCATTATGTAGGAGCATTGCACTGTGTAGGAGCAGTACACTGTGCTAAGATTCTTTTAATTTGGAGATGTTTATCACTTGAAAACAAAATAATGGAGACTCCAAATATGCCAAAAAATTTGGGGCTATTGTAGCTTCTACAACACTTTCATATACTTTAGTCCCTAACATATGTGAACAATGGTACAACTAAGACTAAGTTTATTTGGGTTGAAGTACAACAAAAAACATTTGAGGAGATATAATGTCACATATGTAAGGCATGAGTAATGTCTCTACAAATTGTAATAACCATTCAAATCAAGACAAATAACTCAAATTGTTTCATTAGTGTAGTTGTCACAAATCATGAATACCTAGGGTATCATCATAGTGAGACACTCTGTAACATAGCTCATAAGCACCTGGTCTATGAAAGGAAGCTTTATCTTATTATCCAGTTCTGTGAATAATGGAATCATCATACTCTAGGAAATAAAATTGTCATCCATGCCAACCATAGTCCTAGTTAATTTATATAGACACGTGGGAATTTATAGAATGACACAAATTAGTAGTGGTCTATGTATTTTTAACAATTCCACATGAACATCAAATACAAGAGAATAAACACCATTCAAGTTGTATACTATCCAAACTAACTATTAGGATATTCAGATATTTAGGAGTTAGTTAAGTTCAACTTAGTCTATTTTGTCTATCAGGTAAAATTATGTTTTTTACTGTATTTCTTTAGTACGTATTAACATGCATTTGTAGCTAAGTAATGTGAGGTCATAATATGTTCTAGAAATAGAGTGATATGAGGACACATATTATCCTTTATATTAAAGACTATTAATTTGTGGCTAGAAACCTGATTAGTCCATAATATTTATTTAAGGAGCATGGAGGGCCATTTTTTCATGATCAATTGTGAAAAAATACCATATATACAATTTTATTTTGTATTAATAAAATTATCTCAAGTGGCCACATTAATTAGGGTCATGGGCTATTTCCCTCTTAGAGGATTTTAACCATGTAAAACAATTGATGTTATGATATTTGATTTGGTTGTGTGAGTGGTTACTTAAGGTGTTTGTCCTGTGCGGAATACCTTGTTTTGCTAAACATGGTATCAGATCCTATTTGAAGATTTTCCCTGATTATTTATCAAGATCTTAAACCTGTGTAGCCCAATTTATGGGTTCTGCTATTTTCATGCAATTCTAAACTGAGTGGATTATTTTGTTCTATCCAAAGCATTGGTTTTAGTTAGAAATACTTCTCATTTCGCTCGAAAAGTTTATGTTTGCTCGAGATTTAACAATTTTTGTTAGACATAGGAGTGTACATTCTAAATACACCTTATTATTTGTTTTCTATAATTAATATTTTTGTTCTTTTTTATTCCCATTTTTCCATTGTTTCTAGTTTGTCTATGTTCTTTGTTGTGCACTTTATGCAATATCAACAAATAAAAAATATAGCAAAAAGTAGTTTATTTATTTCTTTCTATGTGTGCTCTTTTTTGTGTGTTTTGTTTGTCTCGGAAAATCATAAGTATCGATAGAAATTGCATTTATTGAGTAAGTTAATTGATATCTAACTCCATTATTGTTGAGATTTTAAAAAATTGTTTTCAAATTTTAGTTTGTTTTTGTATGTAATTATGTGGAACTTTTTAAAGGAAAAAACAAGGGTTTTGAGGTAAGCACACACATCAAGGAAAAAATAGGCACCCCTCATCCTTCATCAAACTTGTTATATATTGAGTGTAACTCACTTATTGAAAGTTACTTTATTTAGAAGAGGTCTCAGAGTTCAAGTCCTTTTTTCAAGTTCCATTCTAAAAAAATTCATAAAATCTTAAATGATTTCATAACTTTATTGTAAATTGTATTTCACTTAAGTTATAAAGTGAACAACCACTATAGAATCCCTTGAGGGGAAGCTCAAATAACGATGGTCGTGTAAATGAATTATTATGTTCGAGGATGTCCAATGTTCAAATACCCCCAATTCACCTTGTGCGTGTAGAAGGGGCATATGTATGCACCTAGAGTTTATAGTGGTAGAGGTTGTAATCGACCATGTGTCATGCAAATATGAGACTACCCTAGTTGCCGATTCCTCTAGTTCACAAAAAAAGAAAAAAAATGAACGATTATAAAGTAAATTTCATATTCGTTTTTGAAGTTTATAAATAAACTTCATTGTAAAAGTGATTCCCACTTATTATATAAAAGTGAGTAATTTCATAAGCAATTTATTTGTAAAGTTAGAGAAAGAAGGGAATACTTTTTTTAATTCAACAATCTTATCATGCATCCATCACCATATATACAAATTTTTACTTGTTGCATGGTGCTTTGGTCACATTTTATGTCTTTCTTAAACATGACATAACTTTCACATCCGAAGCATATTTTTAGTAGTATTTTTATATTTAACATTCTATATTTTCAAGTTTTTTCCATAAAAGCAGAAAGTTTTAGCTTTTGAATCCATATGGGCTGCATATTTTAATATCACTACTCTAATTGATCTTTCACTTACGAGTCTCAACTACTTCTCACGGAAATATCATATGGAGAATGTACTAAGAAGTAAAGAATTACATTGAATTACTTTGGAAAGAAAAGCTCCCATTGATGTTGAAAAGAAAGATGGGATAATAAAGGTGAAGAAGCACATGGGCTAACCAGAATGCCCATTTCTCTTGATTTATAGTTTCATCTTTAAAGAATAGATGAAACTTGGGTAAAACTTACAAAAGTATTTGTTTAACAAAATGTGATTCAATCTTCTCAGCCTAAAAATTAGACAAGGTATTTAAGTCTTAATGATTTCCCCTATATTGAAGATTAACTATATTAATTAAAAATACTTGAACTTTTATTTAAACATTGTAAAATAGATATGAAAGATGATTGGTGCATGAGTGTTATTTTTGCTAAGTTTGCTATTATATATTCTATTTCTAGTTTCACCTCCAACACAACATCTATTTCTTATTTTCATCAATGACTTATTGCTTATGGAGCATCTTATTATATGGATCATGATAAACCCATTTTTTATGTTCCCAAAAATTATAACACCAAACAAATATTTGTTGTTGATGATAGAGATCTTAGTGTTATAGGCTTTGGAAAAATTTAGGAAAATAATGGTCATTTCAATGATGTATTATGTGTTACAAGTCTATCCTGCAACCTTCTATCAATATATAATATCACTCATTTAGGTGAAGATAAATAATAGATTTTTTACTTCACCACGTTGTAATCAATAATTTAAAATATCCTAAGCATGCCCTTGCCACTAAAAAATGTTGATTATATTACCTCGCTTCACTTCAATCCGCTCAATTAAATCCTGCTCATTCTCATTCTCAGTTTATAAATCCTGTTAATTTGTTTTCAACCCATTCTTCTACCCATAGACCTTGTACTTCTATCACCCACAATCGTACTTACTAGATGTTGGGAAACTGGGCCAGTTCCTCTGGTGGTCTATCTGCTAGTAATCCTCCATGATTTTCCTCTCTATTGTCCACTTCTACAATGGCCCATATATTGCACTGTCCTTCACAGAACCCTCCACTATCATCTAGTGCTTTAGTTGATCAATTGTACAACCCCCACCTCAACATGACTACTCAACACTCTCCTGACTGATTCTCCTCGAACATTAACTATTCTTTGAACCATGGCTCTACGAACCTTGCCTCTAACCCTAATCCTATCCCTTTATGTTCATGGCTCAATTCACATTCTAATTCGATGCCCAGTTCCTCTTCACTCATGTTCACCTTGTCCCTTTGTAATAATTCCGCTCCTATTAATTCGTCTCCAACCTTTCTTATTCCCTTATCTCTCAATCAATTTATAATAACGAAAAATTTGGTCTTATGAATTTGATTCAATATAATAACATCTCTGCTGGCATTCCCTCCATTCATAATAATTCTTTTAATTCAGAAATTAATTAGATCTTGGTTAATAACAGTCAAAATAATAATAAAGGTTCATTTAATGATAATCATGATAATATTATTCAATTTAATAATAAGGGTTATTTTAATAATCTTCAAAATAAAATTAATAATAACGACCCTTTTAATAATAATCTTCGTAATAATAATGGTTCTTCCATTGATATTTCTATCACTAACTCTACTCCTCGTGATCCTAATACAATAGAGGGTCCTTCTCTAAATATTAAAAATCCCGCTCAATCTCTTGATATGAATAATAATATTGATATTTCTTCAGCTATGCCTCCTACCTCATCCCTTCCCTCTTCCTCAGATCCTCCCCTATCTAGACCTTATAGACTTTCTTATGTTGTCAACCTCTCCTCTCTTGTTATTGATTCACCCACCCTCCAACCCTTGGATAAAGGTTTCAACTTCTCCCTTGCTCCTCACAAGATTCCCATTGAAGAGATTCTTTACTCCATTGAGATTATTTCCCAAAATTGCCTGCTCACATTGCTAAGGAAATTCGTCAAGATTGTGGTAGGATTCTGTGGCGTGTTACACTGCCTAAACCAAATTTATCCAAAGAAGAGATCCAATCCATCAAGCGCCTTAATGACAACCCCCACATCCTTGTCCACAAGGCTAACAAAGGAAATTCCTCGGTGATTATGAACACATAGGACTATGAATCTAAGATGTTGGATCCCTTATCTCCTCATCTTATAAAATGCTTCCCAAGAACCCCTTAAAAGCCATTACTCAACTAGTTACTACTTGGCCATAAAGTCTTCCTCTTTACCTGCCTCCATCATGGAAAATTTTAGGGGATAATTTTTGCAAGTGGGCTAATTTTTCATGATTTTTCCAACAACAAAAAAATTCGCCAGTTTACATTTTTTATAAAAATGATTCGCCCAAATTTTACAATATAAAATTATTTTACCTTAAAAATCGCCAAAATTATATAGAGAGTATATATAAAATCATTATAAATTTGAATAGTTTAGAAATACATCAATAAACATTTTATAGTTTGCATATTTGGGACTAATGAGATTCACCAATGTTTTTAAACTTCAAGGTAATTTTCTATACTTAAAATTTTCCCTGCTCTCCATTCAACTTAAGCTTATTCCCCAAACTCCCCAAACGCCTAAAGTTGATGGTCAACTTAAAATTCTTAAACAAGTCGTTCCCCTCATCCCATTGGTAGCGCTATTGGAGCCCCAACCCATGCTTTGAGCCGATATTTAGCCACCAAACTCCAACAATTTGTGGGCTCTAGATCCTCCTATATTAAGGATTATGTTGATTTTATTCAAAAAAACAAAAAAATTCAAATTGATGATAATGACCTGTTGGTTAGCTTTGACATCATGATCGTTTTCATTAATATTCTTATTCTCGAAGCTTTGCAATTGATCTTGCAGTTAGTTGATCCTAAGACATTGAACCTGATCCAAATTTGCCTCGCCTCAACTTTCTTCTCTTTTAAAGGTATCATCTATGAGCAGACAAAAGGTACACCTACAAGCTCCCTGATTTCTCCACTAGTTGCTAATATCTTTATGGAACACTTTGAAGCTAGAGCTCTTAAATCTTGGCATCTCAAACCTAAATTCTAGTTCCCATTTGTTGATAACACTTTTTTCATATGGCAACATGGTCATCCTGCGCTTGATGCCTTTCATCCCATATTAATAGTGTTTCCCCTTATATCCAATTCACTATGGAAATCAAATCAAATAAATCCCTCCCTTTTTTAGATGTCCTCATTACCCACCTCCCTAATGGCTTCCTTTCCCATCAAGTTTATAGAAAAGATACCCACACTAACCACTATCTCCATGCCCTTTCAAATCACCACCCATCCCAGAAATTAGGTGTTCTTAAGACCCTAATATCCAAATCTCTAAAAATATTTTCTCCCCGATTTCTTTCAGCTGAAAAATCCCATCTACTCCAAGATTTCAAATCCTATGGCTATTCAACCGTGCAAATATTTAAATCCTTTCAAGTTGTTCCTCACCCTAGGACCGATAATTTAGATCCCTTTCCCCCTTGTGGCCAAGTTACTCTCCCGTACATCAAAGGTATACAAATATTATAGCGAAAATCTTGGCCAAGAACATTAAAACCGTTTTTAAGCCTCATAACACCCTCAAGCAATTATTTTGATCTGCCAAAGACAAATTTGATAGCATGCTAGGATTGGGAGTCTATTAGATTCCATGTTCATGTGAGAAATGATATGTTGGCCAAACTGGTCACCCTTTCAAAGCCCGAATCAAAGAGCACATAACTGGCACCAACCCACACACTAACCATAACCGTCTTGCTAAGTCTGCTATAACTGAACACTTCTTTAAGTCAAAGCACTTGATTTCTTTTAATCAAGAAAAAATCCTAGCCTCTTCTCCTTTGTATAACTCTCAAATTATTCGAGAAGCCCTCGAAATCGATAAAACCCCTGATAACTTTAATAGGGAGGATGGATTCAGGGTTAACCAGTCATGGCAACTTGTTATCCACCATCTCACCCATTAAATTCCCCCCTCCTTGGTTACCTTCTTTCCCTTTGGTTTACTTTTTGTTTAAAAAAAAACCCCTCCCTTCTCCTTTCTTATATATCTTTATTTATTATTCAACCCTTTTTTCTGATTAATTATTTGTCCTTCTTTTCTAACCTTTATATCCTTCATTTTAGTTGTTTTTAATATTTTTATCTTCAACTTTATTCTCTTTTTGTGTCAATTTTCCCCTAAACTTGTATCCTTCCCTCTTTAATCTAACCTTGATATATTACCTTAGTAGTTATAAATTTATTTATTTAATTTCTTCATCGTCTGAATTAAATGATTTTAATCTATTTAACAATTTTTCAAATTTATTATTTTAGAAATTCCTAAATATCAATTTGACTTTCTGTTATGAAACCAGCTCACAATAAGATAGAAAAGAGAGATAAACGCCTTATAATTCAGCCTCTTCCAGGGGGAAACCTCCTTTACATTACACGAATGAACAATTCTTGGATGATACAAATGACAAAACCTCATTTCTATATATAGGAGTCTAAGGGGTCACAATATAAATAGAGCCGAACTAACAATAATAATATAAGGGCACGAAGATAATAATAGTGGGCTTCTATGGGGCGCAATAATAACAATATGGGGACAATAGGGGCACAACAATAACAATAAGGGATACAATGACAATAGTAATGTGGGAATCACTAGTATTATAGGGACCTAACATGCCCCTCTCCTTCAAAAAAGTGTTGTCCTCAGCGCTTGAGTAGTTTTGGATGCTTCTATATAAAATTTTCATCATCCCATATGGAATCTTCAACGGGTAAGTTCTTCCACTTGCTGAGATACTCTAAAATTGATCGATTTCATAGTTATTGGGTTCTTATTTATTTAACTACTTCAGGTTCCAATATGATTTTTCCTCCCTCATCAAGTTCTGGCAATATTGTTTGAATTGGAAGCTTGTCACCTATAACCTTCTTTAAGCATGAAACATGGAAAACTAGGTGCACTCGGGAAGTTGTAGGAAGCTCCAATTTGTATGCCATAGTACCTATATTTTGCAACACCTTGTACGGACCATAATACTTTGGTGATAATTTATTATCCTTCTTATCTTTCTTGAGGGATATTTGTTTATATTGTTGTAGCCGTAGGAATACCCAATCACCTACATCAAAACTTCTTTCACTGCAATGTTGATCTGCCTGTTGTTTCATTCTATTCTGCACCAAGATGATGTTATCCTTTAAGAGTTGGAGAACTTGTTGTTAATCCTCGATGTGATCTTCCACTACTTGAAACTTAGAAATTTCTCTTAAATATGATGTGATGGATGGTGGATGATATCCATAAAGTGCCATAAATGGGGTCATTTTGCTGCAGTATGGAAGGAAGTGTTATACCACGATTCAACCAGAGGCAACCATTTGACCCATTGTGTTTGTTTATCAGATACAAAGAAACAAAGATATCCTTCCAAACATTTGTTTACTATCTCAGTTTGCCCATCAGATTGAGGATGATAAGATGAGCTATGAGCTAACTAAGTACCAAGACAAGAAAATAATTATGTCCAAAAATTTCCAATGAAAATGGCATCTCTGTTGCTTACAGTAATCTTTGGGTTTCCATGTAGCTTTTGAATTGTTTCCATAAATGCCGTAGAAACTGTACTCACTTTAAATGGATGAGATAATGCACAAAAGTGTGCATACTTGGTAAGTCTCTCAACTACCACCATGATAACACTCTTTCCTTCAGAATTGGGTAAACCTGTGATAAAATCCATTGAAACCTCCTCCCAACATTGGATTGGAATGGATAAAGGTTGTCATAGACCCGGGGTCTTAATTGTTTCAACTTTATTTTGTTGGCAAACCAAACATTCCGCCACAAACTTTTGAATATCTGATTTAAGGCCATCCCAAAAAAATTCCTTCTTAACCATGTGGTAAGTTTTTAGAAATCCTGAGTGCCCTCCTAAGGGAGAGGTGTGCAATTCCCTAAGAATATTTTGTTTTAGTTGGGAATTCTTACATAGGTATAATCGACCTTTGTACCATAACAAATAATTTTTCCAGCTAAATGTATCAGATGTACTAGGATCTTGTTGTAGCTTTTGAATGAGTGACCACACTTCTTCATCATTCTTCTAGTCATCCCTTGCTTCGTTTATCCAATCTGATTGGATAATAGAAATGGCGCAAAGAAATGATTCCACTTCCTCATCCTTTCTTGAGAGTGCATCTGCCACACCATTTTGCTTCCCTTTTTTGTAGATGATTTCAAAGTCATAAACCAACATCTTTGTGACCCATTTTTGCTGCTCTTCTGAAGATAATATTTGTTATAAAAATTATTTAGGACTATCATGATCTTTTCTTAACTTGAAGTGTCTTCCCATTAGGTGGGGTCACAATTTCTTAAGCGCATGTAGTATTGCCAACATTTCCTTCTCATAAACAGCTTTGTGTAAATACTTTCCTTTGATTGGACGACTTTCAAAAGCAATGGGTCTTTCTTCTTTCATTAAAACAACACCAATTCCATTTCCCGAGGCATCAAATTCCACAATAAACGGTTTTGTGAAGTCCGATGTAGCTAAAACTGGTGCTTGGCAGATTGCCTCTTTAAGATGTTAAAATGCCTTCATTGCTTCTGGAGTCCATGAAAATGCATCTTTCTTCAATAATGTTGTTAGAGGTGTTGCCATTCTCCCATAATTCTTAACAAACTTGTGATAATAGCTTGTCAACCTGAGAAATCCTCATAGATGCTTTAGGGATGTGGGGGCTTTCCATTCCTTAATGTTTTTAATTTTTCTAGGGTCTACCTTAACACCTTCATGAGATACAATATGACCCAGATATTACACCTCTTGTACTCCAAAGAAACATTTGGATCTTTTTGCATATAATTGTTTCTCCTCCACTAGTTTGAGCATGCTCTCAATATGTTCAACATGATCCTTCCAAGACTTGCTGTAGATTAGTATATCATCAAAAAATACTAACACAAATTTTCTAAGGAAGGGTTTGAAAATGGAATTCATCAAACCTCGAAATGTAGAAGGTACATTGGTAAGGCCAAAAGGCATGACAAGAAATTCATAATGAACCTCATGAGTTCTAAATGTTGTTTTTGGAATGTCTTCAGTCTTCATTCTGATTTGATGATATCCAGAACGAAGATCCAACTTGGTGAAGTAAATAGATCCATGCAATTAATCCGATAATTAATCAATGACAAGAATGGGAAATTTATATTTAATAGTGAGCTTGTTGAGCTCCCTATAATCTGGACACATGTGCCATGATCCATCCTTCTTGTGAACCAATACTACTGGAGCAAAGAAAGAAATTTGACTAGGTTGAATTATACTATCCTCTAGCATTTCTGCAAGCATATATTCAATTTCACTCTTTTGGGCATAAGGATATCTGTAAGGCCTGATGTTTGGAAGAGCACTTCCTGGAATAAAATGAATAGCATGATCATGATCATGAATAGGTGGGAGGCCTTTGGGAGTCTCAAATTCCATGGAATGATTGTCCAAGACTTTTTGGATATCTGAAGAAATAGATGATTTCAATGTGGGAACCTCTAGTGAACATAATTGTGTAATTATGCCTCATTGTTCTTTCTTTAGAATCTTTGTCATTCCGTTAGAGTTGATTATCTTTCCAAGTTTCCCTATGATACCCCTTAATTCAACTTCCTTTCCTTCTGAAGAAAATTTCATGAAAATTTCTTGAAAATTAAAAGCTATTGTAGCCATTGGATTCCTAGTACAACATCAGCACCCCCCATTGGAATAGAAAGCATTAGGCTATTCAATACATTTTCTCCCATGGATAGCTTGATATTATGGCACTTTCCTGAGCAATTTATGGTTCCTCCACTTGAAGCCATCACTTGACACTCTGGTGCTGGATATAGGAAGCAATTCAATTCCTTGGCTATCTTACAATGAATAAAATTATGGGTATTGCCCGAATCAATCAACACTATTACCTTTCTCTTCTTGATATGCCCTTCTATCTTGATAGTTTGAGGAGTTGTAATTCTAGCCAATGCATTACAAGAAATGGTCGGACTCATTTCTTCTTTCTCTAGGGTTTGTTCCTGGTGTATTGGTCCAGGTGGATGTTGGTGGCCACCCACCTATCCCATTTGGACCCCCACAACTGTCTCTTTCAGTTTTTCTGTTTCCTTAATTATAGCACAGTTTACTATTTTTAGCAGTTTTTTCGGGTCCTAAACTTCCGGAGCTGTTTTGAGGCCCTAAACGACGTTTTTTGGGAAATCCACTGCCAGCAATTTTTCTACCTAAAAATCGTCTTTTTCATCGTAGTCCTCGGAGAGATATTTCCAACGGGCTATCATGCGTGTCAAATGGAGATAGTACGACCAATTCGTGACCCCAGGAAGTTGATGTACCAACTTACCCAAAAATGGGGCCCACAATTTGGCGTTTCATCTTCTAGGGTTAGGTTTTGGAATGTGAAGGGTTTTCCATTGTTTCTCAACAATAAATAGGCCCTCGAGCCTCATTGTAACACATTTTTTTTGGAGAACAGTTCAGAGGCATGTAGCCGACACATCTCTTCTCAGAGATAAGCTACCATCACCCTAGCTGGGTTATTTCCATTTCTATTTGTAAGAATATTTCAGTATTTTACAGTAATGAAATGAAGTATTATTTCCACTGCATATTTTGTCTTTATGGTTATCTCTGTATTTTATTGCGTTCCTGTTTAAATCCGGATCAATGGTATCAGAGCGGTCTGCTTTTTCTTTGTTTTTCTTTGCATGTCCCCAACGAGGTCAGGATATAAGGAGTTAGGTCTGAAACTGGTCGAACCTTTGCAAGACGAGCCTCACAAATCTTGACGAACTCCCATGGCGGATGAGAAGAAAAATGAGGGGGCAGGAGATCCTATCAAAATCTTGCTCGAAGAAGCCCTCGAGTGACAAAGGAACGCGATGATGGACAACTTTGCCCAAATCCTTCAGCGGCTACCTAGAGGCGACGCATCGGCTTCCAACAGCTACTCTGGAAATGCCACACCGTTTAAGGTACAAGTTAATTTTGAAATCCCCATCTTCAAGGGTCAAATAGACGCAGATGCCGTAGATAAATGGTTAAATCTGCTCGATGGGTATTTTTCTGTTCATGAATTTTCAAGTCGGGAAAAGATTGTTTTCGCTCTTCTCAAAGCAGCCCCCCACGTCAAGGACTGGTGGGAAACCTACTGCGAACAGAAGGATGAAAGTACAGGCTCACTGTTTTCAGCCGCACCCACTTGGAATGACTTCCGAGATGCCATCAAGGAGCAGTACTACCCTGTCAAAAGCTATGAGGACAAATACATCAAATGGACCACACTGCGACAGGGACGAGACCAAGATGTGCCGGAGTTCACAAACATTTTTCATACCCTTCGCACACAATTTGGTATCAAAGATTCTAAGCTGCATCTGGTACTCAAATACCGTGACTGCCTACACAGATACATCCAGGAAGAGATGGAGTTCTTGAACATCTCCTCACTCAGCACAACATACCGATACGCTGTCAAAATCGAGTAAAAGTTCAAATAGAAGAAGCGAGACTTTGGATCTGCAAATCCAAAGCCCAAAGGACAAAGCCAAGGCGGGGTGACCTAAGACAACCCGTCGAAGCTGCAAGAAAAGAACAACACCATGAAGCCGAAGAAGGACACAGGAAAGTGGTGTGAGCTCCACAAGAGTCCCACTCATAACAAAAGTGAGTGTCGGACCAAATAGTCGCTGGTGGCCGAGTTGAAGGCTTTCGAATCAGATGCATTTTCCGACTCTGAGTCAGAAACCGACAAGGGGAATGACAAAGGGAAGCATATCATTGATGCGGATCCCAACGCCACTGTTGCTATTGCCAAGATCCAGAAAAATGAGCCCGAAGATCCAGAGGAGGGAGAACGTCTTTTCCACTCATAGATGTGGGTGAAGGGTTCACCGCTGCAATTCATTGTCGACAGTGGCAGCCAAAAGAACATCATTTCAGCAGAGGTCGTGAAGCAGTTGGGCCTACCAACTACACCACACCCACAGCCGTACAGTATTGGTTGGCTTCACGAAGGATGAGATCTCAAAGTTCGCTAGCAGTGCCGCCTTCCCTACAGCATCAAGCCCTTCACAGACGAGGTATTGTGTGATGTTACACCTCTGGATGTTTGTGATGTACTATTAGGCCAGCCATACTTGTGAAGGCGACATGCTGTGTATGAGTCAAGGCCTCGCGTCGTCATCATTTCTTTGGATAATTAATTATACATGATACCGGAGGTAGCCCCACCTATCGCCACCTCTTTGATCACTGCTAAGAAAGGCAGCAAGCTCATCTCATAGACTAGGAAATTTATTTTCTGTCTGGTTCGCTCCCAAAGTAAGGGGAAGATCATTGTTACATCCATGACCCCCGCGAAGGGTTCCTCCATACAGCAGCAGCAACAGAGGGATACAGTCGTGACAGAACATAGGAACAACTTCTCCTTACCCGGAGGGGTACCACACAAGTTTCAAGTGGGCGACAAAGTTTGGTTACATTTGTAGAGGGAGCGCCTTACCAGAACCCATTAGAAACTCAGACCACTTCGACGTGGTCCTTACACCAGTAACAAGGCTACGGGAAACAATGCTTTGAAGCATAGCATTCCTCCATTCCTTTGCTTGCACCGAGTGTTCAATGTGTACCGTCGCTGACCATGCTCCCCACCATTTTTGGGCACATCAGAGATTGCAGAACAGCTCACCAGAGACCTAGCTCAGCAGAAGCTTCCTCATCTCAGGGAGAAACTCAACGCAATGGGGACCATTGCTTCCTAAGGGGGGAGGAATGATCCAGGTGGATGTTGGTGGCCACCCACCTATCCCATTTGGACCGCCACAACTGTCTCTTTCAGTTTTTCTGTTTCCTTAATTATAGCACAGTTTACTATTTTTAGCAGTTTTTCAGGTCCTAAACTTCCGGAGCCGTTTTGAGGCCCTAAACAACGTTTTTTTGGAAATCCACTGCTAGCGATTTTTCTACCTAAAAATCGCCTTTTTTGTCGTATTCCTCGGAGAGATCTTTCCAAAGGGCTATCATGCACGTCAAACGGAGATAGTACGACCAATTCGCGACCCCCGGAAGTTGATGTACCAACTTACCCAAAAACGGGGCCCACAATTTGGCGTTTTATCTTCTAGGGTTAGGTTTTGGAATGTGAAGGGTTTTCCATTGTTTCTCAACAACAAATAGGCCCTCGAGCCTCATTGTAACACAGTTTTTTTGGAGAACAGTTCAGAGGCATGTAGCCGACACATCTCTTCTCAGAGATAAGCTACCATCACCCTAGCCGGGTTATTTCCATTTCTATTTGTAAGCATATTTCAATATTTTACAGTAACGAAATGAAGTATAATTTCCGCTGCATATTTGTCTTTATGGTTATCTCTGTATTTTATTGCGTTCCTGTTTAAATCCGGATCATGTATATCCTCTTCTTTTGACGTTTCTTGTTCCTTTCCTTCCTCCTCTTCACAATCTATATAAAATAATTTCTTCTCAGCACACTTATGACCTTTAGTGTATTTGCTATCACAACTATATCAAAGCCCTTTTTCTCTTTTTTCTTCCAATTGTTGTGGTATCAACCTTGTAGGTTATGGATGTCTAGGAGCAACAACACTTCCATCTTTTTTATTGTGAGTGGTAGGCTTCCTTGTTGCCATAATTTTGCTTTTCATTTTTCTTGCCAACCTGAATGCCTTATCCAATGAATCAGGTTCCCAAAGGCGAACCTCATGTTGGATGTTATCCTTTAAAGTCCCTATGAACACATCAATCCTATGCTCCTTTGGAATATCTTTTACCCTTATATTCAATTTTTGGAAGTCCTCAATGTGCTCCATCATTGAACCCTTTTGTTTGAGATTTTTCAATTGGCTAAAAAAAGTGTTGCTTTTTGTGTCCTCATAATGTGCTATCATTTCATCTATAAAAATAGCTCAAGTGAAAATTTGTTTACAAGAGGAAAGTCATCGATACCATACAAATTGATTTGGTTCCAAATATAAAGTTTCAATGCGTACCTTTTGTGTGTTTTGCATATTATAGAGATCGAAAAATTTCTCCATATGTAGTATCCATGTTACGGGATCCTTGCCATCAAAATTCTTCATATTGATATTTGGAACATGGTGGTTCTTCTATCCAAAGAGTCTATGAAATCATGATTAACATTTATTTTTTTCTCATCATGAGTTTCCTTTACTACCCTTTCTCCATTAGTAAGAATTTCTTGTAGAAACTTTGTCAAAACTGTCTTCAAATCTCCATCTTAGCATCCACGTCTTTCTTTAAATCATCCATCTTAGCTTCCATGCCATCCATCTTAGCTTCCACGTATTTCATCTTATCTTATATGACTTTCTTTAAACCATCCATCTTAGCTTCCACGCCTTTCTTTAAACCATCCATCTTAGCTTCCACGCCATACATCTTAACTTCTACTTCTTTCTTTAAACCATCGATATTAGCTTCTGTTACTTTTTGTGCGACTGCAATTTGTTGCACTTGGTCTCATAAGTTTGATATATCATGTTGCATTTCTTCCTCTTCTTCATGAGTCATGTTAGAGATTTCAGGTTGCTTACTAGGTGTTTCAATTTTCTTTCTTCGGGGTATCAATTACTGATAATAATGCTTCACTATGCCCTTTGAATTCCTTCAAACTAATTTTTCAAACCAAACTTATGCAAAAAAAAAAAAAAAAACTACACACCCTTTTTCACTTTGTAGGAGCTTGATATTGAATCTGTTATATCTCTGTAATTTTGGATCTCCAAGGTATGAAATTACTTCCTGTGGTAAGCCTTTGAGTACTCTTTCTAACCCCGTAAGTCTGATCAAGATTGGATTCTCCAATGAAGATTTATGACAAATCTCCCACGATACCTGATTATAGATTGGTTCACTAGAGTGAGATTGTACGAAGTGCAACGTGTCACAATTTTGACTTTAGAATCTGAAACTAATACATAGAAAACTACAGTCTGTCCTATTTCTCTAACTTCTTACAAAATTTCAATGAGATGCACAGAAAAAAGTTATGACGATTTTCCCAAAGTCACCTGTTTAGAATGTAATTCGGGAGTCTACACAAACCATAACTTCCTCAGATTATATCTCTCAAAATACAGCGAGACAAGATCTGAAATGCGGACTCGAGCTTCACCAAGATTTTGGCTCAAATGGTTTTTAATGTCAGAGTCTGAACTTGCGTAGAAACAAAATTATAGCAACAATTCCACGATGACTTGTTTGAGATGAAATTCTGGAGCTTGCAAAAACGCTAACTTCCTCAGATCATATCTTTGAAAATAAGGTAGACAAGATCTGAAATTCAGACCCTTGGTTCCAACTGATTTCCTCTCAAATGGGTTTTTGTTTTAGCTTTTGAAACTTCGTAGCGAAATTTTTTTAGCGAAAATTCCACGATGACCTGTTTGGAGCAGCGAAACCCTAAAATTCAAAGCTCTGATACCAAATGTTATGAAACCAACTCACAATAAGATAGAAAAGAGAGTTAAACGCCTTAGAATTCAATCTCTTCGAGGGGGAAACCTCCTTTACATTACACAAATGAACAATTCTTGGATGATACAAATGACAAAATCTTCTTTCTATATATAGGAGTCTAAGGGGTCACAATATAACCAAAGCCGACCTAACAATAATAATATAAGAGCACAAAAATAACAATAGTGGGCTTTTGTGGGGCGCAATAATAACAATATGGGGACAATAGGGGCACAACGATAACAATAAGGGATACAGTGACAATAGTAATGGGGGAATCACTAGTACTATAGGGACCTAACACTTTATTTGAATTTGACTTTGTCTGAATATGAAAAATAACCGATTTAATAATTAATTATTTTAATCTAATTTAGCCATTATTTCTAATTAGTTTGTTATAAATTCTCATTTAACCTTTGGCTCAATTTATTTTAAATCCTTACATTTCAATTTGATCTTGTTTAAATTTGGTCAAATATTTGTTTAAATTTGTTAATTACCTTAAACCTATCTTAACAACTATTTCTAATTATTCATTTTAAATTATTATTTTTCTTTTTAACCTTTGACCAATTTTATTTCTCTTTAATTCTTACCCAATGAACCCCTAGTTCATCTACTATAAAAAGGATCTTCAACACTTGTTTAATTATATATCTCTTTGGTCCCTGATGATGGATGTAGTAACCATCCAAAATGTTGGACGAATCGAAAACACTACACAGTTCATTTGTGGAAATCTCCAACAAGAAGTTGTATAAATTTAACAACTCCTGATCATCAAATTTTCCATTAGTTTTTATTGCTCATAGTGATGACTTAAGTAAACTTTGGCATGGGTGGTTTGGTCACTTAGAATATTTCATTGCAAAAGCTATGTAATCAAAATATGGTGATTAGTCTTACTCTCATTTCTTGTAGTGATGGTGTTTATGTCAACTATGTTCTTAGTAAACATCATTGAGACAATTTTCAACGATATTTTAACACTAATTTAGAAATAATTTTATTGAAAGGTGTTGCAACTAGACAAAAAGGGTACAAAGGCACTAGATTTATGATAAACCATCTTACAAAAATACCTTCTCCTATCATAGGAAAAAACATGAATGATCCAATCATTGTCCTACCATATCCTTGACTTACTACTTCCTATTTACATGAATAATTTGAAAGAACTATCCACATGAAATAATGCAAAAATAATACATAATCATATTTTATGGAGATTGATTCGTCCACTATTCAAGATAGTTAGCTAAGTTGCTAACATAATTTATTTCACATGTTTCTTTCTTCTTTCTTAGTTTGATTACCTTCCCCTTATTAGTGGGAAAAAAGGATACGTCTTTTCTCAAAAACTCTGCAAAGAAAGGGAAGTTAGAAATATAAAGTTGCTTTGCTTCCCATTCCCCTTTTCTTCTTCTAATTCCTACTTGACTACTTCCAAAATTAATTTTGAGAGGGTGTCAATGACCTAAATAATGCCAATTTCGAAGCATGTGAAGTTGAGATCTCTGACTTTTTGTTGTTGGATCTGTGTGATGTTGAAATTTCTAAGTCTAACCCGTTATAAATTTTCCTACACTATATGGTTTATTTCTCCTACTCATTTAATTACTGAACAAGTTATTTAACCATATAAATAATGAAATAAACACAATGCAGTCTCAACCATCTACAAATCATCAACTGAAAGAAATAGACAAACACACAAGGGACACCATTATTTTTGGAAAATCATCCCCGGAAAAACGCAACTTGGGAAAACTGATGCAACAGTTCTGAGGGTTTTATTATTAAACAACTTTTATTGAGTACAACTGGGTGCCAAACTGGATCACTCGATAGTGAAATCTATCTAGCAGTAATACCTCTCTTCAGAAGCAAATATTTTGAAAGTATGCTCCAAGGAGCTCTCTCCAACATCTCTTTGAGGCTCAGCGTCAGCCTAGAGCCTTTTAGGTCAGCCTCCTAATGCACTGTGCAGCCTTTCTGGCCCTTTGCGTCACTTCTGTAGCCTTTGCGTCACTCACGCAAATCCTCTGGCCCTTTGCGCAGTCACTCTAGCCCTCTGTGTAGCTTCTGTTGGCTCTGCATCTACCTCTCTTCCTATGCATTGGTCTTCCAACACTATCTCTGCCTCTTTTTTATGCTTTCACTGCCCCTTGCTACAACTCTGATCACTGGATCAATTTCTCTTAGCAAACCCCGCTCTAGAAAATCGAACTAACTGATCAATCTGGTGTACCTCCAATTGACCCTCAAACCTCCTCTTATACTTTTCCCATAAAGTCTTCAACGACCAAGATTACATCTCTAATCAATGGATAAGATTAGATTTGACTTGATCCATGTCATTTAGAACCTTCTAACCCAGTTTTATATTAATATCCATGAATATTTTTATTTTCCTAAGTTTAGACTTAGGAACCCATTAAAAATATTAATTATTTTAATATCTCCTTCACCAGGTAGAATTTCCGCAAACCATTTTTGGGTCTTGGAAATCTCATGTGATTTAGCCTCTCCACCAATTTTCATGGCTAGAGCACATCCGATGCTATCCCAAATCAACACTCCCTCTTAGCAAGGAATGTGCTCTAGTAATACTCCACCACTGAGCATCACCCTAATTATACGACACCGGTACCTGTGTTGATGCTAGGCCTTCCTGCCCAACATCCTCTGCACTGTTGCATCCTATACTATTGCCCATGGCCCTACCACTGCTACTGCTACATCTGTACGACAACTCCCTCTGCATTTGTGCTGTGGTTGGTCCTTTCTCCCAACACTACATCTGCACTACAGTTCTCTCTCATCATGATGCATCGTGTTTCCCATAGCAATACCACTGTTACTGCTACACTGCAACTCAGTTACAGAGAAGTAACTAATCCACCCAGCTACTGACATCCTTGTTAGGCTAGAAACCCTCCCCATGTTGAATCTCTCTCTGCCGCTATACTTTGCTCCCTCTATTGTATCTGCGTTGTCGCAACAAATCTGTGCCTCTTGCACTTCTGCAAACCTCTATGATCTATCCTGAACTACTGCAACCTCCTATGTGCCTCTCCTGCTGCTACAACCCTCTCTACGCCACCTAGGACTGCTACAATCTAGCATTCTCTACCGCTTCATCTGCATTCACTTCTACTAACATCCGCCATCCTGCTACTGTCACTTCGGGGCTCCCATAGCTGGATATGATCCAAGATTTTGGGTACCTCAAGGATCCTGCCCCACATCCTCTGTAGTCCTTCGGACTATGGCTCTATGTCTCCCCACCTCTTCTCTAGAGGTACATGAGCACTCATGGCACAGTCATCATCACCCTATACCTCCTTCTCCACCTTAGCTGGGGCTACCTTGGATTCAGACGCCTGTCCCTTATTCTTCTTCCTAGGACACTGGGTTGCATAATGTCCCAACTCCCCGCAGTTGAAGCACTTTATCTTGGAGAGGTCTTCTTTCTTCCTCTTCCCTTGCTGCCTCGCAGATGCCAGAGCCGCATCTTCTTCCTCCTCTTTCTTGACCCGGGCTCCTTTGCCACTACTTCTTGCCTTGGTCAGCCATTTGATCTCTTCTTAGTGAATAGTTTCCCACAGTTATTCCCAATCTGGAAGATTCGCTCTGCCCAAAATTCTTTGGACGAATGTCTCCCACTCCTGGGAGTCTACATTTAGGGCGGTCCTCACCATTAAATCTTGATTTGACGTGGCCGCTATGGAAGTCAGTTGGTCCTGAATCTCCTGCAACCTGCCAAGGAAGTGATCTATCTGCTCCCATTTTTGCATCTGATATGACCACAACTGATTCTCTAGTAGCATCTTCCTCTGCACGGAAGTTCCCTAATACAATGTCGTTAAGGTGTCCCACATCTCCTTTGCCGTATTATTCTCGGTAATACGTTGAACTACATGATCCTTAACCCCATAAAGGATTATGCACTTTGCCTTGGCCATTGCATCCTCATACTTTTCGTTATCAGCTAGGTCGACTGGGATAGCCATGGTTCTCAAGGCGAAGGCCTTGATGTGATGTCTATCTAGAACAGACAGGATCCTAGCCTTCCAGATGACAAAGTTGGACGCCTCGGCCAGCCTGTCCTGATCCCTCAGTTCGTTCATGGCCATATTTGCTCTTCTTTTCGACTCCTCTGAGTCTCTACTTCCCTCCTAGAAGTTCTTTCTTCTACTCCCTCTAAGTCTCTACTTCCCTCATGGAAGTTCTCTTCTAGAATCCCTCTAAGTCTTGATTTCCCTCCTGGAAATCCTTCTGCCAACAGTAAAATTGTACCTCTCCGATCCCCTTTACCCCTGAAACAACGATATGGATATCTTGGCTAGAAATTCACCTAGGTAGGGACTCCCTCTACGTTGGTTTTGTCCTGTTAGGTACTGTTATGCCTCAACAGAAACAACACCCCACCAGCTTCACATTACATAATCTTCCCATAGCTTCCTATGCCCCAACAACTGAAGAGCTGAGCCTCTAGGCTCTTCGCAATCTTGGCGGTGGCTGAATCGCTCCACTAGCCAACTGTGTCACTCCTACTTGGCTGAGAAAGATGACGTGGCTCTTTGTGAGCCTCTCTGCCACTCACAGCTTCTGCGTTGGCCCCTTCTCTGGCTCAAACTAATGACGTTGGCCCTTTGTGTCAACCCTTCTCTGTGCTTTCTGCTTAAGAACAACTTTCGCCACTCGGGACAACTATTTTTGCTATAAATTCTCTGATTCAGCTAGTGCCTTCAGCTCTCCTGTGATCTGCAACACTCTAATACCATGTTGAAATTTCTAAGTCTAACCCATTAGAAATTTTCCTGCACTATCTGGTTTATTTCTCCTACTTGTTTAATTACTGAACATGTTATTTAACCATATAAATACTGAAATAAACACAATTCAGTCTCAACCATCTACATATCATCAATTGAAAGAAATAAACAAACACACAAGGGACACCATTATTTTTGGAAAATCGTCCCCAGAAAAACCCAACTTGGGAAAACGGGTGCAACAATTTTGAGGGTTTTATTATTAAGCAACTTTTCTTGAGTACAAGTGGGTGCCAAATTGGCTCACCCGACAGTGAAATCTATCTGGCAGTAATACCTCTCTTTAGAAGCAAATATTCTGAAAGTATGCTCAATGGAGCTCTCTCCAACATCTCTCTAAGGCTCAGCATCAGCCCTCCTGCCCTCTGTGCTAGCCTAGAACCCTCTGAGTCAGCCTCCTAATGCACTGCGCAACATTTCTAGACCTTTGCGTCACTCATGTAGGCCCTCTGGCCCTCTGTGGAGTTACTTTGACCCTCTGCGTAGCTTCTGCTGGCTCTGAATCTGCCTCTCTTCCTCTATGTTGGTCTTCTGGCACTATCTCTGCCTCTCTGCTATGCACTCACTACCCCTAGTTGTAACTCTGATCACTGGTTTGATTTCTCTTAGCAAACCCCACTCTACAAAATCGAACTGACTGATTAATCTGGTGTACCTCCAACTGGCCCTCAAGACTCCTCTTATACTTTTCCTATTGAGTCTTCAACAATCGAGATTACATCTCTAATCAACAGCTAAGATTAGCTTTGGCTTGATCCATGTCATTTAGAACCTTCTAACCCAGTTTAATATTAATACCCATTAATATTTTTATTTTCCTAAGTTTAGATTTAGGAACCCATTAAAAATATTAATTATTTTAATATCTCCTTCACCGGGTAGAATTTCCCCAAACCATTTCTGGGTCTTGGAGATCTCATGTACTTTAGCCTCTCCACCAACTTTCATGGCTAGAGCACATTCTCTGCTACCCCAAATCAACATGTGAGTCCTTTGGATTTTCTCTTCCACTTCCTCTTTATCCTCATGGAATTTGAATATGGTGGGTTCCTGTTAATATGATGGACCAATTTTATCTATATCTACCCTTGCTTCTTCCACATCCTCTTCTTTGAGAGCTTCAAATATGTTTCTTATGGGATGGATGAGCATGTATGAGGCTTTGTTGCAAGCTAAAATCTCGGGCTATTGCTTCTTGCACCTTCTAGATACCTATTGAACTGAATCTTGTTCATTATTTCTCTAAGAAATGGGACCCTACTTTGAAATGTGTGGTGTTCCTTGAGTTTTTCAACAAATTTTTATGAACTGACCATACTCATGGTCTAAATTACAATTGAATTAGATCTGTTCCTAGTCAAGGGCTTGAAGATGACTCCAACCCTCCATAGTGGCTTAAATTGTATATGGCAGATACTTTTATGAACTCTAGCGTAAGAATAATATTCCTTTTTGGCTCAACTTGGTCTATATAATGGTGCAACTCGTCTTCTATGGATTTGAGAGAAAACTTCACCGATAAGATGATGGGGAGATGTGATAGACCCTCCCATAGAGGAAACAAGATTTACATATTTGGATCAAAATCCAAGGTCTAATGGGTAAGGAACATTCCTTGGAACCCATAAAATAGGGACCTATTATGAAGATGTAATCCCTCTCTTCTTTGTTGCTAAATAAAAAAAAAATTAATAACCCATACAACAATAAAAACTAGAGATATGGATTGCAACAATATCTTAGTGCTATGAGATCCATACCTAGAATTCTTAAGGGTTACGATAGAGACCCATGAAATTTCCAATAAGAGATTCCTCATGCAACTTTATGGTTTTCCTCTTTTGCATTTGTAAACTTGTCTAACTTGGGGATGACTTTAGGTCTTTGAACAAATCTGCTCTTCTCTAGGCATTTCCTTCTAATAGAAGCTTTTAGTAGAGAAGCATAGGCTTCATCCTTATGATTAGTAGATGTATCAATGGAAACGAGAGAGGAAGTTTTTATTATAGACCTCCGACTTGACCATAACTAACCAACATGGAACCTAAAAAAATTGATTCAAAATGGTTTTGGCTTCCTTTAGCACCATATATCCAACAAATAATTCCTAAAAAAAGGTACCAATGGCTAGTAATGGAAGGTGATGGTTTCCTACAGTCCTTCACCAAAGATTTATATCTATAGGGAATCAATATTCTCTTCCACTCTAATGTGGGACTTACAATAAATACTTAGAATGATGATTTTGACTTCCTCTTGCATGATATTTATATTAATATTTCTTCAAATAAAGGTGGTGATAGCTAGGGTAAACCCTAGCCATTGAGGATGATGTTGCTCAACCACATTGTTTTTTTCTCAAAGCTTATTTACAATAATTTTATATATCCTGAACTTCTAACACATTTTTTAGGTCCTTCTAAGCATGCATTTTTATTTTATTTTGATGGCCTGGATTCTTATGGTATCCAAGAATTCCAACTACATAGAGCCTGGAATAATATTTGTAATTGTCCAAAGAACTCCCAAAATCGAGTTTATCTCTATGTGAAATATATGGCTTCAATATGTTGATGTATCAAGTATGATCCCTAGGGATTGCATCTCCTTTTCCACCTTAACTCCTCGGATTATGGTTTTGGATTTTATGATTTTTTCCTTTTTTTCTCTCTATGGTTCACAAGCCTCGAAGATTGGTGATTGCTATGTCCACAAAATATTTGTACTAGGTAGATCCACCCAAAGGGATCACTTTCTGTCAGTTTAACCACAAATTTTGACCCTGAGAGTGTTGAGACAATTGAACATGTGACCTTTCAATAACAAATGTTCTTTAATGACATGGACTCAACCAACCGAGCTAATCCTCAGGGCTCTCTTATTGTTTCTATTACTATCACAAATTTTGGCTTTAGCCTCCCAACATGATATTTTGCAAATTGAGCATAACCTCACATATCTTCTCAAAGGCAAGCCACCACCATTCTATCCACTCTGTCTTGCTATGTACAATGTAGTGTTTTTCACCAATTGGTTTATTAATACAATTTTATTTTCATAATAATACTCTACTTTCAATACTGTATCTTGTGTTATCATTGAAATGTTGTGTTCTTTCATTCCATTCTCAATCCAACCTATATTATGCATACAATCACTATGTCTAAACAATGCATGATCAACTTTCATATTGGAGGCTATAATGATAATACTGTTATTCGATGTTTTCCTCATGAATCCATCTCATAATTTTGTTAGGAACACCTTAGCAATGTGATATAACTATTATCCGTGATGGTCAAAAATTACTTGCTAGTTTGAGAAGCATAGGAAGTTTAGTACACATTCCATGGATGAGGAGAAAGGAACAAATATTAGAATAATGTTGTGTCCCATAATAGTGTTAGTGAAGGTTGTAGAGAAACCAAAGATTTGTTATGTTTTTATGAAGTTAGGGGACAACAAGGTTGCAAAAAATAGTGATTCCATGGTAAGTGAAGAATGAGTTGAGAAATGATGTTGGGAAATGAAGCACTAAGAGAATTGCAAGAGTGGGTCAAAGGAAAATTATAGTGAAATAAGTTGAAGTGGAAGAAAAAGGTATAATATGAAGAAATGAAAATGGTATTATGTTTCACAAATCAACTAGGATATGATATTGTGTTTAAGTTTCTTCCTAATTTTCCATTATGGCTATAAAGGGATTAGCATGGTAACGTCCATACTTAGTGTAGGCATAAATAATTATAACATATAAAACATATAAATAATTATGATGAATAATACTAAAACAATATTTACCATGGATCGTAATTCATCCCCATTAATAATGGTCCCTAATACGTCTTAAGAATTCCCGAAAAAAAATAATTCCCATTATATTAAAGAGAAAATAAGAAAACTTTTGTTACGCTTAAACTAAAGCGAAATAATACTTGTATTTTGAGAAAAAGGCACATCCTCACAATAATCTTATAAAGTGCAGTTACTTTCTTCCATGTGTGTCTAATTATCATTTCACTTCTCTAATATTTCATGTTAGTTAGAATATCAAACTCAGTATTTATGTTAGTTAAAGGACTAAACTTTGTAAATAATTACTCAAATAATAAAGCAATATAAAGCTACAATCACTCCACTCCATGTTGAAAATTGAATGTAAATCTAGGTACGATTGTAGAACAAGTTTGAAACGATTGACACTATATGATGTATGAACTATATAATGATGGTGCAACTTTCAAAATTAGCTTTTGAAGTGAATATATTAATTGTGGATCCAAAAGAATTAAAAAGGAATGCAAAATCATATGCATATAATTTTTGTGCTTAGCACTGCGATGACTCATAAACATTTTCCGTGTGGTATGGTCGATGTTTTTAACAACCTTATCATATCATTTTTTTACCTATTTTTTATGTAAAAAGTGTATGCAATGACCAATTTAAGTGTGGGTGGTTGATAACCCAAAATCTCATGCCCCTACACCTGCGGTAGTCTTCCAACCGCTGGTAGCAAGGTGCGGCACCACCGAACGCGTTCTTTTCACCAATACTAACATTCGTGGACTACGCCTACTTTCACATTAACATACTTAGCTTGTGTTTCACAACTAAGTAAAAGCAATTATCCTTTATACTTAATGAAGCCCATACTCATTCATTATCATCATGCAATTAAACCAAGAACATCAACAATTGCAACAAGTATAAAGGGGAGGGGAAACTCCCCGTAATGTGAGTCTGCACGACAATTTATTAAGAATATCAGATTACAATATAAGCGTGTCTTGGCCGAACCAAGTCTCACACTTAACCAAATTTTACAATAGACAGGCCACCTGCCTTTTACAACATGCTGTGCACCCTTGCACGAAGGGAGGTGCTCACCCGAGCCACCAAAGATCCCTTAGCCAAGTCCTACACAAACCGTATGCTAAAATCCACCCAATACATGGCACCCTTTGCCAACCATCAGCTAAGACAAACCTGCGCAATTTCCAAGTCTAATGCGCATGAGATGTGCGCATTTCCTTCACCAAACTGCGCACTTCCTCTTGTCTTATGCGAAGGCCTTATGAGCGAATGCTTGTTTTTTGAAATGAGCTCTCCTCACACTTCATTTATATGCATCTTCACGTGGGATTACATGGGGGTGTCAGCCCCTTGGCCGACCCCACAACATACCCACAAGACTCTTATTAACAAGTCGGCTTTCATCCTTTAATCCATCGCATATAAGTTCGCCCAGCACTTAGTCGAATTTCCAAGTGTTGCACTTATCATCGCATTGAACTCACAGGAACATCGCTTCCCCGTGTGTGTTCGCCCGCCCATGCGCCCGTGTGCCCGTCTGCGCGCCCGCCCATGCCCTCGTGCACGACTTTCCCGATGCTCATCGCACCGCGGTTCCGGAGGTCCTTACATCCTCCTCCACCTGAAATTGTTGTTGTCCTCGACAACATACCATCTCGGTAGCTCTCCACCAAGACCATCATTCATCCATGATGTCGACCTTTCTACACAAGGCAAACATCCCTGCAACATATGTAGAGACTCTTCTCCACTATGTCTCGGCTTAATGACCACTGCCACCTTCACCATACCAAGGTATGCTCTCCATCAGATGTACTTTTGATCCATGATTGCTGACCTCTTGTCTTCATCATGTGTCCCCATCTGAACTGCTGCCATGATACTCCAACACGATGCCAACACATCTTTGCCCACTGCTAGCCCTCATGTCTCAAACTAGTCGGGTGATCAGTCCAACTATCACGCTCAAACCATGAGAGTGAACATCCTCATGCCACCATTAGTCGTTTCTCAAAACATCCTGCCACATCCTTGAATCATCAAGAATCTATCTCCATAATCCATGCTCAGGTCCATGGAACTCCATCCACCTCATCTGCAACATGTTGTCCATGATGTTTGGTGTCAATGTGCTATATGAAATTAGCCACATCTATCCCAACATCATCATGTGTGTGTGTGTCTCCTCCATATGAAGAGATCATCTCCTCAAACCGACTCTTGATGTGCCACATCTAGGTCCATGAAGCAATCTCCATCATATCTACAATGTGTCATCCCTCAAGTCTTCCATAGAAACAAGTATGCACTTGTCTCACCTGTCCATCTGCCAAAGTAGTTGAGTCTCGGCTCAACCCATGCCCAAGTCAAGGCATCATCATCATCATTGTAACTCCATCACTTCAAAGTGTCTCATATCGATCCTCCACATCAAGTCACTCTTCCAAGCGATGCCCATACATGTACTTTGAAAGTATGCATCCCATACTGCATCAAAGTCTCTTGACCTCAGCTCCTCAATGCATCAAATCCTCTAAGCCCACTATCTATGAAGTCCCTAAAAGTCACAACAATCTCATGTCCTCATGAGCTCCATAAGTCACCTCCAACCAACATCTCCATGTAGTTTGAATGCTCCATAATCTGCTCACAAATCCATCCAAGTCCATGGCCTTGTTGCACTAGAGTGTACAACCTCTCCATAGGCTCACAAGTAATAAGTCTCCATGTCACACTAGCAAATCCATCTACACAACATCCCTGCCTTGGCACTCTTCCTTGGATGTCCATGACACCTCTACAAGTGCTCCCACACAATGTCCCTGCATAAGATTGCCATGATCCATGCCTCCAACCTGATGTCCATGACTAAATTGCCCATGTAGTCCAACCAAGTAGACTCGTCACAACAATCGGTCATCCTCATCCAAGTCTTCAATCTTTGGTTTAGTGAACTCAGTCACCCAACCATATCATCATGTCATAAGTCCCTTCATCATAGCTCCTCCACCAAAGTGTCCACCACGACTATCTCTTGGTCTCGGCCATGAGAAGTCCACCCAAACATCATCAAATGTGTGCCCTTCAATCTGTCCATGAGTCATGCCGGGCACTTAGCTAATCTCCATATGGCTAAAGCATGACCCAATACTCCACAACGATCATCAAGTTCCTCCCTTGTCAAGGGCCTTTGTACCTTCTACCACAAGGTCACAAACAACCCCAACAAGTCCTGCAACAATCGACAATCCTTGCTTCTCCATACAAGGTTCCATCATAGTCATCCATGGTAAGATCCTCCCTAGCATCGGCAAACTGGCTTTGCCCTTCCCTGCATATGGTCCATCCACCAAATGCCCAATTGAAACACAAGTACCAATACTTACTTCATCATCATCATGAGGCTTTTCCTCATTCATCCATGTCTGCAAACCGCACGATCCTGGTCCAACTTGATCATCCTCAAGTTCATCCTCCATCATGGTCATGTCTGCAACATCTTCAACTATCATGGCTTCTTCTTCCTTGTTAGCACAATCTGCAACTTCACCTTGCTCCATTGTCCAACCAAGTTGAAGAAGCTCTTCTTCAATGTTCCTTTCCAAGACTGCAAGCTTCTCTCGAATCCAGGGATTCTCTTCTTTCAACCGCTTCAACCTGTATAAGGTAAGCAAGACCTTCCCTTCACCTTCTCCCAAACTTGCCATGTCTTGTCGTTCAGCTTGGCCCAAGCACTAGGCTTCACCTCTGCTAAACCTGCTTCCACTATCACGAGCAACCCTGCTCAAACCGAGTCTTGAAACTACCTTCAAATGCTTCAACACCTGAACCTGTTCAAGTCTCAATACCTGTCATCAACTTCAAACCGTCACGAGCAAACCTTGCTCTGATACCAACTGTCACGCCCCTACACCTGTGATAGTCTTCCAACCGCTTGTAGCAAGGTGCGGCACCACCGAACGCGTTCTTTTCACCAATACTAACATTCGTGGACTACGCCTACTTTCACATTAACATACTTAGCTTGTGTTTCACAACTAAGTAAAAGCAATTATTCTTTATACTTAATGAAGCCCATACTCATTCATTATCATCATGCAATTAAACCGAGAACAACAACAATTGCAACAAGTATAAAGGGGAGGGGCAACTCCCCGTAATGTGAGTCTGCCCGACAATTTATTAAGAATATCAGATTACAATACAAGCGTGTCTTGGCCGAACCAAGTCTCGCACTTAACCAAATTTTACAATAGACAAGCCACCTGCCTTTTACAACATGCTGTGCACCCTTGCACGAAGGGAGGTGCTCACCCGAGCCACCAAAGATCCCTTAGCCAAGTCCTACATAAACCGTATGCTAAAATACACCCAATACATGGCACTCTTTGCCAACCATCAACTAAGACAAACCTGCGCAATTTCCAAGTCTAATGCGCATGAGATGTGCGCATTTACTTCACCAAACTGCGCACTTCCTCTTGCCTTATGCGAAGGCCTTAGGAGCGAATGCTTGTTTTTTGAAATGAGCTCTCCTCACACTTCATTTATATGCATCTTCACGTGGGATTACATGGGGGTGTCAGCCCCTTGGCCGACCCCACAACATACCCACAAGACTCTTATTAACAAGTCGGCTTTCATCCTTTAATCCATCGCATATAAGTTCGCCCAACACTTAGTCTAATTTCCAAGTGTTGCACTTATCGTCGCATTGAACTTGCAGGAATGTCGCTTCCCCGTGTGCGTTTGCCCGCTCGCGCGCCCGTGCGCCCGTCCGCGCGCCCGCCCGCACCCTCGTGCACGACTTGCCCGACGCTCATCGCACCGCGGTTTCGGAGGTCCTTACACAAAACCTCCAACATTGCAAAATATTATTTCTGCTGATATACAAGAAGGATCATCATCTACTATAGTATCCTTTCTTAGAAGATCTACAATAGATCGCAGAAGAATCGATTTAGCTTGCAAAGCATCATCCATGTATATTGATCCACAAGTAGTAGATACTGCTAGTTATTTTACACCATCTGTAAATTGCCCTCATATAGATCTATTTGAATATGCCCAAATTGTAAATTTTTCATCCTTGTAAGTCATTTGCCCAAGCTGTAATCAAAAGATAAATCTCAGTAGCCTTGCTGATTATGTCATACATCAGAACCACCATCCAAGGACGGGAGTATCGCCTCCTACAACTTCTGTCACTCCGTGTCCAAATCTTAAGTAATCTGAAATATCTTTCCCTCATGATACTGATCATGTAATAATGATTCATGAGCTTCCATCTTTGGAAAATGAAGACCCCCGCCTCAAAGACATGTTTAGAAAAATGCGTCCTACTGGTAAGCCTCGCTATGGTCTAGGATATCTGGAACAACTTGATGAAATAATCCCTCAAGCCAGTTTTGACAACTTTGTGCCTTCTGATTGTAAGAAGCCATAAAAAACAAAAATGCACAAGTTCTTTTTGGTTATGGAAGGATGTAGGAAGCATACAATTGATCATCAATGGATGAAAAATATGCTTAATTGGGATTTATACGCTCATCCTGAGGCTGAAAGTTTTGACCTTACCACTCCATACCTAATAAAAATAAGATTATCCCATGAATGGAAAACATACATGCAAAAGAACAATGTCTGGTTGTGTTTTTATGAATGGAAGAGGAACCAAGAAAATACAAATGTACAAATGGTAGATGTTGAATCATCCTCAACAAAACATTCTTGGACTGCCATAGATGGCAGTAAAATTGAAACTCCTACCACCTTCCCTCCTTACAAAGGCATTGTATTAGGAGAAGCACAGAATAATGCTAAAGCCATTCCGGTGATCATAAAAGATGACAGTGCCCTTGGTATTGATGGTAGGATACAAAAAGCTAGTGAACAGATAAACTGGACAAATACAATAGTTAAAGGGCTATAAATGAATTGTGCAAAGTCTATTGAAGTTAAAAAAGATTTTGACAGTATATAAGTCTCTATAAATAGTATTAACAGAGCTCTGAATGATGTGAACTATTCCTCTACTGTATTGAAAGGTTTTGTAAAACGATCCTTAACAAGGAAAGAAGATGTTGAAAGGAAAGTAGATATGGGAAAACAATCTACTCAGGAATCTATTGAAGAACTGTCTGAAAAATTTGATAAACTTCATATAGCCCCCCAAAACAAACTGATTCTTGTTTTTTCTCTATTCAAGAGATCTGTAAATATTCAACGTCCTGTTAAGCCTGGTGATATATTTCCTTCTCTCTTCCCTAAAGAAATGGCCAAAGAAAAATCCGAGCCAATGACTATCTCCTCACTGTTTAAAGAAGTAGAGCAACCTGAAAGCTCAGAACCACATTTTTTCCCTATCTATGAGCCTCTCTAAAGTCAATATACCAGGTATCTAGCATCTGATCTCAGTGGAAAATGGAAACTTCCATAAACACATAACTTCCATCCTCTATCACACAGAGAATGGAATATTGACAATCTAAGTGTTGCTCAGATTCGACAAATGATAGATCTTATGTTTATAGAATATGTTATCACAAGATCAACCCCTGATAGGCTACTGATCAAGTGGACCTTGAGTAACTCTTTCAAACCAACTTTTGACTGAGGCTTAGCCTCCTCAGCCTGAGAGGGCTCTCTCAAAGGGTTAATGATATTGATTTAAGATATGGATAGATGGCTAACTCTATGGTTTGGGATTTTATATGTTTATAGGTTGAAAGATGGAGACTTGCTACCATTGGGCTATGGAGTCAGTGACAGAGATAAGGATAAAAAAATATCTCTTCTTATAAAACCGAGGCTTGTATATACTTCAATGAAAGAGTGACACATTCAGGAAAGTCTCAATAACTTGAAGTTCATAGGAGTCAGAGCATGTGGGCATGAATTCTGAGTAATGATACATCAAGGTATTCAAAAGGAAAGAACTTAAAGTGTTTGATAAGAGTTTAATACCTAAAGGAAGTCAGAGCATGAGTAACCATGAATTCTGAGTAATAAGTATTAAAACATTGAAGAAAAGCATCCAAAGATAGGACCCAAGAACTCAATTCACCATAGTTTAACACTTAAAGGAAGTCAGAGCATATTCCTCCATGAATTTTGAGTAACAAGCATTAAGACTATGGAAGTAAAACATATCAAGGATAAATGATAAAGATAAAGCTCACTGAAGTACACTAAGAATCTTAGCTTCAGAAAAGTCCAACTGCTTCTGTATATATTAGTCCCTGCACAACATTTACAAAAGTAGTCTTTTTCTATAACCTTTTCCAACCCTTGTTACCCTAGATTTTCTCCAATACATAGAGTTCATTACCGGACTTATATTCCTCCTCCAGCATGAGGGGAATTCTAATTCCTCCTAATTTGACACCTATTGACACTTAAAACAAACTATTAATTACAACTAGTTGTTAATTAGCAGTCCTAGTGACCTAATACAACTAGGAGTGTTACTCCTTATTATGACTAAACCACCTCAAATAAACATTAAATGCATTCTTTGACAATTTTAACCTCATGAAGTCGAATTTGATGAAGCCTCCCACGTTATCACTTGACTGCTGATGAAAAACCCTAGAAATTAGGGAACATGTTTCCCTGTTTTTAGGTTTAGGATCCTTGAAAGTTGGCACGTGGGACAGAGCCTTTATCTCCTTATCCATGACACATTTTACGAAACTAAAGGGGGTTTTTGTATTCCATGTTTCCTAGAACAAAAACCTCTCCTGGTTTTTTAAAACACTTCTCCATCTGTTCAGAATCTGTCCTTGAACAAAACGTGTAAAACAGGGAAAATCCGTTCTCTGAAATTAGGGTTTCAAAGAAAGCTTAGTATCTCCAAACTGAAAACACTTATGAAGGAAGTGACATAGGTTATTGTAGCTGGAGAGTTGATGAAGAAAAACCTCCTTCAAAATTACAAAATACCCTTTCTTGTGACCACAAAATGTCTTTGAATATCAAGTGCAAACTGGCAAATTCTGGTTTGTGGAAAACTGCACCTACAGCAGTTTCGTAGCGCAAGTTTAACCATAAATTCCTCCCACTTCAGAACGAATTTGAAGAAACTGAAAGAGATTTTTGTAGTTTAGTATGTTAGGAAGAAAAAACTCTTTGAAATTTAGTTCTCAGTTGCTCAGGAGACCTTTTGGAAGTTGACTAGTAAAAGTAGAAAACAAAGATTTTTATGCTGAAACAGGCTGCTTCAGGGGTTTCGTAGCGCGCTACAAAAACTTCTAGTTCAGAATCCCCAAATTCATAGTGCAGCCAGTGCAAATTCTGGGTTTTGTGCGATGAAAACACCTAGAGTGAGCTTTTCATTACGAAAACCTTGACACATGTTTGACACATGGAATTTTAGGTGATGTGGGACCAGTGATGGGAAAGAACGGAGTGTTGACCCTATTTGACCATACCAACAAGACTCTTTTCTAAATATTAGACAATAAAGCGACCATGGAAAGACTAGACCAAGACTAACACCAATCCTTTGGAATCTTAATGATGTCAAAACACATGGTGAGGCTTTTAGGACATGGAATGAGGCTGTGAAACTTTTTTTTTGGAAAAGAGAATACTTATTGAGATGAGATGACTCAAAACCTATAAAACTATGACTAGAAACAAGGAAAACTTTCCAAAGCTTAGAAACAAAAATTTTAGGGTGACAACAGAATACAAGCTCATGTGCCTAAGGGGAAAAAATGAAATAGAAGCTTGTAAATCTATTGTTCAATGCTTTACTAGAACTTTGTTGAGCTAGTGCGAAACAGGGTCATCACCAGCAATAATGGCAAAACTGGAAAATGAAATCTTGAAAGATGAAGATGGAGATATCATTCATAATTCTGATGGAGATCCACAAAGCAATATGATTGGGGCACTAACTTCATTCATTTTAGAACATTGGTGTGGAGGAGAACTTGAACTTTCCAATAAGCATGAGATAATTCTCATGAATATTAAATGTAATAAAATGTCTCATTATGAAGATTTTCATAGAGACTGGATTCAGAGAATATATGAGGTTAAAGATAGAAAAAATCTCTTGTGGAAACAAATCTACTTAGCAACATTGCCTTCAAAATTTGTAGATTATCTAAGACAACAAGATGCTTTTCAGTTTCCTTTTGAATCCTTTACTTGGGGAGAAATATACAACATCATAACAAAAGTTCTGGTAAATTTATGCACTAGTATGAAAGTTAATAAATCTTTGCAGAAGATGTCAAGATTACCAGACAACAAATCCATCTGTAACAAGTATGGTCTTGCTATAGATGATCCCATAGTAAAAGAAGAAAAGCTAAAAATAAGGCCATGAAAGAAAAAAGACAAGAATACAGAAAATATCCACGGAGGAAAAGAAAAGGGACCAAGAAAGGATACTATAGATATGTGCCAAAAACACATTACTATGAACCCAAGTGTTACACAAAAATATCGTCACCATGATTATTTGCAGTCAGTATGGGTCTATCAGCACTTGTATTATCCTCCTAAGCAAGTCTTAGACCTCAGCTCTTCAAGTCAAGCTTTGAAAATGAGAGAAAGACATTAAAAATCAACAAAGCTCTGGTTCCGCACTTTCTCTCACTGTTGCCTGTGGTCCCGCACCCCCTGTTTACAAAACCTGTGGACCTGTCCACTCTGACCCTAAAGGAGTGGGTGCAGATCCCTGTGAAAGTCAAAAAGCACAAGTTTATTCTAAAAAACGCACTTTGGGTTAATTCTAGATGATTCTAGAAGGAATTTTGACGTGGATTGGTCGCTCTTAGGTGGTTCATGCATCCCAAAAGATAAGGAGCTAATCCCTTTATGAGAGGAGCTATCCCTTTGAAGGAGGGCTTTATCCCTTTGAAGGAGGACCTGGTAACTTCCCTCCATTGCATTATAAATTAAGGCATTGGGCTGGTTGCTAAAGAGGTTAGAAGCTGAACATTTTTGAGGGTAAATGCTGGTGGAATTGAGACTTCCTAGTTAAGCTTGAGAGGAGAGATCACATACCTTTTTGGCTTCATTGGGAAGAGAGTGAAACTTGTCAAAGTAGAGGAGACTTCTTGTTGGACCCTGGGAGGAGCTTGTACATCATCAAGGCACGGGTTGTAAAGTTCTTCTTTGATTTGAATTAATACAATCAGATTCATTTTTCTCAACAAATTGTCTTATGTCATTTGTTTCATGAATTCCTTGATCTTCATGTTAAATATGCTTTATGATATTGGCTTTTCAGGTGCTATTTAATTTTTTTTCTTGTTTGTGTTTGCAGATTCGCAACGAGGGAGCTCATTTGGATCAAAGGAGCGAGGCTTCCACAAACTTGCATTGGACCTAAGGTAGGCCTAAAAACACTTGTTTGCCTTTGTTCATAAACACATATTTAGAGAAAGATAGTTTTTTATTGGCTTGCTTGTCACTAGATTCGTTAGATTCTAGGAAGGTCTGTCTTGTCCGCAAGATCGACTCATTCTGTGTGACAAAATGGCGACTCCACTGGGGACTTGATTTTTTCCTTGTTTTTATTTTGACCTGAGAAACTGTGTTTTTATTTCTATTTTTGACTTGTTGTGTGTGGAATTGGGTAGATTTAGTAGATCCAGGATTATTTTTTGTTTTTCATAACTTTGGGAGAGGATCGCACCCTAGTCTTGTGACACAGTGCAGACCTATCCGCACTTTTGCTTTTAGCACAGAGCGGTACCGCACCTGTGTTAACTGTGGGCCTGTGGACCCTGTCAAAAATTTGGAAAACCTAAGATTTTCTCTGTTAGTCAGCTTAGTTTTGTTTAGATGTTATTATCCCCTGCCCAGACCTGCATATAACTTGTCAGAAGCTTTCCTTAGGTTAATTTCATTGGTGCTAAGGTTTTAGGTGAAATTCCTAGAGGTTTTGATTATTGGGTTTGGTTTTCATTTTGGTCTTGTAGTAGCTCTGAGCTTAGAAGCTGTAGAAACCTCAGATCACCTTGGTTTTTACCAACCTTCATATGAGTCTGACCATTTGAAAAATCTACCTTTGTTGAGGAATTTGCTTTGTGTTTTCTCTTTACAAAACTTCGAAAAAGCTTGTGTTAAAAGTTTGGATTTCATTTTTTAAAAAGAAAACGAAATTGGTTGTCTTTTGACTGATTTTTGATTCTGCATAAATTGGTCCTTAGTTTACATCTAGCTAAGTAAAACATCCTTAAAAAAGACGTCTTGTAAGCTTTGACTTCAAATAGGTTTTTATAGTTTATAGATCTCAAAGTTAATCATTTCCATAGTTTTGAGTGTTTTATAAAAAATACAAAAATCTCTTTTGGAAAAAGTTTGTTTTTGTAGTGGTTGAGTGTTTTGAAAGAAAAGGGAAATTTTTGTGAAAATAACTAGTTGTCTCATTTTGAGTGCATTGGAAAAGACAAAAAGATCTTCTTTTAATTTGTTTGTTAAGAAAGATTTGTGTTTACAAGTATTTGCATTCTCAAACTCTTTCCTAGCTAGAAGTTCATTGAAGGAAAAAGATTGTTTAATCATTTTAAGTGCATTTTTTATTGATTTTGAGTCGAGTCTTCATACCACGAGTTTCATCTCCGCACCTCTTGACTTAAAAAAAAACCGATAAAAATAACGCTTAAAGTAAAATTCATCTAGTAATATTTTTATTTCTAGGGCTCTGATACACCAACATATCTTAGGTTAGTGTCTTGGAGTAGGGAGTAATTAACTCTCCAAGACAGTAAAACAAACAAGTAGCTGTATCTTGCGGTAGGAGAGAAATCCAATTGTTGCATTTATGCTCTGGGAAAGCTCCTCTTAAAGGAGAAGCACGAGATCGTGTCTTAACCAGTGTGGGAATCAATCCTTCCTCATTGGGAACGACGCCAGATATTCACGTATTAAAAACGGTAAACCTCGGATTAACCATTGTCGAGGAGCCTGGGGTCACTTGTTGGTAAACCTTGGATTATTTCAAGGAGCCTTCAAGGGGATTGAGCTTGTTACTCTTTCCTTGCGTGTGTATCGGATCGTAGACTGTTCACCCAGGTATACTTGTTTCCGTTGGTAACCTTAGTGACCATATTCTTTAGGATTCTTCCTAAGGTGACAGTGGTGGGAAGATCCCACTGTACCTGGAGCAGAAGTCGGCTAGACTCACTTGGATTTTCTGGGGGGTTCTCTTCACTCGAGATGGTTTAGTGGAGAAACTTGTGCTAGTCTATTCATTAAGCAGGTTGCCGGGGTAACTGTTCTGACCGCCATTTCTGTATTGAACTCTGCGACGTTGGGCTTCATCACCAACTAGTGTTTTTAGTACGGAAAGTTACTATTTGTGTGTGTTTGATCTCCTAGATTCTTTAGGCGTGTGATTAAAATTTGTTTGGTTCTTTAGAGGCTTTAGGTGGTTTTCATTGAGATTTTACTTTGTTTGCGTGTGAAGTAGTTAAATTTTTTTAATCGTGGCTGAATTACCGAGGAAGTCCCGTAGACTTCGGGGCTAACCTCCTAAGTTTTCACCGAGCCAGCCTGAAGGGTTAAGAGCCCTCGTAACTCCTAGAGACAGTAGAGTTGGGTCACCTGAGGAAGGAGAGTCTTCTTTGGTGGTACACCCTGATTTTCAAGCTTTAGTAGCAGATTATAATCCACAATCAATGGCAGTTTCCGAAGTTACTGGTAGCTTTTCATATACTAGTGATATAGGTGAGGAACCTGAAATATCCGAGCCTGAAAGTGAATTTGCTGCTACTCCAACATCGAGGTTTACTTCTCCAGCTTCTAGTGGTCCTGGTTCACTTAGGGTAGAAAGAATAATTACCCAAAATCTTCCTTTTGGACTTATAGCTATCGAAGAACTTGCTACTCCGGAAGAAGAAGTAGGCATCCCTATCCCTGAAAATCAACTTGCTATTGAACTAAGGGAGCGTGAATAAATTTTTTACAGTCCACCTAGGAGCAGTGCTTGGTATCTTTCTTTGACTAATTTCTTGGAAAACCCAGGGCTAAGTTTTTCACCACCTCGTGTTCCTTATCACCCAACACCTAGAGGTTATTATCCTCTGTTAAATATGTCAAGACAGTCATCCATGTTTACTCAATCACCAGAATCCTTTTTGTACGACGGTCCTTCTGTTCTCTCTGGGTATCAGTTACATTCTGGTACTTTTTCGGGAGCATTTCCTCAACCCATTGAACAAGGGTTATTAACTGGAAACAATGGTACTAAGCCGTTGAGTGTAGAAGATATTCTCATGATGTCAGGTACTATTCCTAATCCTCAACCTCAAGGTGGCCAGTTACCACCTGAGGGTCAGCCTCAAAATCCTCAATTATCGCCTGGGGGGCAACCTCAAGGTACCCAATTTGTGCCTGGGGGGCAACCTCAAGGACAGTACATACCTACGAGACAGTACGTTCCTCAAGGTCAACCCTAGACTCAATATGTACCCCAAGGTCAACCCCAGTATCAATATGTACCTCAAGGCCAACCCCAGTATCAGTACGCGCCTCAAGGGTATCAACCCCAAGGTCAGTACTCGAGCCAAGGTTTCCAACCACCCTCCGGTCAATCATATGTTCAAGGAATGGGAAATGTACCTTTGAATTATTAACCCTACCCTCAACCCAGTTATAGTCCTCAATATTCTCAACCTGTTATGGGTCCATACCCCGGAATGAATTTAGTGTGGGATCCATCACAAAATCAATAGGTCTTGCAACTGAATGTACAGTTGTCATCTCAAACTGGACAACCCTTATTTTCTGGTACACCCCAGCAACCTGCCCAACCTATCATTCAAACTTCTGTACCGTCGGTAGTTTCTCAGCCTGGGCATAGTACGCCTTGTACTCCGCCTCAAACGGCTGCTGCAACATCTGTTCAATCTACCCCACCTACTTCTGGAGTATCGACAGCTCTGGTTTCTACTGTTCCTGTATCTACTCCTCAGACATCTTTACCTCCATCTGGATCTATGATTCAAACGTCGGTTCAGATGCCTGTAGGACAACCTGGTTCAAGTACGGTTGTCACAAGTCAACCACAATTTACTTATCAACCGTACCAGGGACAGTACCAATTCGGTCCTGTTGTGCAACAGCCAGTCTATCAGTATCAATCGTACCCTGGGTACACATATCAAAACCTCAACAACCCCAGTACGGTCCGGTTAATCCTGGTTTTCCGGGAGGATACAATATCCCAAATGCAATTCCTATTCCTAGTTACCCTGGATATCCTCCTCCTGGGGCTGGTCTCATGACCCAGAGTTTTAGGGACCCTAATCTTCAGTTACCATTTATCGCAAATTTGGACTTGCCTGACTTGTCGCGCCTAATGAACGATCCCATTAATTATCTCCCGTTTTGGCCGCCAATGCTGAATAAGTTGCCTAGTGATATTCCTAAGTTTGAAGGCAAATCAGGAGAGGACCCGTCGAACCATGTGATGACTTATCACCTCTAGTGTGAGTCGAACTCCATTTCAGATGATTCAATCTGTCTAAGGCTTTTCCAGTGCACTCTAATTGGTCTCGTGGCCAAGTGGTACATTGAGTTACCGTGAGGCACGTTTTATAACTTTAGTCAGTTAGCTACCTCGTTTTTAACGCATTTTCAGTTGCCAGTTAAATATGACAATGGCACAGAATTACTAACTTCATTAAAGCAGTCGACGTCCACTTACATTTCAGACCACATTCATGAATGGAGACGTCGACGGCGTTTAGTGAAGGTTTTTATTCTAGATCAGATCTTAGCTGAATGGTTTGTAAAATCTTTGTTGCCAAAGATCATTGAGGATGTGGCTAAGGCCGGAGTCGTTACTGAGGAGCAAGTAATTGCTCAAGCACAGTACCTTGACTTGGCTTATACTTAGTCCGGTACGTTACACGAGAAAATCCCCGATCTTCCTAAGCAAAATCAAATCGCTGCAGCTCCTTTAGGGTCTCATGCCGCTGATGGTATGATTGGTACGGTTAACACCAAAAGTAAGAAGAAGCCTTCCAAGAATTCTTCTCCTATCATAACCTTGCCAGATTCCCCGACAGGAGATTCTTCCACGGAGATTTCCACTGATATTCACGTTGTAGAGTCATCTACAGCCAAATCAAAATCCGGTGGTAAGAAGAAAGGGAAGAAGAAAAATAAAACGGATAAAAATTCAAAAGAGAAACCTGAAAAAGCGGAATCCAATGATGAAAAATGCAAACCTCGTTATCTTTGTCTCATTTGTCACAAAGAACATTTTACAAGAGACTACCCTCATCGTACAGAGGTTACGAAGATTGTAAAAGGTTCCCAAACGCCTGCTGTTTTGAAGGATCCTTTTCCAAGTCAAGACAGTAAGATGATAGGTTCTTCCTCGAGTGCTAATGAAGAACCCATACTGATGATGTCCCATGTTAGGATTGCGACTCGATTGCATGATTATGGTAGTAAAAGTCCTGTTGATGGTAAAGAAGCAGAATCTTCTCATTCTAACCCATCAACCTCAGCTCTCGGTTATGATCCACTACAGATCGAGAAACCTAACCCAGACATGGTAATCAAACCGCCCGCCAATGGTATACTTTGAAAGTTAGCTTTCAATCCACATGCGAGAGTGGCTCAGAACTACAACATTGTTGAGGATTTAGTTGTTTCACCCTCAACAATGTCGGCTTTGGAAGGCTGCAATCATGTCCAGCACAGCGTAAGTTACTTTTGTCGGCTATAGGAGTTGTTGATGTTCAGAACTCGAACCTAATAATTTTCGATCTAGAAAATATTACACCGCACTTACCTCATCAAATGGCTTTCCAGATCCTAGTGATAGTAAAAAACAGACCTATTCATAGGACTGTGATTGATGAGGGAGCCTCAACGTGTAATATGTCGATACAGTGTTGGAGATCGCTTGGTTCTCCTTCACTAAATCAATCCCCGACGATTCTAAAGGCCTTTGATGGCCGTGGGTTTCATCCTTTTGGCATTCTACAGGATCTACCTATAGGGGTTGAAGGAAAACCTGTTAATCTAGATGTGGAGGTGGTTGATGCCCCTCTAGATTACAACCTTCTCTTGGGTCGTAGTTGGTCTTACGCTATGACAGCTGTCATTTCATCGGTCTTTCAGGTTATAAAGTTTCCTCATAATGGAAAGATTGTAACAATAGACTAGCTGGCTTACTTTTCATCTGACCCAGCCTCTTCTGAAAGTATTCAGCATGTCGGTAAAACGACTATCCCGTATAAGGATGTTGGAGTAGGACTAGTTAAAGATGCTGGTTTACTGGGAACTTTTCCTTTTCCTACGATCAACACATTGTCTTCTTTTGCAACCATTCATATGATTTCGTCAGACACCATTGTTTATGATGATCCTTGGATCGTTCCTTCTGAATATGAGATAGATTCATTTGGTGATGTTATGCCTTTGAGTCCATTTGAAATTGCATATGAGGCTGTGCAATCGTTTACCGACCCATCTTCAACCAAAATTGACTTAATGAATGTGGTATGTGAGGAATCATTTTTCACATCAAGCTCGGATTCAACAGCTGAACTTGTTCACTCTGATGAGAAAATTCGTGAAATCCTATGTGTAGAGGATTTACCATGGGAAGATCTCCATCACAGATCTTCGTTCTTACCCGAGAATGATTGTTTTGAAAATGATTTTTCATCAATTTTTATGACTGAATATGTCAAGGAACCTCAGAATCCAATGAAAAATCCTGATTCAGAGTTAAATTTTAGAAATATTTCTCGAACTATTCCTGTTGACATTTCGGTTAAGCCTGGAATCGATTAGAACATTCATATAGGTGCCTCGTGTACAGATGATGAAATTCAAATATATAAGGCCCTATTTCAAGAATTCCGCGACGTGTTTGCCTGGTCCTATGAGGAAATTCCAGGAATCGACCCCGCAATTGTTGTTCATGAAATCAAGACTTACCCAGACGCTAAACTTGTCTGACAACGTTTGCGTCAGATTCACCCAAGAAAAGTTGCTGCCATTAAAGCAGAAGTTGAAAAATTACTCAAAGCAGGTTTCATTTATCCGATCCCGTTAACGTATTGGGTATCGAATATTGTTTCGGCTAACAAAAAGCAAGGGACAATAAGAATATGTATCGATTATAGGGACATTAATCGAGCCTGTCCAAATGAAAATTACCTAACTCCCTATATCGATCAAATCATTGATGATTGTGCCGGCAGCGAAATATTCTCCTTCATGGATGGTTTTTCCGGATACAATCAATTCAATATTCTACCTGCCGATCAACCAAAAAAAACTTTCATTTGTCCATGGGGGACATTTGCTTATTGCAAATTACCTTTTGGACTCAAGAATGCCAGGGAAACTTTTCAAAGGGCCATGTCTTATGCGTTTCATGACATCAAGCACATTGTGCAACCCTATCTCGATGATTTGCCTGCTCATTCATTACATCGAGCTGATCATCTCATCGATTTACGAGCAATATTCATGAGGTGTAGGCATTATCGGATTAGGTTGAATCCACACAAGTGTGTTTTCTGTATAGAAATGGGTCGATTTCTGGGGTTTGTCATTTTGAAAGCTGACATTTGCGTCGATCCCTCGAAGGTTGAAGCTATTGTCAAATTGCCTTCTCCTTCGAGTCTTCTCCAACTCCAAAGTTTTCAAGGGAAAGCAAACTTTTTACGACGATTCATTCCTAACTACGCCAAGGTTACAAAGGGTTTTACCCGGTTGTTGAAACATAATACTCCATTCTATTGGGATGAGATAGCTTAGAAATCTTTTGATGCACTAAAACATGCGTTGGCCCATGCACCGTTATTGCATCCTCCCAATTACAACCAGGACTACTTGTTGTATCTCGCCGCCTCTCATTCCACCATTGGAATGGTCTTAGTTCAGGAAGATGATTTCGGTACTGAGCATGTGATATATTACCTTAGTCGAACTCTAATCCAACTGAGCTAAAATACTCATGTGGAGAAATTGGCATTGGCAGTTGTTCAAGCTATCCAACGTTTTCGTCACTACATTTTACTACGTAAAACTACAGTGATTTCTGATTGCAACCCTATGATCTACATTTTGACCAAGCAATTGCTAGGGGGCAAGTACTCTAAATGGATTGTCATCCTGCAGGAGTTCGACTTGGAATTTGAAAAATCTAAGTCTAAGAAATCTTTAGTTTTTGCGGAGTTAATGTGTGACTTCCCGCGTGCTGACACGGAAACTGTGGCAGAGGAGCCCATTGCGAACGAATCCTTGTTTCTCATCAGCACTTTAGATCCATGGTATGGAAATATCATCATTTATCTCCAGACCCAATCCTTTCGGCCAGAAATTTCAAGGTCAGAACGTCGGAAAATACGATTGCAGTCCCAACAATTCAGGATTATTGGAGATACTCTTTATCGCCGTGGGGCGGACTCTGTTTTTCAACTTTGTTTAACTCACGAGGAAGCTGAAAGGGTTCTAAATGACTGTCACTCTGGAGCGTGTGGCGGTCATATGTCTGGGTATGCCACAGCCCAAAAGATATTGCACGCTGGCTACTTCTAGCCGTCTTTTTTTAAAGATTGTATTAACGCAGTCCGAAAATGCCACAACTGCCAAATTTTTGATCGAAAGATGCGCGCTCCACTTGCTCCTCTCCACCCTATAATTTCCATTGGTCCTTTTTCCAAATTGGGTATCGATTTTATTACATGTAACCCTCACTCGGCCGGGGGGCATGCGTATATCATCCTTGCGGTAGATTATTTTACCAAGTGGGCCGAGGCGATACCTACATTTGAGGCAGACGGCAAAACAACTGCAATTTTCGTGTTCAATCATATAATTGCTAGGTTTGGTGTTCCACAAGCGATCATCACTGATCATGGGCGTAATTTTTGAAACGTTATGATGACCGAACTTACAGGCCAGCTTGGCTTACGTCACGATAGTTCAACTCCTTATTATCCACAAGCTAATGGTCTGGTTGAATCCATCAACAAAGTTTTAGTCATCATGATCTGATGGATAATTGGGATTCATCGGTTGAATTGGCATAACATGCTATTTTCAGTGCTTTGGGCGTATCGAACCTCAGTAAAAACGTCAACAGGGTTCACTCCTTTCCAACTAGTTTATGGTCTGGAAGCTGTGTTACCCATTGAATGCGAAATCCCATAATTGCAAATGGCCATCGAGTTACTTGGCTCAATTAGATGAGAATCGACGTGATTCTGCATTGGCGATCGAAACTCATGCAAAACGTATGAAAGCTCAGTATTATCGAAATGTGACCCCTCGAAATTTTTCGGAAGGAGATCTAGTCTTAGTGTATGATCAAGCTAATGATAAATTAGGCACTAGAAAATTCGTTCGTATGTGGCATGGTCCCTATGTTGTCAAGTGAAAGCTAGCAAAAGGGGCCTATGAATTGGTAGACTTTGACGGGGACTCTTTAAGTAAACCCAGAAATGGTCTTTACCTGAAGAGGTATTATGCTTAAAGAATGGGTATGGAGATTTTTAGGATAGTTTTCTTTCTAGCTGGTGTGTTTTAGTTTAAAAAGTGTGCTTAGCTTAGAGAGTGTTTTTCGTCATTACTCCTGCTTATCTTGGTTTTACTCTTGATATTGCAGATGTCGATGCTCTCCAAACATACATTGGTTTTGCTGATGGTGCTTATCGTAATACACGGAACATTTCTTCCACAGCTTGGGTTATTTATTCACCCTCTGACGAGTTAGTATCTATGCATGGGGTGAGCCTCGGTCAAACAACGAACAACATTGCCGAATATAGTGCAGTGATTGAGTTATTATCTGAATCTATTTCATTTGGGATTCGCAGTTTGATAGTGAGGTTAGATTCTGAACTCATTGTATTACAGCTTAATATAGTGTATGCCATTAGAAATCCAGTGTTATTGAGATTATTTTTGAGAGTGCCTCTTGGAACGTGAATTTGATTATATTGAATATCAACATATTCCAAGATCTTTAAATACATTAGCAGATGCAATTTCTTCTCGAATGTTAAGTAGACATTTGCAATAATCATACATGTAAATTTGAAAACATTCCATAACATGATTTACAAGATAAGCCGGTAATAGTGATATATATATATATATATATATATATATATATATATATATATATAATATAGGAGTGTGTCAAAAATACATCGTCCTCGATCATAGGTTGAAAAACACCTTATGATCGGCAAAAATGATAAGTACAAAAAGCAAAAATGTCATATGTGCCTATAATAGGCGATCATCCTATCACTGGTGATGATCTCAATAAGAAACCACTGCACGGGCCACTTTGCAAAGGAACCTCCTAAAAGGTCCTGGGACCCCAATCACATAGCGCTGAAGTCGACGAGGAATGTCATCTATGCTAGTCTCCGGAATGTCTCCTGTCAAGCGCTCTAGATGACTCTCCGGCCAAGGTCTGCTGATTCGTCCTGTGGGGCTAGCACGACTGCGGCTGGTTGTTTCCTCTCATAAGGCCGGAGAGCGGCTGGTCACTGTGGACCCACATCTGCATTTGAAACTTTTACTATCAGTTTTGGGACGAGATAAAAAACAAAAAAAAATTAAATAGGAAAATGTTGAAAATGATTTTACTTGAGTCATCCCATTGCTCTCCTGGTGGAAGAGCCATGTCTGGGTCACCACGAAAATCTACCCCAGTGTAAGGGAAGTCCTGAATAGAAAAAACCTGGTTTTCCAACCATTGGAAATACTCAGGTTTGAATCGAACAACCTATGTCCCCTCGTCCGGATGACGGGCCATAACTGCGACCCATCGCATCAGTTTGGACTCTCGAGGAAGCCCAGCTCCAACAGTAAGGTGCTGCGGGACAACCATTGGGACCCTCTCCAGACCAAAACTCACAACCAAAGCCCCATAACCAAAGGTCTTCAGTTGTCCATTCTTGGCTCTGGTCAGTTGGCCTTTTACATTGGCCAACACAGCATCGCACCAGTTGAAGATGATGCCTCGAATGTAGTCAACTGCCATCCGCATCTGGGATCCGGTGGCAATATGTAATGCGGCACTCCCGAAAAGTCTGGTGACAGTAAACGCGATCACCATGAGTTCAGGACGGGATATGGTTTTAACGTCTATCCCTTTGTCTCTAGCCTGGCTATTGTAGAACTCTAGCCAAAGGCTATCGACAGACTGGCCACCTGGCCTAGTCCCGAATAGAGTCAATTCTTCGCCTCTCTTAGGCAAACCAGTCAAAAAGTATATGTCTGCCGGCTCAATTTCGAGCTGGTGGCCACCAATGAAGAAGCATTGGTCCTGTATGCTCCACTTGTCTACTAGCCACTGTAAGAAATCCACCTGGGCCGTCAGGCCAGGTATGGCCCAGAATTTGTACAAGCTGCATGCCTTGAATGCATCAATCGAAGGTTGGTGATTCAACGCGGCAAGATCCACATCCTCATGCTCCCTTTCACGCCAATCTAGCGTGATGTACACTCTACATCCAACAAAAAGGCAAATTAGAATGCAAAAAATTAAATTGTTTGGGTAAATTTTGAAAATTTTTGGGTTAAAAACCCTTGCTGCAGGGACCGCACCCTCTGTGTTAGAGACAGTGCGTGGGTCTGCACCTTGCCTTCATGGAAGGTGCGGACCCCTGACTTTTTCCCCATTGAGAAAAAGTCGGGGTCCGCGGGCTGCCATTGTTATACCTTCGGGCCCCTGCGCCCGGGTTTTTAGCCTAAAAACCCTCTAGAAAATGAAATAAAACCCTAAAACAAAAATTGAAATGGTTGAAATTGAAAAGTAGGATGATGTGGATTACCTGGAGAAGACGACGTTCGATTTCGACGGTTGGATTTTCCGCAATCTTCACGGGAAGTTTCTGAACAAAAGCACTATTTTCTCACCCAAATCTCAAACGGTAAAAATGAATTGACGAAAGCCCTTTTTATAAGTTTTTTGAATAAATGAATTGCAAATTTGTCTATGTTTCACTTTATAAAGGTAATTTTTGCAGCATTTTTATCCATTTCAAACAAGTATGAGTAATGTTTGCATTTTTGTTCAGGATAACGGATTATTCAGGCGAAATCTATCATTTTCGACGAAAAAACATATAGAGTCACCTTTAAGCTCTTTTCTGACTCCTAAAACATGAAAAGGTCGCCGAGTTTTTCTTTTTAAACTCATTAAAACAGAACTAAAAAGACGGTCCACTTACAACTCTTTTCTGACTGTAAAAACATGAAGAGATTGCCGGATTTTTGTCGTGTCAAATTCGATATTGGTTATAAAACGACGTGTCATTGATCGCTTTTTTAATTTTTTCGGATCAGGGGCACTAATTACGAAAAGTACTCCTTGGTCGTAAAGATCAAGCGGTTCTCTCAAGTATTTTTTTATACTTTTCGGGCTTGGGAGACACAAATTTACGAAAAAGGTCAACCCTGGAGTCTTCTTAAGTTTTTTCAGACTCTCTAAAATTGATGAACGCTGAGTTTCTCCTATACTGGACTCGTTAAAATTTCACAGTAAAGGACCTGTTCAATTACAAACAGGAAAGAACCACACCTTCTTAGGGTTCGAATTTAAACTAAGTTGGACTCATCCGAAGGATGAGCTTATAATCAAGCAAGTGTTATCCTCCTCAAGCTTGTCAAAAATAAAGAGGTACTTGCGAGAAATGGTGGGGGAAAAGAGAAAAATGAACTTGTTTGTCATACTTTGTAACCACTCTTGAACACGACACTTTTATTCACTTGGGTTGGGAAATCCTTTGACTAACAGTTGATCGAACCACATTGAAAGTCTTCAGCCGGTTTCTGGGTATTAACTTTGGGTCAATTGTCACCAAACCATCTGCTGTGTTGTTATGTGTTCAAGAGGTCACTGCCAATAAAGCCATTCATCTGCAAAATATCTGTCATCCATCTTGACCATCCCTGAGTCAGTCCTTGCAACTAAATTTCTTCAACTTGATCTATGATTTCGTGTTGTGGGCTTGCCTGCGACGGATCACTTTCTATCGACTTCAGCTCATTATCTAGAAAGATGATCTAGAAACTGTCAGTACCTTGGGATCTGCATGCCTCAATGGCAGGTTTCTCGCCTTTGACGACAGGTTGCATCATTGACCTTTGATCAAAGGATTCTGTGACATGTTCGACATCAACACATCTATTCACATCTCATGGATTGTACTAGGTACTTTGAGAGCCATTGACATCACTGGTGGTTTCTCTCACACTTGTTAATAGTTTACATCATTGACTGGTAATCAAGTGGTTTCTACCATGTTCGACTTCAACACATTCATTCGCATGGATAGAATTGTACTGTTTCGGGAAGTAGAAATGAAGACCCTGGATCTAGTTTCCACAATCCACGCTGTGAGGAATTTTTTATTCATTATATAGTGGACTATTCATAAACAGATGGCTGCGTCCATACTGTGTCTACAAGTGTCTATACTTGTGATGTATTACAATATCATTCCTGTATCAGAGCAGTAGTTAGTTTTCTAATTCAGTTTTGATCTAAGTATGCGAATGCCTACCTCAGCGATGATATGATCTCATGTATATATCTTGCATTGAGTGTTTTTATAGGTTCCGACCGGGCTCTCCACAAGATGATCCTCGAAATGATAAAGTACTTCACTCTTCCTCAATGATAAATGAAATCCTCATCTACTACAGACTTCGCACTTTAGGGGGAAATCTATTACACAAAAATATTGTCACCATGATTATTTGCAGTCAGTATGGGTCTATCAGCACTTGTACTATCCTCCGAAGCAAGTTTCAGACCTCAGCTCTTCAAGTCAAGCTTTGAAAATGAGAGAAAGACATTAAAAATCAACAAAGCTCTGGTTCTGCACTTTCTCTCATTGTTGCCCGCGGTCCCGCACCCCCTGTTTACAAAACCTGCGAACCTGCCTGCTCTGTCCCTAAAGGAGTGGGTGTAGACCCCTGTGAAAGTCGAAAAGGTGCAAGTTTATTCTAAAAAACTCACTTTGGGTTAATTCTAGATGATTCTAGAAGGAATTTTGACGTGGATTGGTCGCTCTTAGGTGGTTCATGCATCCCAAAAGAGAAGGAGCTAATCCCTTGATGAGAGGAGCTATCCCTTTGAAGGAGGGCTTTATCCCTTTGAAGGAGGACCTGGTAACTTCCCTCCATTGCACTATAAATTAAGGCATCAGGCTGGTTGCTAAAGAGGTTAGAAGCTAAAATTTTTTGAGGGTAATGCTGGTGGAATTGAGACTCCCTAGTTAAGCTTGAGAGGAGAGATCACATACCTTTTTGGCTTCATTGGGAAGAGAGTGAAACTTGTCAAAGTAGAGGAGACTTCTTGTTGGACCCTGGGAGGAGCTTGTACAACATCAAGGCACAGGTTGTAAAGTTCTTCTTTGATTTGAATTAATATAATCAGATTCATTTTTCTCAACAAATTGTCTTATGTCATTTGTTTCATGAATTCCTTGATCTTCATGTTAGATATGCTTTATGATATTGGCTTTTCAGGTGATATTTAATTTTTTTGCTTGTTTTGTTTGCAGATTCGCAATGAGGGAGCTCATTTGGATCAAAGGAGCAAGGCTTCCAAAAACTTGCATTGGACCTAAGGTAGGCCTAAAAACACTTGTTTGTGTTTGTTTATAAACACATATTTAGAGAAAGATAGTTTTTGATTGGCTTGCTTGTCACTAGTTTCATTAGATTTTAGGAAGGTCTATCTTGTCCGCAAGATCGACTCATTCCGTGTGACACCAAGGATATTCTTTTGCAGATACATAAGAAAGATCAGTGGAATAAATTGATTCGATGGATCTGTGGCCAACCTAGACATACCTCCAATCACTATCCTTTATCAGAAGAATCTAAGAGAAATAGAGGAAAGAAGTCCTTTGAAGCTACAAAGAAGAAAATGACAGTAAAAACAGAAGGCATGGTGCCAACCCTATGTTATAAATGTGGTTCTAAGAATCAAAAATTTAAAAATTGTCCAAACATTTGATTTAGAGAAGAGATACAACAACGACAAATCTGTTCAACATCTGAATCCTCTGAAAGTTCTTCTTCAGAATGCTCTGATGAAGAATTAAACATGCACATGAATGAATGTGACTGCACTGATTCAGACAACTGTCAGTGTGAATCAAGCACTGAATCAGAAATCTCATCTGATGAAGACCATGTTTCTCAGCCAAAGGAGAGGGTTCTCATGGCACAGACCATGGACGATGTAGAAATAAAGCTACTTACCCAGATCAAAACATTGGGAGAAGAAGAAATGAAGGAAAAATTACTAGAAACTTTTCTAAGCACAATGCACAGAAATCAAGGGAGTAGTAGCAAGACTGCCTCTAAAACTGAACCAAAGGAATTATTCATCGATGCATCATTTAAAAGAAATACATGTTCTTTCCAGATAAGCAAACATAAATCTAAGATTAGAGCCCTCACATTAGGAGAACTAAGAGATTCATGATCACAAAAGAGAGATTGTCTCTCTAAAAGCATAGGTCTCTGAGTTAGAAAAAGGGAAGAAAACTTAGGATGCATATGATGAATAATACACTAACACAAATATTGAAATATTTGAAGGAAAAAGGGATGATACTGTAGGATTCGCCGACATGAGAGTAAAGGCTATCTAGTATTAGCAACATCATGTTATGCTAGATATCTGTATAAATGGTGAAATGTTTTCCATAAGAACACTTGTTGACTCTGGGGTAGATGTCAATATTATTCTGAATTCAAAAATAGTACCTGCAAAGTACTGGGTAAAATACTTTAGAAAAGTGATTGGGTTAGGAAACAAATATCTATTGTATGAAGTCCCTCAGGCCTCTATTTGCTTTAAAGAGCATTGCATCAAATTAAAATTTGTTGTTGTAGACATTCCTGCTGACTGTATTTTGAGGAATATATTTTTATCAGCTGTGGAGCCACATGGATCAGCCAGATTGAAAAATGGCAAGGCTGGTTATTTTATATCTGTACCAAGCTCAGATGGAAAATTAAAAACAATCAAGTTACCCTTTGTCTCTACTCCCATAGTGTTTACTATGGTACAAGCAATGCAGCAGATTGAAAAGGCAAGATATTTGTGGAAGATTCTCCTTTGGTTTCTTCCTTCTGTCTAGATCACAATGATATCTCTAAAATTTTGGCTTAGGGATTCTTCAGCCAAATATGTAGCCATCATACTCCTCTGATACAGCATGTCGTTTATCCATTTGCTACCTTTGGGGTAGAATTTCCTTTCAAGTACTAAGTGCTTAATATCTGAATGAGGTTGCAAATTTGCATCAAGAACTTTTGTGTTTCGTAGCTGCTGTTGACACCTAATCATCAAGATTGGGTGAATGTAATTAATGTAAATAAATAATAAGAAATATGAACAATCATCGGGAGATGAAGTGAACAGTCTCTCCCTCATGTATATAATAAAGACCAACCTGAAGGAATGGAATATGAATTAATTTGTGGAGTTACTACCTGGTCTGACATGGTATTAGAGCCAGCACCATTTTTGGCTTCTAAATGTCATTGTAACTCCCTTCTGCAGTAATATGGGTCTTCCCTGTCCTTGATAATTAGGGTCTGCCCTGCCTGATAATATCAGTAACACTTGAGTTTTTTTGCTGCTCTCTCCACGCTGGTGTAACAGCGCTGCGATTTACCATTATTCTCTTACATGGTATTATTTTCTCCAAAAGAATGTCAGTTTTTCATTGATTTTTCTGCCAATTTTGTAACCTCCATCGCTCCTTTAACATAGTCCTGCTATGCTGCTCAAATTGTGCTAAGATTGTGAATTTGGACTGTTGGGCTACCATATACACTGATGGCCTCCATACGCTGCCCTCTCCACGTTGCTGGCCTCCATATCCCCTCATCGTTGGAGAGATATATACCACACTGTTGGGTTACACTCCATTTATTGGTATTTATTCTTTGTTGCTACTCATTCTGATCGTCTCTCTGTATTTATTCTTCATTGATACTCAACGGACCTCTACTGTGACTTTTGGTGGCATTATAATCACTTATTAACTAGTGTAGAATACTCACACCAAGTGCGCTTAGGATCCGTCATAACTATTACAAATTTTGCATTCATGAAGTTATCCTTCATTTTGGTAAAAACTGTGGTGCGGTGAGCATGGAGGCTGGCTGTGCTAAACTTCACGTTACCTCAACCTGCAGTTGATCGAACTCGGGGTTTTTCCTCGGAGCCCACACCTATCCGCTTCGCTGTCTCATTCCAAAATACTATGCTATCTCTCCAGGAAGAGATTCCAGTCTATGCAATTACTGTGTGAACCATGCAGCTGTTCTGGGTATTAGAAATTTAATGCAAATCGCTATAGATGCTGGCGTATTTTTTGGCTTTTGACACATTGATATAACATGACGTTGATCTAGTTGAAATGAAGTGAACTGGTTCTACTATCTGTATGATTTTGAAAGGATGGCAAATTGACAGATAAGTTTCGACTGTGTAATTTTCCGTTCATTTTTTGTTGAATGTAAGTGGTTTCTTTGGAAAGTTAATACAGAGATAGCGGCGGACAGTATATGCTTCCTGTGCATTAAACATTTTTGGAGACTGCATTAAACATTTTTTTTGAAGACTATATGCATGCTCTGAATGCTTTTTTGGTGCATTGGATTTTAAATATGAATACATTGGATCTGAAATATGTATGGTGCATGTGTTGAGAAAATACGTCATTAAAAATCGGTTTAAATCCTTTGCATGTTGAGCCATAAATTTCTATCAGTAGAAGTATTTTTTTAGCAGCAAAAGTTTTTTTTTGCCAGCAGAAGTATTCTACAACACTCAGATTTTACAATGCATTCAATCATATCCATTGTGGGAATAGTTCTCACTGGCAAGGAGAACTATCTTGAGTGGTCCAGGATGATAAAACACACCCTCATTTTCAACGAGTTGTGGAAAGGAGTGTGTATTGGAGACGGAGACAAAGAACCAGAACAACCTACCTCAGACAAAGAGCTTGCCATTTGGGAAAATAGGAACATCAAAGCTTATGCATTAATCACACCATCTGTAAATGAAGAGGTGAGTCACCATATTTCGCCATTTTCAACTACTTTCAAAGCCTTACAAAAGCTGAAAGAACTCTATGAATCACATTCTGCACTTGAAGTTGTTCAACTCATGCTTAAACTCTTCACTCTTGAATTACAAAACAATGATCCTCTTGCTCTTGCATCCGAAGTAAAATCTATAATGCATGATATCAAATCCACTAAGGTTGAATTGGATATTCCTCTTATCGCTTTTCTCAAGGCATTTTATCCTACTTACTCAAATTATCTTGAGTCATTGCAAGAAAATGGAAATATCAAAGATATTACCTTCCACTCTCTTGTGAAAAAATTTGCTGAAAGAGAGAAAGATTTTAGAAAGAAGACAGCCCCTGAATCTTCTGAAGAGGCTGTGTGCTTTGCTCATAAATAAAAGAATCCTACTCAAGATTCTTCCATAGGAAGAGGTGGTCGAAGAGGAAGAGGAAGATATTTCAGAGGTAGGGAGGGCAGACACCATCAAGGAGAAAAGGTAGATTTGCACTGCATACGCTGCAAAAGAAATGGATCACATGATGCCTCTACATTCAAGTTACCATGGGACAAAATTGAGCAGCAAAGAAACCAACTGAAAGGTAAAACTAATGGCACAGGCAAAGGTAAAGCACCTGAATCCGCTCACGATGTTGTGGCACAATGTAATATTGGAGTAAATGAAGATTTATTTAATGCTTCACTTTCTTCTTGGAAAAATGATTGGTTGCTTGATTCAGGAGCAACTTGCCACATGACTCATAGAAAATATTTTTGTAGATAATTTACTGACAATGTTGATGGAGCATTATACTTTGTAGACCAATCAAAAATCAAGCCATCAGGGCTTGGCACAATCAGGCTTAAATTGCCTAGTCTTCCAGACTTTCTTCTGCATCATGTTCTCTATCTCCCACAGCTGAAGAGAAACTTGCTGTCCTTGGTCCACATCTGCCAGCAAGGTCACTCCATTCATATGTTTGATGGAAAGCTTGAGGTGAGAAAAGCATCTGACCACTCACTTGTTATGAGGGGAATAAAAGAAGAAAGGCTTCTCAAGTTGCAAGGTACCTCTGCTCATGCACAAAATTTCTCATACAATTCTCATTATGAAGAAGGTACACTTCCATCAAGTTTATTATGGCATGCTAGATTTGGACATTTGAACTATGACAGCCTCCGCTTGTTGAAGAAAAATTGTGTTTCTGGTTTGCCTACAATTCCTAGGAAATTTAAGCAATGTGATGCTTGCATTCTAGGAAAGCATAACAAACAATCTTTACATGATTCACATTCAAGAGCACATAGAAAACTTGAAATCATTCATTCAGATTTATGTGGTCCAATGCCTGTTCCTTCTGCAAATGGAAATAAATATATGATGACATCTATTGATGACTACACCAGAATGTGTTGGGTTTATTTATTGAAGAACAAATCTGATGCTTTTTAAACATTCAAGAACTTTCATAAATGGATTGAAAATGATGCATTATCTCATATTGGGTCTATTCGCATTGATAATGGCAAATAATACACATCAAATGAATTTGAAAACTATCTTCGCCAACATGGGTTCAAACATCAAACAACTGTACCTTATAATCCCCAACAGAATGGTGTAGCTGAAAGAATGAATAGGACAATCTTAAATATGGTACGCTCCATGCTCTTCTTCAAAAATGTAAAAATAATTTTTTGGGCTGATGCTATTCTATGTGCTGCATATATAAAAAATAGATGTCCATCTAATGCTATTGGAAACAAGACTCCATATGAAATGTGGTATGGGCAGGTTCCTTCGGTAAAGCATCTCAGGGTCTTTGGTTCCACCTGTTATGCCTTGATACCAAAAGTACATAGAAACAAACTTGGTGCAAGAAGTCGTAAGTGTATCTTCCTGGGGTATTCAAACACCTCCAAAGCATACCGTCTTTATGATGAAGTCAATAAAAAGTTTGTTGTATCTGCAGATGTAATTTTTCTTGAATCATCCAAAACTGACAATGTTGTTGAGATGCAACTTGATCTCTTGGATATATTCGAAAATGCAAAATCATTTCAATAATTTGATAACAGATTCCACATCTTGAAGGGGAGATTCATATACTATATCAACATTTGGAATCTTCTTCTGAAGAACTCTCTCCCCTGCATGAAACTCCAACAACGGATGATGCTTTAAGTGATGTGATTGATAGAATTGGGAGACTCAATCTTGATTCAGTCCCAACTCAATCGATGGAGCAGCCGGGACCATCTGAGAAAGTTCCTCCAAAGTGGCTGACAAAGACACTTGAAAGTGTTCGTCCTAATGAGGTTGGAAAGATAGGAACTAGAAATTCAAACCGGAAAAATGGAGGTGATGTAGATGACTCTAATTCACTTGTTGATATGGATGTTTCTTATGATTGTGAATTGAACTTGTATACAGATTTTGAACCAACTTCCTCCAAAGAAGCTACTTCTCATGATGAATGGAAAGAAGTGATGCAAAAGGAGTATGATGCCCTCATAAATAATGGCACTTGGAAGATGGTTGATCCTCCATTAGGAACCAAACCAATTGGTTGCAAGTGGGTCTACAAGAACAAGTATAAAGTAGATGGCTCACTTGAAAAGCACAAAGCCAGGCTTGTGGAAAAAGGTTTTACACAGAAGGAAGGGGTCGATTATGAGGAGACTTTTACCCCCACAGAAAAACTAGCTACCATCTGGACACTCCTTTCCCTAGCAGCTCAGAACGGTTGGAAAGTCCATCAAATGGATGTAAAAATTGCTTTCTTGAATGGAGATCTAAAAGAGAATGTTTTTATGTCCCATCCTGAAGGATTTGCTGTGGAAGTACATGAACATAAAGTATTTAAACTTGTGAAATCCTTGTATGGCCTCAAACAAGCACCGTGAGCCTGGTATGAAAAATTAACTGAGCATCTTCTGAAACTCAATTTCAAACATTATGATCTTGATGATGCAACTTTATTTGTCAGGAAAGTTGGAAAAACAGTTGTATATCTTATGGTATATGTAGATGATCTTTTGATGACAGGGAACGATGAAAGCTACATTGCATCCATAAAGAAGGAATTGGGGAAAAGTTTTGAAATGACTGATTTGGGTTATGTTCATTACTATCTTGGTATTGAAGTAACTCAACATCCGAAGTCCATATTTCTTTCTCAAAAGAAGTACATTGGAGATCCGTTGAATAGGTTTGGCATGACAGAATGCAATCCTCTTACTACTCCAATGGAACAAAACTTAAAGATCACTTCTATTGAAGGAAAAGAATTTGAGGATGCAACAAAGTATAGATAGCTTGTATGAAGTCTCAACTACCTAACTACTACGAGACCAGACCTTTATTTTGCTGTTGGAATCCTCTCCAGGTTTATGCAAAGGCCTTGTGAGGGACATTGGTCTTCTTCAAAAAGAGTTCTAAGGTACTTAAAGGGAACTCAAGACTTTGGAATCAAGTATACACAAGTGGATGACTTTAGCTTGATTGGATACTCTGATTCAGACTTCGATGGAGACAAAGAAACTGGGGTATCTACTTTAGGATATGCTATGACTCTTGGATCAGGAGATTTCTCCTGGAGATCACACAAACGATCAGTTCCAATAGATTCCACAACAGAAGCAGAATATGTGGCAGCAGCTGAGGCAACAAAATAAATTGTGTGGCTCAGGAAAATTCTTGAAGATTTGTAGGTAAAACAAGTACAATCAACTCCACTCATGATTGAAAATACCTTTGCAATAAATTTGGCCAAGAACCCAAAGTTCCATGATCGAACAAAGCACATCAATACTAAATATCATCTGATTTGACATCATGTTGAGGCCAAAACAATCCATCTCCGTCATTGTTCTACCAATGAGAAAATCGCAGACATCTTCACCAAAGCGCTTGGAAGAGAAAAGCTTGAATGATTCAGAATGATGCTTGGACTCACCAACATCCCTTCAGATTAGGGGGGGGGGAATGTAGACACCTAATCATAAGGATTGGGTGAATGTAATTAATGTAAAAAAATAATAAGAAATATGAACAATCATCGGGAGATGAAGTTAACAGTCTCTCCCTCATGTATATAATAAAGAAAAAACTAAAGGAATGGAATATGAATTAATTTGTGGAATTACTACCTGGTCTGATAGCTGCCATGTTGGTTTCCATTTGGAACAATATTATTCCCAGTTCTGTGTTTCATAAATAATTCTCAGAGTCTTTGTATGTTGGGAAGGGTCCCATTCTTTATTATCACCATGGCAGTGTCTTTCTAATGTAAATATTATGTGCTATGGAATTCAGGTAGACAATTCTTTTCACCTTTGATGTATTCGACTTCAAAGTCGAAATTTGCTAATAGAGCCTGCCATGTTACGAATGTAGGAATTTACAGGGTAAGTTCCACAGAAAGAATACCAAAAGGACACCGCTCACAACCAGATCTCAAATCAATACACCAGTATTTTTGACGTGGTTAAAACCCTCAGAGTGCAAGGAGGGAAACAATCCACGGCCTGTCCCAACGTGGGTACTACAGGCAATTTATTAATCAAAGAATGAAAATTTACATAAGCTTCTCTCATGCACGGATCACCCGAACAATGACCCTCCATGCGCTTTAAATAGAACTCATGGACCAATCGGGTGTCAAGCCACGGATCAAGTGTCGGTAATACCGAGGTGAGAGTGAACCGTCGGATCACTACATATCGTGACTGTCGGATTGTAAGTTACAAAATGTACAACGGTAAAGAAACACACTTTACCTAACTCTAACCTAACTCTATACTAGACCAAGTTGAACTTAACTATATCCTATGTGTCGGAATATCCTAACATCCCCCCTTAAGAACAACTTGGGATAGGATTGAAGGATTTACAAATATGACACAATAGGAGAAGGAAGGAGGCACTAGAGCCTATCCCCCCTTAGTGACAACTTCCTGAACTCCAAGCATATATCGAAGTTTAGTGAACTTCGCCTCTGTGAGAGCCTTTGTGAAGATGTCTGCAACCTGATCATCTGTTGGACAATATTGCACTTCAAGAACATGGTCATGAATGAGCTTTCTGATGAAGTGCATGTGTAGTTCAATGTGTTTGCTGCGCTGATGCTGGACTGGATCTTTGCATAGCTGAATGGCACTTTGATTATCACACCAAAGTGTGGTTGGATGCTGCTGCTCAAAGCCAAACTCTGATAGGATCTGACGAAGCCACAAGGCTTCCTTACTAGCTTCCACGGCACCACGATACTCTGCTTCTGTTGACGAAAGAGAAATGGCAGCCTGTTTCTTACAAGCCCATGTAATAGGTCCTGAACCAAGAGTGAAGACATAGCCGGCAGTAGACTTCCGATCATCAGGGTCACCAGCCCAATCAGAATCAGTGAAACCAACTAACAGAGGAGCTGCTTTGGCACTGTAATGAATCCCAAACTGGATTGTACCTCGAACATAACGAAGTATTCTTTTAGCTGCTTTCCAATGACTTTCACGGGGATTTTGCATAAAACGAGCAACAAGGCCAACAACAAAGGAAAGATCAGGACGAGTATGGGTTAAATACGAGAGTTTTTCGACAAGTTGACGGTATAAGGTAGCATCAACTTCAGGAGGAGTACAAGAGACTAAAAGTTTGACTCCAGACTGAAAGGGAGAAGGGGCTAGCTTACAGTCTTCCATGTGAAAATGATGAAGAATATCACAAGCATACTTGGACTGGGAAAGGAAAATACCCTCTTGGGATTGCAAGACTTGAAGACCGAGAAAATAGTGTAAGTGTCCTAAGTTTGTCATTTCAAATTTCTTTTTAAGGCTGGACTTCACATGGTTTATAAGGTTGGGATCACTACCAGTAAGAATAAGATCATCAACATAAAGAACAAGGATGATAAGAGAGTTGCCCACTTTCTTGGTGTAGACAGTATTGTCAGAATGACACCTAGAAAAGCCAGATTCTAAAAGAAAGCTATCCATTTTGGCATACCAAGCCCGAGGAGCTTGCTTGAGGCCATAAAGGGATTTCTTAAGTCGACAAACAAGGCTGGAGTCTGTTTGTATGAAGCCAATGGGTTGTTCCATATAGATTTCTTCCTGCAAGTCCCCATGCAAGAAGGCAGATTTAACATCCATTTGATGGACTTCCCATTTTAAAGAGGCAGCAAGGGAAAGAACAAGGCGGATAGAGTTCATTTTGGCAACAGGGGAGAAGGTTTCAGTGTAGTCAATGCCTTCGACCTGTGAAAAGCCCTTAGCAACGAGACGAGCTTTATGTTTATCAACTTTCCCATCTGGTCCATACTTGGTTCTGTAAACCCATTTACATCTAACAAGTTTGCGTCCCTTTGGTAGAGGAAGAAGATCCCATGTATCATTTATCATTAATGAATGATATTCTTCATTCATAGCTGCTTCCCAATGTGGATGGCCTGAAGCTTCTGCAAAAGTGTCAGGATCATGATTTACTGGAGCTTGAGCCAGTAAAGAAGAGGCTCTTTCAAACTGAGAACGTGTACGTCGCTGATCTGTAGGATCACCGGCAAGATCACCTGCTGCATCCCGAGTAGCACGGACCCATCTTGGAAGTTGAGGATCCTGAGAAGGTGGGGGAGGATTATCATCCTCGCTTTCATCATCTGAAGAAGAAATGTTTTCAAAAGTAGAAGAGAGAGGAAGAGGTGGCACATCCGCCGGACTAGGCTCACAGGCCGATTTATTTTCATCAAATTTTACATCTCTTCTAATGATAACATTTTTGGACTTAAATGGAATAAGTCTATAACCTTTTACATCTTCAGAATATCCAACAAAAGTACATTTCTCACTCTTAGGTTCTAAAGCTTTATGCTTTTCATCTGGAATATGGGCCCATGCTTCACTTCCAAACACACGAAAGTGACTTACATCTGGTTTAATGGAACTCCAAGCTTCTTCTGGAGTGATATTCTCTAGAACCTTAGTAGGAGTGCGATTGATTATATAATTTGCACAATTAATTGCTTCGGCCCAAAAACTAAGACTGAGTCCTTTAGATTGCAGCATACAATTAGCCATTTCCTTTAAGGTGCGATTTTTCCTTTCAGCTACACCATTTTGTTGTGGAGTGTATGGAACAGTATGTTGCATTTGAATTCCATTTTCGGTGCAAAAGTTGATGAATGTGTTTTTAACATATTCTCCACCATTATCAGTTCTTAGCTTAAGAAGTTGATGTCCAGATTTTTTTCAACAAATGCTTTGAAGGCCAAAAAAGTGGTAAATACTTCGCTTTTGAGTTTTAAGAAGTATACCCAAGTGCGTCTGGAGAAATCATCAATGAAAGTTAAGAAGTACTTGCAGCCAGAGAATGAAGCAACAGGAAGAGGACCACATAAATCACTGTGCACAAGCTGTAAAGGGGCTGAGGCGTGCCAAGAGGCACGTTTGTCAAAACTGTCGCGATGATGTTTTCCGAGTACACATCCGGAACAAACACCATCTCTGCAAGATACCATAGGAAGACCTGTCACCATATTTTCTTTACATAGATGCTGAAGGGAGCGATAGTTTAAGTGACCAAATCGCTCATGCCAAAGTTTGCTCACTTCATCATTATGAGCAACAAATACCGAGGAAAGATTGGATGACCCAAAGTTGTGAAACTTATACAACCTTTTGGAATCATCAGCAAGACCAGTAGCTAGAATCTGTTTAGGATCTTTTAGATCCTTGATTACAACATCATGAGGTGAAAATTCAACAATTTTACCTTCACCTGAATGAGTTATCTGATAGACAGATAGAAGGTTGTAGGATAAGGTTGGAACACATAATACATCATTAAACTGACCATTGTCTAGATGAACAGTTCCAGTCCCTACAACATTAAGAGATCTATCATCACCAATATATATATTTTTGGTGTTACAATCATTTAAAGAAGAAAACATGGCTTGGTTTTTGGCCATGTGACAAGAGGCTCCAGAGTCAATGAGCCACTCATGAGAATGAGAAGAAGAAGAAGATACATTTAATGCATAACCAGACTGAGATGATTGACAATGAGATGCAGAAAGTGCCATTCCGGAAGTTGAAGTTGAAGTAGGCTCCACATGGATGTTATGTTTCTTCATTGCGGCTTCCAAGGCTTCCATCTTCTTAAAGCATTTAGATTCTAAGTGGCCATCTCGATTACAAAAGTTACAATGTCTATCAGTCTTCTTCCATTTGTTTTTATTGGTCTTATCATTTTGCTGAAATGATCTTTCATTTTGAGGCTGAAATGGTTTAGGACCATTCTTTTGAGGATATGACTTCTTAGGATTCTTTGAATTTGGTTGCTGCTGGGCGGCTAACGCTTTCGTGGAAGGGTTTCCAAGATTAAGAAGACCAAGGTGTAAGAGTTTTTCTTGTTCTCTTATTAAGGAATCACAAAAGGAGTCAAAGGAAGGGGGCTTGTAGTCTTGTCTTTGACAAATGAAAGCTTCTCTTGTAGAATGGAAAGTGGAAACAAATACAGAGTAGGCTGGTCCCAACTTAGTAAGGATGGAATAAATGAGGTTACCATCGTCTTTCTTAACTTTAACACCTTCCAGGAGATATCTAAGGTTCTTGAATTTGGACAAGAAATCTTCAATGCAAGAAAAATTATTAGGATCCAAAGTAAGCAGCTCATTTTCAAGTTGATGGGCTCTAATTTCATTTTTAATCCCAAAAACTTTAGCAAGTTTTTCTAATGCTTCATGAGGAGTCTCAAGTTCTGCAATGTGGAATCTAAGATCAGGAGAAATAGACATCCCTATCAAACCACGTGCTTGATCTTGTCTATTTTCCCATTTTGCCGCCTTGTCTTCATCTTTTGGTTTCTTCTCTTGGTCTGTGGCTATTCTGAAGAGACCTTTACTTCTAAGTAAATCTTCGATGTAGGCTACCCATTGGAAGTAGTTAGTGCTGTCAAGAATGACTTGGCATGGGCTTTCCATTTAAAAAAAAAAAAAAAAACTGAAGCTGAAGATGCTGAAAGTAGGTGTTCCAATGGATAGATCTCGAAAAAATAGGCGGTTTTAAAAAAAACGGCTCTGAAAAAGGCTTCCGGATGAAGAAGTTATGGCTTTTTGAAAAATAATTGTTGAAGTTGCCGGCAAAGTGCGCGAATGTGCGGGAATGAAAAAATCTGCCCCCACAAAATGGAGACTTGAACCCAAGACCTCTACTCTCTTAAAATAGCTTTGAACCAATTGATCTATACAAAAAATTTGAGAGAGAGAGAGAGAGAGAGAGAGAGAGGGGGGGGGGGGGGGGGGGGGGCTCGGTTTGCGTGCTTGCCTTGAGAAAGCTCTTTTTCCCTACAAAACACAAAACACAAAACCCAACACGAATATGCAAAGAAAAACGAACCTTGCGGCCCGAAGTTAGCTTTAGCCAAAAAATTAGAAATTAAAAAAAAAAAAATCTCAAAGTTAGCTTTAGCCGAAAAACTAAATATTTTTCTCAATGTTTCTGATTTTTCGAGATCACACTAAGGTGCAGGGAAAAGAGCATACGCATGAGAAAAATCCTTCCTTTCTGTTTCTGATTTGCCCAGATCGCACAGAGTCACAGGGCAAAGAGCATACGCAGAAATGAAAGGTATAGATCCGGTTAAAAAAAAAGGTTAAATAAACTGAGACCGAAATAAGCAGAGAGAAAATAACAGTAAACTGCAAAAAAAACACTGTATACCTCCCGATCTGAAAAATGACGCAGCTAGGGCTACCGGAAACCTTTTCGCGTGAAACGAAAGGGGTTCCTCACTGGAACAGGTGCTCCGAACGCAACAGAGCAGTCCTCTCGGCCTGAAAGCAGTCAGAAACAGCAGATCTAGGAAACGACAGCCGCATGCAGTTCTACCGGCTTCAGATTTGGATCACCAATGGACGCGGCCCTCAAATAGCTCTGATACCATGTAGGAATTTACAGGGTAAGTTCCACAGAAAGAATACCAAAAGGACACCGCTCACAACCAGATCTCAAATCAATACACCAGTATTTTTGACGTGGTTAAAACCCTCAGAGTGCAAGGAGGGAAACAATCCACGGCCTGTCCCAACGTGGGTACTACAGGCAATTTATTAATCAAAGAATGAAAATTTACATAAGCTTCTCTCATGCACGGATCACCCGAACAATGACCCTCCATGCGCTTTAAATAGAACTCATGGACCAATCGGGTGTCAAGCCACGGATCAAGTGTCGGTAATACCGAGGTGAGAGTGAACCGTCAGATCACTACATATCGTGACCGTCGGATTGTAAGTTACAAAATGTACAACGGTAAAGAAACACACTTTACCTAACTCTATACTAGACCAAGTTGAACTTAACTATATCCTATGTGTCGGAATATCCTAACAACGAACTTAGCTTCTCCTGCTTTCTTTATAGCTTTAATAAGGACTTTCTTTAGTGCAGAGGCATCTATTCTTAAGAGAGAATTTTTGTGTATCAGGTGGATATCAAATTATCAATGCAGTTCCATGCTTCTTTGACCTCTTTTTCTATAATAGAATAATTTTTCTCAGGTGAGCTCCAAGTCCCTGAGACAAACTGAACTATTTGTTCTTTTACTTCTTTCTTTTGCTTCAAAATTCCTCCCCACCCTTCATTACTGGCATCTGTTTCAACAATTTTGAAAGAATCTTCATCAGTGATATGAAGAATAGGAAGAGTTTTTACCTTCATTTTAATTCTTCTGACAGCTTCAGTGTGGGCCTCAGACCAAGGTTCTAGATTTTTTTGCAGTCTTCTATTGAGTAATAATCTATCTTTGGCGCAATCTTTGTAAAAGCTGCTTACATAGTTTAAACATCCCAAGAATCTCTATAATTGAGTTTTGTCCGTGATAATATCTGGAATTTATCAGCAAATTCCAGAGCATGCTTTTGTAGAGTGATCTGCCCGTTTTTAATTGTATGGCCAAGAAACTTGATACTTGTCTGAAATAATTCAATCTTTTTCTTGCTAAGAACCAATCCATTGGTTTTGACAAGTTGTACAAATTTTTGGATATGTTTAAAGTGATCATGGATGTTTTTAGAAAATATAAGTATATCATCAATGTATACTAGTAACAAATCAAAATATGGCTTGAAAATATTATCCATAACCTTCTGGAATTTGAAGGGGGGATGCTTTAGTTTGAAAGGCATGACGTTCCATTCATAGTGTCCTGCTGGGACATTGAAAGAAGTCTTAAACTTATCATCTTCATTAATTTCCACCTACCAAAATCCTGATTTCCTATCAAATTTAGAAAATAATTTAGCCCCTGCTATTCTTGCTAAAAGGTTTCCTTTGTGAGGAATGGGGTAAGTATCATCTGTGAAGAAAGTATTCAGAGGTTTATAGTTTATGACCAGTCTTGGAATACCTCATAACTATTCTGATTGTTTATTAACATAAAAACCATAGCAATTGGATTCTCTAATCAACCTTCTTTCTAGGAGGATTTCTATCTCTTTTGGACAGAGATCTCTATATTCTTTGTTCATAGGGATTGCTCTGCCCTTTCATGGTTTCCCTTCATGCGTATCTTTGTAGGGAAATTCTACACAGTGTTCTGTTCTATGCCAAAACGCATTTGGTTCTTCAGCACAACATTATTTTTCTATCTGTGATCTCAGAGTTGAGATCCTTTATTTAATTATAGGAATCTAAATATAGTCTCCTATATTTATGGTGGTCTTTAGCTCCTTGAGCTATTCAATTTTATCATTTTCCTTTTCGATTTGCTGCATTCCTTGTACCATAGTAGACACTCTAGGAGTATAGACAAAGGGTAACTTGATTGTTTGTAATTTTTGTTGAAAATAGAAACAAGAAATGATAAAAATAGAATCCAAAATATTCTAATTTTAATTTGTCATTGAATTAAAGTTGTGTATTAAATTCGAATTTAGTCTCACCAGCTGCTTGAAAATAATTAATTAATTCATTATGGATTAATTAGTTGGAGAAATTCAAGTTAGAAGCCTTTGTGAAGTCATGCAATAGTTATCCCTTAAATTAAGGAGATTATCCCTTAATTAAGGAGATAATATTGAGTTATATTTGAGTTGTAATTAGTTAGCTCAGTTTACTGAGTTAAGTCCAGTTAAATTAGTTCCAAACTGTTTAAGGAACTAATTGTGAGTTCATTCAGTTAATGCATGTATGCATCCAACTAATGTACTCCAGATAGCTGAAGATTCTCTCATCATTAACTCATGCATGTCTATTCATAGAAAGACCCAGTTGAGCTAAATTTCAAGGACGTATTACTATTAGTTGCATGAGTTTTCCTATAAAGGAAACTCATCCATGCAGTCAATTGCGCAGTTCTGACAATGTGTTAGAGTAGTGTTACACTGGGTGAAGGAGATCATCCCAGAGATAACTGCGCAAGGAAATAGGAGCTTGGAGGGTAAAGGAGAAGACTTGTGATAATCTTTGATTGCCTGTGAGAATCCAGGAGGATTGTACTGAGAGCAAGCTGGCTGTGAGAGCTAAGGATTTGTATAATTCTGATGTATTTCCACCTTGTATGTTAATACAAATAGTGGGGTTTTTAACTGAGGATTCCACTGAGTATTCTTCTGTGTTTCATGTGCATTGATTCTTCTTCTGGTTATATGTGTTCCACTTGATCTTGCTAAAATCTATTAAGCTTCCACTAGTTTGATTGTAGAAGTAGATTAAAGTATTTTTCTTTAGTTATATTGCATTATCAGGTTAATCTACAGTCATAATTTCTACATGGTATCGGATCTAAGTTTATCAGAGCTATGAACAGTATACAGAGAAGAGAATTCAAAGTTTGAATTTCGGGGTTGCAGGTGCAAATTGAATTCATCTCATACTTCAAGGTTGGTTAATGGCATTCTATGGCTTGAGACTCGAGTATGCCTTGGATGGCAACTCGAATTACATAGCATGGAAAGATCGCATGGAGGTTGTATTAGAAGACAAGGGCTTGAAGGATTTCATTGATCAAGAAATCCCAAAGCCAGGCTCAACTAATGCACAAGATTTGGCTGAGTGGAAGAAGTGTGTGGTGAGGGCGAGATGGATCATCCTTGAGGGAGTTCGAGACCATATTGTCTCAAGTCTACATGGGAAGGATACTCCATATTCAGTGTGGAATCCATTGAAGGACCTCTACCAGAATAATAGCGACCAGAGGAAATTGGCGCTCAAGGATAAGCTTCGAAGAATCAAGTTGGAGAACGGTGATACTATTTCCACATATCTGAAACAGCTCACCACTTGTAGAGATGAGCTTGGAAGTGCGCGAATAACTACTGTCAATGATGATATGGTGGGCCTCACTCTCCTTGGCCTTCGAAAGAGTTGGAATAGCTACCAGGACTTTGTGAATGGAAGGGAGAAATTGTCGGATTGGGAACGACTGTGGTAAGATCTCATGCAGGAGGAGATCAGGAGGAGCACAAAAGATGGTTCTTCATCCAAGGATGATGATGAAGAAAATTTGGCCTTAGCAAGTAAGGCAAGGAAAGGGAAGGGGAAGGAACCCCATTCCGAATCGAATTCTTCTCATGGAGAGAAGAAGGTTGACAATTCTAAAGTGAGATGTTTTAATTCTCACGAGATGGGACATTATGCGACTAATTGGCCATCGAAGAAGTCCAAGAAGGGATCCTCAGAAGGATTGGAAGGTGAGGCATTAGCCTCTCATTTTGAAATGGACTTCACCCTCATCGCATGCATGGTGTCATCAATGATGGGTTGTGGTTGGTATCTTGACAGTGGAGCCTCATTCCACATGACCAACGATAAAAGTTTATTCAATACCTTGGAGGAGAAAGACCTCAAGATGTGCATAAAGATGGGTGACGATGGAAGGTATATGTTTCAGGAGTGGTAACAATTGCTTTTCAAAGGAAGCATGGATCTCCTATCACCTTGATCGATGTGAATTGTGTGCTTGGATTGAAGAAGAACTTGGTATCGGTCGCAATGTTGGAGGACAAAGGCTATGATGTTGTCTTCAGTAAAGGAAAGGAGACACGTCACCATGAGACAGGTGAAGCATATCAGTTCACAAGTCAAGAACCTGTATGCTCTTGAGGTTCAAGATGCATGCAAAGCCTTGAGGAGTAAGGAAAATGTTAGAGAATTGGTGGTTTAGAGGGAGAGTAAATTACCTCTCAACATACAGTCCCAGAAGAAGTCTCAGAAAATTATGGAGGAGCCATAATTAGAGTTAGTAGAGGGATCACATGCAGCCATACCTCCAGGTGTGACGTGGGGCGATGTGAAGTGATAGTCCCAAGAAGGCTGAAATTGGGTAGGGTTCATTGAGAGGTTTTATCTCATGGATCGTACCTTGCTATGGGAGCCCAAAGTACATAGTAGCGAAAGGAATTAATGGGGTTGATGTAGTCATAGATCAAAGTGATAGAGGATAGAGCAGTCAGATACTGAAGAGCACAGAGAAGGATTGACAACACTGAAAAAAGGCAGAGTCAGCAGAAGCACAGAGTTTTTAGTTGAAAGAGGCAATAGCAGTCAAAGACTTTGATGACAGATGCATCATTCTGATTTAGGTTGGATGTTTTTTTTTTGTTTCTGGAGATCGCTGGAGCAACTACACTAGAGAGAAGTGTTGCAGGCAGAACATTCCAAAGGTTCAGGATCGGGATCAAGTTGAACTCCTTTCTTGTTGAGAGGGAGTGTTGAAAATAGCAACAAGAAATGATAAAAATAGAATCTAGAATATTCCAATTTTAATTTGTCCTTGAATCAAAATTGTGAATTAAATTCGAATTTAGTCTCACTAGCTGCTTGAAAATAATTAATTAATTCTCTATGGATTAATTAGTTGGAGAAATTCAAGTTAGAAGTCTTTGTGAAGTCATGCAACAGTTATCCCTTAAAATAAGGAGATTATCCCTTAATTAAGGAGATAAGATTGAGTTATATTTGAGTTGTAATTAGTTAGCTCAGTTTACTTAGTTAATTCCAGTTAAATTAGTTCCAAACTGTTTGAGGAACTAATTGTGTGTTCAGTCAGTTAATGCATGCTTGCATCCAACTAGTGTGGTCCAAATAACTAAAGATTCTCTCATCATTAACTCATGCATGTCTATTCAGAGAAAGACCCAGTTGAGTTAAATTTCAAGGATAGGTTACCATTAGTTGCATGAGTTTTCCTATAAAGGAAACTCATCCATGCAGTCAAGGAAAGGTTCCTTAAGGATTGTGTAGTTTTGACAGTGTGTTAGAGCAGTGTGTGAGAGTAGTGTTACACTGGGTGAATGAGATCATCTTAGCGGTAAATACACAAGGAAATAGGAGCTTGGAGGGCAGAGGAGAAGGCTTGTGAGAAGCTTTGATTTCCTATGAGCATCCAGGAGGAATATACTGAGAGTTGGATAACTATGAGAGCTAAGGCTTTGTATAATTCTGATGTATTTCCACCTTGTATGATAATACAGATAGTGGGGTTTTTTAGCTGAGGCTTTCCCCTGAGTATTATTCTGTGTTTCATGTGCATTGATTCTTCTTCTGCTTATATGTGTTCCACTTGATCTTTCTAAAATCTATTAATCTTTCGCTAGTTTGATTGTAGAAGTAGATTAAAGTATTTTGCTTTAGTTATATTGCATTATTAGGTTAATCTACAGTCAGAATTTCTACAATTTTCCATCTGAGCTTGGTAAAGATATAAGATAACCAACCTTGCCATTTTTCAATTTGGCTAATCCTTGTGGCTCCACAACCACTAAAAATACATTCCCCAAAATACAGTCAACAGGAATGTCTGCAACAAAAATTTTAATTTGATGTAATGCTCTTTAAAGCAAATAGAGGCCCGAGGGACTTCATATAGTAGATCTTTGTTTCCTAACCCAATCACTTGCTTAAAGGCTTTTACCCAGTACTTTGCAGCTACTATTTTTGAATTCAGAATATTAACATCTACCCCATAGTCAATAAGTGTTCTTAGGGAAGACACTTCACCATTTATACAGATATCTAGCATAACATGATGTTTTTGATACTAGATAGCCATTACTCTCATGTCGATGAATCCTATAGTATCATCCTTTTTTCCTTAAAATATTTCAATATTTGGGTTAGTATAGTATTCATCATATGCATCCTCAGTGTTCTTCCTTTTTTCTAACTCAGAGACTTGTGCTTTTAGAGAGAATCTCTTTTTTGAGATGATGAATCTCTTGGCTAACTTCTCCTAATGTGAGGGCTCTGGTCTTAGATTTCCGTTGGATTCTCTGGAAATATCTTGTATTTCTTTCAAATGAGGCATCGATGAATAATGCCTTTGGTTCAGTTTTAGAGGCAGTCTTGCTACTGCTCCCCTGATTTTTGTGCATTGTGCTTAGAAAAGTTTCTAGTAACTTTTCCTTCATTTATCCTTCTCCCAATGTTCTGATCTAGGAAAGTAGCTTTATTTCTGCATCGTCCATGGTTTGTGCCATGAGAACCTTCTCCTTTGGCTGAGAAACATGGTCTTCATCAGATGAGATTTCTGATTCAGTGCTTGATTCACACTGACAGTTGTCTGAATCAGTGTAGTCACATTCATTCATGTGCATGTTTAATTCTTCATCAGAGCATTATGAAGAATAACTTTCAAAGGATTCAGATGTTGAATAGATTTTCCGTTGTTGTATCTGTTCTCTAAATCAAATGTTTGGATAGTTTTCAGATTTGTGATTCTTAGAACCACATTTATAACATAGGGTTAGCACCATGCCTTCTGTTTTTACTGTCCTTTTCTTTTTTGCAGATTCAAAGGATTTCTTTCCTCTGTTTCTCTTAGATTCTTCTGATAAAGGAAAGCAACTGGAGGTATGTCTAGGTTGGACACATAGCCAACAAATCAATTTATTCCACTGATATTTCTTAGCCGTCTGTAGATGAATATCCTTGGGTTCATATTAATGTGTTTTTGGCACATATCTATAGTATCCTTTCTTGGTCCCTTTTCTTTTCCTCTGTGGATATTTTCTGTATTCTTGTCTTTTTCATTTCTTGGCCTTATTTTCAACTTTTCTCCTTTTTACTATGGGGTCATCTATAGCAAGACCATACTTGTTACAGATGGATTTGTTATCTAGTAATCTTGACATCTTCTACAGAGATTTATCAACTTTCATACTAGTGCATAAATTTACCAGAACTTTTGTTATGATGTTGTATATTTCTCCCCAAGTAAAGGATTCAAAAGGCAATTGAAAAGAATCTTGTTGTCTTAGATAATCTACAAATTTTGAAGGCAATGCTGCTAAGTAGATTTGTTTCCACAAGAGATTTTTGCTATCTTTAACCTCATATATTCTCTGAATCCAGTCTCTATGAAAATCTCCATAATGAGACATTTTATTACATTTAATATTCATGAGAATTATCTGATGCTTATTGGAAAGTTCAAGTTCTCCTCCACACCAATGTTCTAAAATGAATGAAGTTAGTGCCCCAATCATATTGCTTTGTGGATCTCCATCATAATTATGAATGATATCTCCCGCTTCATCTTCCAAGATTTCATTTTCCATTTTTCCCACTATTGCTGGTGATGACTTTGTTTCCCACCATCTCAACAAAGCTCCAGTAAAGCACTGAGAAATAGATTTACAAGCTTCTATTTCAGTTTTTCCCTTTAGGCACAAGTGCTTGTATTCTGTAAACATAAGATTTATCATTTGTCAAATCTAAGAAACACTCAGATTGTCAATATTCCATTTTGTGTGTGATTCAGGATGGAAGTTATGTGTTTCTGGAAGTTTCCCTTTTCCACTAAGATCAGGTGTTGGATACCTAGTATATTGACTTTGGGGAGGCTCATAGATAGGGAACAGATGTGGTTCTGAGCTTTTAGGTTGCTCTACTTCTTTAAACAGTAAGGAGATAATCATTGGCTCAGATTTTTCTTCAGCCATTTCTTTAGGGAAGAGAGAAGGAAATCTATCAACACGCTTAACAGGATGTTGAATATTTACAGATATCTTAAATAGAGAAAAAATCAAGAATCGGTTTGTCTTTTGGGGCTATATGAAGTTTATCAAAATTTTCAGACAGTTCTTCAATAGATTCCTGAGTAGATTGTTTTCCCATATCTACTTTCCTTTCAACATCTTCTATCCTTGTTAAGGATTCTTTAACAAAACCTTTCAATACAGTAATGGAATAATTCACATCATTCAGAGTTTTGTTAATACTATTTACAAAGACTTGTATACTATCAAAATCTTTTTTAACTTCAATAGACTTTGCACAATTCATTTCTAGCTTTTAACTGCTGTATTTGTCTAGTTTATCCATTCAATAGATTTCTGTATACTACCATCAATGCCAAGGGCATTATCATCTTTTATGACCAGTGGAATGGCTTTAGCACTGTTCTATGCTTCTCTTAATACAATGCCTTTGTAAGGAGGGAAGGTGGTAGGAGTTTCAATTTTACTACCATCCATGGCAGTCCAAGAATGTTTTGCCGAGGATGATTCAACGTCTGCAATTTGTACATCTGTATTTTCTTGCTTCCTCTTTCATTCATAAAAATACAACCAGACATTGTTCTTTTGCATGTATGTTTTTCATTCATGGGGTAATTTGATTTTTTCTAGGTATGGAGTGGTAAGATCAAAACTTTCAGCCTCATGATGAGTGTATAAATCCCAATTAAGCATATTTTTCATCTGTTGATGATCAATTGTATGCTTCCTACATCCTTCCATAACCGAAAATATCTTGTGCATTTCTGGTTTTAACGAATTCTTACAATCAGAAGGCACAAAGTTGTCGAATTTGGATTGAGGGATTATTTAATCAAGTTGTTCCAGATATCCTAGACAATAGTGAGGCATACCAGTGGGACGCATTTTTCCAAACTTGTATTTGAGGCGGGGGTCATCATTTTCCAAAAATGGAAGCTCATGAATCATTAATACATGAGGGAAAGTTATTTTAGAACACTTAGGATTTGGACACGAAGTGATAGAAGTTGTAGGAGGAGATACTCCTATCCTTGGATGGCGATTCTAATGTATGATAGAATCAACAAGGCTACTGACATTTATCTTTTGATTACATCGTGGGAAAATGACTTGTAGGGATGAAAAATTTATAATCTGGGCATATTCAAATAGATCTATATGAGGGAAATTTACAGATGTTTTAAAAGAACTGGCAGTATCTACTACTTGTGGATCAATATATATGGATGATACTTTGCAAGCTAAATCGATTCTTCTGCAATATATTGTAGATCTTCTAGGAAAGGATACTACAACAGATGATGGTCCTTCTTGTATATCAGAAAAAGTAATCTTTTCCAATGTTGGAGGTATTGGGTTATCAACAACCCAATGTTTTGCGAAAATTAGGTCCTCCCATTTAATAATCTTATGTTCTATCTTTTGATTCTGGGTATCTGTTAGAACAACCACACTAGATTTGGATTCCTTGCTGGGAGCATGGAGAACTACAGGATAGAGGGTATTTTTGTGTCTAAAACAACCACGAGTTTGAATGGTAATATTATTTCTCTTTTTCTTCATATCAATCCCTGTTGCTTGAACCTGTAGTTGTAAAATATCCTTGATGTGCTCATTAAATGTATATATAGAAAATTTGGGATAGAAATCAAAGTATACTGGTCCATTTGATAATGGAGCAACCATTCCTCCTATCAATGGATCTGAATACTTGTTATGTGTCAGATCTTTGACTGTGACAAGAAAAAAATATTCAGTCCTCTATGGACTAAGGGATTGATCCCTACCCTTATGCACCCCAAATGTAAATATTTTGTTCACAGTCTTTTGGCTTCAACCTGAAGTTTCTTAGTGTCAAGAAGAGAAAGTTTTTGTACAGAACCTGAGTTCTCTAGTATTTGACTAGTACTTTCTGTTACACTAAAATTTGTCACCATGACTATTTGCAGTTAGTATGGCTCCATCAACTGTCATACTATCCTCCTTGGCAAGTCTTATACCTCTGCTCTTCATGTCAAACTCCAAGAAAGAGAGAAAGTCCTTAAAAAGTCAAATAACTCTGGGTACGCAGTTTCTCTTAGCCTTACCTACGTGTACGCACCTCAAGTTCACAATACCTGCGTACTTGTACGCTCTGTCTGTAAAGGGGTGGGTGCGTACTCCTGTAAAGGTCAAAAGGCGCAAGTTTCACTTCAAAAAAGTTACTTGTGGTCATTTCTAGAGCATTCTAGAAGTTTGTTTGACGTGTATTGAGCGCCTCCAGATGGTTCATGTATCCCTATGAAAGAGGAACTTATCCCATCAAGAGGGGAGCTATCCCATTCAAAGAGGGGCTTATCCCATTGATGGTGGACCTGATTAACTTCCTCTAAAGCACTATAAATACAGGCATTGGGCCAGAGGGAGGGGAGGTTGAAAGTTGAACATTCCTAAGGGTAGATGCTGCTGGAATTAGGACTCCCTTATAGAGCTTGAGAGGAGAGATTCCCATCCTTTCTTAGCTTCATTTGGAAGTGGGTGAGCTGATCAAAATAAAGGAGAACTATTGCTCGACCCTGGGAGGGACCTGCACAACACCAAGGCTCAGGTTGTAATGGTTTCTTTTGTTTCCACTTAATACAATTAAGCTCACTTTTCTCAACAGATTGTTATACATGATTTGTTTCATATACTCCTTGGCCTGTATGATGAATATGTCTTATTTTATAAGTTATTCAGGTGCTATGTAATCTTTTGGCTTGTTAGTGAATGCAGGTTTCGAAGAGAAGGAGGAGCTCATCCGGATCGGCGAGGCTGGACTACTACAAAGCGTTGGACTAAAGGTATGTTATAAACACCTGATTACTTGTATTCTAAATGCATATTTAGATAAAGGTAGTGTTTACTTGTCTTGTTTGTCACTAGAAAGCCTTAGCTTCTAGGGAGGTCGATTTTGTCCGCAAAATTGACTCTTTCCGCATGACAAAATGGCGACTCCACTGGGGACTTTCCTTTACTGGGAACTTTTCCTTTTCCTCCAATCAATGCCATGTCTTCGTTTGCATCTATTCATATGATTACTTCAGACACCATTGTTTATGACGATCCTTGGATCGTTCCTTCTGAATCTGAGATAGACTCATTTGGTGATGCAATGCCTTTGAGTCCATATGAAATTGCCTATGAAGCCGTGCAGTCTTTTACCGACCCGAGTTCAACCAAAATCGACCAAATGAATGTGGTCCGTGAGGAATCACTTTTCGTGTCAACCTCAGAGTTAATAACGTTTCCCGAAGTTGTGTCTTCTGACGAACAACTTTGTGAAGTCCTGTGCGTAGACGATTTAGCATGGGAAGATCTCCATCATAGATCTTCATTTTTACCTGAGGATGATCGTTTTGAAAACGATTTCTCATCAATCTTTACCGCTGAATATGTCAAAGAATCTCAGAGTCCAATGAACCATCCTGATTCAGAGATGAATTTGGGAAACATTTCTCGCACTATTCCCATTGACATTTCAGTCAAGTCCGGAATTATTGAGCACATTCATATAGGTGCCTCGTGTTCAGATGATGAAATTCAGACATACAAGGCCCTATTTCAAGAATTTCGCGACGTGTTTGCTTGGTCCTATGAGGAAATGCCAGGAATTGATCCCGCAATTGTTGTCCATGAGATCAAGACTTACCCGGATGCTAAACCTGTCCGGAAACATTTGCGTCAGATTCACCCACAAAAAGCGGCTGCAATTAAAGCAGAAGTTGAGAAGTTGTTGAAAGTAGGTTTCATTTATCCGATCCCATTAACGGATTGGGTATCGAATATTGTTCCGGTTAACAAAAAGTAGGGAACAATAAGAATATGCATCGACTATAGGGATATCAATCGTGCTTGTCCCAAGGACAACTACCCAACGCCCTATATCGATCAAATAATTGATGATTGTGCCGGCAGTGAAATATTTTCCTTTATGGATGGTTTTTCCGGTTACAACCAAATCAATATTCTACCTGTCGATCAACCAAAAACGGCTTTCATTTGTCCATGGGGGACATTTGCTTATTGGAAATTACCTTTTGGGCTGAAGAATGCCGGAGCCACTTTTCAAAGGGCGATGTCTTATGCATTTCATGACATCAAACACATTGTGCAACCATATCTCGATGATTTGCCTGCTCACTCCTTACATCGAGCTGATCACCTTGTCCATTTACGAGCAATTTTTATGAGGTGTAGGCATTATCGTATACGGTTGAACCCACACAAGTGTGTCTTCTGTATAGAAGTGGGACGATTGCTTGGATTTGTAGTTTCAAAAGCCTGCATATGCGTCGATCCCTTGAAGGTAGAAGCTATCATCAAATTGCCTCCTCCTTCGAGTCTTCGCCAACTCCAAAGTTTGCAGGGGAAAGCAAACTTTTTATGCTGATTCATTCCTAACTACGCTGAGATTACCAAGGGTTTTACCCGGTTGTTGAAACAGAATGCTCAATTCTCTTGGGATGAGATAGCTCAGAAATCTTTTGATGCGCTCAAGCATGCGTTAACCCATGCACTGTTGCTACATCCTCCCAACTACAACAAGGATTAATTTTTGTACCTCGCCGCCGCTCATTCCACCATTGGAATGGTCTTAGTAAAGGAAGACGAATTCTGAACGGAACATGTGATATATTACCTTAGTCGGACGTTAAATCCAACCGAGCTAAAATACTCACATGTGGAGAAATTGGCATTGGCAGCCGTTCAAGCTGTCCAACGTTTTTGTCACTACATTCTTCTCCGTAATTTCGGATTGTAACCCTATGATCTATATTTTTACTAAACAATTGCTAGGGGGAAAGTACTCTAAATGGATCGTTATCGTGCAAGAGTTTGACTTGGAATTTGAAAAATCTAAGTCTAAGAAATCTTTAGTTTTTGCCGAGTTAATGTGTGACTTCCCGCGTGCTGACACAGAAACTGTGGCAGAGGAACCCATTGCGGACAAATCTTTGTTTCTCATTAGCACTTTAGATCCGTGGTATGGGGATATAATCGTCTATCTCCAAACCCAATCCTTTCGGCCCGAAGTTTCAAAGTCAGAACGTCGGAAAATTCGATTCCAGTCCCAACAGTACAAAATTATTGGAGATACTCTTTATCGCCGTGGGGCGGACTTAATTTTTCATCGTTGCTTAACTCACGAGGAAGCTGAAAGGGTTCGAAATGACTGTCACTCTGGAGCGTGTGGCAGTCATATGTCTGGGTATGCCACAGCCCAAAAGATATTGCGCGTTGGCTACTTCTGGCCGTCCTTGTTTAAAGACTGTATTATTGCGGTCTGGAAATGCCACAACTGTCAAGTGTTTGATCGCAAGATGCGCGCACCACCTACTCCTCTCCACCCTATAATTGTCGTTGGTCCTTTTGCCAAATGGGGTATCGATTTTATTACATGTAACCCTCACTCGGCCGGGGGGCATGCGTATATCATCCTTGCGGTTGATTATTTTACTAAGTGGGCCGAGGCGATGCCTACATTCGAGGCAGACGACAAGACAACTGCAATTTTCGTATTCAATCACATTATTGCTAGGTTTGGTGTCCCACAAGTGATAATCACAGACCATGGGCGCCATTTTCGAAACGTTATGATGAAAAAACTTACAGGCCAGCTTGGTTTGCGTCACGATAGCTCAACTCGTTATTATCCACAAGCGAACGGTCTGGTTGAGTCCATCAACAAAGTTTTAGTTATCATGATCCGAAAAATCATTGGTATTCATCGGTCGAATTGGCACAACATGTTATTTTCCGCGCTTTGGGCGTACCGAACCTCAGTGAAAACATCAACAGGGTTCACTCCTTTCCAACTAGTTTATGGTTTGGAAGTTGTGCTGCCCATTGAATGCGAAATCCCGTCACTTCAAATGGATGTCGAATTACTTCCAGCTACTTCCAAAGAGGAGAAGCGTTTATTATACTTAGCTCAATTAGATGAGACTCGACGTGACGCTGCATTGGCAATCGAGACTCACGCAAAACGTATGAAAGCTCAGTATGATCGAAACGTGACCCCTCGAAATTTTTCGGAATGAGACCTAGTGCTATTATATAATCAAGCTAATGATAAATTAGGTGCTGGAAAATTTGTTCCTATGTGGCATGGGCCCTACATTGTCAAGCGAAAGCTAGCAAAAGGGTCCTATGAGCTGGTAGATTTTGACGGGGACTCTTTGGGTAAACCCAGAAATGGACTTTACCTAAAGAGGTATTATGCTTAAATGATGGGTATGGAGATTTTAGTTAGGTTAGGTTTTTCTTTCTAGCTGGTGTGTTTGTTAGTATAGACAGTGTGCTTAGCTTAGAAAGTGTGTTTTTCGTCGTTATTCTGGCTTATCTTGGTTTTACTCTTGATATTGCAGATGTCGACGCCTCTCCAAACGTACATTGGATTCGCTGATGGTGCTTGTCGTAGTACACGGAATATCTCTTCCGCAGCTTGGGTTATCTATTCGCCCTCTGACGAGTTAGTTTCTATGCATGGGGTGAGCCTCGGTCAAACAACAAACAACATTGTAGAATACAGTGCAGTGATTGAATTATTGTCTGAATCTATTTCGTTTGGGATTCGGAGTTTGATAGTGAGGTTAGATTCTGAACTCGTTGTATTACAGCTTAATAGACTTTATGCCATTAGAAATCCAGTGTTATTAAGGTTATTTTTGAGAGTGCGTCTCTTGGAACGTGAATTTGATTACTTTGAATATCAGCATATTGCAAGGTCTTTAAATACATTAGCAGATGCAATTGCTTCTCGAATGTTAGACAGACATTTGCAATAATCATACATGTAAATTTAAAAACATTTCATCACACCTGTTTAACAAGATAAGCCGGTAATAATGATATATATAGATAGGAGTGTGTCAAAAATACATCGTCTTCAATCATAGGTTAAAAAACACCTTATGATCGGCAAAAATGATAAGTACAAAAAACCAAAATGTGACATGTGTCTACAAAAGTGACCATCCAATCACTGGTGGTTCTCTCTATACGACACCACTGCACGCGCCACCCTACACAAGAACCTCCTAAAAGGTCCTGGGACTGCGACGACATAGCGCTGAAGCCTGATAGGAATATCATCTATAGTAGTCTCTGGTATGTCTGCCGTAAGATGCTCTAGGTCTTGTTCCAACTCAGCTAAGGTCTCTGCGGCCGCGTCCTGTGGGGCCGGTGCTGGTGCAACTGGTACTCTCCTCTCGAAAGGCCGGAGATTGGCTAGACGCTGTGGGCCTACATCTGCATTTTGAAAATTGTCACTATCAGTTTTGAGACGATATAAAAACAAAAAAAATAGATAATTTAAAAACTTGTGAAAAATGAAGTACCTGTGTCGTCCCACTGTTCTCCCGGTGGAAGAATCATGTCTGGATCTCCACGAAAATCAACTCTGGCATAAGGAAAATCCTGTATCGAGAAGATCTGGTTCTCCAACTAGTGAAAATACTCTGGTCTAAATCGGACAACCTCCGTGCCCTCGTCAGGATGACGGGCCATCACCGCAACCCATCGCGTCAACTTAGGCTCTCGGGGAGGCCCAACCTCAACAGTGAGCTACTGTGGGATCAGCATTGGAAACCTCTCTAGGGTAAAACTCACAACTAAAGGCCCATAACCAAACGTCTTCAGCTGTCCATTTTTGGTCCTAGTCAGTTGGCCCTTTAAGTTGGCCAACACAGCATCGCACTAGTTGAAAATAGTGCCCCGATAGCAATCAATCACCATCCGCATCTGGGATCCAGTGGCAATGCGCAAAGCAGTAGCCCCGCAAAGTCTGGTAATTGTAAAGACAATTACCATAAGTTCAGGTCGGGATATCTTTTTAATCTCTATCCCCTTATCCTGGTTTTGATTATTACACCACTCTAGCCGGAGACTAGCAATGGACTGGCCACCCAGCCTAGTCCCGGACATAGTCAATTGTTCGCCCCTCTTGGGCAAACCAGTGAGAAAGTAAATATTTGAGGGCTCTATCTCGAGTTGGTGCCCTCCAATGTAAAAGCATTGATCCTGAACGTTCCACCTTTCAACCAGCCACTCTAGAAAGCGCACCTGGGCCCTCATGCCAGGTATGGCCCAGTATTTGTAAAGACTGCATTCCTTCAAAGCATCAATGGAAGGTTGGTGATTAATGGCGGCCAAATCAACATCTTCGTGTTCTCTCTCGTGCCAATCGAGCATGGTGGGCAATCTACACACCATAAAACATCTGTTAGAGTCCATAAATTTAAATTTTTTTGGTTCATTTTGGAGAAATGAAAATCCTTTCCGCGGTGTATGCAGCCCACCTTTAGAGACAGGGCGTATGTACGCAGGTTCTCTTAAGGCAAGCTGCGTACGCCCGACATTTTCCCAACTGAGAAAATGTCGGGGTACGCAGGTCACCAATGGAGCACTTGTGTACCCCGAAAAGCGGACCTTGAAACCCCAAGGCCTCCAAAAAATGAAACTAAAGCTTAAAAACAAATTCTAAACGGATGGAAATGCAAGGGAGGATGTTGTAGAATACCTGATGAGACGACGTTCGGTTTCGACGGTCGGATTCTCCGCAATGTCCACGGGAAGTTTCTTGCCAAAAGCCCTTTTTCTCTCCTCAACAGTAAAATGGTAAAAATGAAATGGTAAAAGCCCTTTTTATAGGTTTTTTGAGTAAATAAATGTTAAATTTGTTTATTTTCCACCGTGAAAAGGTATTTTTCAAAGTATTTTTATCTATCTTTAAACAGGTATGAGTAATGTGTAGGTTTTTGTGCAGGATAAAAGGATTTTAAGGGAAAATTGTCATTTTTCACAAACAAAAAAAAATCAGAGTCATCTTTTAAGCCCTTTTCTGACTCCTAAAACATGAAAAGATTTCCGAGCGTTTCTTTTACACTCGTTAAAACGGAATTAAAAGACGGTCCCCTTATAGCCCTTTTCTGACCGTAAGAACAGGAAAAGATTGCCAGATTTTTGTCGTTTCAAATTCGATACTGGAAATAAAACGACGTGTCCTTGATCGCTTTTTACTTTTCAGGTCAAAGACACTAATCATGAAAGTACTCCTTGGTCGCAAGATCAAGCGGTTCTCTCAAGTATTATTTTATACTTTTTTGGGCTTGGGAGACACAAATTTATGAAAAAGTTCAACCCTGGAGTCTTCTTAAGTTTTTTCAGACTCTCTAAAATTGAAAAACGCCGAGTTTCTCCTATATTGGACTCGTTAAAATTTCACAGTAAAGGACCTGTTCGATTACAAACAGGAACGGACCACTCCTTCTTAGGGTTCGAATCAAAACTAAGTTGGACTCATCCGAAGGATGAGCTTATAATCAAGCATATGTTATCCTCCTCAAGCTTGTAAAAAATAAAGAGGTACTTGCCAGAAATGGTGGGGGAAAAGAGAGAAAAATGAGCCTATTTGTTATCCTTTGTCTCAGAAGAAGCCTTATCACCACTCTTGAACACGACACTTTTCATTCACCTGGGTTGGGAAATCCTTTGCCTCACAGTTGATTGAACCACATTGAAAGTCTTCAGTCGGGTATTAACTTTGGGTCAAATGTCACCAAGACATCTGTCGTGTCGTTATGTGTTCAAGAGGTCACTACAAATAAACCAATCATCTGCAAAATACCCGTCATCCATCTCGACCATCCCTGAGTTAGTCCTTACAGCTACATTTCTTCAACTTGAGCTATGATTTCGTGTTGTGGGCTCGCCTGCAATGGGTCGCTTTCTATTGACATCAGCACATTATCTAGAAAGATGACCTAGAAATCGTCAGTACCTTGAAATCTGCATGCATCAATGGCAGGTTTCTCGCCTTTGACGGCGGTTTACATCATTAACTTTTGATCGAAGGATTCCGTGAAATGTTCGACGTCAAATCATTCATTCACATCTCATGGATTGTACTGGGTACTTTGAGAACCATTGACATCACTGGTGGTCTCTCTCACACTTGTTAATAGTTTACATCATTGACTGGTAATCAAGTGATTTCTACCATGTTCGACATCAACTCATTTATTCGCATGGATAGAATTGTACTATTTCGGGAAGTAGAAATGAATACCCTGGATCTAGTTTCAACCATCCAGGCTGCGAGGAGTTTTGTATTCATTGTATAGTAGACCAACTATAAACATATGGTTGTGTCCATACTGTGTCTACACAAGTCTATGATTATGATGTACTGCGAAATCATTCCTGTATCAGAGCAGTAGTTAGTTTGTTAGTTAAAGTTTTTGATCTGAGTATGGGAATGCCTACCTCAGCGATGATATGATCTCATACATGTATTTTGTGTTGAATATTTGCAGGTTCCGATTGGGCTCTCTACAATATAATCCTTGAAATGATAAAGTACTTCACCCTTCCTAGATAATATGAAACCCTAATCTACTACAGGCTTCGCACTTTAGGGGGCAATCTGTTACACTAAAATTTGTCACCATGACTATTTGCAGTTAGTATGGCTCCATCAACTGTCATACTATCCTCCTTGGCAAGTCTTATACCTCTGCTCTTCATGTCAAACTCCAAGAAAGAGAGAAAGTCCTTAAAAAGTCAAATAACTCTGGGTACGCAGTTTCTCTTAGCCTTACCTGCGTGTACGCACCTCAAGTTCACAATACCTGCGTACTTGTACGCTCTGTCTGTAAAGGGGTGGGTGCGTACTCCTGTAAAGGTCAAAAGGCGCAAGTTTCACTTCAAAAAAGTTACTTGTGGTCATTTCTAGAGCATTCTAGAAGTTTGTTTGACGTGTATTGAGCGCCTCCAGATGGTTCATGTATCCCTATGAAAGAGGAACTTATCCCATCAAGAGGGGAGCTATCCCATTCAAAGAGGGGCTTATCCCATTGATGGTGGACCTGATTAACTTCCTCTAAAGCACTATAAATACAGGCATTGGGCTAGAGGGAGGGGAGGTTGAAAGCTGAACATTCCTAAGGGTAGATGCTGCTGGAACTTGGACTCCCTTATAGAGCTTGAGAGGAGATATTCCCATTCTTTCTTAGCTTCATTTGGAAGTGGGTGAGCTGATCAAAGTAAAGGAGAACTCTTGCTGGACCCTGGGAGGGACCTGCACAACACCAATGCTCAGGTTGTAATGGTTTCTTTTGTTTCCACTTACTAGAATTAAGCTCACTTTTCTCAACAGATTGTTATACATGATTTGTTTCATATACTCCTTGGTATGTATGATGAATATGTCTTATTTTATAAGTTATTCAGGTGCTATGTAATCTTTTGGCTTGTTAGTGAATGCAGGTTTCGAAGAGAAGGAGGAGCTCATCCGGATCGGCGAGGCTGGACTACTACAAAGCGTTGGACTAAAGGTATGTTATAAACACCTGATTACTTGTATTCTAAATGCATATTTAGAGAAAGGTAGTGTTTACTTGTCTTGTTTGTCACTAGAAAGCCGTAGCTTCTAGGGAGGTCGATTTTGTCCGCAAAATTGACTCTTTCCGCATGACACTTTCTTTGATAGATATTCTAGTTACAACTTTAATATGGAACATAGATAAGTCAGTATATACTTCTCACAAGGAGATACTAGGCAGACACCACTTAGGTGCAGGCTAACTTTCAAAATATTCAAGTGCTGCAGAATTTATAGCCCTTTTAGATGATGAAGAAAACATATCTCTTAATGGGTTTTCTTCAGCTTGTTCTTCAACTTCAATCTCTTTGAAAGAGACTGATCTTCTAGAATTATCCATTGTATAGACTTATAGATTTTGAGTACTAACCATAATGAACTAGACGTTACTGGCTCCAATACCACAATTTGCTGTAGGGTCTTCAGAAGCGAAGCTTGTTCTCGTTGAGTGATCTCTTCTCTGTGATCAATGCACGAAACTTTACACGAACCTGTACATGAACCTTTGGACTTTCACACTCTAGTGTATGACACATGGCCTCCTGCCTTTAACAGACTAGTGTTCCTCAGACCTCGGTGAACCTCCAACGAACCTTAATCAAACCTCTTGTCTCACAGATACTGCCTCAACGGACATTTTTAACACATGCAGAAAAAAATGTACTCAAGCAGAATGTATCATGCTCTGAAAATGGATACTCATATATTTATGTAGAAGTTTCTTTACAAATTCAAAGAGAAATTCTGAAGCTCCTTTCTAGAGATAGATTGTTTAGGCATTTATTAGATGTTGCGACTTGTCAAGAAAGAAGCTATCTAAAGGCATCTTGGCCTTTCACAGACTCTATCTTAGAACTTGCATTTTTACGAAAACATATAGACTTCAAAAACCTAAGAATCTGGCCACTTTAGGTTCTCACCAGAGCTCTCACTCTGATGCATAGGCTTCTCAGATCCGATTTTAAAGAGATGGAAGCAAGAACTTCCTCCTCGGACTCAAAAACTCAAAAACATAACCAAAATCACACTCGCACCCCGAATGACCAGAATGAGCCGTACTCCTTCCTTATATAGGAAAATGAGGGGACAAACATTTGATAGTCAGGTAGATAGATTCAGTACTATCTTTCATCAGTCGAAGAGATGTGGCTCAAAGCTCACCAAAAACCAGAGAAGTGCTCCGAGTCTCGTGACTTAAGAATCTTCGTACTAAGTTACACTGTGGAAGATTTGAACAAATCCCATGGAAAACATTATACTGTAAATAACTTTTACATAGTGGATGTTTTTAAACAAAAAATCCCACGAGAAAACTGGTCACATTCAGTCTTGTGACTAGACATCATTATTGCACTGTGGAAGCTTTAAGGACAAGCCCACGGGAACCATTAGTCCCCCAAGGGTGTGGCCCCTGAAAATATTATCTGAGAATATCTACAAGAATCCCAAGCCTTTATATAAATTCTTTATACAATCATAGGCTTTCTTTAGATGATTTGGTGTTTAATCTTAGTCATGACTAACCATTCATGGTGTCTTTTCATAAAATAACCAAGAATTTGACTGTCTTGATAATTATTGATATCTACAAAAGTTTTACATGGAGAATGCCAGCATTCAGTTAAAAATCCACAAGTGTCACATTCATATCGAAAGTCACGCTGGAAGAAAAGAGGATCCATAGCAGTCTTGTTGAGGTTGAAATTGTTCTACCATTGTTGAAGCCATTCACCTTGCTGTTGTCTTTGTGTGGTCCCTGTGGCCCCAAATTCTACTCTTGTTTAGTGAGTTCCTTTTTTTCCATCTACACTCATGATGTCCCACCACAACTTTTTGTAGTTTGAAAAGTTGTAAATGGTATCTGGGAAGAGAATGCTTGGATTACCCCGTGGCCACATTTCTGGCATGTCGTACCATCCCAACCATCTAGTCCGATTTATGGCAAGATATTTGTGGAAGATTCTCCTTTGGTTGCTTCCTTCTGTCTAGATCACAGTGATATCTCTAAAATTTTGGCTTAGGGATTCTTTATCCAAATGTGCGGCCATCATACTCCTCTGATACACCATATCATGTATCCATTTTCTACCTTTGGGGTAGCCTTTCCTTTCAGGTACTAAGTGCTGAATATCTGAATGAGGTTGCAAATTTGCATCAAGAACTTTTGTGTTTCTTAGCTGCCATGTTGGTTTCCATTTGGAATAGTATTCTTCCCAGTTCTGTGTTCAGAAATACTTCTCAGAGTCTTTGTATATTGGGAAGGGTCCCATTCTGTTACTATCACCATCGTAGTGTCTTTATGATTTAAATATTCTCTGCTTAGGAAGTCGGGTAGAAAATTCTTTTCACCTTTGATGTGTTCGACTTCAAAGTCAAAATTTGCAAATAGACCATGCCACCTTGCGAACTTAGCTTCTCCTTCTTTCTTTATAGCTTTACTAAGGACTTTATTTAGTGTAGAGGCACCTGTTCTTAAGAGAAACGTTTTGTGTATCAGGTGGATATCAAATTTATTAATGTATTTCCATGCTGCTTTGACTTGTTTTTCTATAGTAGAATAGTTTTTCTCAGGTGTACTCCAAATCCCTGAGACAAATTGAACTATTTGTTCTTTTCCTTCTTTCTTTTGCTTCAAAATTCCTCCCCACCCTTCATTGTTAGCATCTGTTTCAACAATTTTGAAAGAATATTCATCAGCGATATGAAGAATAGGAAGAGTTTTACCTTCATTTTAATTCTTCTGACGGCTTCAGTGTGGGCCTCAGACCAAGGTTCTAGATGTTTTTGTAGTCTTTTGTTGAGTAATAATATATCTTTGGTGCAATCTTTGTAAAAGTTTCTTACATAGTTTAAACATCCCAAGAATATTTGTAATTGAGTTTTGTCAGTGATAATATCTGGAAATTTATCAGCAAATTACAGAGCATGCTTTTGCAGAGTGATCTGACCATTTTTTATTTGTATGGACAAGAAACTTGATACTTGTATGAAATAACTCAATCTTTTTCTTGCTAAGAACCAATCCATTGGTTTTGACAAGTTGTACAAATTTCTGGATATGTTTAAAGTGATCATGGAGGTTTTTAGAAAATATAAGTATATCATCAATGTATACTAGTAACCAATCCAAATATGGCTTGAAAATATTATCCATAACCTTCTGGAATTTGGAGGGGGCATGCTTTAGTTCGAAAGGCATGATGTTCCATTCATAGTGTCTTGCTGGGACACTGAAAGTAGTCTTAAACTTATCATCTTCATTAATTTCCACCTGCCAAAATCCTGATTTCATATCAAATTTAGAAAATACTTTAGCCCTTGCGACTCTTGCTAAAAGATTTCCTTTGCAAGGAATGGGGTAAGTATCATCTGAGAGGACAACATTCAGAGGTTTATAGTTTATGACCAGTCTTGGGATACCTCTTAACTATTTTGAATGTTTATGAACATAAAAACCATAGCAGTTCCAAGGAATACTGGATTCTCTAATCAATATTCTTTCCAGGAGGCTTTCTATCTCTTTTTGACGGAGATCTCTATATTCTTTGTTCATAGGCATTTCTCTGCTCTTGCAGGGTTTCCCTTCATACGTATCTTTGTAGGGAAATTCTACACATTGTTGTTTTCTATGCCAAAATGCATTTGGTTCTTCAACAAAACATTCTTTCTGTATCTATGATCTCATAGTTGAGATCCTTTGTTTAATTATAGGAGTCTGAAGATATTCTCCTATCTTTATGGTGGTCTTTAGCTCCTTGAGCTCTTCAATTTTATTTTTTTATTTTTTGATCTGCTATATTGCTTGTACCATAGTAGACACTCTGGGAGTAGAGACAAAGGGTAACTTGATTGTTTGTAATTTTCCATTTGAGATTGGTACAGATATAAAATAACTAGCCTTGCCATTTTTCAATCTGGCTAATCCATGTGGCTCCACAACTGCTAAAAATACATTTCATAAAATACAGTCAACAGGAATGTCTACAACAAAAATTTTAATTTGATGCAATGATATTTAAAGAAAATAGAGGCCTGAGGGACTTCATACAATAGATCTTTGTTTCCTAACCCAATCACTTGTCTAAAGGATTTTACCCAATACTTTACAGGTACTATTTTTGAATTCAAAATATCAACATCTACCCCGGAGTGAATAAGTGTTCTTAGGGAAAACATTTCACCATTTATACAGATATCTAGCATAACATGATGTTGCTGATACTGGATAGCCATTAATCTCATGTCGGTGAATCCTATAGTATCATCCTTTTTTCCTTCAAATATTTCAATATTTGGGTTAGTGTAGTATTCATCAAATGCATCCTCACTTTTCTTCCCTTTTTCTAACTTAGAGACCTGTGATTTTATAGAGACAATCTGTTTTTTGAGATGATGAATCTCTTGGTTGACTTCTCCTAATGTAAGGGCTCTGGTCTTGGCTTATTTAGAAAGATCTTGTATTTCTTCCAAACGAGGCATCGATGAATAATGCCTTTGGTTTAGTTTTGGAGTCAGTGTTGCTACTGCTCCCCTAATTTTTGTGCATTGATCTTAGAAAAGTTTCTAGTAACTTTTCCTTCATTTCTCCTTATCCCAATTTTCTAATCTGGGCAAGTAGCTTTATTTCTACATCGTCCATGGTTTGTGCCATGAGAACCTTCTCCTTTGGCTTAGAAACATGTTCTTCATCAGATGATATTTCTGATTCAATGCTTGATTCACACTGACAATTTTCTGAATCAATGCAGTCACATTCATTCATGTGCATGTTTAATTCTTCATCAGAGCATTCTGAAGAAGAACTTTCATAGGATTCAGATGTTGAACAGAGTTGTCATTGTTGTATCTATTCTCTAAATGAGATGTTTGGACAATTTCAGATTTGTGATTCTTAGAACCACATTTATAACATAGGGTTGGCACCATGCCTTTTGTTTTTACAGTCCTTTTCTTCTTTGCAGCTTCAAAGGATTTCTATCCTCTATTTCTCTTAGATTCTTCTGATAAAGGACAACGACTGGAGGTATGTCCAGGTTGGCCACAGAGCCAACAAATCAATTTATTCTACTGATCTTTCTTATGTGTCTGTAGATGAATATCCTTGGGTTCATAATAATGTGTTTTTGGCACATATCTATAGTATCCTTTCTTGGTCCCTTTTCTTTTCCTCTGTGGATATTTTTTGTATTCCTATATTTTTTCTTTCTTGGCCTTCTTTTTAACTTTTCTTCTTTTTACTATGGGGTCATCTATAGCAAGACCATACTTGTTACAGATGGATTTGTTGTCTGGTAATATTGACATCTTCTATAGAGATTTATTAACTTTCATACTAGTGCATAAATTTACCAGAACTTTTGTTATGATGTTGTATATTTTTTCCCAAGTAAAGGATTCAAAAGGAAAATGAAAAGAATCTTGTTGTCTTAGATAATCTACAAATTTTGAAGGAAATGCTGCGAAGTAGATTTGTTTCTACAAGAGATTTTTGCTATCTTTAACCTCATATATTCTCTAAATCCAGTCTCTATGAAAATTTTCATAATGAGACATTTTATTACATTTAATATTCACAAGAATTATCTCATTCTTATTGGCAAATTCAAGTTCTCCTCCACACCAATGTTCTAAAATGAATGAAGTTAGTGCCCCAATCGTATTTCTTTGTGGATCTCCATTAGAATTATGAATGATATGTCCCGCTTCATCTTTCAAGATTTCATTTTGCATTTTTGCCACTATTGTCGGTGATGACTCTATTTCCCGCCATCTCAGCAAAGTTCCAGTAAAGCACTGAACAATAGATTTACAAGCTTCTATTTCATTTTTTCCCCTTAGGCACATGAGCTTGTATTCTATAAACATAAGATCTATCATTTGTTGAATCTGAGCAACACTCAGATTGTCAATATTCCATTCTGTGTGTGATTCAGGATGGAAGTTATGTGTTTCTAGAAGTTTCCCTTTTCCACTTAGATCAGGTGTTGGATACCTGGTATATTGACTTTGGAGAGGCTCATAGATAGGGAATATATGTGGTTCTAAGATTTTAGGTTGCTCTACTTCTTTAAACATTGAGGAGATAGTCATTCGCTTAGATTTTTCTTCAGCCATTTCTTTAGGGAAGAGAGAAGGAAATCTATCAATAGGCTTAACAGGATGCTGAATATTTACATATCTCTTGAATAGAGAAAAAATAGGATTCGATTTGTCTTTGGGGGCTGTTAGTGTCAGTGTCTTCACACTGCCATCAGTGATCAAAATTCGCTCTTTTGAATTTCATAGTAGGAGTCCCATACTGATGATTCATTCCATTAGGTCATGGATTTACTGATGGTAGGGTCTATATCCAGTTTTTCTCCTCATAATTTGTACTTGCTGATCCTTTTTCATATTTCAGTCATGGTTCATGATTGACTCTGCAATTTATCTTATTAGGTCTTAGAATTTGGTGTCTTTAGGTTTTAGGGTTTTATCATGGTCAAAATCAGTTATTTCATGCAAATAATGATCAGCAAGGATAATAGGAGATTAATAATGATCGTTAAAATATTAATTTATCATTTTGAGAGCCGAATGTAGTTCTCACCTCAAAACAAGTTTTGAGGTGAAAACATAGTATTATATTTTTTTTTATCTTTCTTTATGATGTAATTTTATTTTTTATATATGTAATATTTGTTCCCAAGCTCCTCTTAAGCTTGTGATGTCACCAAGCATATGCCACTGCAAAAAATCAAAGTGATCGAGAGCATTAGTCCATTTGCAAGCAAAAGAGAATACACTTGAAAAACAGAGTATTGAAAGAAACAAAGAGACGTTACAAAAATGGGTTTTCAAAGGAAAAATTTAAAAGGGATCATATATAAACTCATTCATTCCTATTTTTATGCCATTGTGTTATTTAGAAAATCCAAAGAGCCAAGGAGAGTGAAAAAATGATTTTTAAGTGTCATTGAGCAAAACAGAGAAAGGCGTTGCGCTTTTGGAGGATTTGGATCGACACTGCGCTCTTATAGATGGCATTGCCTTCTTGGCAGTTTTACATAGTGAAAAATAACACTGGCGTTGCGCTCCTGGACCGGTGTTGCACTCCTGTAGCTGGCGCAGCGCTCCTAGACCGACGTTGCGCTCCTGTAGCTGGCGCTGTGCTTTGACCAGTAAAGCCCAAAAGTGCTCCAAAAATCCAAATTTCACCAAATTTCTTCCATATTTTCTCCTAGCAAGTAAGTAACATCATTCCTCTTGTTGCTTAGTGTGCACATGTGAATATTTTCATGGTTTTTCATCCTCAAAATTAAAACCCTAATCTCTATGGTAAAACCCTAGTTTGCCTACCATTCATTTCATAAACTTGAACCCTTATTCCATCACTGCTATCACACTCTATTACTCTCTTATCACTCCCCAAACCCCCTCCCACATACATTTTTCCCACACCTTCATTTCCACCCATTCCTCCAAGTCATTTCCCATACCACCATCCATACATTACCACTGTGCAAACTAAGGGAAACATGGACAGAGACAGTGATCAAGAATATGAGGAGGAAACCTTGAGTGGCATTTCTATGGAGAGGCATAGGCAACAGAGGAAGCCCCATAAAGGAGGAAAAATCATCAGAGAGGAGCCCATCATTTTGAGAGAATTATAGGCTTGCCCACTTAAAATTTCTTGTTTCAGACATCAAGTATGTTTTGAATTTTGTGAAATGGTGGAAAGAGTTCAGTTTCACCATGAGTTGGCCAAACTTTTTGTGACTCATCTACATAACAATGAGGTGACACTTGGAGGAGGAACCTTTGCAATATCACCAGTTGTTATTTCAAAGGCCACTAGAATCCCTAATGTTGGTAAAAAATGGTACAAGGGTCATGATCTTGATGAGGATTACTATGAACCTTACATCAAGCCTTAATACAGAAACCAGGTGAAGAGGCTTTTCCCCTTTAAATTTTTGGAGAACAGGTATGTTCCTATGATGAGTATTATCATCAAGTATTTCACTTGTGAAGGCAGATTCTCTCGGTTATATGCTTACCATATCAGACTCCTCATGCACTTCATCAGGGTAAGAATGATAAATCTCCCATAATTCTTGTTTAGAAATATTGATAGGATAGCTCACATTGTGCGGAGGAGTCCATACCCTTAGCAATTGAACAACATCTACCATTATTCTTTGATCAAAATCATTGTTCTTCATCATCTCAGTCTTCTTAACATTCCTTGGGAGGTTTTTATTGCTCATGAGATGTTCAAAGGTCCACAAATCCCTTCACCAGTGCATCAAGAAGAAGGTGGGCCTTCTAGCCATGGAGAAACAAAGGAAGAGGCCAAGGAAACCAAAACTGTTGAGGTGCTAGTGCATTTAACATATCAGAGAGGCACAAGGAGACTTTTTGCAGCTGCTAGGAAAGTGTTTGCTCCACAAGGTGTGGAAGGGGATTTTCCTTCTACATCAACAAAACAGGTATAGGTTGAGCGATTGAGCAAAGGAAAGGAAAATGTGCAAGAGGAAGATCTTGGTGATGAGGAGGAAAGAGATTTTGACTTGATTGAGCATGAGGAGCCACAATAGCACTTTACTCATCATGGAATTGACATCATTGATTTGGAGGCTCGGGATGAAAAACCCATCAAAGACCTCATCATTCAAGAAAGAGAAGCTCAAATACAATCTTTTGCGGACAACTTAGAGAGGGCCAAGTTCATTGTCAAATATTTAGAGCAGGAAAACAAACAATTGCGTGACAAGAAAGTCCTCATGGAGCTGCAAATGATCAAAGCAGACAGGCAAATGGCTAAAGAGGCTCATGTTAAATTTAATCCTATTGAGAAAGAGATTGAAAATGATAGGGAAACATGGCTTGAGAGGGTCAACGTACATCTTGAAAGACTAATTGAGAAGGCCAACCGGGATAATAAAATGCTCCGACACATGGCCTACCATTACATGACCCGCAACAAAATCTGCAATATGAGGATTAGGAAGCTAAAAGCTAGGTTTAGGAGAGCCTTAGAGGGCAGGAAAGAGCAAGATAGGTTGGAAATATTGGTTGAAGACTCCCTAGCTCATTAAAGTAGCTTATGGTGGTGTCCCATGCCAAATTTGGGAAAATTTTGGAAAGTTTTTGCATTTTTGCAATTTTGCAATTTTAAACACAGAAATTTGGCGCTGCACTTTTCCATGGAGCATCATATGGAGAAAAGGTTTGAATATTTGGATTCAGGAGGATGAGAACATGCACCCTAAAATTTTTTAGAAGTTTTGGAGAAAATTTGGGTCACCAAAAGGTCCAAAAACTACCAAAAAATGACCTCTCTGCCTCTTTTTGGACACACAGAAGCAATCTTGGGAGATTCAAGATTTGAGGGGACCTCCAAATTAAAAAATTCCAAGTGTTCCAGAAACTAGACTTGAATATATTTCCAATGAGCTATCATGGGCTCAATTTGGCTAAGGGTAAGGCCTCCAAAACTGTGCTAAAATTGGAGTTGCGCTTTTGGCCAGTGGCGCTACGCTTTTGACCATTTTACTCAGAAAATAAAAATTTCGCCTGTTTTGACTGGAAACTGATTTCTCTCTCCTCATGGTTGTTTTTACTGATGTAATTGATGACATGGTATGTAATTGTAATGATAAAATAGTGTTAGAGGGTAGATTCATTAGTTAGAGGTGGTTTTGAGGCAAATGAATATGTTTCCACTCTTTTAGAGACAAGTTGTTTGACTGCCTATATTCCAGTTCTTAGTTGGGAAATAGTTGAAACAACCCCTCTTCTCATGGATTCAACCCCTGATGGTCAAGATGAGTGTTTCTGATGTCTATATTATGTATTTTCTTTCTCATTTTCAAGGGTTGGATTCACTTGGATGCTTTGAACAATATTGTACATCATTGTAAGCAGTTTGGCAAGGAAATTAATAGGAGTTGCAGCTATTTTTATGGGATACCTATGGTATGGGTCTTTTGGATAGTTTCTTCTTTTGTTATCAATTGTTTACATGTTTTATTTGTGCCATCATCTATTTCACTACTTCTGACTGAATGATATCAAGATAGATAGGTAGAATTCATTGTTTGCAGTGCTCTACCTTGGGAAACCATTCAGTATTCTATGTTTTCTGCTGTTTGAGAAGGATACATGATAGTTACATGCCCTCCTTAGCTCCTCACCAGTCTTAGACATCTCACCTTACTCAATTTCAAGTGCAAAAGCCTATACCTACCTTTCCCCATAGAACACCCTGTATTCTGACCTAATTTCCCAGACCCAAATTGCCTAGCTCCATCTGATCCAGCAAAAAACCAACAAAATCAATCAAAACCCTTGAGCTACTATACCTAGCATAAAATATTATTCATGATCCATTCATTTTGACTAAGATTCATAAGTAGATGGCCCTCTCCCAACTTGGTAGGGCTAGCTACTAGGTTAAGCTTGGTTTGTGGTTACCCTGGAAATTACCTCCCTTCAGCTTGAGGTAAATCTAGGCTCTAACAGGGGATATATGAAGTTTTTCTAATTTTTCAGACAGTTCTTCAATAGATTCCTGAGTAGATTGTTTTCCCATATCTACTTTCCTTTCAACATCTTCTATCCTTGTTAAGGATTCTTTAACAAAACCTTTCAATACAGTGGTGGAATAGTTCACATCATTCAAAGTTTTGTTAATACTATTTACAAAGACTTGTATATTGTCCAAATCTTTTTTAACTTTAATAGACTTTGCACAATTTATTTCTAGCCCTTTAACTATTGTATTTGTCCAGTTTATCTGTTCACTGGCTTTCTGTATCCTACCATCAATGCCAAGGGCACTATCATCTTTTATGACCATCGGAATGGCTTTAGCACTTTTCTGTGCTTCTCCTAATACAATGCCTTTGTAAGGAGGGAAGGTGGTGTGAGTTGCAATTTTATTGCCATCTATGGTAGTACAAGAATGTTTTGCTTAGGATGATTTAGAATCTTCCATTTGTACATCTGTATTTTCTTGATTCCTCTTCCATTCATAAAAACACAACCGAACATTGTTCTTTTGCATATATGTTTTCCATTCATGGGATAATCTGATCTTTTCTGGGTATGGAGTGGTAAGGTCAAAACTTTCAGCCTCAGGATGAGTGTATAAATCCCAATTAAGCATATTTTTCATCCATTGATGATCAATTGTATGCTTCCTACATCCTTCCATAACTGAAAAGAACTTGCGCATTTCTGGTTTTGACGACTTCTTACAATCAGAAGGCACAAAGTTGTCAAATTTGGATTGAGGGATTATTTCATCAAGTTTTTCTAGATATCCTAGATCATAGCGAGGCATACCAGTAGGATGCATTTTTCTAAACATGTCTTTGAGGCGGGGGTCTTCATTTTCCAAAGATGGAAGCTCATGAATCATTAATACATGATCAATATCATGAGGGAAAGGTATTTCAGAACACTTAGGATTTGGACATGGAGTGACAGAAGTTGTAGGAGGAGATACTTCTATCCTTGGATGGTGGTTTTGATGTATGACAAAATTAGCAAGGCTATTGATATTTATCTTTTGATTGCAGCTTGGGAAAATGACTTGCAGGAATGAAAAAATTACAATTGGGGCATATTCAAATAGATCTATATGACGACAATTTATAGATGGTGTAAAAGCATTGGAAGTATCTACTACTTATGGATCAACATACATGGATGATGCTTTGCAAGCTAAATCGATTCTTCTGCGATCTATTGTAGATCTTCTAGGAAAGGATACTATAGCAGATGATGGTCCTTCTTGTATATTAGCAGAAGTAATCTTTTGCAATGTTGGAGGTTTTGGGTTATTAACAACCCAATGTTCTGGGAAACTTAGGTCATCCCATTTAATAATCTGATGTTCTACCTTTTGATTCTGGGTATCTATTAGAAAAACCACACTTATTTTGATTCTTTGTTGGGAGCATGGAGAACTATAGGGTAGAGGGTATTTGTGTGTCTAAAACAACCACGAGCTTGAATGACAATATTATATCTCTTTTTCTTCATATCAAACCCCGTTGTTTGAATCTGTAGTTGTAAAATATCCTTGATGTGCTCATAAAATATATATATAGAAAATTTGGGATAGCAATCAAAGTATACTGGTCCATTTGATAATGGAGCAACCATTCCTCCTATCAATGAATCTGAATACTTGTTATGTGTTAGATCTTTGAATGTGGCAAGAACAAAAATATTCAGTCCTCTATGGACTACGGGATTGATTCCTACCCTTATGCACCCTAGAAAAAAATATTTGGTTCCCAGTCTTTTGGCTTCAGCCTAAAGTTTCTTAGTGTCAAGAAGAGAAAGTGTTTGTATAGAATCTGAGTTCTCTTGTATTTGACTAATACTTTCTTTGATAGATATTCTAGTTACAACTTTAATATGGAACATAGATAAGTCAAAACATACTTCTAATGAGGAAATACTAGGCAGACACCACTTAGGTGCACGCTGAATTTCAAAATATTCAAGTTCTGTAGAATTTATAACCCTTTTAGATGATGAAGAAAACTTATCTCTTAATGGGTTTTCTTTAGCTTCAAGCTCTTTGAAAGAGATTGATCTTCTAGAATTATCCATTTTAGAGACTTATATATTTTGAGTACTAACCATAATGAACTAGACGTTACTGGCTCTGATACCATAATTTGCTGCAGGGGCTTCAGACATGAAGCTTTGTCTTGTTGGGTCTCTTCTCTGTGATCAATACATGAACCCATACACAAACCTTTGTACTTTCACACTCTAGCATCTGACAAACGACCCCATACTTTTAACAGACTGGTGTTCCTCAGACCTCGGCGAACCTAAAGCGAACCTCCTGTCTCACAGATACTACCTCAACAGATAGTTATCACATGCAGAAAAAAAAAATGTACTCAAGTAGAATGTGTCATGCTTAGAAAATGGATACTCATATATTTATGTAGAAGTTTCTTTACAAATTCTGAGAGAAATTCTGAGGCTCCTTTCCAGAGATAGACTATTTAAGCATTTATTAGATGTTATGCTTGTTAAGAAAGAAGCTATCTAAAGGCTTCTTGGCCTTTCATAGACTCTGTCTTAGAACTTGATTTTTTACAAAAACATATAGACTTCAAAAACCTAAGAATCTAGCCACCTTAGGTTCTCACCAGAGCTCTCACTCTGATGCGCAGGCTTCTCAGATCCGACTCTAAAGAGATGGAAATAAGAACTTCCTCCTTGGACTCAAAAACTCAAAAACATAACCAAAATCACACTCGCACCTCGAATGCCTAGAATGAGCCTTACTCCTTCCTTATATAGGAAAATTAGGGGACAAACATCCGACAGTTAGGCAGACAGATTCAGTACTATCTTTCGTCAGTCAAAGAAATGTGGCTCAAAGCTCACCAAAAGTCGGAGAAGTGCTCCAAGTCTTGTGACTTAAGAATCTTCGTACTAAGCTACACCATGGAAGATTTGAACAAATCCCATGAAAAACATTGTACTGTAAATAACTTTTACATAATGGATGCTTTTAAACAAAAAAAACCCATGGAAAAACTGGTCACCTTCAGTCTTGTGACTAGACATCATTATTACATTGTGGAAGCTTTAAGGACAAGCCCACGAGAACCATTAGTCCCCCAAGGGTGTGGCCCCTAGAAATCTTATATGAGAATATCTACAAGAATCCCAAGCCTTTGTATAAATTCTTCATACAATCATAGGCTTTCTTAAGATGATTTCGTGTTTAATCTTAGTCATGACTAACCATTCATGGTGTCTTTTCATAAAATAACCAAGAATATGATCGTCTTGATAATTATTGACATCTCCAACAGTTTTACATGGAGAATGCCAACATTCAATTAAAAATCCACAAGTGTCACATTCATATCGAAAGGCACGCTCGAAGAAAAGAGGATCCATAGCAGTGTTGTTAAGGTCGAAATCGTTCCACCATTGTTGAAGCTATTCACCTTGTCGTTGTCTTTGTGTGGTCCCTGTGGCCCCAAATTTTACTTTTATGTAGTGAGATTCGTTTTTCCATCTACATTCATGATGTCCCACCACAACTTTTTGTAGTCTGAAAAGTTGTAAATGGTATCCAGGAAGATAATGCTTGGATTACCCTGAGGCCACATTTCTGGCATGTCGTACCATCTCAGCCATCTGGTCCAATTTATGGCAAGAAATTTGTCAAAGACTCTCCTCTAGTTGCTTCCTTTTGTCTAGATCACAATGATATCTCTAAAATTTTGGTTTAGGGATTCTTCATCCAAATGTGCAACCATCATACTCCTCTGATACACCATGTCGTGTATCCATTTGCTACCTTTGGGGTAGACTTTCCTTTCAGGTACTAAGTGCTGAATATTTGAATAAGGTTGCAAATTTGCATCAAGCACTTTTGTGTTTCTTAGCTGCTATGTTGGTTTCCATTTGGAACAGTATTGTTCCTAGTTCTATGTTGGAGAAATACTTCTCAGAGTCTCTGTATGTTGGGAAGGGTCCCATTCTGTTACTATCACCATGGCAGTGTCTTTTTGATTCAAATATTCTCTACTTAGGAAGTCAGGTAGACAATTTTTTTTTGCCTTTGATCTGTTCGACTTCAAATTCAAAATTTGCAAATAGAGCCTGCCACCTTGTGAACTTAGCTTCTCCTACTTTCTTTATAGCTTTACTAAGGACTTTCTTTAGTGTAGAGGCATCTGTTCTTAAGAGAAACATTTTGTGTATCAGGTGGATATCAAATTTATCAAAGCAGTTCCATGTTGCTTTGACCTCTTTTCCTTTAGTAGAATAGTTTTTCTCGGGTGGGCTCCAAGTCCTTGAGACAAACTAGACTATTTGTTCTTTTCCTTCTTTCTTTTGCTTCAAAATTCCTCCCCACCCTTCATTGTTAGCATCTATTTCACCAATTTTGAAAGAATCTTTATTAGCAATATGAAGAATAGAAAGAGTTTTTACCTTCATTTTAATTCTTCTGACGGCTTCAGTGTGGGCCTCAGACCAAGGTTCTAGATGTTTTTGTAGTCTTTTGTTGAGTAATAATATATCTTTGGCGCAATCTTTGTAAAAGTTGTTTACATAGTTTAAACATCCCAAGAATATTTGTAACTGAGTTTTGTCAGTGATAATATCTGGAAATTTATTAGCAAATTCCAGAGCATAATTTTGCAGAGTGATCTGCCCATTTTTAATTGTATGGCCAAGGAACTTTATACTTGTCTAAAATAATTCAATCTTTTTCTTGCTAAGAACAAATCCATTGGTTTTGACAAGTTGTACAAATTTCTGGATATGTTTAAAGTGATCATGGATGTTTTTAGAAAATATAAGTATATCATCAATGTATACTAGTAACCAATCAAAATATGGCTTGAAAATATCATCCATAACCTTCTGGAATTTGGAGGGGGCATGCTTTAGTCGAAAGGCATGACGTTCCATTCATAGTGTCCTATTGGGACACTAAAAGAAGTCTTAAACTTATCATATTCATTAATTGCTACCTGCCAAAATCCCGATTTCATATCAAATTTAGAAAATACTTTAGCCCTTGCTATTCTTGCTAAATTATTTCCTTTGTGAGGAATGGGGTAAGTATCACCTGAGAGGACAATATTCAGAGGTTTATAGTTTATGACCAGACTTGGGATACCTCTTAACTGTTCTAAATGTTTATTAACATAAAAACCATACCAGCTCCAAGGACTGCTGAATTCTCTAATCAATCTTCTTTCAAGGAAGCTTTCTATCTCTTTTTGACAGATATCTCTATATTACTTTTTCATAGGGATTTCTTTGCTCTTGCAAGGTTTCCCTTCATATGTATCTTTGTAATGAAATTGTACACATTGTTTTTTTCTATGCCAAAACGCATTTGGTTCTTCAGTACAACATTCTTTTTCTATCTGTTATCTCATAGTTGAGATCCTTTTTTTAATTATAGGATTCTGAAGATAGTCTCCTATATTTATGGTGATCTTTAGCTCCTTGAGCTCTTCAATTTTATTTTTTGCCTTTTCGATCTGCTGCATTGCTTGTACCATAGTAGACACTATGGGAGTAGAGACAAAGGGTAACTTGATTGTTTGTAATTTTCCATCTGAGCTTGGTACAGATATAAAATAACTAGCCTTTCCATTTTTCAAACTGGTTGATCCATGTGGCTCCACAGCTGCTAAAAATACATTCCCTAAAATACAGTCAACAAGAATGTCTACAACAGGAAATTTTAATTTGACGCAATACTCTTTAAAGCAAATAGAGGCCCGATGGACTTCATACAGTAGATCTTTGTTTCCTAACCCAATCACTTGTCTAAAGGATTTTACCCAGTACTTTACAGGTACTATTTTTGAATTCAAAATATTGACTTCTGCCCCGGAGTCAATAAGTGTTCTTAGGGAAAACATTTCACCATTTATACAGATATCTAGCTTAACATGATGTTGTTGATACTGGATAACCATTACTCTCATGTCGGTGAATCCTATAGTATCATCCTTTTTTCCTTCAAATATTTCAATATTTGGGTTAGCGTATTATTCATCATATGCATCCTCAGTTTTCTTCCCTTTTTCTAACTCAGAGACCCTCACGTTTAGAGAGACAATCTCTTTATTGAGATGATGAATCTCTTGGCAGACTTCTACTAATGTGAGGGCTCTGGTCTTAGATTTATGTTGGCTTCTTTGGAAAGATATAATATTTCTTTCAAATGAGGCATCGATGAATAATGCCTTTGGTTCAGTTTTAGAGGCAGTCTTGCTATTGCTCCCCTATTTTTTGTGCATTGTGATTAGAAAAGTTTCTATTAACTTTTCCTTCATTTCTCCTTCTCCCAATGTTCTGATCTCGGCAAGTAGATTTATTTTCACATCGTCCATGGTTTGTGCCATGAGAACCTTCTCCTTAGGCTGAGAAACATGGTCTTTGTTGAGCTAATTTATGTTCCTAAACTAACACAATTATTTACTATCAATCCGGGTTGTTTATTCTTTGAGGCAAATTCACTATTTGTGAAGATCTAATATAACCAAATCTTGAAAGATAAATGATTAAAAGCTAAAGAGAATATATCTGATAACTCTAATTCAATCAACTCAAAAGAGAAAACATTGAAAGGGTTCTTGAACTCAAGAAGTCCACTTCCACCTCAGTTATTACTTAATGAATTAGAGATTGTAACCAAAAACTCAAGATGCATAAATTATACATGAAAGAGGCTCTTAACTTAAGAGACACTTAAAGTTTTCCATCATAATTCATTCATCTCAAGATATAAATCTAAATGGAAACAAACTACTTGCATGTAAACAAAAGAGACTAGTTCTGATTCACCATTTCATAGAGGGAATGCCCAACTTGAACACTTGTTTTCCAACTCAATTAGATGATGAATAAACCATTAACAAATGAAATCAATCACTATGAATAACCATAAGGCAATCTGAAATAAAACTTTGAAAAACTAAAGCTACCATCAACCAGATTTGCAATGAAATAAAACTAGTTTAACTTGGAAGTGTACTTAGCTTGGAGTGGGGGCCCTCCACCCTTGCCTTGCACACTTTTGAAGATGATATCAGAAGCTTTATATCAGTCACACATCCATGTATTGAGCAACAAAAATGAGAGTAGCACAAGTCTTCAAATTAAGTCTTCAAACCAAAAATATTACAACATAAAAGTATCATAAGTCAATGTGTTGAGCCATCAAAGTGTGGCTCTTAAATAAGGAGTTTCATGAAACCAACTGATCTACATTTACTCTAACAATCTTATCTACTCTAAGCCACCTATCCAAGTCGAATCCACTCCCCTCATCCCAAGAAATATGACTAATATCATGGAATCTCAAAACTGCCCTATTTAGATGGGATTTCTGGATGACTAGTCATGATTGACTAGCTCCAAATAGGCATAATAAAGCTCGTTCTGTTGGAACCAAGCATAGGTGGCTTGGTCCTAGTTCCCAAGATTTTCATTCATGTATCCCATTCGTGCTGAAGTGTCCTGCATCCATATCAACCATGAAGTGATTACGGGAATTTCTGAAATTGCCAAAATTGCACTTAAAATCAAACTTTTATAAAAACTTTAGAAATTGACAAATTAAAGCTAAATACCTGATTAGACATCAAATATTCATTAAAATGGAATGGATGAAGTGAAAATGAAGGATAAATGGATGGTTAGGTAAGTTTTTCAAAGCAAAATAAGATCAAAACTGAGGCCCAACATCTCTCCCATGCTTATGATCAAGCATGTCCCCATGCTTGCTTGCTTCTCTTGGACCTTCTGCCCTCTGAAGTGGATGTTGTACCTGCTGCTGTTTCCCTGTTCAAACAATCAAATTCTGATTCCTGCTTTACCTTCAACATTGCTGCTTTAACCTTTTGTTTTTCATATTTAGCTTGCCACATATTTTTGTCCTTTAACCATTTGAATGCCTGTTTGGGAAGAAATTCATTTCTCCTTTTCAACCTGCTTATTTCTTCTTGTAACTTTTCATTTGTTTTCATTAGCTTTGCATTGTCCTTTTTCTGTGCCTTATTCTCTGTTTTTAATTGCTTTTCCACAATTTTGCTTATTTCTATCTGATCAGTTAAGTCTTGGGTTTTGGCCAAATTAATTTCCTTTTCAATGTCCTGGGTGGTTTTCATTAATGATTCTCCTGCATCATTATCATATGTGGAATCCCTTTCAAGGGGTTCTTGTGCCATATCCTGTTCTTATGGTTTTCTAGGAGAATATGCTTCTACTTCTTTTTCAAAATCAATAGAATTCCTATTCCTAGGAACAGACATGACAGATGTTTCAGTCTCATGCATGGCCATATTTCTAGCTCTTGTTCTAGGATATAAAGGAGAATTCATCATGCTCCTGTTTTCCTGTTCCACTTTGTCCTGTATATCAATAAGTTGTTCAGTAAAATGATTTTTATTCATGAATTCTTTCCATTCTAGGCCCTTTGATTTCACCTGGTGTTCCACTAAGATTTTGATTAACCCCTGATGATATATCTGTGTTGCCCTTGGCCTATGCTCCTGTTTCACTGTTTCAATCATTTTCACAAGACTTTTGTATAGGAAATATGGTAAGTTAATCCTATCATCCCCTTTGATATGCTGTAGTAATCTAACATGATATAAATGAGCAATGCTGTATCCACGATCACAAGTCAAGAATTTTTGAATAACCAAGACCAGTTCCCCCCATGGTTCATTAAACCACTCCCTGGGTATCCCTTTAGTTCTATCAAATGTCCCCTTTCGGTTCTTTTCAAGGAAGAAAGTCCACGCTTTCTCCTTGAAATGTAAACCTTTGTGATACTTCTCCCCTATCATTGGCAACTCTAAGGCTTTGGACAAGTACTCTTGAGTTACTGGGACAATGATTTCTCCTACTTGAGTTTGGTCTTGGCTGAAATTATTGATGAAATCTTTGGTTATCTGCTCAGAATGGCCATTAAACTTCTGTAGAAATCCTATCATCCCTGACTGATACAGTTTTTCTACAGTTTCCTTTCCCCAGCTTTCTATTTGAAATCTTGGTTCTACCCGGTTTGTCATGATTTCTGTGAACCAATCAATATAATCCTCTGTTGTTACTAACTTCATTTTAACAAAAATTATGACTATTGTTTTTAAATGAAATTGTAGAAGCAACGAGGCTTACCTTCCCCCTCTGACTCAACTTTAATCTGTTTGACTCTGTCTTCTTTAACCTCTGCTGTCTTTCCTCTGCACAAACTCTGTTTCAATTCCCTGTTTAAGGCAAACAACACCTGAATATCTTCTATCAATACACTGTTCTCTGTTTGTTTTTGAAAATTAAATACACATGCAGCAATAACCATGTTTTCTTAACTCAAAATAACATGCGTTACTGTGTATTTAAACAAAAAAACTTGAAAAATTTTGCTCTCGGCCTCTCAACAGATCCTCAAAAACATTCTCTGCCTATTCACAAAAAAATGACTGTGTAATGCAGCAAATTTCTCTCGGCCTTTCAACAAATTCTCAAGAAAAATGACTGTATAATGTGGCAAATTACTCTCGGCCTCTCAAGAAATATTCCAAAACATTCTCGGCCTAATCCTTTTCATCATTTTTTTTTCACAAAAATATGACTGTGTAATATAGCAAATACTGCACACAGAGTTATAAGCCTAGAGGACTAATCACATTCGCTCGGCCTCATCATACTCACTGCTTATAACAAATGTCAAACAAAAAGTTTTTAAAACGCAGACTATAAAACTCTCGGCTTTAAGGCATAAACAATGCAAATTTTGACATTCAACTCAGTTCTGCAGTCAACATAGCTTGTATGCAGGCACTCCTACGCATTTCAATCCTCTGTATATTAAAATTTCGATACACAGGGGTGCATTAAGGCATGAATGCATTTGAAATGTGCGCAATCTACAGCATTCCTCTGTTTTACATTTGACAATCCACCCTTCTCGGCATATACTAATGCGTTTCTCGGTTTGGCAGCCCATAACACATACAACAATGCTCAACAATCTGACTTAATGCGTTCAACAACACATATGACAAACACTCTGTGATTTTAATGCGTCCTCTGTTCTGGTCAAACCACATATTCACATGCATATGACAGAGACTAGCGCGCAACAAAAATGAAGGTTAAATGCAACAGTGGTTTAACAATCAGCGCTCATATATAAACATCCCTTGGCACTTCGGCATTCAAACTAACTCTCCGCGTTTGATGCATTAGATTCCATATTTAACTCAAAATCCTCTATCGTGTTATGCATGCAATATGTAAACTTTAAATGCTGGATTGTTGACCGTTGTTTCTACACCATAATTTACGCATAAAAATCGGTTTAATCTATCCATACGTGCTGCAAACTTGGAGTTATCCCGGTTTTAGTGTTACCTGACTGTCACTGGCCGCGTGGGATGCAAACAAGCACTTCAAATCCCTCTGTCTTCGGTTAGTCGAACTGGTGGCAAAACAAAAAAATCTGTGAGTTAATGGCGAGGACTCATACATATCTACAGTCGTCGAGTGAAATAAACTCCAGTCTTACCTTGTTTGCTTGCAAAACTCGGCTTTCTCCACTCATACGACTCAGATTTTGTCTTTAAAATCACCTCAATACACTCCTTTCTCCTTTTACTATGTTTCGGCTTCAAACACAATTTTCTGAGCTATGGCAATGAGGAATTGTGGTTTGAACAGCGCAGGGGAGGTTGGTTTATGACCGTTTCTCTGCTGTACCCCGCGCTTCATTCATTGGTGCTGTTATGCGTGGTTACATGGCCGTCCTCATTGCAATGATATTTGATTATTATCATTCGGCTGGTTGCGAATAATATTCCTTGCATTCCTTACGATATGCGCCCAAAGCTTATGGTTTAACTTCATAACCTTTGCATTTTAAATGTTATACCATAGTTTGGTGCTTTTGAAATATATATGCCATAACTTGTTTAAATATCATCCTCTCTCACCATCGTATTTGAATGCTTACGGCCTCCACTATGTATCATTCCATTACCCTTTATAACTATGTTATATGCGCATTTGATTTGTGTATATAAGCATCTCCATATGGCTAAAGTATATTTGGAAAATAACTTTAGCGCTCATATATAAACTTTATAAGCATTTCCACTAACTTATGTTTAATGCTTTTTTACTTATATAACACATACTTACGGCCTCCACTAACTTATGTTTAATGCTCTTCTTTTTTCTTTTGACTTATATAGCGCATACCTTTTATAACATAGCTTTATAATTTTAAAATGACCATTGGGGTCATGTTTAAAATTATAATCATTCTAATGCTCTGAGTTTATGTGCAGGTGAAAAGAGTTGTCCTAGCTTGATCTTTTTGCGTTTAAGGAAAATACCTAGGGTTATAAAAAGATGTATAGGAAATGTATGTGAATGAAATGGAATATGAATAGGGAATGTGGGGTATATATTGGGAATGAATATTAATGAATATTTGCAGATACTAACTTCAATTAGATCAAAACTAAAAGTTTCTAAAAAAAATTTGAATTTCAAGCACAAAATGGCTATGAATATACTCCCTTGAATGCTATTTGTACAGGTGGAATGTTGAATGCTGTTTGTACAGGTGGAATGTTGAATGCTGTGGATAGATGAAAAGTAGACTTTTATTACTGCTCCTTGTTCACTATGCTCCATTTCTTGAATTGTTCAGGTCCCTTTTAATATGTTTTCCTTTCAGGTCCCTCTGTACTGCTTCTGGTATATTGTGTCGGCTTTGATCTGGTTCTGCTGCAACAAGTTTGCTTCAGGTCCCTCTGCAATACTATTTCATCTCAGGTCCCTCTAGAATGCTTCTGGAATGATTTGATCTGCTGCAACTAATTTGCTTCAGGTCCAAAGTGATCAACATAATACCTTAGCTGTGGCAGCTAAAAGCTTGCTACAAGACTCTCCCTTGCTGAAAGTTTGACTTGTCCTCAAGTCAATTGTGGAAAGGTCCTGCTTTAAAATTGTGTGAGAATAGTAAAACAAGAATATAGAATTCATAGAGTCCAAGTTTCCCTGGTTTTCCCCTATGAATTCGAGTTTGCATGGTGCCAGTTGCCTGGTTTTCACCAGCAAACCAATTTTTTTTATGTTTTGTTTTTTTTTTTTTTTTTTTTTTTTTAATATATCTTTTTCTCTTTTTTTTTTTTTATGTTTTTTTTTCTAGATGGAGGTGGGGTGTAATGGAGTAGGGATGTATGAAAAGCTTATGGAAATAGGTTATATTGAAGTCATAATGTAGTAGTAAGTCTGGACTTCAACATGCTTGGTCATGGAGCTTAACATAGAGTATGGATGATGAACAATATAAATTCAAATCATGAACAAATGATGATGATCAAATCACGGACAATATGAATTCAATATAAAAGGCTTCTTTGAAGATTGATGTGACTTGACATGGTACTGAACTTGACTGCTTCTTCTAATGATTGTCTTCATGTCTTTTTGCCTTGATCTCGATCATGTTGTAGGGTTTGGTGGTGCTGTTGGTCAACATTGAAGAGCAAGCTTCAAGAGTTTGAGTTTCATTAAATGAACTCAACATCAGGTGTATCTTCACTTTTCTTTGACTTGAACATTTGTATTCATATTCTGAAATATGAATTTGATTTGGAAAATTACTTCATCTATGGAGTTCACTCCTTCATTCTTCCTATGACCTGCAAAAACATAGCACTTGCCTGCAATACAACATTAGATGATGGAGGAAGAGAGGTGTAAAGTCTCTCTTCTTCCAATAAACATGTAAATCATTACAAGCATTGCTTAGAAAACAAGTCCAAATATGATATGCAAACAAAATGCATTTATTTACACTTTTGAGGAATGGTGGCCAGCCTAGACCTCTTAGCGGTATTTTGTTTACAAAATATTTGTTTGATATCCAATTAGAGTGATTCCAAAGCCAAGTTGAAGTGAATTCATATGTCGACCTCCTGTATAAACAGGTTTTCAAAATGATATAAAATGATATGGTAAAAATTATAAGGAGTGCCATGTTTGATAGAGCTTCTTGTTAATTTTTAACTAGACCAACAGTCACTATTTGAAGCGTAACTTCTTCGATAAAGATCAGATCAATGTGATTCTACTTGGAGATTGAATTAGATTCATTTTTTTATTTCCAATAGAAACAGGTTTTAAAAATTCTTAGGCTTGATATCACAAAATTGGTGATGAACAGGCCTAGGAGGCAGAGTTTTACTATGCTGGTTTGAAGACATGCAGTCACTAAATGTGGCATAACTTTTTCATTTCACCTCAAAATGGGATGATTCAAATTGTGTCTTAAACTAGACTTGAAGATATATCTCCCATATAAACAGGTTTTGAAAAGAAGATGATTTGGTATGTCAAATATGCCAATGAACAGTCAAGACCTAGAATTGTCACCATGCAGATTTTTCGACAAACAGTTAGTATTTCAAGAATAACTTTTTCATATGATGCCTGATTGAAGTGATTCAAATTGATTTTGAAACTAGATTCAAAGGGCTATCTTCCCTATGAATTTCATATAAAAATGTTTCCATTAGACACTTCAAATATAGGCTGTACTAACTCTGTTTTCCACATTTCACTTGAGACCTAGTTTTGATTTTGATCACATTTTTAGTTGTGATATGAATTGAGAACTTCAAAATGGATTTCAAAACTAGATTTCAAGATATATGTAAAATAAACCATGATTTCAAAATGATCCTATATGGTTACCCAAAATAGGCTTGGTCTTACTGCATTTTGCCATGTAGTCCTTTCAAATGAATATTGAACAATGATTTGAAGAAATTGTTTGAAACAAATTTATTATGGAGGTCTTATTGTGAATTTATTCCACTTGTTTATTTATTCTATTCTATTCTATTCTATTTTAGAAAGATAATTCATTCTCTCAAGTATAAGAGAATTTCCAATGCATCCATTTTCGTAACAAGATCATAAGTAAACTCATATCCAAATTTGAAAAATATACTTTAATGAAATTTTGGACATGAAGATTTATTTGATCATTAAGATTTGATGAGAAAGAATGTTGAATAATGGAGTAGTGTTGTGAGCTAATGACTAGTTGAAACCAAGTTTTAAGATGATCTTTGTCTGCTTGGTTCTCATTAATTGTCATAGCACAAAACTCTTCTTGTGGTACTTGTTCAAAATCTTGTATGCACAAGGGATCGTGTGATATACTTGTTAGAAATTCTTCAATTTCTGGCTCTAATGTTTGATCTTCATTGCCTGTGATCCATGATTTATTCACCTCCTCACAAAGATAGCTAGAAGAAAGTTCTAGGTTCTCTTCCCATGGATCATCTTCATGGATGTTTTGTTGCTCTTCTATCCTTTGACATAAAGATTCAACCCTAGTGAGCATTCTAAATTGAGAACAAGGACTTGAAAATAGTTTTGTGGTAGCATACCCTCCTTCTCTAAATGATTTTTTTAACATCATTCTTTAGATCTTGTCTTGCAAATGGATTTTGTAGTTTTTTTTTTTATTATTTTATGTTTTTGTTGGGGGGTTTTTGATAAATCTACCTTGAGGATCTCTAACTCTAGGCATAAAGAAACATAATTAAAGAAATGAAATGTAACTAATGTTTTTGTGTATTTTGGATTTTATCTCTCTATTGACGATGCCGATATTTGCCTCCCCGGCAACGGCGCCAAAATATTGAGCTAATTTATGTTCCTAAACTAACACAATTATTTACTATCAATCCGGGTTGTTTATTCTTTGAGGCAAATTCACTATTTGTGAAGATCTAATATAACCAAATCTTGAAAGATAAATGATTAAAAGCTAAAGAGAATATATCTGATAACTCTAATTCAATCAGCTCAAAAGAAAAAACATTGAAAGGGTTCTTGAACTCAAGAAGTCCACTTCCACCTCAGTTATTACTTAATGAATTAGAGATTGTAACCAAAAACTCAAGATGCATAAATTATACATGAAAGAGGCTCTTAACTTAAGAGACACTTAAAGTTTTCTATCATAATTCATTCATCTCAAGATATAAATCTAAATGGAAACAAACTACTTGCATGTAAACAAAAGAAACTAGTTCTGATTCACCATTTCATAGAGGGAATGCCCAACTTGAACACTTGTTTTCCAACTCAATTAGATGATGAATAAACCATTAACAAATGAAATCAATCACTATGAATAACCATAAGGCAATCTGAAATAAAACTTTGAAAAACTAAAGCTACCATCAACCAGATTTGCAATGAAATAAAACTAGTTTAACTTGGAAGTGTACTTAGCTTGGAGTGGGGGCCCTCCACCCTTGCCTTGCACACTTTTGAAGATGATATCAGAAGCTTTATATCAGTCACACATCCATGTATTGAGCAACAAAAATGAGAGTAGCACAAGTCTTCAAATTAAGTCTTCAAACCAAAAATATTACAGCATAAAAGTATCATAAGTCAATGTGTTGAGCCATCAAAGTGTGGCTCTTAAATAAGGAGTTTCATGAAACCAACTGATCTACATTTACTCTAACAATCTTATCTACTCTAAGCCACCTATCCAAGTCGAATCCACTCTCCTCATCCCAAGAAATATGACTAATATCATGGAATCTCAAAACTGCCCTATTTAGATGGGATTTCTGGATGACTAGTCATGATTGACTAGCTCCAAATAGGCATAATAAAGCTCGTTCTGTTGGAACCAAGCATAGGTGGCTTGGTCCTAGTTCCCAAGCTTTTCATTCATGTATCCCATTCGTGCTGAAGTGTCATGCATCCATATCAACCATGAAGTGATTACGGGAATTTCTGAAATTGCCAAAATTGCACTTAAAATCAAACTTTTATAAAAACTTTAGAAATTGACAAATTAAAGCTAAATACCTGATTATACATCAAATATTCATTAAAATGGAATGGATGAAGTGAAAATGAAGGATAAATGGATGGTTAGGTAAGTTTCTCAAAGCAAAATAAGATCAAAACTGAGGCCCAACAGTCTTCATCAGATGAGATTTCTGATTCAGTGCTTGATTCACACTGACATTTGTCTGAATCAGTGCAGTCACATTCATTCATGTGCATGTTTAATTCTTCATCAGAGCATTCTAAAGAATAACTTTCAGACGATTCAGATTTTGAACAGAGTTGTCATTGTTGTATCTATTCTCTAAATGAGATGTTTGGACAATTTTCAGATTTGTGATTCTTAGAATCACATTTATAACATAGGGTTGGAACCATGCCTTCTATTTTTACTGTCTTTTCCTTCTTTGCAGCTTCAAAGGATTTATTTCCTCTATTTCTCTTAAATTCTTATGATAAAAGACAACGACTGTAGGTATGTCCAGGTTTGCCACAAAGCCAACAAATCAATTTATTCCATTGATCTTTCTTATGCATATGCAGATGAATATCATTGGGTTCATGGTAATGTGTTTTTGGAACAAATCTACAGTATCCTTTCTTGGTTCCTTTTCTTTTCCTTTGTGGATATTTTCTGTGTTGTTGTCTTTTTTCTTTCTTGGCCTTCTTTTTAGATTTTCTTCCTTTTACTATGGGGTCATCTATAGCAAGACCATACTTGTTACATATGGATTTTTTGTCTGGTAATCTTGATATCTTCTGCAGAGATTTATTAACTTTCATACTAGTGCATAAATTTACCAGAACTTTTGTTATGATGCTGTATATTTCTCCCGAAGTAAAGGATTCAAAAGGAAACTAAAAAGAATCTTGTTGTCTTAGATAATCTACAAATTTTGAAGGCAATGTTGTTAAGTAGATTTGTTTCTGTTAGCGCTTGGAATTCACCTAGGCTGAGATAGACAAACTCTCAAGGCTACATCAAACCATTTCACCTTGTAGCTAGCCCTACGAGGTATGAGAAGGCTCTCTCGGGTCAGATTTGATAGAACTTTCAATATGATTAGACTGACCAATTAAGAATAAAGATTTTAGGCTAGTAAATTGATAGGGGGGTTGGATTTAATGATTTTTGGGGTTTTTGGTGGCAATTGGAGGGAGTGCAATTCAGGGTGCGGGGATTGGGCTCAGTTTTTGCAGGGGGTTCTTTGGGGCAAGGTAGGAACTTGTGCTGATGCCTTTGGCTTGGATGAGTGATCAGGGAAGAAAGAGAGGAGGTTAAAGAGGGCAAACAAGGACTTTGAATCCTCTTTAAACAGTGGAAAACATAGATATTGAACAGAATTAAAAGCTGAGCATGGCATGCATGAATTCAAACTTTATCACTTCATCTTGTTCAAATAGCAGCAAAGAAAGAGAGATGTAACACATAAACAAACTTACAGTAACAATTAGAAGACACACCATCAACACAATGATCCACAAGAATCCACAATGAAATCTGCAAAACCCTGGCTTTCCTTTCCTTAAATTGCAGAAATAGATGTACAATACACAATAATGTTTCTCCCACAAGAGTCCAACCATGAAAATGAGAAGGAGAGAGCATAATATAGACCATCTAGACCATCTAACTCCTTTCCCCACCTCTAGGGGTCGAGCTCAGCTTCCTAGGGGCAGTTTGAACTAATTCTAAATTAAGCACTAGATAATAGGCAGTCCAACAACTTGCCTCTATTACTTAGCTAACTGATTCATGCATTAATTATTCACTTTTTACATCAAGGAAGCTTCTAGAAGGGTAAAGAGAGATAAAATCTATCAAAGTGCCATGAAAATATTACATTTATCCATCATCTACAAGTAAAAATGGTCAACCATAGTCAAAACAGTGTTTTTTGGCAAAAAAGGTCAATTCTGGCAAAGCTGGCTCGAATGGTCGCACCCCCTGTTCAAATGGTCACGCCCCTTTGCAGCTACTTTTGAGTGGGTTCCACTGGTCCAAATCAGGTGCAAGATGGCTCATTGGAAATCTTGGTCTGTCTACTTTCCATCCCAAGTGGAATTTCTGAATTTGGAGTTGTTTTTCCCCCTCAAAAACCATTTCTCCCAAGGTCACTTTCTGCAACTCAAAAAGTGGGCAGAAAGTCATTTTTTTGATGTAATTTGAGCTTTTGGAGGCTCAAATCTCAAAATCAGGGTTCTCCCAAGTATTGGTAATTTTTCTCTTTGCATGCCCTTTCCAAAAATGCTAAGTTTTCAAAATTCCAAGCAATCCTCCAGAATGGTCTCACCCGGGGTGAGACCATTCCACGGGCAAAAACCTGTAATTTTACCAAAAATTTGCAAAATGCTCCAAAATTCTCAAAATTTTCAGATTTTGATGCTAGATCAAGGCTGATCAGTACCATGATGAGTGAGGGAGGCCTCAGCCAAGATGCGGAGTGGATTTTTCCTTTTCTTCCTCTTTCGGGCCTCCGATAGCTTTCGTTGGAGAATTTTCATTCTTGCTTTGCAAACATGTAATCTGGCCCAGTAATGTGTCCTCATGTTTCAGAGCAGCTCTTTGTCATGGTTTGCCTTCTCCAACAATCTCTCCAAGCGAAGATTTGCTTGGATGAGCAATGACTCCCTATCAGCGGGCAATGGGTCACCGGGCCTCCTGCGGTTTAAGCCTCTGTTACCGCGGATTCTCCATAGTTCATCCAGCTCTTTCTCCGTCTCTAGCTGTTGGTTGCGCTGCTTTAAATAAGTGATGGTCCACTGAGCCATCTCAAGCTTCCGCTGCAACACAAGGTTCTCCTCATCTCTCCGCCGGATAATCTCATCAAAATCTGAAGAGGGAGAGCGGGCATCACGACCAGTGAAATCATCATGTGCCTCGCCAACTGCCTCATCCTCAATCATGGGCTGCTTGCCCTCTCGTACTGCCTGTGCCGATGAAGAAAGCGAGGCCCCTTCCACCTGGTGTGGAGATAACACTCGCTGCTCTGAAGATGATGACGAGACCCCTTCCACCGGCTGTGGAGAAAGTACTCGTCGAGCTGCTGCAAATAAGGTCCTATGACCTCTCTGATATGTGACCCTAGGAGAAGAATCCATGTGTCTCGGAATGCTGGTCTCGGGCTGATGTGATGGCACTCCCTCCTCGTGAACTGCCTCTGGCTCTGGATGTGGCTGTGTAAAAAACTCTCGGGAGATAAAATCTGCCCAAGGAATGCCCTGCTGGCTCAGCTGATGGGAAACTACTAGCTGAATAAGACCATGATGGCATAGGCTCCGAAGTTGCTGTACTAGGGTCTGTCTCTGAAAGATAGAGACCATCCTCTGAGTGTCATGAAATAAGTATGCTGAGATGTTCATCATCCTCACTCTGGTGAAGTGCATTAGCATGCGGATATGACCAGGACCTACCCGTGAGAATCTCCCCTCGCATGTGAAGTAGTGCATAATGAGTCTCATGATATCTACATACTCTGCTCGGAGGAACTTGATAGGAAAGTTCCTTGTCAAGTTACGCACATGTGTAGGCCTGACATATGGCTCATAGTATACTAGGTCCAACCACTTGCGCTTCGGCCACACCTCACCCACATTGGGTATCCCGGTAGCCTCTGTGATAGCCTCTGGAGAAAACACAAAATTCACCCCTGCAAGGGTGACCTGCCTGTCATGGAGATGTAGGACAAACAACCGGGCCAACTCTCTGTGATGCTGAATGTGTGACAGCCTCTCGCAAAACTGATAACAAGCCATATGCTGAAAACAAGCCACTGCCAATGGGCAAGCCTGCAACTCTGTCAATGATGTGGGCTCTTCTCTCCTGTGGTGACCACCTTTGCCTCCCCTATGAGGCCTCCACTGTGTCTCAATCTCAGAAGATGATGATCGGTCATCACCTTGCTCATTAGTCTCAGTAGTTGACATGGTGTTGTTATTGAGCAAGCTGGAATAAACAAGTCAAAATGACCGCTGCCCTGCCTGCAAAATGTTGTGAAGTATGCTGTTTTCAAGGGGAAACATCATGAGGGACGTGTTAGGGGAGGGAATTTACATATAGGAAAGGGAAAAATATATATAAGCAGGGAATTTTGAAGGAAAACATCACATAATGCTAAACATGTCATTCCATCTCTCACCATTTGCAAATCAATACTTTATTTAGGGAAACTGTGTTTTTTAAGCACCAAGGGAAAGGACAATGAAAATCTTCATGATGGAGGGGAGGATGTCATGGGCATAGGGGGATAGGGCAGCATCACTTATGTACAAGTAACAGGCAGCTCATTTCATTTTTCTTTTGCATGTCCTTGAGGAGCATACTCTGTTTTTTATAACTTTTGGAATGGTCATTTGATGCTTTGGGAAACAGGGAGTTAGGGTATTTGATTGCAAGAGGAAGGGAGAGGGGATTGCTGTGATTATGTTACAATGGAAGGGAGAGGGAATTGGTAACTTGGGAATTAGGGAAAAGAGAGGATATTAGGAATTAGGTTTAGGGGGACAATGAAACCCTTTTTAATAATCACTGCCAATCAATTTTCATAACAGCAGTTCATTTAAACAGGGGTAGTTTCATTTTTGCATTTGTCATTGGGAATTAGGGTTTCACTGTATGCTTTGACATTGGGGATGGAAATTCAATTGCATAAGAAGCTTTGTATGAAGGGAAATGCAATTTGAATTAGGTTTTCATATGGGGAATATATAGGGAAAAACAGAGTCTTAAGGATGGGGAAAAATACCATGTTAATGCAAAACCCTAATCACAACAAAACTGATCTTTTTTGATAGCTATGCAGTTGTACATTTAATGGATTTTTGTCATGACTTTAACATATCTTGCAACCTTTGACATATACACAGCAAGATGACATTTTTCTTTATTTTTTATAAGGCTATGCAAATGGCATTTTCACTGTTTTTACAATTCTTGTGTGCATGCCTTGTCATCACTTTCTTTTTGTTTTTTACAATGTTTTCTTTTTCATTTCCTTGCTGTGCATTTCATATATTTGCTGTATGTCATAATGGTGCTTAGGGTTTTAGCATGATGCATGGAGGAACTAGGGTTTGAATAGGTTTAGAAGGGATTAGGGTTTCATAGGATTTGGGGGTAGGGTTTGTGACTAGGGTTTCATAGGATTTAGGGGTAGGTTTGGTATGATTAATTTGCAAATGAGATTAACAAATATGACACATTAACATATGTAATTTAATCTTGGGAAAATGAATGGAGGGACTAAGGAAAAAGTTGCCTTGAAAAACAAACATACTACCTAACATTAGCATGCAAAAACATCAAGTCATTTAACCTATTCTATTAATTTCTTTCATGAAATTGTGACTATTACCTTCCTTTGAAACCATAACATCATCATACAACCCGTGGAGGAGGCATACCTAAAAAAAATTTGAGCGAATTTGAGGGATATTTGGCGTTTGAGTGAGTTTTTAAGTGTGCAGACTGTTTGGTCGCGCACCTTCCCAGAATGGTCGCGCACCACTGTTTAGTCGCGCCCGTGTATTTTAACACAGCGCACTGCCCTCCGTTTGGTCGCGCACCACCCAGGTGGTCGCGCACCTCCCCAGAATGGTCGCGCACCACTCCAAGCCCTGAAACTGCAGAAACTTGCCACGAAATCACCTTGCTTGCTTTCTAGCACGAAATTTTGACTTTCATTTGCATAATAAGAGTGATTTGAGAGGGAAATTAGCTTTTATAGGGTCACTTTTAAAAAAATTTAACTTTAGAACCCACTTTCTAATGTTTTCAACTTGCTTTTCTTTTAAACACTGTTTAGAGTCTTTTTGTCCTGAAATGAGCTCTTTTGATGCGTTTGACTCCGTTCTTTTTGCAGGTTGACCGCCTGATGGACTGTAGTGAAGGAACCAGGGTTGTTGCCGACACTTTTACAAATTTTTGAAAATTTCTTTAATTTTACAAATTCCTCATGGCCTTGGATTTAAAAACAGGGTTTTTAAATCCAAGGCATTAAATGACCTGTAGCTGATGAAAATAACATTGAAACATATGTACATACCTCCTTCTGGCTTGCTGGGCACTCACTGGGTTTGGACTCATGACCTTGCAGTGATTTTTGACTTAAAACCCTAGACCTAAGACCATGGGACCTCAAGACAAAAACAAAAACAAGTATGACTCAATTTCATTGTGGTATGACTTAATCTAGCTAAGCCAAGAAGGGAACAAAGACCAGCTCCTCCATTCAGTGTTATGGCATGCCTAGTGGGATGCAAAATTGACACTGATGAGACACCTATAAATGCATATGCAAAGAGTTATTGATCACTGATGGAGGGCTCAAGACTGACACTAACAGTTTCCACAAGAGATTTTTGCTATCTTTAACCTCATATATTCTCTAAATCCAGTCTCTATGAAAATCTTCATAATGAGACATTTTATTACATTTAATATTCATGAGAATTATCTCATCCTTATTGGCAAGTTCAAGTTCTCCTCGACACCAATGTTATAAAATGAATGAAGTTAGTGCCCCAATCATATTTCTTTGTGGATCTCCATCAGAATTATGAATGATATCTCCTTCTTCATCTTTCAAGATTTCATTTTCCATTTTTGCCACTATTGCTAGTGATGACTCTATTACCAACCATCTCAAAAAAGTTCCAGTAAAGCACTGAACAATAGATTTACAAGCTTCTATTTCATTTTTTCCCCTTAGGCACATGAGCTTGTATTCTATAAACATAAGATCTATCATTTGTCGAATTTGAGCAACACTCAGATTATCAGTATTCCATTTTCTGTATGATTCAAGATGGAAGTTATGTGTTTCTGGAAGTTTCCCTTTTCCATTGAGATCAGGTGCTGGATACTTGGTATATTGACTATGGAAAGGCTCATAGATAGGGAACAGATGTGGTTCTAAGCTTTCAGGTTGCTCTACTTCTTTAAATAGTGAGGAGATAGTCATTGGCTCAGATTTTTCTTCAGCCATTTCTTTAGGGAAGAGAGAAGGAAATCTATCAACAAGCTTAACAGGATGCTGAATATTTACATATCTCTTGAATAGAGAAAAAATAGGAATCGGTTTGTCTTTTGGGGCTATATGAAGTTTATCAAAATTTTCAGACAGTGCTTTAATAGATTCCTAAGTAGATTGTTTTCCCATATCTACTTTCCTTTCAACATATTCTATCCTTGTTAAGGATTCTTTAACAAAACCTTTCAATACAGTAGTGGAATAGTTCACATCATTCAGAGTTCTGTTAATACTATTTACAGAGACTTGTATACTATCAAAATCTTTTTTAACTTCAATAGACTTTGCACAATTCATTTCTAGCCCTTTAACTGTTGTATTTGTCCAGTTTATCTGTTCACTGGCTTTTTGTATCCTACCATCAATGACAAGGGCACGGTCATATTTTATGACCAATGGAATGGCTTTAGCACTATTTTGTGCTTCTCCTAATACAATGCCTTTGTAAGGAGGGAAGGCGGTAGGAGTTTCAATTTTATTGCCATCTATGGCAGTCCAAGAATGTTTTGCTGAGGATGATTCAGCATCTGCCATTTGTAGATCTGTATTTTCTTGCTTCCTCTTCCATTCATAAAAAGATAACCAGACATTGTTCTTTTGCATGTATGTTTTCCATTCATGGGATAATCTGATTTTTTCTTGGTATGGAGTGGTAAGGTCAAAACTTATAGCCTCAGGATGAGTGTATAAATCCTAATTAAGCATATTTTTCATCCATTGATGATCAATTGTATGCTTCCTACATCCTTCCATAACCGGAAAGAACCTATGAATTTCTGGTTTTGACGATTTCTTACATCAGAAAGCACAAAGTTGTAAAATCTAGATTGAGGGATTATTTCATCAAGTTGTTCTAGATATCCTAGACCATAGCGACGCATACCAGTAGGACAAATTTTGCTAAACATGTCTTTGAGGTGGGGGTCTTCATTTTCCAAAGATGGAAGCTCATGAATCATTAATACATGATCAATATCATGAGGGAAAGGTATTTCAGAACACTTAGGATTTGGACATAGAGTGACAGAAGTTATACGAGGAGATACTCCTGTCCTTGGATGGTGGTTCTGATGTATGATAGAACCACCAAGGCTACTGAGATTTATCTTTTGATTGCACCTTGGGCAAATGACTTGCAGGGATGAAAATTTACAATCTAGGCATATTCAAATAGATCTATATGAGGGAAATTTACAAATAGTGTAAAAGAACTAACAGTATGTACTACTTGTGGATCAATATACATGGATGATGCTTTGCAAGCTAAATTGATTCTTCTATGATCTATTGCCGATCTTCTAGGAAAGGATACTACAATAGATGATGGTCCTTCTTGTATATCAGCAGAAGTAATATTTTGCAATGTTGGAGGATTTGGGTTATCAACAACCCAATGTTCTGGGAAACTTAGGTCCTCCCATTTAATAATTTGATGTTCTATCTTTTGATTCTGGATATCTGTTAGAAAACCGCACTAGATTTGGATTCTTTGCTGGGAGCATGGAGAACTGTAGGATAGAGGGTATTTGTGTGTAAAAAAAAAACACGAGTTTGAATGGCAACATTATTTCTCTTTTTCTTCATATCAAACCCTTTTGTTTGAATCTGTAGTTGTAAAATATCGTTGATGTGCTCATCAAATGTATACATAGAAAAGTTGGGATAGAAATAAAAGTATATTGGTCCATTTGATAATGGAGCAACTATTCCTCCTATCAATGAATCTCAATACTTGTTATGTGTCAGATATCTGACCTTGACATGAAAAAAAGTATTTAGTCCTCGATGGGCTAAGGTATTGATCCCTACCCTTATGCACCCCAAATGCAAATATTTGGTTCCCAGTCTTTTGGCTTCAGCCTGAAGTTTCCTAGTGTCAAGAAGAGAAAGTGTTTGTACAGAATCCGAGTTCTCTTGTATTTGACTAATACTTTGATAGATATTCTAGTTACAAGTTTAAGATGGAACATAGATAAGTCAACATATACTTCTGATGAGGAGATACTAGGCCGACACCACTTAGGTGCAGGCTAACTTTCAAAATATTCAAGCTCTGCAGAATTTATAACCCTTTTAGATGATGAAGAAAACATATCACCGTAATGAATCATCCATTACACTTATCATGACTAACTCAAGGATATTTTACAACTACAGATTTAAACAACAAGGTTTGATATGAAGTAAAAGAGAAATAATATTGCCATTCAAACTTGTGGTTGTTTTGGACACAAATACTATCTATCCTGCAGTTCTCCATGCTCCTAGCAAAGAATCTAAATCTAGTGTGGTTATCCTAATAGATACCCAGAATCAAAAGATAGAACATCATATTATTAAATGGGAGGACCTAAGTTTCCCAGAACATTGGGTTGTTGATAACCCAAAACCTCCAACATTGCAAAAGATTAATTCTGTTGATATACAAGAAGTACCATCATTTGCTATAGTATTCTTTCCTAGAATATCTACAATAGATCACAAAAGAATAGATTTATCTTGTAAAGCATCATCCATGTATATTGATCCACAAGTAAAAGATACTGCGAGTGCTTTTACACCATCTGTAAATTGCCCTCATATAGATCTATTTGAATATGCCCAGATTGTAAATTTTTCATCCTTGCAAGTCATTTGCCTGAGTTGCAGTCAAAAGATAAATCTTAGTAGCCTTGGTGATTATGTCATACATCAGAACCACCATCCAAGGAAAGGAGTATCTCCTCCTACAACTTTTGTCACTCCGCATCCAAATCCTAAGTGTTCTGAAATACCTTTCCCTCATGATACTGATCATGTATTAATGATTCATGAGCTTCCATCTTTGGAAAATGAAGACCCCCGCCTCAAAGACATGTTTAGCAAAATGTGTCCTGCTGGTATACCTCGCTATGGTCAAGGATATCTAGAAAAACTTGATGAAATAACCCCTCAATCCATATTTGACAACTTTGTGCCTTCTGATTGTAAGAATCCGTTAAAACCTTAAATGCACAAGTTATTTTCGGTTATGGAAGGATGTCGGAAGCATACAATTGATCGTCAATGGATGAAAAATATGCTTAATTGGGATTTATACACTCATCCTGAGGCTGAAAGTTTTGACCTTGCCACTCCATACCTAGAAAAATTCAGATTATCCCATGAGTGGAAAACATACATGCAAAAGAACAATGTTTGGTTGTCTTTTTATGAATGGAAGAGGAAGCAAGAAAATATAAATGTACAAATGGCAGATGTTGAATCATCCTCAGCAAAACATTCTTGGACTGCCATAGATGTCAGTAAAATTGAAACTCCTACCGCCTTCCCTCCTTACAAAGGCATTGTATTAGGAGAAGCACAGAACATTGCTAAAGCCATTCCGCTGGTCATAAAAGATGATAGTGCCCTTGGAAATGATGGTAGGATACAGAAAGACAGTGAACAGATAAACTGGACAAATACAACAGTTAAAGGGCTAGAAATGAATTGTGCAAAGTCTACTGAAGTTAAAAAAGATTCTGACAGTATACAAGTATATGTAAATAGTATTAACAGAACTTTGAATGGTGTGAACTATTCCACTACTATATTGAAGGGTTTTGTTAAAGAATCCTTAAAAAGGATATAAGATGTTGAAATTAAAGTATATATGGGAAAAAAATCTACTCAGGAATCTATTGAAGAACTATCTAAAAAATTTGATAAACTTTATATAGCCCCCAAAGACAAATCGATCCCTCTTTTTTCTCTATTCAAGAGATCTGTAAATATTCAGCATCCTGTTAAGCCTATTGATAGATTTCCTTCTCTCTTCCCTAAAGAAATGGCTGAAGAAAAATCTGAGCCAATGACTATATCCTCACTGTTTAAAGAAGTAGATCAACCTAAAAGTTGAGAACCACATTTGTTCCCTATCTATGAGCCTCTACAAAGTCAATATACCAGGTATCCAACACTTGATCTCAGTGGAAAAGGGAAAATTCCTGAAACACATAACTTCCATCTTGATTCACACATAGAATGGAATATTGACAATCTGAGTGTTGCTCAGATTTGACAAATGACGGATCTTATGTTTATAGAATACAAGCTCATGTGCCTAAGGGGAAAAAATGAAATAGAAGCTTTTAAATCTATTGTTCAGTGCTTTACTAGAACTTTGTTGAGATGGTGGGAAACAGAGTCATCACCCGCAATAGTGGCAAAAATGGAAAATGAAATCTTGAAAGATGAAGTGAGAGATTTCATTCATAATTCTGATGGAGATCCACAAAGAAATATGATTGAGGCACTAACTTCATTCATTTTAGAATATTGGTGTGGAGGGTAACTTGAACTTGCCAATAAGCATGAAATACTTCCCAGGAATATTAAATGTAATAAAATGTCTCATTATGAATATTTTCATAGATACTGGATTCAGAGAAATTATGAGGTTAAAGATAGCAAAAATCTCTTGTGGAAACAAATCTACTTAGCAACATTTCCTTCAAAATTTGTAGATTATCTAAGACAATAAGATGCTTCTCAGTTGCCTTTTGAATCCTTTACTTGGGGAGAAATATACAACATCATAACAAAAGTTCTGGTAAATTTATGCACTAGTATGAAAGTTAATAAATCTCTGTAGAAGATGTCAAGATTACCAGACAACAAATCCATCTATAACAAGTATGGTATTGCTATAGATGACCCCATAGTATAAAGAAGAAAAGCTAAAAATAAGGCCAAGAATGAAAAATGACAAGATTACATAAAATATCCATAGAGGAAAAGAAAAGAGACCAAGAAAGGATACTATAGATATGTGGCAAAAACACATTACTATGAACCCAAGGATCTTCATCTGCAGACACATAAGAAATATCGGTGGAATATATTGATTTTTTGGCTCTGTGGCCAACCTAGACATACCTCCAATTGTAGTCCTTTATCAGAAGAATCTAAGAGAAACATAGGAAAGAAATCCTTTGAAGCTGCAAAGAATAAAAGGACAGTAAAAATAGAAGGCACGGTGCCAACCCTATGTTATAAATGTGGTTATAAGAATCACAAATTTGAAAATTGTCCAAACATCTCATTTATAGAATAGATACAACAACGACAACTCTGTTCAACATTTGAATCATCTGAAAGTTCTTCTTCAGAATGCTCTGATGAAGAATTAAACATGCACATGAATGAATGTGACTACACTGATTCAGACAACTGTCAGTGTGAATCAAGCACTGAATCAAAAATATCATTTGATGAAGACCATGTTTCTCAGCCAAAGGAGAAGGTTCTCGTGGCACAAACCATGGACGATGCAGAATTAAATATACTTGCCTAGATTATAACATTTGGAGAAGGAAAAATGAAGGAAAAGTTACTAGAAACTTTTCTAAGCACAATGCACAAAAATCAGGGGAGCAGTAGCAAGACTGCCTCTAAATCTGAACCAAAGGCATTATTCATCGATGCCTCATTTGAAAGAAATATAAGATCTTTCCAAAGAAGCCAAAAAAAATATAAGACCAGAGCTCTCACATTAGGAGAAGTTAGCCAAGAGATTCATCATCTTAAAAAAGAGATTGTCTCTCTAAAAGAACAGGTCTCTGAGTTAGAAAAAGGGAATAAAATTGAGGATGCATATGATGAATACTACATTAACCCAAATATTGAAATATTTGAAGGAAAAAAGGATGATACTATAGGATTCACCGACATGAGAGTAATGGATATCCAATATCAGCAACATCATGTTATGCTAGATATCTGTATAAATGGTGAAATGTTTTCCCTAAGAACACTTATTGACTCCGGGGTAGATGTCAATATTCTGAATTCAAAAATAGTACCTGCAAAGTACTGGGTAAAATCCTTTATACAAGTGATTGGGTTAGGAAACAAAGATCTACCGTATGAAGTCCCTCAGGCCTCTATTTCCTTTAAAGAGCATTGCATCAAATTAAAATTTGTTGTTGCAGACATTCTTGTTGACTGTATCTTGGGGAATTTTTTTTTAGCAGCTATGGAGCCACATGGATCAGCCAGATTGAAAAATGGCAAGGCTGGTTATTTTATATCTATACCAAGCTCAGATGGAGAATTACAAACAATCAAGTTACCCTTTGTCTCTACTCCCAGAGTGTCTACTATGGTACAAGCAATGCAGCATATTGAAAAGTCAAAAAATAAAATTGCTCGATGCAAATTTGCAACCTCATTCAGATATTTAGCACTTAGTACTTGAAAGGAAAGTCTACCCCAAAGGTAGCAAGCGGATACACAAAATGGTGTATCAGAGGAGTATGATGGCTGCACATTTGGCTGAAGAATCCCTAAGCAAAATTTTTAGATATATCATTGTGATCTAGACAGAAGGAAGCAACCAAAGGAGAATCTTCCACAAATATCTTGCCATAAATCGGACCAGATGGCTGGGATGGTACGACATGCCAGAAATGTGGCCACAGGGTAATCCAAGTGTTATCTTCACGGATACCATTTATAACTTTTTAGACAGAAAACATTGTGGTTGGACATCATGAATGTAGATGGAAAAAACAAAACTCACTACACAAGAGTAAAAAATGGGGCCAGAGGGACCACACAAAGACAACAACAAGGTGAATGGCATCAACAATGGTGGAATGATTCCAGCCTCAACAAGACTTCTATGGATCCTCTTTTCTTCCAGCGTGACTTTCGATATGAATGTGACACTTGTGGATTTTTAACTAAATGTTGGAATTATCCATGTAAGACTGTTGGAGATGTCAATAATTATCAACACAGTCAAATTCTTGGTTATTTTATGAAAAAACACCATGAATAGTTAGTCATGACTAAGATTAAACACCAAACCATCTTAAGAAAGCCTATGATTGTACGAAGAATTTATACAAAGGCTTGGGATTCTTGTAGATATTCTCAGATAAGATTTCCAGGGGCCACACCCTTGGGGGACTAATGGTTCTCATGGGCTTGTCCTTAAAGCTTCCACAGTGTAATAATGATGTCTAGTCACAAGATTGAATGTGACCAATTTTCTCATGGGCTTTTTTGTATAAAAGCATCCACTATGTAAAAGTTATTTACAGTACAATGTCCATGGGATTTGTTCAAATATTCCACAGTGTAACTTAGTATGAAGATTCCTCAGTCACGAGACTCGGAGCACTTCTCCGACTTTTGGTGCGCTTTGAGCCACATCTCTTTGACTGATGAAAGATAGTACTGAATCTATCTGCCTGACTGTTGGATGTTTGTCCCCTCATTTTCCTATATAAGGAAGGAGTAAGGCTCATTCTGGGCATTCGGGGTGTGGGTGTGATTTTGGGTATGTTTTTGAGTTTTTGAGACCGAGGAGGAACTTATTGCTTCCATCTCTTTAGAGTCAGATTTGAGAAGCCTGTGCATCAGAGTGAGAGCTCTGGTGAGAACCTAAAGTGGCCATATTATTAGGTTTTTGAAGTCTGTATGTTTTCGTAAAAATTCTAGTTCTAAGACAGAGTCTGTGAAAGGCCGGGAAGCCTTTAGATATCTTCTTGCTTGACAAGTCGCAACATCTGATAAATTCCTAAATAGTCTATCTCTGCAAAGGGTAACATCTGGTAGCATTGTAATTTGAAATAGACTTGAAAATTAAAAAGTTATAATAATGGTTGTAGTTGTGTTGCATGTTATAAATGCCAAATTTTCATTATCCGCAAGTATAACTTTATTAAGAATTGTACATGCATAACAATTGCAAAATGGCTATGTTGAAAACTTTGATCTAAAAGTTAATCTATATATAAGGATATGAACGTGTGCAATATTATATTTATCATATAATTTAAAACTCATAAATGGATGAATTTGGATCTCTTATTAAAATAATTGAAGTTGTCAATTTGAAAGGAAACCAAATATGCATAAAGAAAATATAAAGAAAATCTTTGTTATATTACTTAGAGTTCAGTTTATTGAGGGTTGTAATTAATGTTGCAATAATTTTTAATTTGAATATTTAAAAGTAATTTAGAATATAAATTATAAATTCAAAAATTTGACTCGAATCTGGGTGTCTAGGTGATCGAGGGACGCACTAAAAAGCCTCATGATTACAGAGATTATAACATTTAAACTATAAGAATAATGACGCCTTTGGCTTGTCCTCTCGATTGCCCAAAATCCAAGAGTTGGTTGTGGTGGCATGCTACCCTCGCCTTGGCATTTATGGCCTAAATAGGAATAATACACTCATCCACCTGATCATTGTAACAGTATGCCCAAGGAGAATGTTAAGAATACCAGAGGTGTTGGTGACATAAGGCAAAGGTCTTGGCTGCAAAAGGTTAGAGGAGTAGGCAACATAAGGTCAGAGGTGTTGGCAACAAACATTGTGGCTATGGTGAGAGAGCATAGAAGACCCTGGAGAGGAAGTAGAGGCAGATTGCCTCTCCCTCATTTCCCTAGCTAGGGAGAAAAACTCTTTGATGACAACATCCCTTAGCGATATCAACACTTATGTAACACCCTCCTCCCACATCTACCCAAGTAAGCAACCAACTAGGGTAAACATGTGATGAGAAGTTACTATGATATGATTTGACTCCCTATGTGTCAGTTAAGAAAGTGGAACCAACGGAAACACACCATACAGACCTCCCACATCAGCACTAGAACTCCCAGGAGCCATCCCAACCACTTAGGTAACCAACCCTTGAGACCAACAGAATTTTTAGACCATTAAACCCCTAGACACTCCCTCAATATGGGCATGGATGCGTCAAGGAGGCTTTGGATGCTCCCACAAAATGGTTATGCATACGTCCAAAGAATTTTCTGCCCAATACTATGCCTGCATCCCCGGGATTTGAGCCACTTTTTAAGACCCAGAACTTAGGCCACTGCCCAGAACTAAATGACACTTTTAGAACTGAAAGACAACAAAAAAACAATGATACAAATGCAATGACTTGAACATAAACTAGACCAGACCCCTGCTAGCCATGACAAACATTTCGTCAAACATGTCACAAATATGTAATCTACCGGTTTAAACAATAGATTTGAGCATAGGGGTCTCATACTCATTTGAGAATCACTAAGAAACATTGATGCCTCAACACATTGGCTATTATTTCATCCATTAGGCCACAGATACATTGTTCATTCATTTACAAGTAAAAACATGATGAAGGCTATACATAGCCACTACCATAATACATGCTCATAACCATCATAATAAAAACATAAATACTAAGGAAACAACAACCATATATCCAACATATAAACTTGTAAAATTCTCATGAAATAACAAGGAGAAATAACCTCATATTAATAATGCGAAGGCCAACGAGTTGTGGGATTTCCTAATGCAAAGGCCAACCAGTTGTGGGACTTCTTGATGCAGGAGCATCTAACCTATGGTATCATGTTTACTAAAGGAGTTAGTTCCCTAAGTTAGGATTTAATTAATTTTCCTATCGTTTTAGGAGAAAATGAGAATTATTGTAATTAAGAGAAAGTTCGAGAGTATTTTGGAAGAGTTGAGATATTTAAGGGTTAGTTAGATCTTATTTAAAGCTAAGGGATTACGTGAGGGTTTTTATGGATCATGAGAAATATTTTGGGAGTTTGTTTAGGATCTAGAACCCATTTTGAATTCATATCCACTTGTATAAATCTAGGTGAACCCATGAGGCATGTAAGTGAGTGAAGGAGAGGAATGAAAGGCCAATTATTAAGCCAATAGTTCTCTTACATATATATATATATATATATATATATATATATATTATTTCTCAGATTTTATATGCATATTTATTGTGTGGATTTCAATTTCATGTTGCTTGTTAATTTTTAATTTGTAAGTCCCCTCGCTTGCACCATAATTTTTGGTATGAGAGCCTAGCTCTTTGGGGAAAGAAGTGTTAAGAAGAGGGACTCGATGTTGTGTACGAAAGTTGTATGAGTGTTGTTTGAGATTGAAGACAACACTAACCAAGAGCCACACTCCGGCTAGAGTTGAAGCCATCGATGTTGTACGATCTACAAAATTGTAAGCATGAGCATATCTCTATCCTTTGGATAGAGGAGGTATTGACCTTGGCAGAATGAAATTATTGTACGCGCTGGAAATATATGAGCAGTATTCAATTGTGATAATAGTGAAAGGAGTACTTGAAGGGGGAGCCGACTGTGAAACAAACTGTGTGTGAAAAGTTGTGTGGATTTGTATTGTGTGCAAACTCATGCACATCTGCACAAAATTTGTGTGTCGATGGATTACCGAGGTCGTGTGTTGCAAGTGTAAGGGTGGTTGCGCACAATAAAACGATTTGTTTTTACATAGTGGTTGCCAACGGAAAAGATCACAATTTTCCCATTGCTACCGACTAATATAAAGCCATTATTGTTTTGAGTTTATTATGTGTGCATCTTTTTATGCAAGAGTTTATGAGTAATGAAATGCACGTGGAATTGCATTGAATGTAACATTGCATGAGAAATTAATCCGAGGACGAGGATTTATAATTCTGGTAAGGATTCCTTTTGATTTGATATGGTTTAGATTGGTTTAATTGATTGCTAAATAATGTTGAATCCATTAAAAAAAAAAACCTGAGGAACAAACCTTGTCGAATCCCTGAAATGGAGAACGAAATCTAGTTTCATTTCCAAATTAAATGGTGGCCGTTAGAATGGTTCCTGTCAGCGTTCAACCCATAGAAAGTAAGTTTCTTTGCCAATTGCATACAAATTGATAGATGTGATTAATGAACGATGGAGATTTTTTTGGAGCCAAAATATTTTTATATATAAGTTGGGCAGAAGCAATAATATCCATTGGATGATCATGGATCAATGGGAAAGACTCTTAAAAAATTCATTTTAAAGTCTGTAATTCTAGACTCAACATTGCATGGAAGCAATTTGTTATACGAAGGCTTAAATTTTAGAATGGAAAAGGAATGAACACCTCATGAAACTTATGAGGCAAACAGATGCATCAAGTGGCTTGATTTTTGTGCATTAAAGTCAAATAAAAGATTATGTGATATAATTATTGCTTATTTGGAAAGTTGGTAAAATGGATTGCATTTATTTATTTTGTAAGAGAGGGAAATATTGGAATTTTTGTAACAGGAGATTACATTGTCTTTTATTTCCTATTTGAAAATTTTGATTTATTGAGTTTATGAAGGTCATAAGTTTTGAGGTTAGAGTCATAATTGTGAAATCCAAGGGAGGTTATGTATGTAAAATGAATTTAATTGAGTGCTTAAATGGTCAAAATTCCTTACACAAGTTGAGTTAAAACTAACTCAAGTTGAAGCTAAAAGTCTCTTAATATAAATTCAAGTCAAGGTATTTAGTGATGTATAAAGTTATGAAAATGTTATTTGAATCTAAAAATGGAGTCAGAAAGACATCAGTTGTAATTGGGTGCATGATCGGTGGAGCTCAATATCTAAAGTCTAGTTAATTAATTGTAAAGATGATTTAAAGGGATGTTGCAGTAGTTTGCAGCAAAGAAAGTGAAGTACAAAGAAACTTATGCAAGGGAAGAAGGAGATGAACATGACTGTGGATAGTCATTTGCAAAATTAAGAGAAAATCCATAGCAGTTGGCGTAAGTGATGAAGAGTTCAAGAAAGAGATCGCTGAGTTTAAGGCACAACTTAATGTGTTGATGGAGTTGCTAGAGAATTATAAACATGGACGGGTAATGAAGAGGATAGTTAGATGACCAATCAAGAAGTCGATTACAAGAAGATAGAAGCACAAGTTGGAAGTTTTGTTAAGGGAAGCGGAAACACTCTAGATAATTGAGATGAATGTATGCATTTATGAACCAGAACAAGGATCGATACTTTGTGAGGATAGTGATGATCTTAAAATGAAATATTTTGATATGAACGTGGGTTCGATTCCCATAGATGGCATCGAAAACTATTTAGAAGATCTGCATATGATGACTAAATCGTCGATGGAAGATAAAAGTTATGTTGGTTTTAAATCTAACAATTAGTGTGCGGATGTAGGGTATGTTGCCGATATTGAACAAAGTATTAACTTTGTATGCAATAGTGATGAACAACAAATTTATAAAGAAATGAGGCTTACGGATTTTAAACATGGACAAATAATAGAAGTTGCTGATGAAATGGAAAATGATCATCAATTAAAGGGATCAAAAATAAACACGAGAGATATTGTAGCAGAACTAAAGTTCCTAGAAGAATGGTTCGACTCCCTAAAGCCAGAGTATGACATAAAGGGAATTATGGTGGATTAAGACAAAAATAAAGTTCAACAAAGAAACGAGAATTCACACCAGCCAGAAGACAAGTTAGATATTGAAATTGGAGAAATGAAGAATCTAATGTTGGAAGAGTCTCAGAAGATGTTTATTTAACAAAGAAAAAAGAAGGATAACAATAGATTACTAATGACTAAGAAAGTCTACATTATCAAAGAGGGAGGAGAAATACAACATAAATTTTGGAAGCCTGGAATACAAAAAAACAATAACATAATGGCAACAATATGACAGAGCACTTGATCAACGACAGAGTAAAGTTTGGGATCTAGGAGGAATTTAATCAATTTATGAAGACATATCGTTGGGAGACCATGATTTCCTTTTATCTGGGAAGCCTGATGCAAGAGCATCTAAAATAAGGTATCATGTTTACTAAAGGATTTAATTCCCTAAGTTAGGATTTAATTATTTTTCCTATAGTTTTAGGAGAAAATGAGAATTATTGTAATTCTGATAAAGTTTGAGAGTATTTTGGAAGAGTTGAGATATTTAAGGGTTAGTTAGATCTTATCTAGAGATAAGGGATTAAGTGATCTAAAATGTTGGGAAAACTTGTTAATACTATGTAAGCTTCCTCATCATTATAAAAAGAAATGTGTTTAGGATCGTCTCAAATTAACCAAAATGTGAAGGATTATGCGTCAAGTATTGAGTGTTTTTTATGAGAAATTTATGCGATTAATTATATGTTTAAAACACATATACAACAAGTAAATTGTAGAGAAGTAAAACACAACAAACTCATAAACAGAAAGCTGATAAGGGAGTTCACCCCTCCTGGGCTACATCTCCTTGGACCTACTTCAATGGCTAGACCCTCTTTGGATTAATGGTCAATTATCTGATTATATGCACCTGCAATGCTCCAATGGATTTGAAACCTACTCCATTGGATTCAGAAGACCAAAAACCCCAAAAATGACTTTCCAAGCTTTGCAATTGGACTTCAACTGATCTAGTTTTGACCTCCTCTCTTGATGGCCCTAGGCTTCCTTAAACTTCAACGTAGCAAAATCATGTACAAAAGTGCCTTTATGCCTCTACAACCTATTCCATTGTGTTCAGAGAATCCAAATAATCTAGGAATGACTCTTTCTTAGACAAAATTGGTTGAAATATGTCAAATTTATGGCCTCTTCAGTTTTCCCTAGGAAAACTCCACCAAAACTAGAGAAACTCTAGTTAACTCCGCCAAATTTGGAGTAGCTGTCGAAATTATCGGACCTGCCAAACTTCCACCAAGTTAAACTACACTTAATTAGTGGATAATCATGGCTTAATTAACACTAAACTCCATTTTAGTGCATTAATCTTGCGCGATTAGCATATGCACCAGCCTCTGGTTACATTGTAAGGTCACATGGGGAGGGGGTTGGTCCACTCTTCCCCCAACCCACCACATGTTAAACTTCAAATACACATTACACCTGTTGTATGTTAAGAGACATGTTGTGGTATAGCCATAAGATTTGGAACTTGTGTGGGTGAGGTCACGAGTTTGATTCCTTGGCCTGCCCAAATAATTTTACATGACCTTTGAGAGGGCACGTGGTGGCCTCCGGGATTTCCACGTGTCAACCTCTCATTTGTCCTCCAAAATTCCTTTACCAATCCGATGTTGACCCTTGTCATGACCCAATTGAGCCACCTATGGGAATATTCTAAGGAATCTTCCAAGGAATATTCCCTAAAATATTTTTTTTTCTGACTAGGCTATACGGATGCCTAGTCAGCATCCCAGTCAGCCTTGTACCCAAAATTTGCTTGTTTGACAAAACAAATAGTAGGCTCTAACTTTCTCATACAAACTCCATTTTGAGTGAAACGAGTTGTGTTGGGATCGTATCACCGAGACGAACAAATTTTTTCAGGTTTTGAGTGATTCTAGGCATTTTATTTTTGAGAAAACTTTTGCTCCTAATCCAGATTCCGATCACTCATTCCCGCTGACAGGATTTTGGACCCAAAAAAGTTGGTTATCTGATGAGAGATGAATACTATTCTCCTTCCCAAGTTATATCAATTTATTCTACTTGGAAAAATCTCCATGACAACCACTTGGGTTCACTAACATGCCTTGCCTTGCAAATGGCTTGACACTTCAACCAATATTCTCCTTTTGCTGCTGACCCAATCCAACACTTGTTGGTTGCTTTCTGATTAAACACCCTACTATACCAAAGTGATCCCTTGATTCTTGGAAAGCTAACTGATGCCCTTCCCACTAAGAATCATGTTCCTCCTTTGCAACACATGCATTCGATGCAAGCTTCTCCTTGGAAACCACCTTTCCAATTTAAACCCATCTGAGTGAACTACAACAATGAGTTCCAATATTAGTAATAACAAGAAAATTAATGACCATTCTTTTACCTTCATGGTTCCAAATTCCACATCTGGAAGAATGCATTCACCATCTCTTTCGCTTCTTGGTGTCAACACATCAAATGGTCTACAATGGCTGCGAATTTTTTTGGCATTTTTGTCCACTTTCGCTTCTTGATTCCATCATCCTCCAGTATTAACATGCTGCTCATGTCATGATTTGAGAATGAAAGCTAATCATGAGCCTAATCATGAGCCTCTTGCTCAAGCATGGACCTTCCAAAATCCTACGACATCTTGTCACAAAAAACACCCTTAACCTTGAAAACATGCAAGAACATAACTTGACGACCTCTTCCTTTTTCTTCTTCAAAGCAACAAATGTCACATCATGTGAACATGGGCATGTACTCTTACATCTTGGTGTATAAATCATCGACTAAACACGAGTCGACAAAACATGCTTCTTCAAACAACTGAGTTTCAAGTCAAGCAAAAGCATGTAAAACAACTTGACGATTTACAACAAGAATTCCACATTTTCATGAAACAATTTGTCACATCTCCCTTTCATCTTTGGAGATAAAATCAACTCTTCCAAGTCGATATAACATACATGTAACAATCAATCGACCACACAAGCTGACACTCATGCATGTGCAAATGATCAACATTCTCAAGTTGACAACATACATGTTAACACAACAATCAACCAACACAAGTCAATCACTCATGCATGTTCAAGCAGAATGAAACTATTAAAATTTCCACTATTCACACACACAAACTCGCATGCATGTATAACAATTCTCAACTCTCTCACAAGTACAATTACAAGTACAAAAATCCCATTGGTATGTATGAGTAATTAAAGAGCTAAAATGACCAAATTTGTTGCAATAAAGTGAGTCAACATACTCCACTTTCGAACACCTTCCTGGCGTAAACATGCAAGTTCAAGAATGCAACATGCATGCAAATTGTAGTTTCAAATTTCCATCTTTGCTGCATCTAAGTGAGTCAACATAACTCTACTTTTCCAACATCTTGCTTCATGCAATATGCAACATACGTTCAGGATAAAAGAAATGCATCCAAATAACAGGAAATGCATTGATAAGGAAAGATTTGCATCAATTATCCAAAAGAAATGCAAGGCCTTAATTGGTTAAGAAATCTAACCATCTCTTTCCAAACCATTTCAAGGGCGCTTCTTTCAGTTGCACTTCATCATGGGTATCATTCTAACCCATATCAATTATGAAATCCTCTTTCCATTCTTGCCAAAATCTCTCTCCACCTTCTTCAAATGTCGTGGATGACTTGTTGGATGCAAAGTCCAACACTTGTCTACAAGATGACCTTGCGTATGGCAATGAGTGCAAAATAATTGCATCTTGTTTTCAACATGGTTTCCATTATCCAATGGACCTTTGGCTTTATGTCTCTTTTGTTTTGAAAGTTTCCTGTGTATGACTATCCTCTTCCACCACCTTGAAACAGTATGGTTATTCAAGCCACAAAAAGAACATGTAAATTTTCTCCAAATCTTATGTGAATATTTACCATGTTTGTCATAATCAAAAGAAAATTAATTAAAGACATATTTATACCTTGCACATTCACCTTTGTCGCCTTCTTGAGGAGGTGAATTTGATGAGTTAGTGGCTCTCTTCATAATACCAACAATGGTTTCAATGACCTTAGAGATTTCAACATCCTCTTGTTTTCCATTTCCACTAGTTTCATGCTTATGAGCATCTTCTTGCAAAGTGGGTATAAAACTTTTTCATTCCTCATGAACATAAACTTCACAAGCTTGAGGTAATGAACATGTAATGAAATTTCATCTTGGAACACCTTCATGTGCCTCCTTGGCTTTGGATCATTCTCCATCATGTTGTCCATAACCAAGACGCAAATACCTAGGCCTTTCCTCAACAACAATTGGCTCAACTATGCCTTGTGCATGTTTGCCTAACCCTTTACATTCATAGCCCATATTCATCAATAATTTGGACCATATTCCTCTAGTGTGTCTTCCAAAAGCACCAAAACATTCATTTTGAGAAGAAATTGAAGATAAATTTGAATTTCATACCTCATTTTCATGCACATACTTGGCTAGGGTTTGCTTAGAATCGTGGAGTTGAATCTCCATCTCATGCGTATTTTCAAGAAGCTCTTGCTTCTCCTCCTTCATGGTCATAAAATCCTCTTGAAGTATAGTGTTCTCCTTCCTATCTTCATTCATCTCTTGCACCATATCTCTCATGATGATAAGCTCTTGCAACATCTCTAAATCAAAGAGTCTTGCTAAGGAAGATGGATTAGAAACATCACTTGTTGAAGCTGCCATCACACTTGTAATGCATAAAAAAGATTCACAAAGCTTCAAAAAGTTTCTCAACAAAGAAGCATCTCACTTCTTCAGCTTACACACACAAACTTGTACATAGTTAAATTCTCCTTACACAAATACAAAACCAATAGCTAATTTTCTAGCTAACCTTAGTAAACCATCTCAGGGTTAAATCAGCTAAAAGTGCTCTGATACCAACTTGATCTAAAATGTTGGGAAAACTTGTTAATTATATGCAATATCCCTCATCAATATAAAAACAAATGTGTTTAGGATCGTCTCAAATTAACCAAAATGTGAAGGATTATGTGACAAGTATTGAGTGTCTTTTATGAGAAATTTATGAGATTAATTAGCCATTTAAAACACATATACATCAAGTAATTTTCCAAGAAGTAAAACACAACAAACTCATAAAAACAAAGATGATAAAGGAGTTCACCCCTCATGGGATACATCTCCTTAGACCTGCTTCAATGGCTAGGCCCACTTTGGATTAATGGTCAATTTTCTAATTACATGCACCTGGAGTGCTCCAATGGATTTTCAACCTAGTCCATTAGATTCAGAAGACCCAAAAATGAGTTTCCAAGCTCTGTAATTGGACTTCAACTGATCTAGGTCTCACCTCCTCTCCTGGTGTCCCTAAGCTTCCTTAAACTTCAACGTAGAAAAATCACATAAAAAAGTGCCTTTTTGCCTTTGCAACATGTTCCATTGTGTTTAGAGCATCCAAATAATCTAGGAATGACTCTTTCTGAGAAAAAATTGGTCGAAATATGCCAAAGTTATGGCCTCTTCAACTTTCTCTTGGAAAAATCCACCAAAACTAGAGAAACTCTAGTTAACTCCGCCAAATTTGAAGTAGCTGTCGATTATATCAGACTTGCCAAACTTCCACCAAGTTAAACTGCGATTAATTAGTTGATAATCAGATTAATTAACACTAAACTCCATTTGAGCACATTAATCTCACGTGGTTAGCATATGCACTAGCCTCTGGTTACATTGTAAGGTCACATGGGGAGGGGGCGGTCTCTTCCCCCAACCCGCCACATGTTAAACTTCAAATACACATTGTGCCCGTTGTATGTTAAGAGACATGTTGTGGTATAGGGGTAAACCTTAGCACTTGTGTAGGTGAGGTCACAAGTTCGATTCCTCGACCTGCCCAAATAATTTTACATGACCTTTGAGAGGGCACGTGGCAGCCTCTGGGCTTGCCACGTGTCAACCTCTCATTGGTCCTCCAAAATTCCCTTGACCAATCCGATGCAAACACTTGTCACGACCCAATTGAGACACCTATGGGAATATTCTAGGGATATTCCAAGGAATATTCTCTAGAATATTATTTTTTCTAACTGGTCTATACTGATGCCTAGTCAGCATCCCAGTCAACATTGTACCCACAATTTGCCTGTTTGACAAAATGGAAAATAGGCTCTAATTTTCTCATACGAACTTCGTTTTGAGTGAAATGAGTTGCATTTGGATAGTATTGCTGAGATGGACATGGTTGTTCAGGTTTTGAGTGATTCCGAGCACTTTTATTTTTTAGCAAATTTTTGCCCCTAATCTATATTCTGATCATTAGGTGAGATTTTTTTATGGATAATGAGAGATATTTTGGGAGTTTGTTTAGGATATAGAACCTACTTTGGGCTCAGATCCACTTGTATAAATCTAGGTCATCGCATGAGGCATGTAAGTGAGTGGGAGAGAGGAATGAGAGGCCAATTATTAGGCCAATAGCTTTCTTGTAAATATTTTATTTTTTTATGAATTATTTATGAGATTTTCTATGCATATGTATTATGCGGATTTCAGTTTTATGTTGTGTACTAATTTTTAATTTTGCAGTTCCCCTAGCCCGCACCACTTCAATGAACCACCCGACCGTAGACATGGCTGAGCCAAATCTCTCTTCAGCCAATCACCCCCATGCCATATTTCAAGCATGAATGTGGTATCTCATAAAATACATCAATCAAAACCATCCATGGCTTCTAGAGGCCACACCACCTTAACCCATCAAACAATGATTCCACCTCACGGTTGAACATCATAACCATAACCAGATTGGTATCTACCTAATCCTCCTAGGGATCCAAAGCATTTGTTCCAACCAAGGATTCTGGACGAGTAACTCAATTGACAACTTATACAGGGATCCAGAGAGTTTGTCCAACCAAAGCTCTAGGACTAGTAACTCAACCCACCAAGGGCTCCAGATCGTCTGTCAACCCAAGGCTCCATGACTAGTAACTCAAGCCAAGCTATTATAGGGCTCCAGAGCATTTGTCTAACCAAGGCTCCAGGAACTAGTAATTCAACTCAAGCTAAAGGAAACATGAGAACCAACCATAAAAACAAAGAAATAAACCCACAACACCATGGCCATCTAGGAAATGGCAAGGCTAGGAAAATCCACTGTCAATCTAGGAAATCCTCCATGCCAATGAAAAGTCATGACTAATAAACCACATGCATATACAATGCATGCCAAAACTAGTGAGGAAAACATACATGCAGCTTGTTACCTTCACACAAAACCTGATATAGTTGTTGATCTCATTGTCCTTTTGCGCTTTCATGCTCTTCCTTTGCCTTCTTGATCCAAATCTCCAAGTATTCTTGTTAGGTCCCTATACTACTAATGTAACCCATTATTGTTATTAGTACAACCCCCTTATTATATTGTTGTGCCCATGTAGTCCCAATATTGTTATTATTGTTCCCCATAGAAGCACACTATTGTTATTATTGTGCCCTTACATTATTATTGTTATGTGGGCTCTGATTATATTATGACCCCTTAAACTCCTATATATAGAAATGAGGTCTTGTCATTTGTATCATCTCAGAGTTTTTCATTTGTGTAATGTAAAGGATGTTGTCCCCTCAAAGAGGCTTATTTCTAAGGCGTTGATCTATATTTTCTATCTTTTTGTGAGCTGGTTTCATAACATTTGTTATCAGATCTTTGGATTCTAGGGTTTTGTTGCTCCAAACATGTCATCGTGGCATTTTCGTTATAACGTTTTTGCTAAGAAGTTTAAGAAACTAAAACAAAAACCCATTTTAGAAGTAATCGTTTATAACCTCAGGTTCGAATTGCAGATCTTGTCTCCTTATATTTTCAGAGATATGATTTTAGGAAGTTAGGGTTTTTCCAAGCTCCAAAATTTCATGTCAAACAGGTCATCATGGAATGTTCGCTATAATTTGTCTTATACGAAGGTTTCGACTCTGAGATCAAAACACATTTGAGCCGAAATCGTGGGGAAGCACGGGCTCAAATTTCAGATCTTGTTTCGCTATATTTTCGGAGATATAGTCCAAGACTTTTAGGGTTTCTGTAGGATCCCGAATTACATCCCAAACAGATGACCTGGGGAAAATCGTCATAACTGTCTCTTTGAGCATCCGATTGAATATCGTAAGAACTTACAGAATGAGGACAAACTTTTGTTTTCTTTGTATATTTTTCAAATTCGAAGGTCAAAACAGTGACACGTGGCACTTCATATAATTTTGCTCTTTTGAAAAGGTATATAATTAGGTCATCTTGGGAGATTGTGCATAACTCTTTCTTGGGGAATCCAATTTGATGAGACTGGTGGCATTCGAAAGAGGACGCAAAGGGCTACTACAAGTCACAATTTTAGAACTGGAAGATCCAAAATTACAGAGTTACAGTCACTTCAAGATTGAGATCCTAAAATCAAGAAAAGGTGATATGAGGAAGTTTGATGGCAAGGATCTGGTAAATTGGATACTATAGATTGAGCAATATTTTGATCTACATGAGGTGCGACTGTTACAAAAGGTACGTATTGCATCTTCATATTTAGAACCAGATCAATTTTAATGGTATAAAGGGCTTTATTCTCGTAAACCACTTGTTACGTGTTCAATTTTCATGGAGGATATGATAGCACATTATGAGGATACAAAGAGAAACACCTTCTTTAGCCAATTGATAAATCTCAGAAAAAAGTGTTCAATGGTAGAGCACATTGAGGACTTTAAAAAATTAAATATAAGGGAAAATGATATTCCAGAGAAACAGAGGATTGATGTCTCCATAGGTACTTTAAAGGATAACATTCAACATGAGGTTCATCTTTTGGAACCTGATTCATTGGAGAAAGCATTCAGGTTGGCAAGAAAAGTGGAAAGAAAAATTATGGCAACAAGGAATTCTACCCCTCACAACTATAAAGATGGAAGTGTTGTTTATCCTATTCTTCTACAACCTACAAGGTTGACACCACAACAATTGGAAGAAAAAAGAGCAAAAATACTTTGTTACAATTGTGATAACAAATACATTAAAGGCCATAAGTGTGCTGAGAAGAAATTATTTTACATTGATTGTGAAGAGGAGGAATAAAAGGATCCAGAAACATCAAAAGAAGAGGATATACACCAAGAACCAACCCCAGAGAAATAAGAAATGAATCCAACCATATCTTGTAAAGCATTAGCAAGAATTACCACTCCTCAAACTCTCAGGATAGAAGGACATATCAAGAAGAAAAAGGTTCAGGAGGTGAAGGATCACATCGAGAAAGAAGAAATGAATCCGACAATATTGTGTAATGCATTGGCCAGAATTACCACTCCTCAAACTATCGAGATAGAAGGATATATCAAGAAGAAAAATGTTCAAGAAGTGAAAGATCACATCGAGCATAAATAAATGAATCCGACCATATCTTGTAACGCATTGGAATAAATTACCACTCAAACTCTCAAGATAGAAGGACATATCAAGAAGAAAAAGATTCAAGAAATGAAAGATCACATCGAGCATCAACAACAAGTTCTTCAACTTTTAAAGGATAACACCACTTTGGTGCAGAATCGAATGAAATAATAGGCAGATAAACATCGTAGTGAAAGAAGTTTTGATGTAGGTGATTGGGTATTTTTATGGTTACATCTCAAGCAAGCTATTTATGAGAAGGAAATGTTGGAAATACTACATGCACTTAAGAAATGGCGACCTTACCTAATGGGAAGACACTTCAAGGTAAAAATGGATCTGATAGTCTTAAATACTTTTTAGAACAAAGATTATCTTTAGAAGAAGAGAAAAAATGGGTCACAAATATGTTGGGTTATGACTTTGAAATCATCTACAAAAAAGGGAAGAAAAATGTTGTTGCAGATGCACCTTCAAGAAAGGATGAGGATTTGGAAGCATTGCTTTGTGCTATTTATATTACCCAACTAGATTGGATAAATGAAGCAAGGGATGAATGAAAGAAGTACAAATAAGTGTGGCCACTCATTCAAAAGTTGTAGAAGATCCCAGTTCAAACAATATTGCTAGAACTTGACGAGGAAGGAAAAATCATATTGGAACTTGGAGCAGTCACAGAAACAAGAACCTGACAGCTACAAAATCGATTAATTTCAGAGTATCTCATCAAGTGGAAGAACTTACACATTGAAGATTCCACATCGGAGGACATGAATCTTATACGAAAGCATCGAGAACGACTCAAGCGTTGAGGACACCACTTTTTGAAGGAGAAGGGCATGTTAGGTCCCTATAATACTAGTGTAACCCATTATTGTTTTTAGTATGACCCCTTATTATATTGTTGTGCCCATGTAGTCCTCATATTGTTATTATTGTGCCACATAGAAGCCCACTATTGTTTTTTTTTTTCTAGTTAAGACTAACCTAAGTACCCACGGGGGATTTGAACCGGTGACCTATCGCAAGGAGTGCCTTAACAAAGCACCCATTCACCGTCAATCCAAAGCCCCGTGGGCACATAGAAGCCCACTATTGTTATTATTGTGCCCTTAAATTATTATTGTTATGTTGGCTCTGATTATATTATGACCCCTTAGAATCCTATTTATAGAAAGGAGGCTTTATCATTTTTATTATCTAAGAATTTTTCATTTGTGTAATGTAAAGGAGGTTTCCCCCTCAAAGAGGATTATTTCTAAGGCGTTGATCTATCTTTTCTATTCTTTTGTGAGCTGGTTTCATAAAAATTCCACACTCTCCAAGAGTGCTCCAAGAAAAATCTAAGTGTCCAAGAGTATGAGAGAGAGAGAAAATAGGGAGAGAGCCCCAAAACTGAACTGACAATTTTGTGAATTGATCCTTAGAAGAATTTTTATTAATGAGGCCTTTATTTTTTTCATTTTCCATTATTTTCATTCATTTTCCTCCTCACATGCAACTTGTGACCTTTCACCTCCCTTTCCTCCTAATTTCCATTATTTTCATAAATAAATGTGCCAAAATGCCATTTTTCCTTTCTAAAGCCTTTTCCATTTCCTTTGCCAATTTCCTTAGCCATTAATCAATCATCTGTGATCCCCATCATTGTGCTTTTATCCAACATTTAGCTTGGAATAAGTGTCCCATCAACCATAGTTATTATTTTTCAATTATTAACTTTTATTACATGGAATTTTCACCAGGGTTGTTATAAAACCCTCCCCCTTGGGGGAACACCATCCTTGGTGTTCAAAAACACTTACAACAACAAGATTACTGTAAGAAAAATATACTGCCAATGAAGCTTTATAACTTAGCTCGATGCATTATTTACAATGATCATCCTGCTTAGAAGCAAACCAACATGACAACTAACAAGTATAACATCATAATCACATGGCACCCATAGCACTTATTGGGGAGTTATAACATAGCTCATAGCGATATTTACATCCATATACATATGCACATATACCAAAAATCACCGAAACATGTACCAAAAACATATACCAAAGATAAATACTAAAACATCCGCTCAACCAGCGAATAAGGAAGGATACATAGCCAACATCTGATCTGCCATCTCCCTTGTAGCTTCATTGGGCCCAAAGTTCTTCCATTGCACTTCAACTTTCTCTATTTTTCAGTTCCAGAACATGAGAATATTTCTCTGCAAATTACATTGTCGTTCCGACTGGAATTCTCCTTCTAGCTCCACCTACAATATAGACTAGTCAATCACATGATCAACATATTTAACATACTTCTTAAGCAATGACACATGGAATTTCATTTTCGGAGGTAGTGCAAGTCAATAGGCTACTAGCCCAATCCTCTCAATAATCCCGAAAGGTCCACAAAACCGGGGTGCCAACTTGGCACATGATCCAATCCACAATGAGATCTTCTTCGGTTTGATGCGCAAGTACACTTATTCTCCAACCTGGAACTCCTTGAACAACCTATTCCGATTTGTATAGATATTCTACCTATCCTATGCTACTTTCAAATTCTTCTTGATTACCTGCATTTCTCGCTCCATTTCCGTCAACATATCTAATCCAATCAAAATTGTGTTAACTGGATCACTCCAACTGATGTGAGTATTACGACTCCACCCATACAATGCCTCAAATGGACTCATCCTCAGTGACTCCTGGTATCCATTGTTGTAAGCAAACTCTACTAGTAGAAGATACTCTCCCCACTTCCATTGCTAATGCATCACATACATCCTCAACATGTCCTCCAATATCTTGTTGACACTCTCTGTTTGTCCATCTGTTTATGGATGATAATTTGTAGTGACGGTTAACTCTGCGCCCAATCCTAGAAATAACTCCTTCCAAAACTTGGAAGTGAAATTAGTATCCCTATCTAACACAATATTAATCAGAACTCCATGCAATCTGACCATGTACCTGATGAAGACCTATGATACATCACTCACTGAGAATGTAGACTTCATTGGAATGAAGTGCACTACCTTTGTCAACCTATCCACAAAAAGCATGATGGAATCATGTTGTCTCACTGTCCTTGGAAAACCTGTGGTAAAGTCCATGGAAATGACCTCCCATTTCCACTAGAATTGAAATCGGCTATAGAAATCCATCTAGATGCTTACACTCTTCCTTCACCTGCTGAGAATCCAAGCACCTAATCACACACTCTGCTACATATCTTCAAATTCGACCAATAATAGAATTCATTCACTTCTGTCAGCATCTTCGGATAACTTGGGTGACCTGAATATGGTTTCGCATGAAATTCTCTCAATATCACCTTCTTGAGCTCACTACTATTTGACACATATATCCTGTCCCTAAATCTAACAAATCCATTTATCGTGAGATGACAGTCCACATCCTGTGAACTTTAATTTTCACATGTACCTGTACCTGTACTTTGCTGCAACCTGTTCACAATCTCCATATACCTGACATTTGGTTGACTGACTTGCAATATCCTATCCTATAAATCTATCCCATAGGAGCTCATAGTTGCAATTTGATTTACCTGTATTCGCCAGCTAAGAGAATCCACCACCATGTTCTCTTTACCTTTGATATACATGATCTCAAAGTTAAAATCATTGATCGTGGCCAACCACCGAGCTTGCCTGCCATTCAGATTCGGTTGGTCAAATAGATCACTCATCAGTACAAACATCCTACCCAGAAGATAGCACCTCCACATCTTTAATGCATGTATGGTTGCTGCCAACTCAAGATCATGTGTCAAATAGTTCTTCTTATGCTCTTTCAATTTCTGTGGCTCATAGAATACCACCTATCCATCCTACATAAGGACTCTACCAAGTCCTCTCTTGTAAGCATTTGTACATACTACAAACTCTTTGTCCGGATCTGCAATCTTTAACACTTGTGCATGTGTCAACAATTGCTTGAGTTGCTCAAAACTGGCCTCACACTCCTTTGTCCAATCAAACTTCTTACCTTTCCTCTGCAATGATGTGATAGGATAAGAAATCTGTGAGAATTTCCTGATGAAATTCATGTAATAACATGCTAACGCCATGAAATATCTCTCATCATCCACATTCCTAGGAGCTACCCACTCCATGATAGCTCTTACCTTTTTTGGGTTGACTGTTATTCCATCCTTGGAAACCACATGTCCCAAGTAGTGTACCTCAATCTGAAAAAATATGGACACAACACATTATTCATCAAGCACATAAAGGTAGCTGGAGCATTATTTAAACCAAATGGAACTACAACATTCTCATAATGCCCATGCCTAGTCTGAAAAGTTGTCTTGTAGATGTCCTCTTCTTTAATGTGTACCTGATGATATCCAGATCTCAGATCAATCTTTGAGAACACTGTCATTCCCTTCAACTAATCAAACAAGTCACTAATCCTCAGTAACATATACATGTTCTTGATGGTCACTTTGTTCAACTATCTATAATCAATGCATAGCCTAAGGATACCATCCTTCTTCTTCACAAACAATACCGGTGCGCCCCATGGCGCTACACTTAACGTAATATATCCCTTGTCCAACATTTCTTTCAACTGCAACTTCAACTCTACCAACTCAAGTGTACTCATCTTGTAAGGTGATTTTGAGGTTGGAGCTGCCCCTAACACCAACTCAATAAAAATTCTGCTTCCTTGTGAGGTGGCAGCTCTGAAATATCTGCAGGAAATACATCTTGAAATTGTTGTAGAATTGGGTACCTGCACAAAACATATACATCCTCAACTTCTTTACCTTTGTCACTAGAAATGTGCACTGCAAATAACACACACCCTTTCCTGCGACTACGCTTGGCCTGCATAGTTGTCACCATTCTAACTGATTTTTCTTTCTTCTTACCTCGCAAGACACTCCGCTCTCCATTGTCATCCAAGCACTCAATGGATTTATCATAACAATCAACCTTGGTTCTATGAAGGTAAAATCAATCCATTCCCAACAACATATTGTATGATCCCAACAGTAATACATTCAAATGTGCTAAGGTAGGCATACCATTCAAATTAAATGTACAAGCTCTTTCCAAATGTTGAACTCTCTTCTTTGTGCCTGTAGCCAACTGCACTAACCAAGAATCTGCATGCATTTCTTTGTTCAAACCACACTTATCCACCAGGTGACGATTAACATAACTATAATTAGATCTAGGGTCAAGAAAAATAGAAACAAATTGATCAAAAAGCTTATCATCCATCTCGATAATAGACACTTGGTGATCTACCTACCTATTATCCAGCACTGCATATATCCTAGGAATACTCTACCCAACATCTCCCACTGTCTATGCTTCCTGAGCACTATAGATCCATGTTCTACCACCCTGATGCCATGGACAATCTCTCCCACGATGCTCTCCTCCACAAGTCCAACACCACATGGGCTCCTTATTACGCCTCAGATCGAAGTCTCTATCCTCTGTCAGATGCATTGAACTTCTTAAACGAAGCTACATTCTCTTTATTACTTGTATCTTGAGGTCTTTCTTGCTTCTTGTCCCATTTTCATTTGTTCCTTGCATTAGCTTTCCATTCCAGCTTAGTCTCACTGCTTCGATTTCTCACATCGATGCTTTAGCCTTTTGATGGCCTCCTCCAATGATCTAAGCTCATCGAGCTCAATCCTGTCTTTGAATGCAATAGGTAACTCACTAGTGAATCTCTGAATATTTCCCTTCTCCTCCTTGAGGTAAGGCACATACCTCAATAGCTCCAAGAACCTGCTAGTGTACTCATCTGTCATCGATCCCATCTTTAGCTCATATAATTCTTTTTCCCGGTCATCAAAGTATCTCTCTGATAGGTACTTCTTCTTGCATAGTCTCTCTAACTCATTCCAAGTCAAGTCCTCCTCGTGAATACCCTTGAAATTCTTCAGATATTCCCACCAAATATCTACTTTACCTTTGAGACTGAATGTGGCTATTATGTCTTTCATGTTCTTCGAATAATCACACAACCTAAAGAACTTCCTCATACCAAGCAACCATGCCTCTACATCCTGTGATTTCTTCATCTCTCCATTAAATGTAGGTGTATTTTCTTTTTAAATTCATTTGGAAAGTATCCCCTATCACTCCTCTTGTAAGGATGATAATGATGATGATCATCATGCCTGTCAGAAATAGAACTAGAATAATACCTATGTCTATCACCTTTCCTATCCGTATTATCCAACAATCTTCCATCTCTAACCGTGTCATCTCTATCCGATCTGTGACCACCATGATACCTACTACCATATGCCTCATTAGTTCTGTCCTCTTGCTCATGGTTGATCTGAAGTGGTCCCTATCACGGTAATTTTGACAAAGTCTGAAGTATCATTGCATTTAGATCTGCTTGTTTTTCCTGTGCCTGTATAATTATGTCATTGTCTTCCTTACAATTCCTTATTTCTGCCTTTAAGCTTCTCAACATGTTTGCCAACTCAAAAGAGTGCCCAACACCACACTGCTCATTTGATCCATAGCGAAAGTCTTAGGAACTGAGTCTACCATCTTGTTAGTCATATTTGATGTTCTTCCTGCAAGGTATATCATGCCAGCTAAATCAAATCAAAATAAACCAACGTACCTTAGCATAATTCGGGGAGGATATCTCATCCACAATATCAAAAAATCAGCGTAATACACATATAACATAATCATGACAACATATAGAAATATAACACATAAGTATATAACCATATAACCATATAACCTTCATTCTAGCTAGAGTCCAATCATCAATGCATGACCATATCAACTCCACATACCGTGACCTCATGCATGACAACAACCACCACATCACCGTACACTTGAACACATGTGAACACTAACGAGCATAAGAAATGTGTAATCAGCCATACACTCATGACGACACACTCCAAAATAACACCATCAACTTCCCATGGTGACCTCACTGCAACCATAGCTCATACCATACAAATGCAACAAGCACATGGTCTTACAACACAAGAAACACATATGCAACCGACATGAATGCATGACTAACAAACATCCCATCTAGTTCGAGGGGTTAACCATGCTCTGATACCACTCTGTAACATCCTCCTCCCACATCAACCCAAGTAACCAGCCAACCAAGGTAAATATGTGATAGGAAGTTAATATGATATGATTCAACTCCCTATGTGTTAGTTAAGGAAGTGGAACTGACAAAAACACACCATACAAACCTCCCACACCAACAACAGAACTCCCAGGAGCCATCCCAACCACTTAGGTAACCAGCTCATGAGTTATACCATTAAAGCCCCAAAAGATCCCTTGGTATGGGCATGCATGCATCTAGGAGGTTTTGGACACTCTCATAACATGGGTGTGCATGCGTCCAGGGAATTTTCTCCCCAATACTGTGCCTATGTCCCTGGGATTTGAGACACTTTTTCATGCCCAAAGCCCAAGTCACTACCCATAACTAAATGACACTTTCAGAATTGAAAGATAACAACAGAACAATGATATAAATGCAACTACTTGAACAAGGACTAGAATAGACCCCTACTAGCCATGACAGGCATTTCGTCAAACATGTCACAAATATGTAATCTACAGGTTTAAACAACAGATCTAAGAATAGGGTCTCATACTCATCTGAGAATCACTAAGAAGCATTGATTCCTCAATATATTAGCTTCCATTTCATCCATTAGGCCATAGATACATTGTTCATTCATTTACAAGTAAAATCATGATGAGAGGCATACATATCCATTGCCATAATACATGCTCATAACGAGCATAATAACAATAAAAATACCAAGGAAACAACAAATAACCTCAAGGATAAATAACCTCATATTAATTATGCAAAGGCCAACTAGTTATGGGACTTCCATGAACCACCTGACTGTAGACATGGCTGAGCCAAATATCTCTTTAGCCAGTCACCCATGTGCCATAATCCAAGCATGAATGTGGGATCTCCTAAAACACATCAATCAAAACCATCCAGGGCTTCCAAAGGCCACACCACCTCGACCCATCAAATAGTGATTCCACCTCACAGTCGGACATCACAACCATCACCAGATTGGTCTCTACCTAAACCTTCAAGGGCTCTAGAGTGTTTGTTCCAGCCAAGGCTTCTAGGACTATTAACTCAACCCATAACTTATACAAGGCTCAAGAGAATTTGTACAAATAAGGATCTAGGACTAGTAACTCAACCCACTGAGGGCTCAAGAGCGTTTTTACAACAAAGGCTCCAGGACTAGTAAATCCACCCAAGCTATTACATGGCTCCAGAGCATTTGTCCAACCAAGGCTCCAGGGACTAGTAACTAAACCCAAGCTAAAGGAAACATGAGAACCAACCATAAAAAACAAATAAATAAAACCAAAACAGCATAGCTATCTAGGAAATGGAAAGGCTAGGCAAATCCACTGTCAATCTAGGCAATACTCCATGACAATGATAGGTCATGACCAATACACCACATGCATATTCCATGCATGCCAAAACTAGTTAGGAAAACATACATGAAAATCGGTACCTGCACGGAAAACCCATTGTTGTTGTTGATCTTGATGTCCTCTTGTGATTTCTTTCTCTTCATTTGTCTTCTTGCTACAAAAATCCGAGTATTCCAGACTCTCAAAGAGTGCTCCAAGAAAACTCTAAGTGTCAAAGAGTATGAGAGAGAGAGAGAGAGAGAGAATAGAGAGAGAGCTCTAAACTAAACTAACAAAAGTCTGTGAACTGATCCTCAGAAGCCTTTTTATTAATTAGGCCTCTATTTTGTTCATTTTCCATTAGTTTCCCTTAGTTTCTTCCTCACATGCAACCTATGACCTTTCACCTCCCTTTTCTCCTAATTTCCATTATTTTCATAAATAAATGTGCCAAAATGCCATTTTACCTTTCCAAAGCCTTTGCCAATGCCTTTTCCGATTTCCTTATCCATTAATCAATCACCAATTATCCACATCACTATTATTTTTCCCAACATTCAGCTTGGAATAAGTGTCCCATCAACCGAGGTTATTATTTTTCCTTTATTAACTTTTATTACATGGAATTTTCACTAGGGTTGTTACAACTTAGTTGTAGACTTGGAAGCCTAGGATTCAGGGAATAATCGACAAAACCTTGTATGATCTTTGCAATTTGTTGGGTTGCCACCTCAGAGATAAAAAAGAAGCTACCGTGGTGCTTGAGGGTCATGTTTAAAACCTTGAACTTCACTCGAGTAATGCCTGAGAAACGTTGTGAACTATTGCTGGTTTTTTAGATCTTTAACTTCTGAATCCTTCCTCTCCAAAGAATAGTTCCTCCCCTTAAAGCCTCGTAGATTCTGCCTCGTAAGACAACAAACCTCAAAGGAAGAATCCACATAACATTGAGGTCCAATCCTCATCTAGGCCTCAACATCAACACAACGAAATGGAGGACATTGATATGGATATCGACATGGATGGTAGCAAAGGAGAAAAATCTAGAGGTCAGGGTGGCGTCATTCATCATTCGCTAGTGATGCACCATCTACTAGTTGGGAACCCTCTGCTGGTTGAGCACCCTCTTCTTGATGATGATGACTAATACAGACCAACACCAGTGGAATGGGAAGATCCACCCAAGCTCAAGCATGGTGAGGAGAACCCCAATATGTATCATTTGGCTTGCTCAAACTATTATTAAGACTCATGTCATTTTAAGGTTGTTGTCCTATTGTTGTTTCCATGTTTCCTTTTGACATTCTAAAATATCCAGGAGGTCATCTAGTTTCCCTCACAAGGGAATATGGTCCTACCTACAACAATTTTGTGATAGCTAGCCTCATTTTCTTCTAGATCAATTTAGTAATTAGCTAACCATGACTGTCCAAGCATGTAAACTCTATACATTTTCTATAATACAAAGATTGGTAACTTACAAAAAAACTGCAAATTTTAAATATTTGTATTTAATGATTTAAGTAAAGTTATGTTAGTTATTTATCCAAAAGTATATATTTATGATAATACGATAAAACCTTCTAACCATGATAGCATAACACAAATTTATTATCTATGGAGTTTTTCTTTTCATGTATATTTGATGCATTTCACCATTATATGCTAGTTTTAATTTCTTAGCATTTAGGAATAAGTTGATGCATTTTGGTGATCACATGTGCTTTATCATATTCACATTATTCTAAACTTTTGCTTGGGACGATTTTGGACCTAAAGGGTTAGGTCCATTGCTCCACTATGCATGTGTTGGATTTTTAGTTTCTCAGGTTTTTAACATTTTTAAGAATGGGATAACCCGACTAAAATGTTTTTAGTAGTAATGGAAGTTGTTACCTTGAGAATATCTTCATTGAAAACCAATTTGGCCCATTTTACTTCCATTTGATGCATTCCTACATTATGTTTTGACGCATTAAAAATAGGCATGAATAGTCCAGTGTCATAAAAATAACAAGTGAATCATATTTAGTTCTCCACTATTTTTTTAATTAACCCAAATTTATCTTTATATGACTCAACTATGACTTGTGCAAGTTATACATATTATAAAACTAAACTTTGATGACATAAATTCACACCTTAAAAAATACGATCAATTAAAACTAAATCATGTCATTAAACATACATAAGCTAGTACCCTCAAAGACCTTTACCATTAAACATTACTAGTCATATTTTGGCTTATAACAGATAAAATATAGCTTTCACATCATCTCTACTCTAAGTTTAGGTTACCACAAACCTTGTGTTTGAACATAAACTTATATTATTGTGATCTTTGGATAACAAAAATTGTATTTGAACATAAACTTGTATTATTGTGATCTTTAGATAACAAGTTCAATGCTCCTATGACTTTCTTAATGTTTATTTCTTTTAATGAAACAATTACTTTTATATCATAAAGCCTAGATTACATGGCAAAAACCATTTACATCAGATAATACAAAACATAACTCAGTGATCTCTGTAGCTTCCATATTCCAATAGATCCAGAGTAGGGTCTTGTTGCCTCTATAGGCTCTTTGAACTAAAATTCTACTCTCAAATCTTCCACATAACCGACAAGATTGACCTAATAACAAAATAAACTTGCAATACATGAATTAACTAAAATTTAGTCAGGATTAGAGGGCCCGACTTCAAGGCTTATCTTCTGAGAAGACAAATTTCCCTTTACCCACTCCATCATCAGTTGTGCCTCCACCAGATAGATCTTTTGGCTCCTTGGTATCGAGAACAAAATTCCGTGACAAAAGATCATAAACCTCTACAAATAACCCATCGCTGATGAGATCTACTTTGTGATTCATCAATTCTTCCTCAAATTTGATTAACTTCCTTTCAACCCTGGCCTCTAAACATTCAAAGTTGGCTTCTGTCAGGGCTGCCTTCGCCTCCCCGTTGCTCTCCATTAGCTCAATCCTATGAGTAAGGAGGTGTTGGATTATTGGGGCCTGAACCAGGTTCAAAGTTAATTTAGCCAAACAAATCCTGGTACTACTGGCCCTTTTAGAAATAGTCCGCGGAGCACGGACTGAGGTCTCACCTGAAGTAGTATGGGAGGGTGCTAGAACCAGGTTTCCACACCCTAGAGATGTCTGATGAGTTCAAGTGTCTGTGGTTTGACCTTGTGCACAGGTTGCTTCACGCACTTTCCCATCCTTCGCGGCTCGATATATTGCCTACACACAACCCTACTCAGGGACTGAATGCTGCACTTCTACATTATTACCCAAGATTTTACTGGTATTCGAATGTTAGTTGATTATATTAGCCCAATTGCATGCTTTAAGTCATACTTAACAACATAAACCATTCATACAGGTGTGCGCAATAAATAAACAATATATTTGAAAATTATATCAAACATGCATTAACCCAAGAACAGATACACAGAATTATGACGAAACTTCTCTTTATTAATTCCTTCCTCGATTACAGACTCGACTTTGCCCTGCGCACTCAGCTGCAGGGGTCCGCACACTCAGCTGCGGACTACTAGGCCTCTGTGCACTCAGGTGTAGAGCCTTCTCCTACTCTACGACCCAAAGACACACTTCACTTTACTTCCTTAGCCTCTCTTCCTATCTCTCTACTTTCCCTATCTACTTAGAGCCTCGCTCTACTTTACAATCCCATGGTCCGCGGACAATGGCTAGGTCTATCCAATCGACATTACATTACAAAACTAGGGCAGACAACCCTGTGACTGTATCATACTTTCGTGCTCTATGCCTGCAATTCGCAGAGCTTTACAACAAGATTGGGTCAAAACTTAGGCTTTGAGCCCCAAAACATGCCTTGGGGGGGATTCCATGCCCAACAGGCCCCCAACACAAACACCGTGACTCACCCTCGAGTCACTCTGTTGGCACAACGATCTTTGCATGAAGTCCCTCCAATTGTTCTTGAACTGCGCGGAGGTCAGCAACGCATTGAGTTGTTGCTTGCTCGATCTACTGCATGCATTGTTCCAAGACCTCTGTGTCTGAACTGCTTTTCTACATCTGTACCGGTATCTACTACATATTTTTATAGTCCCACGCCTTTGTACGGATCCTTGGAGTGTGAATATTATGCTTCTGCCAGCTAGTCAAATAGTCAGCCCACCCGTGTAGGGCTTCAAGCGGCTGCCATTCACTTTGCCTGGGAAAGGTTCTCCATTTAGTTTGATTAGCTGGACTGCGCCTCCATCTATGACCTCCTTAACCACATATGGTCCCAGCCAATGCATTCTGAACTTTCCCAAAAAAAATTCAAACTTAATGTCATACAACAGCACTAAGTCATTTACCTTGAAGGTGCGCAACTTAATATGGCGATCGTGTCAGGCCTTTTCATGTTGATTTTGTACTTGCTGATGAAACTAGCCAAGAACTTTGCCTCCTCAATTTCTTCCAATTGCGCGAGCATTTCTTCCAGAGCTTCGTGGTCCGTCATCCCTGTGAGCGTTGCTATGCGCAAACTAGGTACAATTTATTCCATCGGCATGACATCTTCCACGCCATAAACTAGATGGAAAGGTGTTTGCCCCGTCAGTTTCTTGCACATTTTCCTATAAGCCCATAGTACTGCAGGTACGCACAGGTCCCAATCGCTTCGTTGCGCGTTGCACACTTTGTTTAGCACAGTCTCCAGTATTTTTTTGAATGCTTCTACTGTCCCATTGGCTTGTGCGTGATACAATGTTCTTTTTTGATGATACACTTGGAACTCTTCTGTGAGCGCGCTGATGGTTTCGTTTAGGAAATGTGTACTGCGATCACTCATTAAGATTTTCAGACAGCCAAATCGAGTCAACACGTGTTCAAACAAAAACTTTGCAGTCATGGCGTCTGTGCAATCTTTGACTGATTGCGCTTTTGCCCAGCGAGTCAGGTACTCCATTGCGGTGATGATGTATCGCGTGCCTATTTTGCCCTGGGGTTTGATAGGTCCCACAAAGTCGATTGCTTACTTTTCGAAGGGCTGCAGCGTCATTTGTGGATTCAAAGGCATTTAATCCCTTTGCGATGGTTTACCAGTCCTTTGACATATATCACAAGCATTACAGTGTGATTTTGAATCTTGACGAAGGGTTGGCCACCACATATTAATTATGCAAAGGCCAACTAGTTATGGGACTTCCATGAACCACCTGACTGTAGACATGGCTGAGCCAAATATCTCTTTAGCCAGTCACCCATGTGCCATAATCCAAGCATGAATGTGGGATCTCCTAAAACACATCAATCAAAACCATCCAGGGCTTCCAGAGGCCACACCACCTCGACCCATCAAATAGTGATTCCACCTCACAGTCGGACATCACAACCATCACCAGATTGGTCTCTACCTAAGCCTTCAAGGGCTCTAGAGCGTTTGTTCCAGCCAAGGCTTCTAGGACTATTAACTCAACCCATAACTTATACAAGGATCAAGAGCATTTGTAAAACCAAGGATCTAGGACTAGTAACTCAACCCATCGAGGGCTCAAGAGCGTTTTTCCAACGAAGGCTCCAAGACTAGTAAATCCACCCAAGCTGTTACATGGCTCCAGAGCATTTGTCCAACCAAGGCTCCAGGAACTAGTAATTAAACCCAAGCTAAAGGAAACATGAGAACCAACCATAAAAAACAAATAAATAAACCCACAACACCATAGCTATCCAGGAAATGGCAAGGCTAGGAAAATCCACTGTCAATCTAGAAAATACTCCATGTTAATGATAGGTCATGACCAATACACCACATGCATATTCCATGCATGCCAAAACTAGTGAGGAAAACATAAATGCAAATCGCTACCTGCATGGAAAACCCATTGTTGTTGTTGATCTTGATGTCCTCTTGTGATTTCTTTCTCTTCATTTGTCTTCTTGCTACAAAAATCCGAGTATTCCAGACTCTCAAAGAGTGCTCCAAGAAAACTCATGTGTCAAAGAGTATGAGAGAGAGAGCTCTAAACTAAACTAACAAAAGTCTGTGAACTGATCCTCAGAAGCCTTTTTATTAATTAGGCCTCTATTTTGTTCATTTTCCATTAGTTTCCCTTAGTTTCTTCCTCACATGCAACCTATGACCTTTCACCTCCCTTTTCTCCTAATTTCCATTATTTTCATAAATAAATGTGCCAAAATGCCATTTTACCTTTCCAAAGCCTTTGCCAATGCCTTTTCCAATTTCCTTATCCCTTAATCAATCACCAGTTATCCACATCACTATTATTTTTCCCAACATTCAGCTTGGAATAAGTGTCCCATCAACCGAGGTTATTATTTTTCCTTTATTAACTTTTATTACATGGAATTTTCATTAGGGTTGTTACAACTTAGTTTTAGACTTGGAAGCCTAGGAGTCAGGGAATAATCGACAAAAACTTGTATGATCTTTGCAATTTGTTGGGTTGCCACCTCCAAGATAAAAAAGAAGCTACTGTGGTGCTTGAGGGTCATGTTTAAAACCTTGAACTTCACTCGAGTAATTCCTGAGAAACGTTGTGAACTATTGCTGGTGTTTTAGGTCTTTAACTTCTGAATCCTTCCTCTCCAAAGAATAGTTCCTCCCCTTAAAGCCTTGTAGATTCTGCCTCGTAAGACAGCAAACCTCAAAGGAAGAATCCACATAACATTGAGGTCCAATCCTAATCTAGGCCTCAACATCAACACAACGAAATGGAGGACATTGATATGGATATCGACATGGATGGTAGCAAAGGAGAAAAATCTAGAGGTCAGGGTGGCGTCATTCATCATCCGCTTGTGATGCACCATCTACTAGTTGGAAACCCTCTGTTGGTTGAGCACCCTCTTCTTGATGATGATGACTAATACAAACCAACACTAGTGGAATGGGAAGATCCACCCAAGCTCAAGCATGGTGAGGAGAACCCCAATATGTATCATTTGGCATTGCTCAAACTATTATTGAGACTCATGTCATTTTAAGGTTGTTGTCCTATTGTTGTTTCCATGTTTCCTTTTGACATTCTAAACTATACAGGAGGTCATCTAGTTTCCCTCACAAGGGAAGATGGTCCTACCTACAGCAATTTTGTGATAGGTAGCCTCATTTTCTTCTAGATCAATTTAGTAATTAGCTAACCATGACTGTCCAAGCATGTAAACTCTATACATTTTCTATAATACAAAGATTGGTAACTTACAAAAAAAATGCAAAATTTAAATATTTGTATTTAATGATTTAAGTGAAGTTATGTTAGTTATTTATCCAAAAGTATATATTTATGATAATACGATAAAACCTTCTAACCATGATAGCATAACACAAATTTATTATCTATGGAGTTTTTCTTTTCATGTATATTTGATGCATTTCACCATTATATGCTAGTTTTAATTCCTTAGCATTTAGGAATAAGTTGATGCATTTTGGTGATCACATGTGCTTTATCATATTCACATTATTCTAAACTTTTGCTTGGGATGATTTTGGCCCTAAAGGGTTAGGTCCATTGCTCCACTATGCAGGTGTTGGATTTTTAGTTTCTCAGGTTTTTAACATTTTTAAGAATGGGATAACCCGACCAAAATGTTTTTAGTAGTAATGGAAGTTGTTGCCTTGAGAATATCTTCATTGACAACCAATTTGGTCCATTTTACTTCCATTTGATGCATTCCTACATTATGTTTTGACGAATTAAAAATAGGCATGAATAGTCCAGTGTCATAAAAATAACGAGTGAATCATATTCAATTCTCCACTATTTTTTTAATTAACCCAAAGTTATCTTTATATGACTCAACTATGACTTGTGCAAGTTATACATGTTATAAAACTAAACTTTGATGACATAAATTCACACCTTAAAAAATACGATCAATTAAAACTAAATCATGTCATTAAACATACATAAGCTAGTACTCTCAAAGACCTTTACCATTAAACATTACTAGTCATATTTTGGCTTATAACAGATAAAATATAGCTTTCACATCATCTCTACTCTAAGTTTAGGTTACCACAAAACTTGTGTTTGAACATAAACTTATATTATTGTGATCTTTGGATAATAAAAATTGTATTTGAACATAAACTTGTATTATTGTGATCTTTAGATAAAAAGTTCAATGCTCCTATGACTTTCTTAATGTTTATTTCTTTTAATGAAACAATTACTTTTATATCATAAAGCCTAGATTACATGGCAAAAACCATTTACATCAGATAATACAAAATATAACTCAGTGATATCTGTAGCTTCCATATTCCAATAGATCCAGAGTAGGGTCTTGTTGCCTCTATAAGCTCTTTGAACTCAAATTCTACTCTGAAATATTCCACATAACCGACAAGATTGACCTAATAACAAAATAAACTTGCAATACATGAATTAACTAAAATTTAGTCAGGATTAGAGGGCCCGACTTCAAGGCTTATCTTCTGAGAAGACAAATTTCCCTTTACCCACTCCATCATCAATTGTGCCTCCACCAGATAGATCTTTTGGCTCCTTGGTATCAAGAACAAAATTCCGTGACAAAAGATCATAAACCTCTACAAATAACCCATCACTGATGAGATCTACTTTGTGATTCATCAATTCTTCCTCAAGTTTGATTAACTTCCTTTCAACCCTGGCCTCTAAACATTCAAACTTGGCTTCCGTCAGGGCTGCCTTCGCCTCCCCGTTGCTCTCCATTAGCTCAATCCTATGAGTGAGGAGGTGTTGGATTATTGGGGCCTGACCTATTGGGCCATTAATATGCCATTATTATTATCACTTTTAAACACTTATTCCACCCATTTCTATTATTCTTCATCATGTCATTTATTATAATTTATTATTTAAATCCATTTCATAATGATTTATGCTCTTATGGATGAATATTATTTCTTCTCCTTTATTTCTAATAAATTGATGATTATGCATGATTTTATCAATGATAGTTTTAATAAATCAGTTATAACATTATTCACCATTTTTAGCCTTCAAGATAATTTCCAGATTGAAGATTTGATCATTAAAAGTGCCAACTCAGAAATTCGCTGGAATAAGAAGTGACGGTTTTGCGGTTGAGATTTCGAGGAAATGAAGTAGAATCTGGAAAATCGGGAACATGGGTTTTTTCCAGAACGGACCCAATTAACTTTATTGAAGAACGGTTTTCCCAAATTCGGCTTGTACTGAGAGAAACACAGGGTTCTTTGAGCACGATTTTCTCAGATTTATTGTTACGGTCGTCCTCCAAATCTCAGCTACAAAGCCAAATTCGCCTTGTTCTTGTTGATCAAATGGTTAGAAGCAAACCAATTTTGTAATAGGAATCATGTTGTACTTATCCTTATTGTAACTTCTCTCTGATCTCTCTCTATTTAAATGAAAACAAAGATCAGAGATGGGGATGATTTGGGATTTATGGGATGATTTGGGGAGATGAAAAATGATGGAAAAATGATGAAGAATGATGGTGGATTATTCATGATAGGATAGGGATTATTGCATGCTGTAATTCTCAAGCTTTTGCTGTTGTAATGATTCCACAATTGGCTGATTAATAAATGATTTGGGAGTTCCTGTTCATTCTTCTCATTCTGAAGTAACCCAGCAGCAGCTGCTGGCGGCTAAGGGCCCAGCCTCTGGTGGAGTACGCTGCTGCTGTGTACCATATTTTTAAAATTGCTCTCGTGTGATGGTTTGATTTCCTTTTCATTTCTTTAAATTGTTTGTTCAGTAATCTTTTGTTTATGAACATTTCGTTGAAATCATAATTGGATTGTGTCAGTGATAGAATTATTAATTATAACTTGAAATGTCTTGTTGATAATTCTGATCTAATGCTATGCAATCTAATTAAGACTGTGGTTCATTTAATTGCTGCTCATTTATAATTGAAATGGCTGTTCAATTAAGTTACTATTCAATTACAACTATGATTGTTGTTGCTTCAATAACTGCGATTAATGTTCATGCTGATAGGTTGCTGATTCAATTACATTTATAGTTGCTGTGTCTTTCTAATTACTTAGTTTTGCTATTCAGTTCCATTTAAGATTGCTGTTTAATTCTAGTATTTTAGCATTGCTATTCCATTTCAATTGCTGGTCTATTTCAAGATTGCCGATTTGTTGTTTCATTTACTTGTCATTTCTTAAGGATAGACTCAGGCTGTAGTAAGTGTCAGCTTCTGTTATTTGGCTCCTAGACCTTTGATCTGCTCCCATCAGTTATGAAAGGGATAGGTTATTGCCACCAAACCCTTAGCTGATGTGTTGTTCTATTTCATCGTTATTTCCTTTACTTGTTGTTTCATTTATATTCATCAAGGACGATCTCAGGCTGTAGTGAGCCCCAGCATCTGCTACCTAGCTCCCAGACATCGGATTTGTTCTCATCCGTTATGAAAAGGATGGGTTATTGCTACCGAACCTTCGACTGATGCAATGCTTGGTGTGATTTAGCCTTTTGAAGTAGTTAAGTTATAGACATGCAGCCATTTACTTTTGTAGCTTTTAAGCACTATACTACAAAACATTATTCTTGAGTAAATAGCCGCCTCAGACTTAGTACACTCTTGAAATAAAAAGTCGTCCCTGGGTTGATAATTAATGTGAAGGTAATTAGGAGTTCAAAAGACACCTTTTTATCACTCCACATTTTGGCGCCGTTGCCAGGGAGAGTGTAGCCATTTCTAAAGAGTAGTGTGAATCTGATGAGTGCCTGCTAGGGAAGAGTTGGATCTTAAAAACGGAAGGTAAGAACCTGCGCGTGGAGCATGTAAAAGCCCTGCTCCACTGTCCGATTTCCTAACAGATTTGTTGTTGCTTTGTTGGGTAGAAATAGATGTTTGAATTTTTGTGTGAATGAATTAAAAGAAAAAAATAGAAATTTTGAAAAACAAATCTCATGATTTCTCTCAAGTGGTGATGTAAGCACCACCCATTTCACTGACCGATTGACAGGAACATTTGAAGAAGGGGCCTCGAAGAAACACATGAAGAACATCTTTTATTATGGTAAGAAATGGCTCACATTTCTAATTTTGAATTTCCTATCAAAGATCTAGGAGGAGTGACACAAATGCACATAATTCCCCCATTGTCTCTACCAAATTTTCATGGCTTGACAAATGAAGATCCAGATACATTCTTATTTGAGTTCGAAATACTTTGTAGAGGATATGATTATTGTACTAATGATCAAAGATTGAAAGTGTTTCCTCTTACTCTAAAAGGAGCAGCTCTCCAATGGTTCATGAGCCTAGGTGGGAATTGCATCCAATCATGGGAGGACATGAAGAACATATTCTTGAAGAAGTACCAAGACTATTGCAAATCCAATGAAGATATTTTCGGTATGATACAAGGGGAAGATGAAAGTTTGGAGGACTATGTAGATCGATTTCAATACAACCTTCAAAAATCAAAATATAAGCATTTGGAAAAAGAGATCTTAAAAACACTCCTTCTTAAAGGGATCAAAGATGAATTTTGAGAACTCTTAAACTTGATAGGAAAAGGCGATGTTTTTTAGTTATCATATGATGATGTTTGTGAATTGTGCATATGGTATTCAAGAGGAATCTCCAAGGCTGGTAAGAATTCTAGAGATGTTTTTTCTTTGTTTTCCAAATCTGCTACAAGAATAGGAGACATAAGAGCCGAAATCAATGATTTATTTGAAAATTTTAAAGTTGATTTCATTAGCTCTCTAAGCTCAAAATTGGATGTTTTGCAGGTTGATAAAAATCAAGAATTTGATGAAGTGTTTTCCACTCATGACCGAAAAGAGCAGTCCATAGATAGTTGTTCTTCCTTATCTAGGATGGAAGTAGCATATCGAAGAGATGAGGAAGATGCAACAAAGTCAAAACCATGGAAATCATGGCGTACAGGTATGGTTCAAAACACTTCCTCTTCATTCTCTTACATGCATAATCCATTATGGAATACTAATGTGTTAGGGCAGCCATGTCAATTTCAATATAACCACCAATCTTGTTTACAAGTTGGGCATGGCTCATCTTATGATGGCATGACTACTTTCCCTCATCTTGTAGCACAAACATATTTTTCATCAGCTCTTCCACAACATCCCGATTGCATACCAAATTCATCCACTCAACCCAATCAACCACATCATCACAATGCTCCATTCCTTACACATTTTCCTGCTCAACTAATTCCACACCCTCACCATAATAAGCCAGTACAACATGCTTACAATGTTGAACTGCCAAATTTACCCACCTTTCCCACCCATTCTATCTCACATGCACCATTAGAGAAAACTTACAATGAGATTCAGAATGTTTCAAATTCAAAAATTGTAGAAGCTATGGAAGAAAATGAGGTTTCTTATAGTATGTACCAACAAGCTATTTTAAAAGCTCAAGAACTTCATGATCTGATGGATATGAGAAATCAAGAAAGTAACGGATACATTGAAGATTGGTTTCACTCCATCATTTTTTTGCAACATCACTCTATGCTTCAAGAATTTTTGATATCATTTTTTCAAGGGAAGTTGGCTTCTCATACCCTAATTTTCATTAATATGCATTTTTCAAATTTGGGTATGTGTATACATGAAGCCTTATTTCGAAAATGGCTCCACTGGAAGTACTGATATACGTAGTCATATTCATCTTTCAATCAAAGTAGGTTAGTAAAAAAATAAAATAAAATAAAATAAGGACATAAATAAATGCATTTTGTTCTTTTGTAAAACTAGTTGTTTTTGTTGCAACATGCTATCGAAATCAACATCGGTGATAATTTTTTTTAATAATTTGTGTATGTAGATGAATCATAATGGAAATAATAAGTTCTACAAACACTCATTTTTATTTTTATCACCAATTTGAAAAAATGCTTGAATTTCATTTTTTTGGCTTGCGGGCTTGATGAACTTTCTGGAAAAACAGTCGGGACAGTCATGTTTTGAGGGACCAAAAGTGAATATTTTTAAAACTTGTTTCTACCCCAAGTAGCCCTTGATGTCTACTTTCTAACCCAATTTTAATCACTCAATTTGGATTTGAAACGAAAAAGTTAGAGCCAAAACATTGACCGGATGTCTAGCAGGCAGCTCAGGAACAGAGTTGGGACAGTCAGTTTTTGGAGGCCTAAATGAATGAATTTTTAAAACCTATTTCTATGGTAGATTCCCCTATGAATCTAGTTTACAATTCAATTAGAATCACTCATTTTCAATATCTTATGGGGAAGTTATGATCAAAATACTGACTGTCTATCGTAAATAAGCACTCTTAAAACTTTGTCTTTCGAGCTGTTCCTTAAAGTATTTGACCTATCAATTCTTATTGTATTCAAAACCTGTTTCTATTGGAGATAAATAAATGAATCTATTTTCATTTCAAATTTGAATCATTCGAATCTGACATCAAACGAAAAATTTACGCTTGAAATATCAACTGTTGGTCTAAGCCGGGTAATCGACAATGACTCTATTATGCAGGTTGTTCTAAATAAAATTGACATATCATATCATTGAATCTTTAAAACCTGTTTTTACTGGAGATAAATCTTTGAATTAGCTCTCATTTGGCTTTGGAATCACTCAATTTCGACAAAAAACAAAGAAGTTGTGATTAAAACACTGCAGGTTAGTATGATTGGCCACTGCTCTCCCGCAGGTAACAAATAAATTTTACTTTGTTATTTTCTCTGTGGATTTGTTCTACAGAGTAACTACTTGTTAGTTTTTTTACATAATTCTTGGATTAGGGGAGCCCGCGCACCTCTCTTTCTCCATGATTTAATGTTTTATTGCAGGTAGATACTCGTTAATTTAATTAATTTAATTTAATACAATTAATTATATTAAATAAAATAAAATAAAATAAAATTAATAATTTAATTCTTAATAAAATAATTAAAATAAATTATGATATAAAAATATAACTAAAAATAACTTTGTTTAAAAAATTAATTAATATAACAAGATGTAATTAAGATTCTATTTGAATAAATATTAATCAATAGATTATTTGGAATTAAATTAAATTAAAACATTAGGAGATATCTTGGTTTTTATTGATTTTAAATTAATTAAAAAATCAATATCAATTAAACAATTTAAATAATATATTAATTTAATTTAATCTATTAATTAAATTTTTTTAATCAAATAAATAAAAATTTTAAATATAAGAATAAATTTTTTTTAGAATTAAAGCTTTGGTTTTATTAATTAATTTCTTTAACAATCTTAATTAAATTTAATAGGGTCTTATTAATTGATTAAATTCTAAAATTATTTATTAAAAACAAATAAAATTAAAATTAAAATTAATTAATTAATTAATTTGATGAATTAATTGGTTAATAGTCAATTAAATAAATAAATTAATTATTAATGGATTAATCAATCAATTAATTAATTAATTAATCAATAATTGATTAATTAAAGGATGGTTAGAATAATTTTATTAGATAAGAAAGGAATTAATTAATTAGACTAATAAGGAATAATTAATAAAAGTTAAAAAAATTTGTAATTATTATAAATAAAAATAAATTAATTATTAATAAAAATTAGGAATCATGTGTCGGCCTTTATAAAAATTAGGGTTCTTGGTTTATTTATATCTGGTCGCAAGGCTCTCTTCTCTCAATAGTTTTCAATCATATTCTTTCTGATTTGTCCTGATGATAGACCCCCTTTGGTGTTTGAAACGTTGGCAGAATGAACTGAAAACTGTGGATAATCCGGGTCATGAAACTACAAAAAACTTCCACAGAAGCTTAAAATCTAACAAAATACAAAGAATCAGAGCCTACCAGACCAGACCGAGGCATACAGTGTCGAGACCTCCAACCACAAACCCTCAACACCTGTACAACGAATGACACATAGGTGTTAGTAAATGTAATGTTGCTGAAGTGAAAGTACAGAACTTGGAGAGAACCAACAGGAAAGTTGCATCCACTTTACTTGAGAATTTGCAATGAGAGCCGAAGACAGACATTCCACCCAAAATTCCGACTAACTACGGCGATGAAGGAGCAAAGCAGGTCAGAAGCTGTGGAAAGAGAATAAAAAATTGAAACAGAGAAGGAAGACTACCTACGTTTTAAGCCGAGGATGAAAGAATGCCATCAAATTGAGCCTAGAGACAAGCCAATCACTAAGTTGCCAACCAGAACGAGAAATACCAACACAAAACTTGAAATAAGATGGCTTGTTGAACCAACAGCAGAAGGAAAACAAACCACAATAGAAATATCACTTACCCAGGCAGCTACAAGGAAAACCACAACTACCAATGAACCAAGGTTTAAGAACAAACCACATTCACAACAAAGAGCCGTTATAGAAACAACTAGAGGCATGCCCAAGACTCGCAGCAAAGCTACCTACCAAAACTTGCAGAGCACAGCGGAGCGAACCCTCGACAAGCCAATTGAAAATGACCAAAATGAATGACGAACAAAGGGTTCAGGCATAGGAATGAGCGGGAATACGAAATCGGAGGTAAGTACCCATTCATTATTGTGTAATTGAATGCCCCATAATACAAACCCAAAATATCCGATGGCGCATTCCTTCCACGTGTAATCAAAACCGAATTATTCAACCAAACATATAATCACCACATTAATCATTTTAATTACGACAGACTTTAAAGTGCTGGGTTGGTCCCATCACCACTTGGGAAAACAAAAATTATATGGTGCACTAGAGGACTTTAAGATCTACAATATAAAAAGAAAACAAGATTATTTGATAATGTTAAGACTTTTTCAGGTTTCACTAACGAAAGACCTTGTAACATTAAGGATATAATGACTTTCACAATTATATATATATTAAAACCATATTTTCAAAAAAATAGTTGTGTATAAGAACACTTTATTCTCTAAAACTATACATATTGTGTATCAATATTCCCATCATTTGGTTGGCATATATACTTGATATATACATGGTAAGCTATTAACTAGTATATTATTGTAATGGCTTCAAGCTTAATTGTTGATTGACCTTGTTCCTTGAAGATTCTCAGGTTTACCCTAGGTAACATCCTTAAAATGAGGGGAAGTACTTAGGTATTTTCCTTGTGCATATAACCTATAAAATAAAATATAAACCAACATAATTTGTTGGTATATTCTAAGTATATGTGTTGGTATATATACTGGTATATAATATGCCAACATATTATGTTGGTGTATATACTAGTATATATACTTAGTTTATACCTACATAATATGTTGGCATATCACATACTGGTATATATGCCAACACATATACCTAATATATACCTACATGATATATATATATATATATATATATATATATATATATATATATATATATATATATATATATATATATATACAACCAAATTATTTCGGTATACCAGGTTACATGATACATGCACGGGAAAAAATTCCTAAGTACTTCTGCTCATGTCAAGTACCTTGGTAAATCCTAGAATATTCAAGGGACAAGATAAATCAATAATTAGGATTTAAGACATTGCAAGAATATACTCGTTAATAACTTAACATGTCATGTGTGGGAATTGAGGCTAAATGGGGAGGATAAAAGCATTCCTCCCAACCACTCGACATAATATGTTTCTATTTATATGAATATATATAGTGACATAGTATGCTAGTATATATATTGGTATACATACCAACATTATTTTCAGTTGGGTTTAGCTTGGATGGTTGGAGGAATGTCGTTATCCTCCCACTTTTTTTCAATTCCTGCAAGTGACATGCTAAGCCCTTAATGATTATATTATTGTAATGGCCTCAAGCCTAGTTGTTTACTATATTTTTACCTTGAAGATTGAAATGTTTACTTTGGTTACCATGCTTAAAATGAAGAGAAGTACTTGAGGATTTTCTCCATGTGTGTAGCTTGCAAAAAAGATACCAACAAAATATGTTGGCACATATACTTTTATAAACACTATTATATGTGTTGGTTTATATACTAGGTATGTGTCAATATATACATGAGTATGCATACTAAGTATATATATTGAATACATATTATCTCAGTGTATGGTGTAGTTCCTCATTAAGAAAGCTTGTAAAATGTACTAATCTTAAGTCAGTCAGTAGGAAAATGTACCCATCAATTTTCAAGAATTTCACAAGTTTGGAAGATAGGAGAAAACAATAACAACATGTTTCCTCCTATCTTCCAAACATGTGAAATACTTAAAAAATGATGGGTATATTTTCCTATTAATTGGCATGAGATTTTTTCCCCTCATTTTTCAATCTTGTTCAACAAGTACCCACACTAGTATATTAACATAATATCTATTCAACATATATACTAGTACATATATGTTGGTATTTTTATATACCAACATAATATGTTAGTACATATATCAACACACACACATATATATCAAATAACTCATATCCTTGCTTGTAAATCTTCTCCCATCACCAAAAACCATTATATACAACACCTTTAACTCTCAACGACTATATATCCTCAATTCCTATAACCCCTAACTACTTGCATATATCACCCTCTAACCCCTAACTACTTACATTCATCCCCTAAGTACTAATAACCCATATAACCCTTAACCTCCATCCAATAATCCCTATAAAAAATTACATAAACCACAAAACTTGTAACTCTAACCTCTATATCTAAGATAATATAATCGTTGATAGGGTACTAAGTATGTTACAGTTCATGCTTTGATTATTTATACAAAAGTTTTCTCATGTAAGTATGTTACTTTTTTTCTAATTCAGATTTTAATCATGATTTTAGTTGATCCTTATCTAATTTATAGGTCTCACAACTCTCCACAATTTAGAGAAGCCTTCAACTATAGTTGTTCCATCATTTTTAGTGGTTTTTACAAATATCATACATAGCAATAGCATAGAAAATGTTTTCTCTCTCTCTCTCTCTCTCTCTCTCTCTCTCTTTCTCTCTCTCTCTCTCTCCTTTATAATGTTTTAACTATAAACTCTCTTTATCTCTCTTTATCTTTATATATATATATATATATCTATCTATCTATATATATATATATATATATATATATATATATATATATATATATATATATATATATATAACAATTAGGGTTATCTCGGGTGGTTGGCTAGAATGGTTGTTATTTCCCCCATCCAGGTTCAATTTCTTGCTAGTGACATGATGATGATAAATATTGGGCCAGGGCTACATGCCTATGAATATTGTTGTATTGAAGCTCACTCTTACCATCATGTTGAGAGAGAGGATGATATATATATACACAACACATTGATTTTTTGTTATATGGAAAGAGTTACAAATCTCCTTCATACATAACAAAAGGCCTCACAAATGTTTTAAATATAACTTTTTTTACTTCTCTCTTTGTGTGTGTGTTTGTGTATTAGATGAGGACATTAATCATCACCATCTTACGGACAATATTGAATCTTATTTTTTGTTAAAAACATATTTATTTTTGCTTTCCGCTATATGATTTCCAAAAAACATACTCCATTTTTCCTTGTATAAACATAAATTACCTTATTACATTTAAAAAATATAAAAAACATATTCCATCTTCTCAATTCTAATATATTTTTTATGAAATCCAAGAAAAATATCTTTCAGTGAATGCATGAAGATGGCAAAGAAAGGTCAAGTTTTTAAAAGGAGAAATTTGCAAAAGACTTTGATCAACAATATGGAATGAGTAGTTTCGGTGAAGTGTTGAAAAGTAAAGTACTTGGAGACAGGTATATTCAGGGATCCGGGAGAGCTTGGGCGATGGAGCAGGAGGGTTTCGAACGCGGCGGTTTTGGTTAGCTAGGGTTTACGGTTCTCCTGCAGTTTTCCGAGTCTGCGAGACTCCATTGATATCTGCATCCTCCGGGCGTCCCTACCTCCTCTCGTTTTTGTTGGCCGTCTCCGTTTATTTTTTTGGAATAGGCTCTGGTGTCCAGTTTAGGGTTTTTTTGCTATCACAACCGGTACTAGCTGTCTCGGTGGTTACTTCGTGGCCTGGTTATTAGGTAACTGCTTTCTGAACTTCTGCTATTCTGGGGAACCTGCTGACATTATGGAGGACCATGAAGCTGTCGACTACTCTGAAGACCCATTGGAAGGGGTTTCTATCTGGCGCACCCCTATTTCCGCTTCTCATGGTATGTATAACTCGGGTCATTCCAATAATCTGGCTTCTTTTTCCATCGGGGATCCGTCGCGACTATGTCCTGCGACTCTTCCGGACATACCCTTTTCCTGGCCAGCTCTTTCCTCGCTGCCTCCTTCTCCGGCGACCCTCGGATCTGCGGTGGACTATGCTCCCCCTATCCCCCATTCCGCCCCCCTTTCTGCTTCTGATTCGTGGATATCTACTTCTGCTCCGCCCTCCATTAACCCTGTCGCCGACTCTCTGTTTTCCGATCCTCCCCTAGGCAGTTTCACACATAATCCTCCACTCTCCGATCCGTTGAACTTCCCCGGTGGCTGCGATGTTCCCTCATCACCTAACACTATCCCTCCTCCCGTTTCTGGTGCCTCCCCGATATCGAATCGAGCTCGGAGCTCATCTCCGGCTCCTGACCCTAAGAAGAAATACAGATGTTTCAAGACCAAAGCAGAAGATATCTTCCTCAGACTTGAGGAGGACATCCAGTGGGGCGAAATCATGGATCATGCAGACAGAGTCCTGGTGGGCCGCATCAGGGGACGGAAATACTCGGCTACTCGTTTGAAGGCCTGGGCTTCTGAAGTTTGGGGACATCATCTGAAGGACGCCCCCATTGTACAGACTTTAGTAAGAGGATGGTTTGCTTTAAGGTTCGTTCATGCCGACCATACTAATTGGGTCTTGTCCTCTCAATGGCATTTTGAACATGCTCCAGTTCTCCTTAAGCGCTGGACTCCCATGTTTGACCCCGAATCTGAGCAGATTGGCATTGGGCCTATATGGGTTCGGCTCCCAGGCCTCCCATTACAGTATTGGTCTGAAGACATCTTCAGAAGAATTGGGAATGCAATGGGTACCTTCTTGGATTATGATAGATCCTTTCTCCAATCTGGTGTGATGACTTATGCTCGCCTTCTCATCAACCTGGACACCAGGGGTGGTCTACAAGAATATATTACTATACACTGGCGGGACTCGGCACGCAAGCAGATTATTGATTATGAAGGGATCCCGTATAGATGCCGCAGATGTCACCAAGTTGGACATCTATACCGGGATTGTCCACTTCTTCACAAGGGAAAGAAGACTCATCAGGATGAGGCTACTGAACACCCCCCGCACTTTCCTACTCGGCCACTGTCAGAGAAGCCTCAGTCAAAGCATAATTTGGACGCAGATGCTACACTCGATCCTCCGGGCAGCTCAGTCGAACACTCTATTCGCATAGCGCCAGACCCCGCGCACGAAGACTCTGTTCCGCTGGGCGAGGGATCATCGGTCTCGAATGTCTCTTCCCCTTATATACATCCGGAATCATTTTCTGTTGTTGGCTCTACGTCTCATCAGAGCACATGCCCGCCATGCTGCTCACTTGATTATCTCTCGGGGGCTCCCCTCGGCTTCTCTGCTCCCCCTCCCCCTCCCTCTCTTATTTGTTCCATTCCGACCCCATCTCCCACCATATCCCTGAGTTTGCCCTCCTTGATCACCTCCTCCATCTCCGCCTTCTTTGCCCCATCCCCCCCTGCATCCCCTCGTTATTCCCTCAGATCCAGATCTAAAGATAGAGGTTTCGATGCTATTGGTCTTGATACCGAATCTGCTCCTGTCCCCCATAAGCATTCTCGGGGTCGTCCATCTCGCATTACAAAAGCCAGACACACTGCTGATGCTGAAGTAGCCATTGGGCGACAGCAAACCATCCTCCGGGCCCTTAGAGCGAAGAATGGCCCAGCCCCCCATCCTACATGAAAGTACTCTCATTCAATTGCAGGGGTTTTGCTAGTTCCCCCAAAAAACTAGCTCTCAGGAGATTGCTTACCTTATCTCAACCTGACATCATTTTTCTACAAGAGACCCTCTGTCCTGCTGACACCCTAGTCCAGTCTCTCAACTCGTGGATGCCTAACTGGACATTTCATGCAATAGATGCATCAGGGAGATCGGGTGGATTAGCTATTGGGATCCACAACAGAGCAGTCAAGATCCGAAACATTTGGGGCGGCAGAGGTTTCATCGGCCTGGACGTTTATGTTCTCTCCATGGAAATGGACTTACGAGTCATCAACGTTTATGGCCCATGTTCTAACAGGGCTACTTTTTGGAGTGCGCTTCTTGAATCTGACTTATTAAAGGAGGACAATATAATTCTCGGTGGCGACTTAAATTTCACCTTGGGCTTTTGCGAATTGTGGGGGCACTCTACCCAGGTTGACACTTTCTCGGATACTATATCCAATCTGTTGGAGGAGCATCATTGGGTAGACATACCCACTGCCAGATTACAACACACTTGGACTAACAATCGAAACGGAAATCAGAGCTTGGCCAGAAGATTAGATAGGTTTTTGCTTAAGGAATCTCTATATAATAGCCTTCCGCACATAAGGCAATGGGTCGGTTCCGGGGGCATCTCGGATCATCGCCCTATTTTCTTGGAGACGGTCGACACCTATAACAAGATCAAGAGCCCTTTCAAATTTAATTCCTCATGGTTAAAGGACCCCTCCTACATTCAGCTGGTTACTGATTATTGGCAGAACAATCCCATTAGGGAACATGAAGACCATACTGCCGATTTTGTTAGGAAACTATCCCAACTCAAGCGAATCTCCAAGCATTGGGCTCACCAGAAGCGCATCCGTGATGACCATACTCTGAAGGAGGCTGAGAGGATCATTGCATCATACGAGGACTCTACTGATGGTATCTTTCCTAACTTGGAAAGCAAAGAACAGTACAACTCCCTCGTAGCCAAGCGATCACAGATTCTGAAGGATAGAGAAGAAAGCTGGAGGCTTCGAAGCAGGGCTATATGGCTCACCGAGGGGGACGACAACACAAATTTCTACCATAAATTTGCCAACGGCCGCAAAGCTATCAACACTATATGGGAATTAAGGGATGAACAGAATCAGCTAATTTCATCTCAGAGGAATCTAGCCAAATTAGCTATCGATCAT